>CM056742.1:50586786-51222619 GCA_029851415.1 Eretmocerus hayati | reverse complement strand
GGATGAAATATTGAAGAAAGATAGCCCAGGAGCGCAATAGTGTGCTACCAATTCAGCCAAAATTTCACGACTCCGAAAATTGGGGATAAAAAATCAATCATGTCTCGTTCAACTCAAAGATAATTACGCCAAACTCCTGCCGTGACTCTGAACGCAATTTTTGGAATGCATATCTAAAGTAGATGCAATTGTGAAGATTTTGCGACGAGTCTCGTGTTGGTGCAATATTTCTGTCTAGAATACGACCATCCTGAAGTGGAATAGAAAAAACGTGATTCACGAAAAAAATTCAGTTTTTCTCATCCCACATTGGCGGGTCGAGCTCCATGTTGATGAAACCAATCGTGATCGGATACCCTGACCTTACGAGGCTGCAGAAAGCCTAAGGCATTCGTCGAAATTGTCAATCTTGCCAAATAATTGCTCGGGAAAATCGGGAAAATCGGCGAAAAACGACTTTGAGGTCGACTCATTAACGTGATTTTGGGGATGCCACTCACACTATATGAGTTTCAATAGTGGATTTGTAACTCTCAACACTACACAAATATGTGAGAAAAACGTCCCAGGTGTGCGTTGAGCGGTTTTCATTTTCCGTTTTTCAACGATTTTCAGCAAAGTGCAAAAGTTCCAGAGAAACGCTCATATCTCCGCCGGAAATTGCTCTGAAGGGATGATCAAAATAGATTCTGGGAGCAATAAATTAGCAATAAAATATAATCTAAGTCAGGTTCCGATGGGTCGACAAAAACTCAATGTTTGTGCTGGGTCCACTGGGTCTATTGTCACACCTTTGAGATAATAGTCGACGGAGGTTCTTAGAGCAATGAAATAGCAATAAAGTATAGGTTAATCAAGGCGTAAGAGGTCGGCAAAAACCCAATGTTGGTGCTGGCTCCACATTGAACTCAACACAAACACTCATATCTCCGCCGGAAGCTGCCCTAAGGGGATGATCGGAACGGATTCTGAGAGCCATAAATTAGCAATATAATATGAGTTAAATCAGGTTTCGATGGGTCGACAAAAACTCAATGTTTGTGCTGGGTCCACATTGAACTCAGCACAAATACTCATATCTCCGCCGGAAGTTGCCCTAAGGGGATGATCGGAACGGGTTCTGAGAGCAATAGATTAGCAATAAAATATAAGCTAAGTCAGGTTCCGATAGGTCGGCGAAAACCCAATGTTTGTGCTGACTCCACACGGAACTCAGCACAAACACTCATAATTCGAGAAAATGAAGAGCAATAAATTCCGCAATACAGCAATGAATTAGCAATAAAAAAGCACTCAAATATCGAATGGTTCATTCGTGTTTGTGCGGAAATGTTTGTGCTGAGTTCAGGCAACCCTTGATTATGCTATCACCTCTCATTCACAATGTGATATTAATTTGCGGAGAACAAGAGATATTCATATGTCTCTCTAAAGTTATAGTCTTTTGGATCCTGGATTTCAGCTCACTTATGGACTGAAGGCTATCAAACTTCTAGAAAGGTTTATTGAAACTTCATTGATTGTGGTTCTCTGGAAAATGCTCCAAATATCTGATAAATTGTCTTTCAAAGAAAGAAGAATGCGAGGTAAGTATGAGGCCTTTTTTCATAAAATACTATTTGTAGTTATATTCCCTCCAGAAAGTAGTTATATCAAACTTGTGACAGAAATTCAAATCACTATAGAAAGGGCAAGTAAGATCTCACAAGGGGGGACCACGGGAGCCGGGTCGCCAATCTTCCCCAAGATTTTTTTACAGTTCTGTACTATCGAGTATATGAAGAATCCAGAGTAACTCCGTTAAATGGGTTTCATGTCCAGAGATATAGCCACTAGGATTAACATTGCTCATATAAGCCGATGTTAAAACGTGATATATATAGATATACTGGTAATGCTAACGTTTTTGCTTGTAGCTCTGGGCAGGGGGCCCATTTGACGGAGTTACTCTAGATTTCTCATATTCTACATGGTACCAAACTGTGAAAAAATTTTGGGGGTGATTGGCGACCCGGACCCCGTGGTCCCCCCTTGTCAGTTGAGTTCATTTGTCATTTTGGACTGGTGCTTAAACTTCGTACTTTTCAGGGCGAAGCAGGACTACTTGAATGTAATCGGAGCGATGTATTCAATATTCGGTAATTGCGATGTGGCGTCGTAAGTTGTGAGCGATTTCTGTACCAACATGAAAAAGGTAAAATTTCCGACGCCACATCGCAATTACCGAATATTGTGCAGCGCTCAGCTTTTGGGGGTGATTTTAAAATAGTAGATTTATCGCGACTCTTAAAGTATAATTCAAAGTTGTGATTTAGAATTTAGTTTGACTTTTTTAGATTTTGTTGTATTTATCCATTTTCTGTACCTGAAAGAAAATGAATAGTATTAATTTTGAGCTAACAGATTTCCAAGTTCAATATAGAATATACTAAAAGACCTTACCGGTAAATTGATGAGCAAACCATACCAAAATATGATGATATTGATCCATCGATGGAATCCATCCATCGGTGAAACTCAAACAACTATTGAATGCAAAAGCAGGAGGCTGGACATCTTATCAGGTAATATCAGGTTGCTAAATCTGGCACCAGGTAATATCAGGAACATGAAACAAATACAAGAATCAGTATCTGAATGTATATTTTATTTTATTAGTAAGAAAAGAAATGTTAATAATAGAAAAGAGTCATGCGAAAGCCATTCATTCAGTTTCATTCATTCAGGTCTTATTCTCAATGGTCTGTCAGTACATATTTTTGCACATATAATCTCACAGCCATCAGCTGATAATATTTCACACTAACTCAACATTGATGGTTGAATCAGTCAATATAAAATCAGTCCAATAGGAATTTACATTTAAAGTTCAGAGATAGTCAAGATTCCATACCTAATTTTCCTTGGTAATCCCAGAATCCCATTTATCCTGAGGAAATGATGTTTATTCTGCACCTTGGCTCCCATCTGATGATGGTGATGGTCCAACGCAGCTCAACTGATGCCTCTGGCCCATAATGTGGGCCATCCTTCCCAGTTGACGAACCAAGTTTTCCTATGAAAACACATAAAGAATTAGTTGTCTGACATCAGCAATGCATTAACTATTAGTATTCAACCCATATAACATCAGCATCATGCAAAAACAATAATTTGGTCATTAGTTATAAAAATCACCCATCAACATCTATCACCAAAACAGTAATATTCTTCATTACATCATACCATGAGTACTAACACCCATGATATGCTTATACATGCTCTTAGAAATATGTTTCAGGTGTACTTACCCATTGCTGCTATTCATTTGTCATTATTTTGCAATACTTACAATACCCAGCTGATTGTTGAAAGTAAACAAACACCTGTCATAACCACAATCCATATGACTGCTGCACTGGATATCTTGATGTCGTCTGCTGTATATTGCTATCTCTTGATTGGCCAAACTGATTGATCATACTGCGCATTAGGGTGGTCCTTATTTCCCAAGTTTCACAGATCCTTTCTCCCCCCCTCTGGATACCTTCTTTGAGCCGAAAAAACACGGGGAAAATTTTCACCGAGCCCCTAGAGAGTGATTTAATAGTGCCTCAAAGAGCATCTTGCTTTCAAACTCAAGTAAAAAATAACGCTTTTTGTGATTTTACTGTCCCTATGTTCGAGCTCTTGAAACTTAGTGTTTCTTCGCGAATGTAAAAGTGGGGATACATGTTCCCACGTAAAATTTGATGCTGAATCGAATTTCATCGTGACATTTGAACTAGGATGCCACCCAATACTCGTAAATTGCGTTTTCCGACGCAGAAAACATTTTTAGCGCGACTTTTTCATCTCATTCGAGTGTCTCAGGCGTCACTTACTCCCTCAAGATTAATCTAAACTACCTATTTTCATGTAGAAGAAGACGCTGAATTGCAATCCATCGTTATTTTATAGGTATAATGTGGTCCAACGTGAGAAAAATGCATTTTTCCACCGAGAAAGCACCTTAAGCGAGTCTTTCACGCCCGAATCGAGTGTCTCAGGCGTCACTTACTCCCTCAAGATTAATCTAAACCACCTATTTCCATGTAAAAAAAGACGCTCAATTGGAATCCATCGTTATTTCCTAGGTGTAATGTCGCCCAACGTGAGGAAAATGCGTTTTTCCACCGAGAAAGCACCTTAAGCGAGTCTTTCATGCCCGAATCGAGTGTCTCAAGCGTCACTGACTCTCTCGAGATCAATACGAACGACCTAATTTTATATAAAAAAACACGCTGAATTATAATTAATCCTTACAACCTAGGTATAATGTCACCTAACGTGAGAAAAATGCGCTTTTCCACCGAGAAAGTACCTTAAGCGAGTCTTTCATGCAGGAATCGAGTGTCTCAGGCGTCACTCACTTTCTCGAGATTGATCTTAACGACCTGACATCGTGTAAAAAACCACGCCGAATCAAAATTCATCGTCATTCCTCAGGTACAACGATGTTCAACGTGAGAAAAATCCGTTTTTCCACTGAGAAAGCACCCTAAGCGCGTCCATCACGCGGGAATCGAGTGTCTCAGGCTTCACTCACTTCCTCGAGTGACCTGATCCCATGTAAAAAATCACGTTGAATCGAAATTCATCAGCATTGCTCAGTAACAACGATGCCTAACGTGGAACAAATGCGTTTTCCCACCCAGAAAGCATCCTAAGCGCATCTTCCACCCCCGAATTGAGTGTCTCAGGCGTCACTCACTCTCTCGAGACCAATGTGAATTGACCAATGTGTCTCTTCCGTTTGATTCGAGGGTCTTGGCAGTCACTGACTCACGTAGGAATGGTCAGAACGTCCCAAACCCATGCCAAATCAGAGTTCACCATCATTTCTGCCGTAAAATTGGTCTCTGTAAAGAGACCTAAGAAAGAGTTCCTGCCAAAATCGAAAAACTGTCTCACTTGGCCTCATATGGGATTTTCGGGATCCGTGACAAACTCTCTTCACAACCATTCCTAAAGGCGCTCACTATCGTATGAAGATCTAGGCTGAATCGAATTCGTCGATGGCGTCTTGTTGAAATCACCTCCAATCAGCGCGAGATAAAAGTATCTCGTACGAAAACGTCTATGCACTCCGGCCGCCTAATCCAGAAAGAGATCAATCGGGCTTACTCTAACCCAACCCTCACGGGTAAGGTCCCTATATCACGCGAAGATTGTAGCGCCCCTTGCTCGTGCGTTGCGACCGGTCATCGAACCAAACCTTACACGCTTCGCAATCCTAGCATTTTATGTGAAAATGGGATCCTATGGCCGCTCCAGTAGTCCAGGCCCTGCTCCCAGCCTTTTGTCAGCGTCGATTCACGTCGGTCGTTTTGGCAGTTAATGACGGGCAACGTCAAGCTGTCATGAAATTCTAGTGAGTTGCGAATAAGTAGGTCCCTGGGGAACCGATCGAGATTCTGGAATCACAATGCTTCCCTAAATTACTCTCTGGTATACTTTCAAGTCTGAATCCATGTCGAATCTGACTATACAAAAGAGTCTTCTGCTGTGACCATGATTTCCAGAGCCAAAATATACCAGAATAGTATATTAAGCAACAAGAGCGCCAACAGATATTTGCGCACGAGTCACCGCAACGAGTGCGCAAATGGAACGTTTGCACACGAGTTGCGGGGACGAGTGCGCAAATGTCGGCACCCGAGTTGCTTACGATATTTTTTGTTATTTCTGTGAGCAAAAATGTAACCCGCCTCCTAAAACACATCAAAAAATTAGGGGATGCTGTGAGACTTGGGCGTCGTCTCGAGAGTTGACGGACTTTGTTCCTTTTTCGCATTGGCGTGTACGAACGTTCCGAGTCCTTTTTCCTTCTCGAACAAATCATGAACCATTTTCATTTGAACTACTTGGGATCCATGACGACTTTCTGAAAAATTTTGACAGTAGCGAGGAGTGACCGAAGCATCACCTACAACGAATGATCAATGCATCTCAAGCATACAGAGGAATATGGCATGACGGGGTCACAGGAGGGCGGAGGAGGGGGTCCAGGGGCGGAGCCCCGGCGGGGGTGCAGGGGGCGGAGCCCCCGCCGGGGGGTTCGGGGGGCGGAGCCCCCCGACTGAAAAAAAATTCTGAGAAATGTATCAGAAAAAACTCTATCGCCCATAAAGTATGTTATCACGTTGCTCAAAACTGTCGCTGGTGCTCGAAAGATCGAAGTTACATATTCTTCACAATTATATATGATGATGATATATAGATAGATGATGGTATAGAGTGATCAGAAAACAACTTAAGTCCAGTGCGCGAACGAAGTTTGCACAGTGCGCAAATGCCTCATTTGCACACTGTTCTTCGTTTACGCAGTGCGCAAACGAGTATTTGCGCACTGATGCCTCATTTGCGCACTGCGTGAAAAAATATTTGCACACAGTTGTGTCGGAATAATGTGCAAATTCGCTATTTGCACACGCACACTTGCGTCTAAATGGCCATTTTTGCGCACAGAATAACAAAAACAATATTTGCATACAGTTGTGTCGGAATAATGTGCAAATTCGCTATTTGCACACGCACACTCGCGTCTAAATGGCCATTTTTGCGCACAGAATAACAAAAACCCAGTTACATTCTATACAACCAAGTTTAACAAGGGATAAAAGACAGTATCCAGATGCACGTAAGATGACCGTTCTGAGAAAGATGAGGATCGAAGAGGAAAGATCTTCATAATTTTATGAGTCGAGGACTCGTGTTATGTTGTTAAATTGAGTCACTCGATATCTCCTCTCTTGTTTATAAATGCATCTCCCTAGTCAAAGCGTGATAAAGAGTATCGACTATCCCATCCGAATCAGATATCGTAAATTTTTTTTTTCCAATAGATGCCTGCGGTGTAAATCCTTTTGACTCATGATATCCCTATTTGTGTCGATTGTCAAAATGTTCTGGTGGAGAATGATGACTGAGTTCTTTAAGAATCACGATGGTTTGTAGGGATTCTGAGCTGTCTCTCAAATTGACTTGGTTGATTCCAGACTTTTTATGAATTTTACCCTGGAATTCGTCATCTTTCGTGGATTTCGGTGCATTCTGGAGGAAAAACGGATTTTTTCACGTTAAGCGTCGTTGTACCCAGAGAAAAAACGATGAATTTTGATTCAGCGTAGACTTTTACATAAAATCAGGTCGTTTAGATCAATCTCGAGAGAGTAAGTGACGCCTGAGACACTCGATTCCCGCGTGAAAGATGAGCTTAGGGTGCTTCTTTGGTGGAAAAACACATTTTTCTCACGTTAGGCGACATTATACGTGGTAATTGGAGATGGATTTCAATTCAGCGTGTTTTTTTACATGAAATTAGGTCGTTCGTATTGACCCCGAGGAGTGAGTGACGCCTGAGATACTCGATTCGGGCGTGGAAGACTCCCTTAAGGTACTTTCTCGGTGGAAAAACGCATTTTTCTCACGTTAGACGACATTATACCCAGGAAATAAGGATGAATTCTAATTCAGCATGTTTTTTCACATTAAATTAGGTCATTCGTGTTGATCTCGAGAGAGTGAGTGACGCCTGAGACACTCGATTCGGGCGTGAAAGACTCGCTTAAGGTGCTTTCTCGGTGGAAAAACGCATTTTTCTCACGTTGGACCACATTATACCTATAAAATAACGATGGATTGCAATTCAACGTCTTCTTCTACATGAAAATAGGTAGTTTAGATTAATCTTGAGGGAGTAAGTGACGCCTGAGACACTCGAATGAGATGAAAAAGTCGCGCTAAAAATGTTTTCCGCGTCGGAAAACGCAATTTACGAGTATTGGGTGGCATCCTAGTTCAAATGTCACGATGAAATTCGATTCAGCGTCAAATTTTACGTGGGAAAATATATCCCCACTTCTACATTCGTGAAGAAACACTAAGTTTCAAGAGCTCGAACATAGGGACAGAAAAATCACAAAAAGCGTTATTTTTTACTTGAGTTTCAAAGCAAGATGCTCTTTGTGGCACTATTAAATCACTCTCTAGGGGCTCGGGGAAAATTTTCCCCATGTTTTCTCGGCTCAAAGAAGGTATCCAGAGGGGGGAGAAAGGATCTGTTAAACTTGGGAAATAAGGACCACCCTACTGCGCATGCTCAAGGGCGCCAGGAGGTTCAAATCTATGGGACTTTTTTATGGAGATTTTCTTTGGGAATATTATTGGAATATTGTGGATACGACTCAGATATGTTGCAGCCTAGAAGAAGAAGTCATAATATTAATGTCATCAACATTTGATTATAGAAATCCTAACTATTAGCAAAAGTATCAAATGATCAATTTAAATCAACCGCCAAACTCACATCTTGTATACCGGGTAATTGATATGTCGCCGATAGATGGCTACCCAGAATACATTAATGTAAATTATACATCTATATCAATCATCACCGGCCATTTGGGTAGCAATCGTCACTCAACTCAGTCTCCAGAGTGAACCCAGTTACCATCGCAAGTAACGTTGCAGGTACACTGTCATTTTGGCATCGGAACATTGCTATAATGTAGCTGCCACGCCAAAGGCCCACTTGTACTCCGGAACACTGCTATAATGCAGCTGCCACGTACTACCTGGTTTTCTAGTTGTTTCTAAAATCTTTTTCTTCTTGTATTTCAGAGTGATCAAGTAATTACAGTCCACTTTAGAGTTTTTTCATTAAAATCATTTAGCGTGTTCATCGCTGCGTGACAAAAAGTAAGTCATAGTTAAGACTATGAATATTTAAAAATGTGTTTAGATATGTGCGTGTAAAAAGAAATTGCTGGGGTATGAATTTATTCTATTTTATTTTGAATAAATGCTATTATTTTTAATCTAACCTATGTGTTCTAACTCTCTGCTACCCTGTCGTATACCCAATACTTGAGAAGTACATTTTGTAAACAAAATGATACCTTAATTTTCATATTTTTTCAAAAAGAATTATAATTCAACTTTGTTGAATCTTCTCAATTGAATACATTGCTCCAATTACATTGAAGTAGTCCTGCTTCGCCCTGAAAAGTACGAAGTTGAAGCACCAGTCCAAAACGACGAATGAACTAAACTGAGTTCTTACTCGCCCTTTGTATAGTGATTTGAATTTTGTCACAGGTTTGATATGAGGAAATCTACAGAACCTTTAACATTTAGTGTACCATACAGTATTTCGATGAGATCGGGACTTTCATACCCTGGAAGAACGTTTTCCAGATGGTATCAATAGTTTCTAGGATGGTATTCTATCGACTTTTTATGACACGTGTGTAGTGCTCTTGATACAAATTGAAAAATCGTCGAATTTCGTACTTTTCCAGTGTAACTGGCGCGTCTTCCGAAACTTTCCGGCCTCTGGAAAAAATAACACTGTCCCGAAAAATCTATGAAAATTCCATCGGACTCTTTGAACCTGATATCATCATAAGCGATTTGTTCTAATAGCGACTCAGATGCCTGGTCAGAGTCGTGCTCCCATGAAAAGTTTAACTCACTTTTTGGAAAATACTCACTTCCTCCAATTTTTCGTTTGTAAAATGAAAAACATTCGAGCTAGGATGAATCGGGTGGTGGGGACCTGAAGAATAAGAACAGACAATCAAAATGCTTCTCCGTTTGGCAGCGACACATTATTCTGGCCGAAGATCTGTGACGTTCAACTTGCGAAATTGGTCGCGCCCATCGCTTCAAAAAAAGACATAAACCTTCGTTACTCGAATAATGAGCAGATGTCGCTCCCAAATCCTATTGCCCATTTCACTTTGACGTATGATGAATTATCATGTACTTCAATGGGGTGCCTATAACGATTGTTATTTGATGGAGGAGCTCGGGAAACTTGTTCAGCCTCCGAAAGCTGATTTTTCCGGTCGAAAAAGATGAACCTAACAGATCTAAATTATAGCTGTCGACTTTGTATGTAGTTTTTACACAATACTCACACTGCAAGCTTATCATAATTCAAGTGAGAAAGCTTTGAAAAAGCGAAAATTGCATATACTCCCAACAACTCTGTGGATGCAGGGAAAGTGAAACTTGATGAGTGTAACGGAAAGAGGCTCAATTCTGGGAATGAAATTCAATTTAACGAATGGGACAACATCTTCAGTCAACTATCATAGCACATTATTCCCGATCCATCCATGCAAAAAGCCTCTACGATTGACGAAAACGTAATAGACTAATTCCACCTCATTGTTCTCAGAAGATTAACATCTTTCAAAAATGGTGGGCACAACGTTTTCTTTACATTTTAGAGGTACCAAAACACTATGAAATTGGTTTCAAAAGCGACGGGGGGGGGGGAAACAGTATATTTCCGTACTGAGCGCGGTAGCCCAGTTTGCGCAGTAGGACAATTTGTCTGTCGAGCGAAGCGAGACAGACATGTCCTCGAGTGCCCCAAATGGGCTCGCAAGCGAGGTGCAGATATATTTTTTCATTACGAGAACCTTCAAATCCTATTTAAACGCGTCATTTTTAGATTAGAGTAATAGAAAAAAAAAATTTTCTCGGATGGTCCAAAAATTGAAGGTTTGGTAGATTTCCTCATATAACTACTTTCTGGAGGGAATATAACTACAAATAGTATTTTATGAAAAGAGGCCTCATACTTGCCTGGCATTCTTCTTTCTTTGAAAGACAATTTATTAGATATTTGAAGCATTTTCCAGAGAACCTCAATCAATGAAGTTTCAATAAACCTTTCTAGAAGTTTGATATCCTTCAGCCCATAAGTGAGCTGAAATCCAGGATCCAAAAGACTATAACTTTACAGAGACATATGAATATCTCTTGTTCTCCGCAAATTAATATCACATTGTGAATGAGAGGTGATAGCATAATCAAGTCATGAATATTATGAGAGTCTGAATGACAAATCAAGAAATGTTCTATATTTGTTAAAGGTTGAGTATGCTCGATTCAGGAAGGAAACTTATTCACCCTAAATTTTCCATTGAATTATTTGATTACATTCCACAGGAAAAGGAAAATTCCATAACACACTCGATGATGAAAGACTGATGTTATATTCATCGCAAAAATTTAAAAGGAGTCCAAAGTTACCGGTAATTAGTTATGTCCTGAATTATCTATTCTTCACTATGAATTTCATTTTAGGAATGACCGTTTACGTGGACGTCAATGAGTAGGATGGGAGGATCAGTAATATTTCTAAATCATAACCTCATTCCATGATGATAGGAAGTGATCGTTTGGAGAAGAACGATTATCGAGAATCATAGTAATCTTATTGATTTTGCAGCTCAAGGTCTTGCTCTGACAGCAACTACCATAACACGTAATTCTAGCTCTCCCCTTGTGCACATATGCCTATATAATAGAGGAATTTGCGGGGTAATACGTATTACTTATATTTATAATGCGCATGTTGCACACTCGTGCACCTGTCTGCTGTGATGTTGCGATTGGGACATAGTTGTAAACACAACTTGAGTTTGTATGATGTAATCGGGAGGACCTATGATTTCACTTTAGAAGTTATTTTTGCACGAACACGAATGTTTGCTTTGATCAGAAAAAAACATTCACTCAATTCTTGTGAAGATAACATAAATGATGTCTCAATCGCAGATAGGTCTCAAAAGTGTTCACTAGCAAACAAATACGGGTATTTTGATCAAAGAAACGAGATAATCACGGGTTCATCTATCTGGGACTATATTTACGAGCCCTGAATGTTGAAGTCTGGTCCACGGCTAGCAGTCATCATTCTTCACCCGCCAGCAACTCACAATCAGTATCTACCACAATGAGATGTATCTGTAACTAGCCGAAGAATCGAGCTGACCGTCGGGTTATTACGGATATTGACAATGCAAATGATAATATCCAAAATGATTCTCCGGAATAATTGTGAATACATGTCTACTCGGCGATGAGTATAGGTATTATCCGTCATTCACATTGCTTTTAATAAGAACCTATGTATAAAAATTATTGAGCTTGTTTTTATCTCAGATGCAGTTACTCTGTCCTTTGAGAAGATCTTATCTCTGCAGAAATGATGAAAATACAAGAACCATAGCTAGATCAAAATCGATTGCTCTATCGACTCAATTTCTTCGGCTGACCCTGTAAATCCGGTCTCATTACTGACAATGTAAAATGCCAAAAGCTCAATTTAGAGCCGCCAACAGGGTCACAATATGCTTACGGACGCCCACAAAATCCTCATCGAGGCTCTTCCGTCTGCAAGAGCGTGAAGAAGGGAGCGATGAAGTTCGAGTTGTTAACAGCTCAACGACTCGATGCAACCACCTCCACAACATAGGGCCCCTAATTTCCAGTTTCTGAAGGTTGCTACTACTTTACGTAGCCCACAAGAGCACTATAATGAAGGGTACGAGGTACGGAAGTGATGTTTTCATGCTCGAGCATGGACTTATACCGTTATGGTCCCCAAAATAAGTCGAAACTTTTTTTCCACCAAAAACGGTTATGTCGCTTGTGATGCGTCAGAGCAGCGTTGGCGCATCACATGCATTTTACATTGTAAAACTCCTCTAAACGGCAATGTTCAGACTGATTTTCCCATGTTAAAAATGCACCCTGAACACAGTCATCTAGTGAACTACGCCAACGCTGCGCCAGAGTGCATTTCTACTCCCGGAGTTGCACATACATGTTTTCGGACAGGATTTTTAGTAAAACTTCCTTGTCACTTCCTCCGATAAGAACTTCTCCCATGTACCATCAACTCATTATAATTCAAAATTTTGCCGGATATTTCCTGAATAAAAAAGGCGTACCAGGGACCCATAACTTTGTAGTAATGTTAACAAGCCGCACTAGCGATAGCGAGAAAGGCGATTGCCGCTCGTAAATATAAATACGCAATTAATGAGATGAATAGCTGATGGTTTCGACGGAAGATCATTGGGTTCGGAAAGGAAGTTTTATCACAGTTTTCCGTCAAAGAAACCGAAATAAATATCGGCAAAATCGTTGCGAGCATTCTCGGACACCGGTCCAGGATAGTTACTTCAGGCGAGTGCAATATGCGGATGAATAGTCGCCCATTTAGAGCTGTGGAGCCAAGGAACTGGAAAGGCTTGAATGTTCGGTCATGAATTCTTTTCTTGATCCAATAAAGCCCATCTGGGTCCACCATCGATTCATCTCATGGATCCTGTATTTACCCGTATGGGAAAAGTAACCCCGCCCCCCTAGCTAACCTAGGTTAGGAACCTAGGTAATGAACCTAGGTAATTACCGAGTGATGTAGACCTAGGTTACGAACTATGAGAATTACCTATCTAATTACGAAGTTTTGTACCCAGCCTTAAGCACACCTGTACAGCTTGAGTGGGGAATTTCAAGGGGGTATTTTGTTATAATCAAAGCCACTCAAGGCGAGCTGAATTTTACTCAGTGGGTTTTGGTGGGTGATTTTACACGGTTTCGATCGCGCTTGCCGAGTGAAATTTTCACCCAGCTAGGGAGTATGAGTGGAGTTGTGTAGGTATTTCAGCTGCGATCGGTAGATTTACGGTACCGAGACCTTAGGTAATAGCTAAAGAATTACTTACCTAGGATCTCGCACGTTCTACCCAGCAAAAGTTGGCTCCCATCTAGCGAGTATAGGTAGAAATGTATGGATATTCAAACGTTCGGGTAGTATTCACTTACCCAGCTAGGAAATACGTACTTGGCTACACGGTACAAATGAATGGGTAATCTCATACTTTCTATCCAGCCAGAATTTACAGCCATCTGGCGAATATAGTTACAGAGGTATAAAAAATTTCTCACGTGAATTCCCCCACTCGTTTTTGGCGCCTCCTGGTTGGGCAAATTCTGAGGTCTTACCCACTTGGCAACGAACCACAGACACCGTAAGTAGAGATGAGGCCTAACTAGGTAAGATTCTTGTTTTAAAAACCGAAAAAAAAAATTATTCGGGTAATTATTTTGGAAATTCTGAATCGAGTTTTATTCAGTTACAGGGTCATTTGATCAGAGAATTCAATTCAGATATTTTCATGTATCAAACTTCAAACATGGAAATACCTCTTAATTGAATTTTTTGATCAAATGAGCCTGTAACTGAATAAAACCCAATTCAGAATTTCCAAAATATTTACCCAAATAATTTTTTTTTTCGGTTTTCAAAACAAAAATATTACCCAGTTAGGCCTCCCTACTTATGGTGTCCGTGGGTAGTTGCCAAGTGGGTAAAACCTCAGATTTTGCCCAACCAGGAGGGTCCGAAAACGAGTGGGTAAATTCACGTGAAAATTTTTTTATACCTCTCTACCTATAATCGCCAGATGGGTGTAAATTCTGGCTGTGTAGAAAGTATGAGATTGCCCATTCATTTGTACCGGTGTAGCCAAGTAGTGCATACTACTTGGCTACAGTAGTAAGTGCATACTACCCGATCGTTTGAATATCCATACATTTTTACATATGCTCGCTAGATGGGAGAAAACTTTGGCTGGGTAGAACGTGCGAGACTACCTAGTCGGATCCTAGGTGAGTAATTCTTCAGCTATTACCTAGGTCTCGGTATTGTAAATCTATCGATTGCAGCTCAAATACCTACACAACTCTACTCATACTCCCTAGCTGGGTAAAAATTTCACTCGGCAAGCGCGACCGAAACCGTGTAAGATCACCCACCAAAACCCACTGAGTAAAATTCAGCTCACCTTGAGTGTCTTTGATTATAACAAAATACTCCCTTGAAATTCTCCACTCAAGCTGTATAGGTGTGCTTAAGGCTGGGTACAAAACTTCGTAATCAGATAGGTAGTTCCCATACTTCGTAACCTAGGTCTACATCACTCGGTAATTACCTAGGTTCGTAACCTAGGTTAGCTAGGGAGTTAACTTTTTTCATACGGGTTATATTTACGAGCGGCAAACGTCTCTCTCGCTATCGCTCGTGCGGCTTGTCAACATTACTGAAAACTTATGGTTTCCTGAAACGCCTTTTCTACTCAGGACATATTCGGCAAGGTTTGAATTAGAATGAGTTGATGGTAAACGGAAGAAGTCTCAATCGGAGGAAGTGACAAGGAAGTTTTATTGTAAATCTAATTCAAACAGCTTTTGATAATTGACACCATCATCCATGTAGAGACGGTAACCCTATGATCATATATGTATGAACAGGGGGTCCAAGGACCCTATGACCATATATGAACATCTATGAAATGGATGCATTTTCAGGGAATATTACATCAAAAAGTCACGATGCTGATCTTGCATAACCTAGAAAATCTCCGAGAGTTCATTAGGTGATTGAATTAAAACGATCTGTAAGTGATATCATTATATATTTTAATAGAAAAAATTTTAATTTCCAAGATCAAAAACGTTTGGCAAATTGGTGACGAACCTGCATAATTGTAATATTTTCTCAAAATGATGATCTCAAGATATAACAAATGGTGCAGATTGGTCACCAATTTGCCAAATGTTTTAGATCTTGGAAATTAAAAATTCTTTTTTCTAGTAGGAGATCACTTACAGATCGTTTTGATTCAATTACTTAATGAACTCTTGGAGATTTTCTCGGTTATGCAAGATCAGCATCGTGACTTTTTGATGTAATATTCCCTGAAAATGCAACCATAACTACTTTTCGGATTTTAACAAATTTTGAAAATCGTTTCATAGATGTTCATATCGACGCCTCTTACGAAGATAAACACCTATTTTCTTGTGACTGACGAAGATTAACGTTTATTCGTTGTGAACACGAATATTAACGGATTCTTCTTAGGTCCACGAAAACTAACACTTACTCCTTAGGGACACGAAGATTAACGCATTCTCGTTAAGTCCACGAAGACTAACACTTACTCCTTAGGGCCACGAAGACTAACACTTACTGCTCAACGGCCCATGAAACTAGCACTCACCCTTGAACGGTATGAAGACTATAACACACTTGCACACGTTTTTGTTCAAAGGGACGGAGACCAAGTATTTCGTCTTAGGGCCACGAAAAAAAACACATTCTCTTTAGCGGCACAAAAATTAATGCATCGGTAGACTTCATTCATAGAGGGACGGAGACAATAAGTATTTCGTCTCAAGTCCACGAAAAGTAACACATTTTTCTCTACGCCACGAAGACTAACACATTCTTCTCGATGGAATGAGAAACAACACATTCTCTTTGACGTGACGATGAACGGTAAGTGATTGTGTTAGCCTTCGTTCCGCTAAGAAGAATATGTTACTTTTCGTGGGCTTAAGACGAAGTACTTATAATCTCCGTCTCTTCAAGAATGGAGTCTACGAATGTGTTAGTCTTCGTGGCGTAAAGGAATATGTGTTACTTTTCGTGGCCTTAAGACGGAATACTTATAGTCTTCGTCCCGTCAAGAAAAAAAATGCGCGAATGTGTTAATCTTCGTGCAGTTTGAGGAGTAAGTGTTACTCTTCGTGGTCTTAAGCAGTAAGAGATGATCTTCGTGGCGCCGAGGCGTAAGTGTTGTTCTTCGTGGCGTAAACAGTAAGTGTTAATCTTCGTGGCCGTAACAAAGCAAATGCTAATCTTCGGCCACCGTGTTTTTCTTCGTGGGCGTTAGCGGATGTGTTTATCTTCGTAAGAGGCGTCGATATATGGTCATAGGGTCCTTGGACCCCATGTTCATATATGATCATAGGGTTCCCATTTTTACACGGGCATCACTTCTTTCACCCGAACCCATCCACCCGTCCTATCCATCCTATGCATCCATTCATCCTTCACATCCATCCCATCCATCCATCCATCCCATCGATCCCATCCATCCATTCATACTGCCTCACGACTCGTATTCGACCCCTGCAGGGCAGGCAACCCGCTTCGCCGTCCGTACGAAATTGTGTTACTCTTCGTAGTTGATAAGAAAATGAAGTGTTAGTCTACGTAGTAGCCGTCGACATGAACGCGGATGAGATCTCCTGCTGCCACGGTCTTATCCGTGCCCGCTGCATTCCAAACTTTTCAAAATGACTACACTGTAAAAAATTTTCGAGGTAAAGATACCTGGTGGGGTTGTAGATTCACAGTGTTGAGCATGGTGAATTTACCAGGAAGTGAGGAAACCTACGAGCGGCTTGTAAATCTACCATGCTCAGCACAGGAAATTCTGGGACACCATGCTGAGCATGGTGAGTTTACGTTCCGGAGCTTGTAAATTTCCCGTCCCAGGCTTGTAAATTTCATCTGAGTACGCGTGCGCGAGTTGCAATCTGAAAATGTTTGAATCGGCCGTTCAAAGCGAACAACTGTATATAATGTGGGAGTGGAGCAGATGACAGCAGACTCGAAAATCGAAAGTGCATGGGCAATATAGGCATTCGCCAACGTCTGTATACGTAAATAAACGATGTAAATAAAGGGATGTTGCTCTCTGTGAACTTGCTCGAGAACGTGCATGTGTGATTGTGTGTGATGCCGGCAGCGAGAAAAGAGCTCGACGTTCGATATTAGAAAACATTTTCATCCACCGATTTCTTTTTATAGAATCATTCAAGCGCGATCAATTTCTTTAACGAGGCCACACAGTATTAGGTTATGACCGGTCCACAACAAAATCTATGCATTTTTGTCCAAAAAATTCCATCTACCGTAAGAATCAACACATCTCAATATCTCACTACTATGCTAGAAAAGACGGCTAGATGTAAAATCAACGACAACTCGACATTTTATAGAAACACTAATAAGGATCTGTCACAAAGGCGGGTCCATGAAGTTAGTGGACAAGGTAAGAATCCCGTTAAACTCGATATTGCAATCGTTTGTTATAGCAAAAGTAAGTGCTTTATCATCAGTGACATTGGTTTGTTAGATTCCTGGTTTCTGAGTTAATCGCGAAAAAAGTTTGGCTACAGTGGACAAGCTCGAATCTTCATTTCCTTACCAACTAATGCCTTTAAAAATATTCTGTAAAGAGGGATCGAAGCAAAATCGTTTGTTGAAGCAGCGGTCATGACCAGAGTCAAAAAATTTTCAATACTCGTAAAGAGCTTTGCGATTCGCTGAAAATTATTCAAATTCGCCGCGCAAGCAGTGGTGGGAGAAAGTATACTTGTCCAATACTCGTGTCAGGGCCGTACCGCGTGATTGACACCCCACATCCGGACCCCGCACCGCATCCCTCAGCGACCGTGGTCCTTATTCTTGTCGGGTTGCGGCATGCGTGGCGCGCATTAAACTTGAACAAAATTAATTGATTGAAATAATTCTTTAAAAAATCGTTTCGAACATGATGGATGCGATCAAGTGGTAAGAGAGAGAAAACCACGCCGTATCAAGGGTTTTGTAAATCAATGAACAGACATATTTCAATGATCTTTGCGTTATTGACGGTATGTAAGGATGGAATCCTGGGAATCGTTAACATTTAGTAGGAAAAAATCTGTGTTTTTTCCTCGTTTTAACCAGCATTGTCGATCACTATCGCCAAGAGAGTTATATCTTTTGTACAGTAAAACACGTCCAGTTTGAGCGAAGTGTTGCTTTTTCGCCTAGCATTGTTGATAATCATCATTTAAGGATTCTATATCTTATACATTGGAACGTTTCTAATTCGGGGACTCTCAATTCCAATACAATCTGCCGATGTCGAAAGTTGAAAGAAATTAAGGTAAATGCACCCAACTTGCCTGTGTACCCAACTTGCTCCCATATGCCGATCTGAGGAAATTAGCGCTTCGCGGATTGGTCTAGAATGATTCCGGCGTTTTTTCCAGCAGATATTCAACAGTTTCTACACTTCTGAATTTTTTCTGTTAGTAACTCAAAGCCATACCAAATAAAATTAGCGCAACCATTTGCAACACACCTCAACTCATTTTGTTGGTCTTCGTCAAAACTTGGAAGTACTCTTAGCAAAATTCCGAAATTCGATCTCTAAGAAATTTTACGAGCATATTGCTAATAAGAAACTGCAGTGAGCTTTAGATTTCCCGGATGACCTTCTCTCCGATTCTTTCTCCAATCCATGAAAATCCACTCATGAACTATGAAAAATATGATAGAAGCCAAGCAACAGTACTACACGGTGATTTCGAACTATGTACGATCTCGTTATTACAACGAGCCATTCAACAGTAGCTGTTGAGGTACCGTCAACAGGGGTAACTTTGGAACAACCCATGAAAGAGTGGTTATCACGCACAGTTGGCTAGGCAGATGACCGGATCCTGAGGCATCATCATGATCCTGAGGCCTTAATACCGATTTCTCCTACTTGGAGCACGCATAAACAATGTTTTGTACCGGTTCGAAGGCCTCCAACAGCTTTTGATCCGTTTATAAGCTGACTTCTTCAAAAGTACTTTTTCAATCCAACAAACAGTTTGTCGGAAAAAGTGGTGTGGTTCCGACTTTAGCAGGTCGAATCCAAGGTAGCTGAGCTAGATTTCACTTGTCTGTGCACATATCTGGACGAATCCATTGTTACATTGGAGTATTCTTAGCCAGTTTCAATTTTGTAGAGTAAAAACTGACAAGTGCGTATTTTTTTAGAAATAGGGGTAACTTTGGAACACTTGTTCATGTGCTCTCAATCATCCCCCAATATCTATATCATCGTCGAATTCTACATATTTGAGTAGTCGTTGATGAGAGCTCCAAAACGAGCTCCAAAATGAGCCAAAGAACGTCTCTCTTTGATCGACGGATGCCGAGTTATGGCAGTTTCTGCGAGAAACCGCGACAGTGAGGGTATTTTCGTCCTCGAGACTTAGCCGTGGTGCACACAGTGAGGTATGCTGGCTATGCTCGATTGTAGAAGTTAAATTCAACCAAATTGACTTTTAGAATAGGTCAATAGAAGGCTTAGACACTCAGCTTTTGATTACCGATGGTGAAATTCGATTGCGTGATCTATAGTCTATGAATTAATTGACGAATAAATAACGATAACAATTTTTGTTCCAAAGTTATCCCAGTCCGTGTCTAACTTTGGAACACGACTTATAGCGCTCATTGCTCCAACCACAGATGTCCAAATGGACCTTATAAGCACCTCAATCGAACGCTGAAACTGTAAGCTTTCGTTTGACCACAGATACAATGCGCTTCTGATGCAAGACGTACAAGTTTCGCGAGGTTTAAGGAAAAAAATGCGATTTTTGTTCCAAAGTTACCCCGGTTGATGGTACCATACAGGTCTGTGAATTCTGAAGATGATAGAAGGAATATTTCAAAATTTTCTAGCGATTCTCGGTTTTTAAGGAAGATACGAAGGCGGCTCCACACTCAGTGCGTGTCTGTCACGTCAAAATACGTCCAAATAAAGTAGTTTGAACGTATTGTAATGCTTAAAATACGCTTTCTACAAAAACGATCTCTTGCATCTTAGGCACTTTATCGCGGATTCAATTTTCGATCCTCCAATTACGGGTTCCCAGCAGTCAATAAAACAAAATGATGCAGTGATTCTCGTGAGTTTTTTGTATTAGGTAATGTGACATATCTCGCGGCGCCCGACCACTTTTCGGTTCCAAAAAAATTTTTACGATCATTTGCGAGCGCACTGAGCCTCTGTCCGAGATTTTTCTCACACTGGAACTCCGAGTGCTCTGTGTTCTAGTTTCTAGTTGGTGAGATGATTTTGCTGTTACGCGTTTTTTTTGTTCATTTTACTGGCTCCTATTTTTTTTGTGCTGAATTTTATAGAATCTAAAAAATATCTGTCGTGTTCAGCAGATTGACTATGGGCGTCAGCAATTTTGGATCGGTGTCGAAAAAGTAACTGTTACAAATGAGTCCAAATCCGACCCAAGATTATGGTCCCAAAATCATGTAGGAAACTTGTTTTGGGTGTCTGAGTATTGCATATGAATTCATTCTTCTTGAGACTCACTATTGAGAGTAACAAAAAACTGCTTGTGCTACAGACAAAAAACCCCTCGATTTAAAATACACACATATGAGATAATTTTTCGTCTTTGTCTCGGAAGCCACGTTATCTCCTGCTCTATATCCAACGTGATTGTTCTCTACTACAATGAAAAAGAAACTCATCTGGGTGTTTGAAGTGAATGGGGAATGGCGAACTAATGGTGTCAAAAAACCACTTTTATGGTGGATTTTTCGAATCTTCCACGTATTAAGGCATAAAAAATATTCGTCTTATGTTGAAATTTTATCACAGATGATGGCAAACATAGCGGATCCCTTCTAGGAAACTATGAACAAGTAAGAAGACCTAAAAGAAACTGCATTTTTGTAGTTTTCGTCCAGGTGGAACCCGGAACGGAGAAAGTAGATCATGCATTTGAAAGATCATCCAGCGATACGAATTTTCATTCCTCTTCGTTTTTTTCGATAGAATACTTCAAATCTAAGATAATCACGAGGGAACACCAAAAAATACAGGCATTAATTTTTAAATGCAAATTCCCTAAAAAATTCAAGGTGGAGACCATACATCATTCTAACTCACAGAGGGTAAAATATGAGGATAGTCAGACCCATAACAGGTGTCAAATGGCGTAATTTTTCTTTCCACAACCCGTGAACGAAATAAGTGAAGATTTCATTGAGTAATACGATAAATGTCTTGGGAAAGTATCTCTATGAATTTTTGCTGCGACTTCGATCACGAGGTCATCAAGATCGTCAAGATCAGCCTTGTATGATTATTGATTTTAAAAAACCCTTGATACGGTGTAATTTTCTTTCTCTTGCCACTTGATCGCATCCATCATGATCGAAACGATTTTTTAAAGAATTATTTCAATCAATTAATTTTGTTCAAGTTTAATGCGCGCCACGCATGCCGCAACCCGACAAGAATAAGGACCGAGGTCGCTGAGGGATGCGGTGCGGGGTCCGGATGTGGGGTGTCAATCACGCGGTACGGCCCTGACACGAGTATTGGACAAGTATACTTTCTCCCACCACTGCTTGCGCGGCGAATTTGAATAATTTTCAGCGAATCGCAAAGCTCTTTACGAGTATTGAAAATTTTTTGGCTCTGGTCATGACCGCTGCTTCAACAAATGATTTTGCTTCGATCCCTCTTTACAGAATATTTTTAAAGGCATTAGTTGGTAAGGATATGAAGATTCGAGCTTGTCTACTGTAGCCAAACTTTTTTCGCGATTAACTCAAAAACCAGGAATCTAACAAACCAATGTCACTGATGATAAAACACTTACTTTTGCTATAACAAACGATTGCAATATCGAGTTTAACGGGATTCCTACCTTGTCCGCTAACTTCATGGACCCCACAAAGGCACGGCACGGCGGCTCCCAAGCGGGAATTTGCCATCCGCCGGTAAGGAAAGGACCCCGCACAAAATCAATAGGAAGTGGCTTATGGCCAATTTTGATGAAATTTGGCAGTGTAGTAGATCATTTCATGCTGATCAACTTTGTCAATGGGCTCGAAGAGCGCTTATGATTCATTTTTGAGATATTTTAATGGAAAGTACGGTATTAATTGAGGTTACGTGAGCTTTGTTGTCACTCATTATTGATTTTTTTCATAGAAGGCTATTCACACTTCTTGAACGAATAGAATCTGAGCTCTTGTATTAGCCAGTAAAGGTCAGTCAGGGCAGAGAATCCGACGGATTACTCGGTTCATATCGAAATCATGGAGAATTAATTATAGTTTAATTAAAATATCGTCATCTCTTAGGAAGGGTCGTTTTTTAATTGCATGACCCAGTGGTGGGCACATTTCAATGAGATACGAACCATATGTAAATGGTCAGTAGCTTTTGTAACTGCGTACAACATAAGTGATTATGAGCCTTGTGATGAGTAATACATGTATCTCGAAAGCGTGGGTGGAGGAAGCTGGGGAGGGCTTCATCGTGATAAATCTTTTTCACGAAGCATAGTACTAGGCGTCCTCCAACTCGGAGGTTTTTGGGGTCACTGAGCTCGAATACGTTATCGGCTAGCCCTTTATCTCGTGACGTGGAAGCTGCGAGGGCGGACAATGCAGGGAAGGGGGGGCTGCTTTGAAAAATCGATATCGCTATCAATCCCAGAAAATCCTCTCAGGCTGACAAGATGATCGTTTTCTCGTCATCGACCAGTTGACGATCTCGGGGGCAGCGATATCGATTTTTCAAAGCAACCCCCCCCCTTCCCTGCATGGTCCGCCCTCGCAGCTTCCGCATCACGAGATAAAGGGCTAGACGATAACGTATTCGAGCTCAGTGACCCCAAAAACCTCCGAGTTGGAGGACGCCTAGTACTATGCTTCGTGAAAAAGATATTTCACGATGAAGCCCTCCCCAGCTTCCTCCACCCACGCTTTCGAGATACATGTATTACTCATCACAAGGCTCATAATCACTTATGTTGTACGCAATTACAAAAGCTACTGACCATTTACATATGGTTCGTATCTCATTGAAATGTGCCCACCACTGGGTCATGCAATTAAAAAACGACTCTTCCTAAGAGATGACGATATTTTAATTAAACTATAATTAATTCTCCATGATTTCGATATGAACCAAGTAATCCGTCGGATTCTCTGCCCTGACTGAACTTTACTGGGTAATACAAGAGCTCAGATTCGTTCAAGAAGTGTGAATAGCCTTCTATGAAAAAAATCAATAATGAGTGACAACAAAGCTCACGTAACCTCAATAAATTGCGTTCTTTCCATTAAAATATCTCAAAAATGAGTGATAGGCGCTCTTCGAGCCCATTGACAAAATTGATCAGCATAAAATGATCTACTACACTACCAAGTTTCATCAAAATTGGCCTTAAGCCACTTCCCATTGATTTTGTGCGGGGTCCTTTAAAAGCACGCTCGAAAATTCCCCATCCGGGCTTGTAAATTTACAATGCTGAGCATGGTGTCCCTAGATTTCCTGTGCTCAGCATGGTGAATTTACATAAATTTTTTTACAGTGTACCAACATAATATTATTTTCACATTTCTTGCTTCTACGATTACCCAAAATCACGAAATATCTGTATCAGTAGATAATCCTTGAAGTCACTGGACTAATTTTCATGAGAGCCGATATATTTTTCTCTCAAAATCATGGAGTAGCCTTGACAAACAAATTGCGCCCGCTAGAGAATATGAACTTGTCTATTCATTCAAAAATCGCTAATCAGTAAGCTCTCACTCTTCATCCTTTTATGTACCGGAATGTGAGAGTACTCACGGACCATATACTTCTCAAAATATATTAAAGTATACGGAACTCTAATCATTGGATTTTTGTAACAATACAAAATGAATATCTATCTATCCATTATGGTTTGGATATGTAAAATACACAATGTATAGCAAAATTCTTAGTCACCTTATTTTCACATCTCAATTACAGATCTAAATTGATCAGAATATTGTACATTAGAATAGGTTTTAGAATATTATTATAATGGACTATCCATTAGAATTGATACATGAAATCATAATCCGCAGAAATGTTTCCAATCTCCGCATGTTAAACTTTAAATGAAGAATTGAGGACGATCTGATGCGGGCATGTAGATGATATGGTTGAAAAAATGTCTCAATTATGAACAAACGTACATGCATTATCGGACCGACCTTGGAACCAGCGTCTGGAATACATTTTTCCGAGTCAAATACAGGAGTTTTCGAAAATGAGTTAGATTTTGTGGTACCGATGCTTCAGAGGGGCGATCATTACCTCTTGGAACTTGGAAGTGATGTGAATCCAGCCCAAATCGATTTTACGTCAAAGTGAATGTTTTGACCACGGTCTTATACAGTTTTGACGAGTTCCTTAGTAAAGCAACAAAGTCTCGAAAAGACGCTTCCTTCTAGGGGCAACTGACTGAACTCTTCCGAACCGTCCAGTTCGGGGCTCAAACAATAGGTAGTACATCCAATAGCCAATATCAATAAGAATTATTGATTAAGAATTGGGGGGGGTGGCATGAATTAACAATAGAACATGCATTTTCTCGAGCTTTCTTCGGTTTTTGCATTATAAGTCAAAAATATTGGTTTTTTTCGGGAAAACTTGTAAAAAAGTATTATTTGTAGACCTTCAAACAATCTACAAGAATGATATCTACTCGTTCCCCCGAAAATGCACCCTTTGTTGTTATTCTTGAACAAAGTTATGATCAGATTTGTGTGAATGAATTCGCAAAGGATGTTCATAACGGGCTCAAATTGTTTTCCTAAGATGATTGAGTCAATTTTTAACGGAAAAGGACTTCTGGTATTTTTACTAAGTTTGGTCGTTTTCGAGTAATAAAAATACGCTGCTAAAAGTAATTAGCAGAATACTTTCTCACGGCGTTATATGATAATAATCGTAACGAATAAGAAAGTACCGTCAAATTGTGTAACTTTGGTACACGTGGGGTAACTTTGGTACACCCTCAAAAGGCTTGTCCTGCATTCCAGGAGCAACAAATAGGATTCCATAGTTTTGGATTTGATAACAGAATTTGATTGGAGTGCTGTAAATTTAACTGAGTTGCTCCCGGAGCGTAGTGCAAGACTTTTGAAGTTGAACCAAAGTTACTCAATTTGACAGTATCCTATTTTTTGAGTTATTCTTTTGAGGAAGCATTTCAGAGCGATTTGGGTTATCTAAAAGCAAGTTTTTCCAACAATATCTATCGTTTTGTTGAGAGAAAATTTCGATACCGTAAACTGGATTACTTGGTGAAAAATTTTCTTTCGCGAAAAAAACTTCATTTGGATAATGTTCTACGGATTTCAAGGAAATTCGGTATCAACTAATCGATTCAGAGTGACGTAAAGGTTAGTTTTTAGGTCATTAAAATTGAGATAAATAAGTGATGAAGGATGATACGAGAAAAATGAGTATTGAGAAAAATTTTCCATAATTTTTTGAGTTATTCTTTAGAGGAAGCTTTTTAGAGCGGTTTGGGCCATCTAGTTTGAGGTTTTTTGGATGATATCTATTGTTTGGTTGAGACGGAATTTGGATGCAGTGGGTTTGAAAAGGGTTAAAATGAAATTTTTTGTGAAAATTTTAATTTTTCCGAAAATTCGAGATCTGAACAGATTGAATGAAATTTCGGTATTAACCAATCGATAGATCATGCAGAAAAAATCATAGTCCAGGTGACTCAATTCGTTTTGAGACAATGTTAGGACGAGATATTCATGTATCAAAAGTCGAAATTTGAGCACTTTTGCTTGAAAAAGCCCATGGATCAAATTTGAGTGGAAGTCGAAAGCTGCTTAATCACTGGGCTCTCAGAAATTTGATTTTGTACAACTTGTAGAAAGCCAAAAGTTGATAAGGTGAACAGTAAGAGAGAAAGCGTGTCCGGTATAAAACAAAACACACACAAACACGGACGAAGGGGTGCAAAGATGAGTCTGTTGCTGATTTCGAAGAACATTAGGAGGAAAAGTGTTACTTACAATTGATAGATTTTGGCGAGAGGAAGAGAATGGTCTAAGGCTTTCCTAGATAAAAGGAATTTCGTTAAAGAATATGTTGGTTTTAATGAAAAATTTGATCAAATTTTCGTTAGGGTAAAAAAAAAAGCTTCCTCTTTAGAGAAAGCAAAACCGGATTTCGCGACTTCCAACTTCAAGTGCAGTCATGAAAGCACCGCATTTAGGCTTGGAAGTCGCGAAATGCGCTTTTCTCATGACTCGAAAATGATCGAACTTAGGAAATAATACCAGGAGACCCGTTTTGTTCAAAATGGACTCAACTATCTTGGAAAGAAAGTTTTAACCCCTTCCAAACAATTCTAGCGAATTCGTTCAAACAAATCGATCATGACTTGGATCAAGAATAACCACATAAGGATACTTTTCTGTGGAAAAGTATTCAGATTATCCTTGTGGGTCGTTTAAAGATCTACAAATTAACTCTCTACAAGTTTTTGTTTTTCCGAAAAACCAATACTTTTAACGTATAACGGAAAAGCTGAGAAAAAGTCGAAGAAATGCACGTTTTTGTTCTTCATCTATGCCAACCCCCCCCCCCCTCCAATATTTGGACAATAATTTTTATTAATTTCGGTTTGATATAAAATTTGGGTGGGTACTCTGGACTATCCTTATTGATTTTGGCTAAATTGCCAACGTTTCGCTGATTTCCATGTCGGACTCTTTAGGGCATCTTAATTCTAGTATGACATATGTCCAAGAACATATTATATTCTTGGACATATGTCACACTAGGATTAAGATGCACTGGAGAGGCCGACATGGAGGTCGTCGAAACGTTGGCAATTTAGCCAAAATAAATAAGGATATATCCAGAGTACCCACCCAAATTTTATATCAAACCAAAATTCTTTGATCCGCCTGGACACAAAAAAGCATTTTTAAATATAATTTTTATTAATATTGATTATTGGATGTGCCACCTATCATTTGAGCCCAAAAATGGACGAGTCAGAAGAGTTTCGTCAGTTAGTGAATGAATTCAAGAGCTTACTTGCTCGACTACATGGACTCGACTTTACGATGGTCTGTGCTCGTTCTTGACTTGGTAAAGATAAAAACACTCGTACTGGAAATCGAAAAATGATAATTCGAGCACATCATTATACTTGACAAAAGTACGAGCCCATCAGGTGATTTGGGAGAAACTTGTAGATAGTCAAATGCTTCATGAAAGATTTGGACTGGAAAAATCACGGAGAGTGATGATAGGATTGAAATCTTTGCTGTTTTATAATTGTTTGCATTGACTTGAGTACCAAATTGCTGTATCCATGCTTGAGACGCTTTATTCTGATGAGGAAGAAGATGTATTCTGAAACAACGTGTGAGAGTGATTTTACTTTTTCTGCGTTGTGAATTTGATGCCAACTTACACCAGCACATCAGACGTAGAGGATGTGCGCCCGGATTAGTTTATACGATCATCATTCTGACTTACGATTTTGACAACTGCGATCAACTTTTCCATTTTATTTATTTAACTGCGACAAACTTGCCCTCATATGCTAATCTTGCAAATTATAGCATCCGCTGATAACGCCGTGTATTATAACTATATTGAGAAGCGGATGACAAAACAATTAAGCCGACCCAAAATTTGTGCAGTTGTCAACTCGAATACCCTCCCTACAACTCGACAACAGTGACATTTCCATGTTTGTGTTCGCGTGGCTAAAAAGCGGCGTTTAGTTAATCCGGTGCCAATATTTTTGGTTCGATCAATTTCGATGTACCTCAACTTATCCGCTTCGTTTCCTCAAGACCTCCAAAATCCGTGCATATGAACTGCACAACTTTGATTTGGAACGATTGTGTGAGCAAAATACTGTTGATATTAATCGTGCAGTATGAGGGCATACGCAACTTGCCTCACATGTGCGCATCTCGAGGATGCTTACAGTATGATTATTTTTTTACAGTATGATTGTTTGTGCTCTCATAATGTGGTCGCCTCGTCCGAATACGACGGAGCTGATTATTCTGACAATTGACCAAGCACCAAATATTTTTTATGAGCGATACGTTCAATATCAAAGATTAAGTGACGACCCCATTCCACCGCTATCGATCCTCGCTACTAATATCAGGGCAATTTGGATGCATCCTCTGGCAAAATCACTTTTCCATTCGTTTGAGATGAGTTGGCTCTAATTTGAGGCTTTTCCAACCTGGATGCACCGTGGCTTATTTTGACAGATTTTAAATAGGCCCCTGTGTGGACAAGAATACCTTGAAGTTACTTGGTGTGAGCCAGAGTATCAGGAAGATGGCTCAAGCCTACTATCGGTTTAAAAAATATTGACACCTAGAGAATTTTGACTATTCTGGCTCCAAAAAACTTCGGTAATTTTTTTGACTAGGATAATATTGAAGTGCATTTAGTTGCGGACATGATACAATTTTTTCGAAGTTGATCGGATCATAACTGCGGCTATAGCTGTTATCAGCATGTGAAAAAACGCAGGTATAAGGCCTATTTCAGAGGTAACTCGACTTTCGGATGCTGTAGTTCTGCCAAAAAATTTTTCAGCGCACTGCAAAAAATTTAGGTGAGAGATATCTCATTTATTAATAACCTCCAATGGAGATCAGCCGGAAAAGTTTATAACTTTTGGAGATAATCCACATTTTGTTATCTCGCGATCCACTGGAGGTAGAGACTTGATTCAAAAACAGAAAAATCATGAAAAAATTCTGGATGTCAGAAATGATAACGCAATATCAGATTTTGAAAAAACAAACGAGGGGCAAGGTCGCAAAGTTTCAAAAAGATAAAGTTTGCGCTTATTGTGAGGCCTTTATTGTCCTTTATGGCCGGGGCCCTTCAAATTGTCGATGGGCGGAACTACCTGACCGCGGACCATAAAAGTCATAAACTTGCGGTCCCGGAGTCAATTGAGGTACCAACAGTCTGCTGCAATGAGTCTGAATTTTCGACAAAGGGGACAATAAAAGTATTTCGGGCGCGAATTCGATCTATGTCTTTGGTTCATTAGTACAAGGTTTATCAGCGATAGATAAGATTGATGATAAGATAATCCAGTTATCCTTTGCATAACCAGAGTTCCACGATCACTACTTATTATTATGAGTATTTTCTTCGAGGTTCCCCATAAATAATTGATAACATACGACCAATTCCTTATCCTCATCATTTCATCGTGCTACAGTTGGATATCATTCAGATTGATAAAATAAAAGTCAATGGTTATATGATTGATCTATTATCTTCTTCGATCAATTCGTCGATAAAGCGCTATCACACGGAGATATATTGATGTTTATGATGTTATCAACGATCGCTTGAACAAGATGATAGATTCACCGTATACACAAATTGATTGTTATCTTATCAATCTGAATGATATCCAACTGAAGCACATTGGAATGATAAGGATAAGGAATTGGTCGTATGTTATCAACTATTTACGGGGAACCTCGAAGAAAATACCCATAAGTAGTGATCGTGGAACTCTGATGTTGCGAAAGGCAACTGTGGATTATCTTATCATCAATCTTATCTATCGCTGATAACCCTTGTACTAATGAACCAAAGACATTTGCTAGCAACGCCAGATCAAATTCGCTCCCGAAATACTTTTATTGTCCCTTTTGTCGAAAATTCAGACTCATTGCAGCAGACTGATGGTACCTCAATTGACTCCGGGACCGCAAGTTTATGACTTTTATGATCCGCGGTCAGGTAGTCCCGCCCATCGACAATTTGAAGGGCCCCGGCCATAAAGGACAATAAAGGCTTCACAATAAGGGCGAACTTTATCTTTTTGAAACTTTGCGATCTTGCCACACGTTTGTTTTTTTTCAAAATCTGATATTGCGTTATCATTTCTGATATCCAGAATTTTTTCATGATTTTTCTGTTTTTGAATCAAGTCTCTACCTCCAGTGGATCGTGAGATGATAAAATGTGGATTATCTCCAAAAGTTATAAACTTTTCCGGCTGATCTCCATTGGAGGTTATTAATAAATGAGAAATCTCTCACCTAAATTTTTTGCAGTGCGCTGAAAATTTTTTTGGCAGAACTACAGCATCCGAAAGTCGAGTTACCTCTGAAATAGGCCTTATACCTGCGTTTTTTCACATGCTGATAACAGCTATAGCCGCAGTTATGATCCGATCAACTTCGAAAAAATTGTATCATGTCCGCAACTAAATGCGCTTCAATATTATCCTAGTCAAAAAATTTACCGAATTTTTTTGGAGCTAGAATATTCAAAAATCTCTAGGTGTCAATCATTTTTAACCGATAGTAAGAGCTTAATCGACTCCAAAACAAGACATACAAGATATGAGCAGTTCTGCGTAAACTTGCTCCCAATGTGTCTCGGCCTATTGCGGCGTCTACGTGTTCTCAATCGATTGTGCAAAACACGTTTCTTGTGTATTTTTTTGTGCTCTTTCTTAGCAAAAAGTCATATTAGACCTGTCTCGAGGTTTAAGGGTCCAAAATTGCGAATTAGGGGTCAAAATGTCATTTCCGTACCATGTCCGCACCCTAAAATTCGGCGATCAAGGGCACGGTATTAAGACATACAACTTCTTAACGATTCCTCCACAAAAAGACATCAAATTTGGGTATATTTTGAACATGTTTTCATAGTTAGGAAGTCGCAAAGGTCATTTACCCGCTCAACGCTGTGCGTACATTATGTCTCCGGATTCGCGCCAAAATTACTGTTTTGAAAATATGTGGTGCGTGAGAGCTTCCATCAACTTGCAAGCGTTCGCTCATGGGCACATTTTGATCCCCTCGCTTCAAACTATCAAACAGCTGCGGTATAAACATCCATTGCTTCACTTCCGAGAAGTGGCGGCGTGCTCTTCTTCGAAAAAATGCCGCGGTAAATAAGAGTGTCATTTCCGTACGCATCTCGCAACAAGGTTGAAATATCGATAATCTGCATTCTCATCCGACTTTCTTCAAGTATTTGGTGTGCAAAAGACCGTGCTAAGCGGAATAAGCGATTCGTTAACTCCCCGATCCGTATTCACCGATCAAACACGAAATGTCATTTGCGTACCTGTCATTTCCGTAGCGAAATAACGATATCGAGCTGAGTTCTCATGGGATTTAACACGCAAAATTTTTTTTCAACTTCCAATACTTTTTAGGTTTGATCCTCGATCTAGATGATATTAGTAGTGAAAAAATCCACTTTACGAGCTCAGAAGTTCGGTTTTGCCTTTCGTCCATTTTTGAGTCTGTTTCGAGCAAGTTTACGCAGAACTGCTCATATAACAAAATTCATCATGCTCAATCTCGATAAGGTGGCAGGAGAAAATGTGGAGTTGTTGATTAGATGTGAAGAGAATCTGAAGAATATCGGAGTATCTGAGAACTGAGGTTCAAGAATAGCATCAAAATCACGCCTCGGCAATCGCTATAAGGGGTAAAATGAGGAACATTTTTGAATTTAAGCGCTTTTTACTCTAAATAACATTCTAGCGAGATTGCTTCGCTCGCTGACAGTCGCTACGCCTACGAGTTTTTCAAGGGAGTTTCGAGAAACTCATGGCAATGTTCATGCATATATACTTTTCGAGATTAAGTTTCGAATTTCTTACACGTCTTTATGGATACTTTCAAATATTAGCAATTGTCACGAAAATTTGATTTTCTCACTTGTTGCATATAGTCAATACGTTTACTAGAAATTGATGAGATAGACCATCTCAACCCTGTAGAGGCAGAGAGTTGTTACGAATTGTCAATTTTAGAATTACCTCTCTTAACCTTCCCGAGTGAACCCCCCTTTTGTGGCAACTCGGAAAGACAGAGATTCACTCGGGCCCGAGTGGAATTCTCACTCCGAAAGAGTGAAACTCACTCTTTTCGGAGTTGCCACAAAGGGGGGGTTCACTCGGAAAGGTTAAGAGAGACAATTTTTCTGAAAATAAGACAACTAATGTAAGGTGAGAATGCACGATATTAAAACTTTTTATTCCCGTTTTTCACTGGACTGTGATTCATTTTGTTTCATCACTCAAGATTCTCCATCTGTCTTTCACTCATTCATCTAATCGCTTTCTTGGGAGTGAATTCTTGGACGTACATGAGTCGCCTTACGGTGCAAACTTTGCGTTCAAATTCGGCTCCAAGTAGAAGGGTGAGGCGATTCTTTCTTTTCTCCCATTTGCTGAATTCTCATCGTCTCATTCACTAAATTCACCACCCGCTCAACAGTTAATCCTCTCCCACTTTCGTTTCATTTCTTCTTTCCTTCTATTTTTCATTCCATTTTCCATCCCATCTTCCATTCTATATCTCATATTATTCCATCGCGCATGTGCACTCGTCATACATGATACACGCCGATGATCGCCTACTTACAAGTGAATCCTTGGACACACGTAAGTCACCAGCCTGTGCAAATATTGCGTCCGAATTCATCTCCAAGTAAGTGGATGTGGCGATCATTCTTTTACATTCAATATTGGCTTATAATCAAAATCATTCGTCCATCCGTACATCAACACATCACATAACCACATTTCATCGCAATTCATCAGTCACTTCTTTCATTCACCTCACTGCTTCATGACGCATCTTCATTTCATGTCTTCTTTCCATTCATTTGCTACATTCCCATTATTTCATCCGATACTTTCCCGTACTTTCCCCACACTTCACTGTACATAATCTCCAACATTGATTTCTTTTCATCTTTCCTTCCATTTTTTATTCCATCTTCCATTCAATGGACTCTCTACAATCGGTTCTTCTCGTTGATTACTCTCACCACACATCTCACAATCCATCATTCACATCATTCATTCCATTTCATCTCTTACTCCATCTTTCATTTGATCTTTTATTCCATCTCTCACATTCTCATCGTCTTTCCCATCCATCACATGCCATCCATAGACAGAGGGACCAAACCTCCATCGCTGAAACAATCCATGTTTCTGCACTTGCGACATCATAGTACCTATAAGAAGGACGGGATAAAACGGAAATCAGGTAAAAAAGCGGTGTCGTGTGAAATTAGAATGAGGAAAACGTCATAGAAATCTTAACAGGCGAGGAACCGAAAAACAGTCTAAACAAACTGTGTTCGGTGATGTCAAAAAAATTCATGGGAAGAAGCTTTAAAAGTAATCACGCACGCGCAGTTTTTGAGTCAGGTGAGGTTATACTATTGGAATCTTGGGATATTTTACTCTATAGGTAACGTCAGGCAGTGTTGAGTTATGGGAGTAACCTCGGTACCGCGTGAGTCAAATAGATCGACTTTTTTCAACTTTCACAAATTTGCCTACATGTGTGTCTTATGTGTTAATCAGATCTCAATACACCCTCACATAAACTTGCATAAGCATCCGACTCACGAATCATGAAATATCAATCCGTGATTATAGGCGAATTTGTCTTAATTGTGACTTATTCGTGACTTCACGCTGAAAATTGATCAGAACTTTTTTCCGAGCTAACCAAAGCTTGAAAAAAAGTTCGAGCACGTTCTTTGTATTAAGATCTGAAGGGCTCCGGACCAGAACGGTATAAGTCCATTTATGTGAAAATTGAGTTTTTGACGGGGAATGGTAGAAAATGCGTCTGAAAACATGTACGTACAATTCCGCAAGTGAAAATGTGTTTTCGTGCGTCACAAGCGCTTCGACGATTTTTTGCTTGAAAAAAGTTTCGACATTTTTCCCGGACCAGAACGGTTATAAGTCCACGCTTGAACACTAAAACACTGCTCTGACGCCGTCCATCTCCAACCATTGCACTTTTTTAGGTCTCGCGAAGTGGCAGTAGACCTCAGATTATAAGATTTAGATACCCCATGTTCCCTGGGTGGCTGCATTCAATCGTTAAGATGTTTGTTAGCCGAAGTTCGTCGCTACCCTCTTCAGGATCTTGCATACAGAAGAGCCCTATCGGAAAGAAACTCGCGGAACAGCATTCCGTGAGGGTTCGCAAGAGTATTGTGACTTTCCTAGAAGCTTTGAATTGAACTTTTGCCACCTCACATCGTCAGTAATGAGACCAGAATGACAGTGGCTACTTGAAAAAAACCTAAAATGAGTCGATAGACCTATCGATGAACTCGCTATAGGTCTCGTTTTTTATCGTGTCCTCAGAGATGTTTTCAGAAGACCGTATCATTAAACCTAAGATACAGGCAAGTTCAAATCATTTATATTGCTTTTTTTAAGGAAAATCTCAATGTCCGTGACTACCTATAGCTTCATCGTCGAATAGACACATCTCATTCACAATTAATCCAGAATACAGTTTTGAAAATCACTAACTCGCATTTTCAATATTAGTAGTCACCTGACTGTTAGCTCAATTCCTCTATTAGTTACAAGTGAATTTCACTGTAAAGGATATTGTGTTGAGAAATACTAGATTTCTCCAATTTATCCCCCTGCAACTAATTCGATTTACATCAAATTGTTTATTAATATCAGTGTTGCCAGACTCATAAATTTAAGAAATTCTGATTATCTATTCGCACTCCATATTCAAATAGAAGTATTTGAATGCAGAACTTCCCAGTACGACCTGTCTGAATTTGATACTTCAAGTAGAAGTTCTGTACTTTGCGACCTACCAAACATTATAAATTATAGACCAAGCTGATTGAATGAATACTTGTCGATGAAACCCTCTAATGTGCACCCATGGACCCGCAATATCATGAATAAAATCGATTACAGTCATGGTACTCTAAATAGAACCTGTTCGGTAAAATCTGTCGATGTAACTCGACGATGATTCTTGAACATCAGCAAATGTCTTCGTCGACACCTAATGGAGATACTCCTAGTCGACAATTCGGAAAAAAAACGTGGACTTATACCGTTCTGGCCGGGGAAATTTTCCAACTATTTTTTCTACCCAAAAGCGGCCGTTTTTTGATTCTAAACGGTGTAAATTCACAATATCTCCACAGTTTCCGATCTAGAATAGTGAAAGTCAACTCGTTCCTCCATCTGTTCTGGTTCGAAACGGTAAAAAGCAGAAATAGTATTTTTATACCGTTCTGGTCCGGAAAAAAAGTCGAAAAATTTTCCGGGCCAAAACGGTATAAGTCCATTTTTTTATTGTAAAGTAATGAGTGATTAGAGTGAACAATTGAAAATCATTACCCCCTATACAACAGTTATCGTGAAAACTTACCTACTATATGATAAAAAAGGAACTGAGACTCAAAATGATGATTCGAATTTTCTATTGCAAAAAATCTTTGAGTTGAATTTCCCAGAAATGGAAAAAATGGACTTATACCGTTCTGGTCCGGAGCCCTTCATCTACTCTCTCAGCGCGAATCAGCTAGGGTAGCTGAAAATCAGCTATTGATAGCTGATTTCCTCAGCTAACGTGAACGGATTTTCACTGATTGAATTAGCTAATACACAGGGTTATGAACGATGATATACACCGTACGGGAATGTTTTTCCCTGCGCACTGGGTGTCACGTGATGAATTTTTGGCTCTGGTATTCTAGAATCGTTCGTGCAGTGCACTGGGATCCATTTGATTACCCGATTTCTAAGTCGCAAGTAGTGCGTCAATAGTGGGCCACCTGGATCGAAAGTGGGCCACCTGTATCATAAGTGAGCCACTTGGATCGAAAGTGGGCCACCTGGATCGAAAGTGGGCCACCTGTATCGAGAGTGGGCCACCTGGAGCGAAAGTGGGCCACCTGTATCGAGAGTGGGCCACTTGGATCGAAAGTGGGCCACCTGGATCGAAAGTGGGCCACCTGGATCGAAAGTGGGCCACCTGTATCGTAAGAGCCACCTGTATCGAAAGTGGGCCACCTGGATCGAGAGTGGGCCGCCTTGATCGAAAGTGGGCCACCTAGATCGAAAGTGGGCCACCTGGATCGAAAGTGGGCCACCTGTATCGTGAGTGAGCCACCTGTATCGAAAGTGGGCCACCTAGATCGAAAGTGGGCCACCTGGATCGAAAGTGGGCCACCTGTATCGTGAGTGAGCCACGTGGATCAAAAGTGGGCCACCTGGATCGAAAGTGGGCCACCTGGATCGAAAGTGGGCCACTTGTATCGTAAGTGAGCCACCTGTATCAAAAGTGGGCCACCTTGATCGAAAGTGGGCCACGTAGATCGAAAGTGAGCCACTTGGATCGAAAGTGGGCCACCTTGATCAAAAGTGGGCCACCTAGATCGAAAGTGAGCCACCTGGATCGAAAGTGGGCCACCTGTATCGTAAGTGAGCCACCTGTATTGAAAGTGGGTCACCTTGATCGAAAGTGGGCCACCTGGATCAAAAGTGGGCCATCTGCGCGCCGTAAAAAATTTCTCTGAAAAACTTCAGCCAGCTGGTTGAATGAAAACTTCAACCAGTCTAACTGGTTCTATCTGTGGATTATGAAAATAACAGTTGAATGCCCAGCCACAATCTGTGTGTGCGGTTCCCGTATATCGGGTTACCTAAGGTAACTGTGCCTAATTTGCCCCCATTCAAGTTCTCAAATGTATGCACCTGCAGAACCTGACGAGCATTTCTTTCACGTTTGTTACGTTAAAATATGAGAAAATAAACATTCTAGACCTATCCTCTATGACCCGCGCATTTCTTACAACGAAAAAGTAGTTTTCGGTACTTTTGACTTCTTTTTTGTTAGTCACTAAAAGCTATGCTAAACAAAATTGATGTGATAAATTCCAACGTACCTTAATTCATTTTCTTGGTCTTCGTCCCAACTTTAGAATGCTTTTTGCAGAATTGCAAAATTCGATTTTTAGCCAATTCTACGCTCATATTACGAGAAAAAGTGCAGTGTTCCTAATTTGCCCCCAAAGTCTTCTTCTAAACTCGTTCCTCACTCCATTCAAATACATCAATCTCACTCAAGAAATTCAAAAGAGGGTAAAAAAAGCTACAAAATGATCTAAAGTACGTCTTATTTCGAGGTCTGGGAGCCGAGACATCTCAATTATACGGAAAACCCGTATAATCTCATGAAAATAGGCCTCTTTTCCCTGTGGGGGCAAATTAGGAACACACTGTTGAAAACTCGCAAAAAATCTTCTTTCGCGAAAATCAAGATATCTCGGCTCCAATTCGTTGAAATTGAACGTACTTTAGCTCATTTTAAAGGTCTTGAAACAAGCTTCAAAATGAGCTGAGGTACGTTGAAAAATATGGAGATGAGTTGAAATAGCGAGCGAAACAAAAGTAGTGGGGGCAAATTAGGCACACTTACCTTATGTAAAGGGAACATAATGTGATAGGTGGTCATATGGGTGGATGGGAATGGGTGGATGGATGGATGATGGGTAATGGGTGGATTGCGCATATATAGCTCTCACGCCGTGCTGAATTTTATCGCGAATTCTGCAAATTTTCGCGGCCAGCGTACAAAAGTGTTCTCCAAAAGTTCTTTTAAACTCTAATTTATTCCATGCTGAGCAATGAAGAAGCTTCATTAACGATTTAGAAAGAAGTATGAATGAAATGAGGTTCCTTTGCGAATTTTTAATGTTTCAAGTTGATTTTTATTGCGTAACGAAAATATAAGGCAAAACTAGCCCTGGAAAAGTTTGAGTAATTGCATCAAGCATAAGAAGACCGAAACCCGCACTATAAACCCGTTCGACTGCTCCCTCCCGTGCGGCGTGCCATGCCACTTTCCACCGCTCGGAGGCGCTGAAACTCATACTTCCCATAGCACGTTACACGCCACAACCTCACCTTCCGAGCATGAAATAAAGATCTCTCGATCTCGATAGACTTATGTTGTCGTCATATTAGGCTTCCTCTCAATATATCCTCCTTCGATCCAATGTTGATTACGACAGTGTATAGTGTATACGGCACAACACGAATTCGAATATCATTTAGCTGAAAAATCAGCTATATTAGCTGAGATTCCAGCCATGTTAGCTGACTGAATCAGCTATTATAAGCTGATTTTTCAGTGAACGGTTTTTTACTGACACGAATAGCTACTGTGGGTGAATTTCAGCTACATTAGCTGATTTACAGCTACAATCACTGATTTATAGCTGATTATAATCAGCTATATAGGGCCTCCCGTGGCACAAAATGAGTAGATATCGAACGAATACGCCTTAGTTCGTCGTGACTTGGTCTGAAAAAGTCGTTAATGTGTTCATGTCGATATTAGAACCCGGATTTGTGGAGTTATTTCATCAGAATTATCGATTTAAGCGCGATTTTTGTGTTTGCTGATTTGATCAGCAGTTTGACGACCCATAGCAGTAATAGCTGATATTTCAGCTATATATTAGCTGATTGATGCTGAGAGAGTATAAGTGAGCAAGACTTGAACAAAAACTGATCGGTCAGTCTTTTACAGTCTAATCATCATCGCGATGTCCCATAAGACAGCGTGTATAACCTCTAAAAATGTTTATGTTGATGGTTTGACTCAGGGGTAGCCAATGCTCGTGAAATTTTGACTGAGTTCAATTGACACGCAAATACTTCTCTCTGCCAAGTTTGATCAAAATCTGATCGGTGGATGTTCTACCGAGGTTACTCCCTTAAACCATATCTAGGAGCATTTTCCGACACGACGGGTCAGGTAAGGTTAGATAAACATCTCCACAGTGTTAGGTTAGTATCTAGAGGGGAATAGAGTGATTCTAAACACCACGACAGTCGTCTGTCGTCACACGACTTAATATTCTCTATAAAGGACCCCGCTCCGAGAGATAGGATTTTGGCTTTCGGTTAATTTTGTCGGGGAAGAAATATGTTGTCAAGCACAAAATTCTGAACAAAAAGTTCAATGGGCTCGAAGACGGAAAATGGCTAGTTTTTTCAGTATAAATCAAATAAGTACCAATAAATGGGAGGTTATGAGGTTATCTAGAACAACAACAAGGCTTGTCTGCAGCGTTCGAATTTGGATTGAAAATGTACAATTTGAGTGTGATGTAGCTAAAAGGTCATCACTTTGGTGATTGAAACATTTTATCTGAAACCTTCGATACAAAAAGCAAATGAATGCATGCAAAAAAAGTGATAATGCGCGATTAACAAAGAAATCATAACGGCTTGTATTCTCAACAATTACATTTCATTTCAATCAATGTAGCAGCTAACGCTGCAGAGCTGGATCATAAGGCTGTGCTGACTCGATGCAACGAGTACATGATCTTGAGAGCCCAGATATGGTGCGGGAGCGGCTTTTTGAATATCAGCATCATCGCATAGCGTGAGTCTCGCGCTTTGAATAGTTGATAAAAGGTGTCCGATAATGCATGGCTGCAATCAAATTCTATGGAATGAATTAAAATTAATCTTGGATCGCTTGAGACTAGTGTCTGCCAAATATTTCGAGGATATGGAGATCGAATCTCATATTGCCGTATCTCGAGATCATATCGCGTAAGAGGCTGCGGGGTCGAGAGCAATCCACTATCAAAATCGAGCTCGAAAAGTCGAGTAAAGGGGGTTTTTTGAGGTATTTCAAGGTCGCTGAACACGAATATGACATTGCCCTGCCTCCTAATCATGTTGCGGGGGTGGAGGCCCGAATTGACCGAGATCGAAGCTCGAGACTTGAGTTAGGGTGTTTTTGGGGTATTTTGGGGTCGCTAAGCACGAATTTGAGATCGTCCAGCCTCCAAGTCATGTTGTGTGGGCGGTAAGATTGGAGTTTGAGAGTTGAGTAGGGGTTTTTGGAGTATTTTGGCATCGCTAAGCACGTATTTGAGATTACACAGCTCCCGAATCGTGTTGAATAGGTGGCTGCAAGAGCAAGGACGCGTGTTGAACTAGATAAAACTGGAAGAGCCGGCGGGGGGGGGGGGGGGTCCTTGATATCTCGAGATCACTGGACACAAATCTCAGATCATCCAGCCTCAGAACCGTATTGTGTGGGCGGCTGTGATTGTGAATTCGATGTAGTTTCCTGACAATGATCATTTCCTGAGATAGAATCTGATCAGGATTGTAAGCCGAATTAAGGCATCGAGACCAGACCACGGGCATATGCCAAGTATCTCCTTTGACCGAGGGACCGAGCGATATCCTGTTTATCGAAATTCCGAATCGCTAGGTATGTAATCATAATTCTCGATCACGGAATAGGCCACAAATAGTTTCAGGCGTGAATCTGCGAGAGAGTGGTGACTGCCAGGAGATTTGACCGTTAAGTCTCTATTCTGGCCATCTTCACAAGTAGGATCTGATTGGATGTACCGAGAGGCACGATGACTAAACAACGCCCAGAATCACCACGTGATCCAATAGCCTAAGGATCGGAAGATATCCCAGGACGTGCGATTCTGAAATCTTAGCTCTGTGGCAAAAAACTCAAGAATCTACCCGACTCTTTCTCAAGATTTTTGATCACACGCTGAGATTTCAGGATTACACTCCCTAAAACACCACTCGATCAAGCTGCTTTGAAATCGTGCTCTAGCCACGGTCGTTGTATTGCAGTCATGCTTCTCGCAGGATCAGATGATACTCCCTGTAAAATCGCCCAGAATAGTGAATCAGCTCTCAAATCTCCTTGCAGTCACCGCCCTCCCATAGATTCACGCCTGTAAAGATTCGTAGTCCATTCCAATATCGAGAATTGTGATCGCATAGCTAGAGGATCGTAGTTTCAATCCCTAAAAAATTGCTCGATCTTTGGACCACCAAACACACTCGGCTTAGTCTCGAGGTATGGTGACAGATAACAGGTTTATTCGAATATGCTGGTCGGAGCGCTCCGAACTCTGAGATCTCTCTCTCTCTCTCTCTCTCTCTTACTCATTGCGTTCGAAAAGAGAGGTTCGGGGGTAGGAGCGCTCCGAGCGCTCTGAACTAGCATAATCAGGTGAATTTAATGTGAGTCTTCCCACGACTTGTGATCAGATTTCATCCGTGGGGATGTCCAGATTCAGCAAAGGAACACTCGAATCTCCTACCCGTCAGTATCGAGTAGTAGATTCACGTCCGCCAATGTATTCGAATCGAATCCTTCTCGAGATTTTCGACCACATAGCTAGGATTTCAGAATCGGACGTCCGAGGTTATCTCCCGATCCCTAGGCTATTGGATCACGTGTTGGTTCTGGGCCGTTGTACGGTCACCATGCTTCTCGATACATGAGATCAGATTCTGCTTGTAAAGATGGCCAGAATAGAGATTTAATGCTGGAATCTCCTTGCAGTCAACACCTTTTCCTAGATTCACGCCCGAAAGGATTTGTAGTCCATTCCGTTATCAATAATTGTGATCACATAGCTAGAGGATCGTAGTTCCCGTGCCCAGAATATTGCTCGAATTTTCGGCCACTGAACACACTACTCTTAGGTTCGTGATAAGGTGACCGAATAACGTAAGTCATCCCACTACTTGGGATCAGATTTAACCCGTGGGGATGTCCAGATTCAGCAAGGGAAAACTCAAATCTCCTAACCGTTACTATCGAGAAGTAGATTCACGCCCATAAATCTATGAGAATAGGCTCCTCTTCGAGATTTATGATCACAGAGGTAAGATTTCATAATCGCACGTCCTGGGATATCTCCTGATCCCTAGGCTATTGGATCATGTAATAGTTCTGGGTGGTTGTATGGTCACCATGCTTCTCGGTACATGAGATCAGATTTCGCTTGTGAAAACAGTCAAAATAGAGATCTAACGCTTGAATCTTCTTGCAGTCATCACCCTCTCGTAGATTCTCGCCCTCAACGATTTGTAGTCCATTCCGTCATCGAGGATTATGATCACATAGCTAGAGGATCAGGGTTCGAATCCCTAGGATATTGCACGGTGCTCCACCCCACAAACACAGTTGGCTTAGGCTCGTGGTATGCGTGATTTACGCCCGTCAATATATGAGAATCGACTGCTTTTTAAGATTTCCGGTTACAGAGCTGAGATTTCAGTATCGCACTCCCTAAGTCATTACCCGATCCCGCTGCTATCACATCACGTTCTGTTCATGCTCGCTGTGAAGTGGTCATGCTTCGCGCATAATGAGATTAGACTCCGCCTGGAAAATTGGCCAGAATAGAGATTCAGCTCTCGAATCTCCTTGCAGTCACCACTCTCTCGCAGATTCACGCCTGAAACTATTTGTGGCCTATTCCGTGATCGAAAATTGTGATTACATACCTAGTGAATCGAAATTCCGATCAACAGGATATCGCTCGACCCCTCGGTCAATGAAGATACTTGGCGTATGCTCGTGGTCTGGTCCCGATGCCTTAATTCGGCTTACAATCCTGATCAGATTCTATCTCAGGAAATGACCATTGTCAGGAAACTACATCGAATTCACAATCACAGCCGCCCACACAATACGGTTCTGAGGCTGGATGATCTGAGATTTGTGTCCAGTGATCTCGAGATATCAAGGACCCCCCCCCCCCCCGCCGGCTCTTCCAGTTTTATCTAGTTCAACACGCGTCCTTGCTCTTGCAGCCACCCATTCAACACGATTCGGGAGCTGTGTAATCTCAAATACGTGCTTAGCGATGCCAAAATACTCCAAAAACCCCTACTCAACTCTCAAACTCCAATCTTGGTCAATTTGTGCCTCTACTCGACCCCGCCCCCCCCCCCCAACCGCCCACACAACATGACTTGGAGGCTGGACGATCTCAAATTCGTGCTTAGCGACCCCAAAATACCCCAAAAACACCCTAACTCAAGTCTCGAGCTTCGATCTCGGTCAATTCGCGCCTCCGCCCCCGCAGCCGCCCACGCAACACGATTAGGAGGCAAGGCAATGTCATATTCGTGTTCAGCGACCTTGAAATACCTCAAAAAACCCCCTTTACTCGACTTTTCGAGCTCGATTTTGATAGTGGATTGCTCTCGACCCCGCAGCCTCTTACGCGATATGATCTCGAGATACGGCAATATGAGATTCGATCTCCATATCCTCGAAATATTTGGCAGACACTAGCCTCAAGCGATCCAAGATTAATTTTAATTCATTCCATATAATTTGATTGCAGCCAGGCACTATCGGACATCTTTTATCAACTATTCAAAGCGCGAGCCTCATGCTATGCGATGATGTTGATGTCAAAAAGCCGCTCCCGCCCCATATCTGGGCTCTCAAGATCATGTACTCGTTGCATCGAGTCAGCACAGCCTTATGATCCAGCTCCAGCGTTAGCTGCTACATTGATTGAAATGAAATGTAATTGTTGAGAATACAAGCCGTTATGATTTCTTTGTCAATCGCGCATTATCACTTTTTTGCATGCATTTAGTTGCTTTTTGTATCGGAGGTTTCAGATAAAATGTTTCAATCACCAAAGTGATGACCTTTTAGCTACATCACACTCAAAGTGTACATTTTCAATCCAAATTCGAACGCTGCAGACAAGCCTTGTTGTTGTTCTAGATAACCTCATAACCTCCCATTTATTGGTATTTATTTGATTTATACTGAAAAAACTAGCCATTTTCCGTCTTCGAGCCCATTGAACTTTTTGTTCAGAATTTTGTGCTTGACAACATATTTCTTCCCCGACAAAATTAACCGAAAGCCAAAATCCTATCTCTCGGAGCGGGGTCCTTTCAATTGACGTGGAATAGTATATTATGTATCGAGTTGCCGAAAATGCGTTTATTCAACCAAACCAGCGCTGTTACGCAATAACGGCACGAGTTTTGTTTATAAACGCGTTTTCGGAATGAGATGCATACAGAATTTTATGGCTATCCATCGTCGAAAGTCGCGCTTTCAACGATGGGTGCCATAAATTAATTGAAGAGGCCAAAATAATTCCCCTGGGAAAGGGGTTGGAGGTAGGGCAAGTCGAATACATCTACTTTAGTTATCGTGATCCATTCATTTCACACCTGAACGGGTCTGCTTAACTCGTAGAAGTACCAGTAAGTAAATTCTTCACAGTTTCTCATTTCCAAGTGAGGCGTATAATGAAGATCATGACTTGTAATCTACTGTCGTATTGTGTCAGCGCTTATGAGATTACGCGTACCACTGTTGGTAGTTGTAAGCCTTATTAAACATCTTACAGCACAACTTTAATTGTAGTGCGGGTCCATAATCTACGAACTCTCTAAATCTCTTCGAGTGACTTTTCACTCGAATCGAGTCATATTTGACTCGAAATTTCGAGTGAAAATACCGCAACTCTCCTTCGAGTGACTTTTGCTCGATGGATTGAGTGAAAAATGTACTCGATAGATCGAGTAAAAAGTTGACTCGAATCGAGTGATAATCCAACTCGAATCGAATCATACTTAACGCTCACAAAAATGTTATAATAAAACACAAGAGTTATTTGAAGTCGAAGAACTTTGAAAAACACATTTATTACACTTCAACTCTCACTCAGTTCCCTGAACACACTGAACAAATAAATCAAGCTATGTGTGAAAAAATCACCATAACTTGCAAATAAGCGAATTAGGTTCGTTGAAATCCACGAAGAATACACTCACTGCATGTGACTCTCCTTCAGGACCGATGGCGGTGCTTATATATTGTGTTTACTGATTATTTCCTCAAGATTTTCTCGCACTTTTCCTATGCAACAGGACTGTATGTAACTATAGCTCGGAGAAACCTTGCGGCCAAGCGAGAGGTGAATGCCTGAAACCCGCCCAACAAGTACTAGTACTTGGCATCTGCCGTAACGTTTCTGCTCCACGCGCGGCAAGCGCGAGCCTGTGCGCCACCGTTTCTGTATTTTCAAATCACTCGATTCGAGTCAAAAATGAGTACTCGGATGATCGAGTGATTTCAATTGACTCGATACGAGTAATATCTTATGAATTTCACTCGAAGATCGAGTTATTCGACATATCACTCGATCTTCGAGTGATGAAAGTCACTCGAACAGATTTAGAAAGAATCTTGCTATTATTCATTGCCGATCGCGTTATCATCCATATTCCCTCGTAGGTATCGCCTGATGAAGTCGCCATTTTTGTCCTTATGCGGATAAGAGAATATCTTTACTGAATGCTCAGGAATGACGTATTTTGTCTGAAAGGAATTTTTCATAGAATTCCGAGGTTCAATCCAACCCTAGCGGTGAGGAATTTTCTCAAAAGAGAAATTACTGATGCGCAGAAAAGAAAACGACCCCGATAACCTTCGCACTTATAATAAGCGCGCTTGTTATTATTGAAAATGCGTTACTATTATTAAAGGTAATATCAAATGATTTATAGCTAAAGATGTGATAAAATGACGGTATCGGCGGATGTATCCTTTGAATCTTGTCAAGCTCATAATGAAAAACATTCATACCGTTCTTCTCATGTAAAACATAAGATTCTATCAACGCTTCCATGGCAATACACGCTCATATATGAAACCAGTTTGAAAATTTGTTATTCTTATTCAAATTTCAATATGAAAACAGCAAAATAAAAAGCTATGGTAAAGACTCTAAAAGAATTTGGAGTTTTGTAAATGAAAAACTGAGTCGTAAAGGCCATAAGCCTAAGGAGAAAATAGAGAAACTTGTAGACCCAGACACCAACTCTGAAATCAAAGGTACTGGAAATATCGCAAATCATATGAATGAGTATTTTAGTAAAGTTGGGAAAAACCTAGCCAGTAAAATCAACAAGTCCACTAGTTTCACTCCAAAGAACCCTAAAAAACAGTTAAACTCTATTTTTCTCTTTTATACGAATGAATATGAAATTAAACGCACGGTAATGAGTTTGAAAAATAAGAATGGAGGTATAGACAACATACATGCATCTACCCTGAGAATTTTTGTCGAAAATGAATCTTTTGTCAGCTCTCTTACTCATATAATGAATCTGATTTTCTTTACTGGAATCTGTCCAAATCATTTTAAAAATGCTGAAGTGGTGCCAATCTACAAAGGCGGGAGTAAATCTAGGATGGGAAACTACAGACCAATATCCAAAATTTCAAATCTGACCAAATTGCTTGAAAAGCTTATTCACAGTAGAATAGTAAAATTCATTAATAAATACAAACTGTTATCAGGAAACCAGTTTGGTTTTAGGATAAATATGAGTACCATTGATGCGCTAGCTGAAGTGAGTGATATTATTTACAAAAAACTGGATAGAAGTGAACCTATAGCTGCAGCTCTTTTAGATCTTGCAAAAGCATTTCACACGGTCAAACACCAGACACTGCTAAAGAAGCTAGAGATCATGGGTATCCGTGGTATTGCTAATAAGCTCATCCAAAGTTATCTTACAGATAGATTACAAGTCGTAAAAATTGAAGACTCCAAAAGCAAGGCTTTAAAAATAGATATAGGTGTCCCACAAGGTACAATCCTTGGTCCACTGCTATTTATTTTGTATCTAAATGATATTTTTGAATATGAATCTGAAGACTGTACTATTATCTCATATGCCGATGATACCATAATCATTTGTTCTAAAGCAAGTTGGAAAGAAGTTCTGTCGAGGCTAAAAGAACAATTAGGAACAGTCAAAGATTGGTTAGATTTTAATGAATTATCCCTAAATTTGGACAAAACAGTTTGTATCACTTTTGCAAATTACAAAGATAGTTTACCTGGAAATTTTCACCTAGACATTAAAGGAAAGTTAGTACAAAGAGTTGATAAAACCAAGTATCTTGGAGTCTACATTGACTGTCACCTAAGATGGGATTATGAAATATCATGTAAAATTAATAGAACCAAGTATCTTGTTTATGTAATGAGTAGGCTGAGCTCGCTATTATCTATTAGCAATCTAGCATCTATTATGTATGGCCTTTATTATTCAATTATCAACTATGGGATTATAGCCTGGGGATCTACCTGTAACTCAAACATCAAACTGCTGGATAGCCTTCACAACAAAATCATGAAAATCATGAGAAGAAAGGATAAGGACTTCCTACAACCACTTGCACCAAAGAAAAATTTAATTTTAGAATGCTTGGCGTACAACTATGATGATTTGAGTAGGAATTACTTATGTAGTGAATCAATCACGCGTAGGAAAGAAGTAAAAATACCTAGAGTACTGAAAAATGTTGGCAAAAAAAGCCATAACTATGTCGCCACCTTATATTTTAATAAACTTCCATTAGAGGCTAAAACTCTTGGGCGAAAAATGAGGAAAAAGATTCTTAAGAATTTTGTCAGTGATATGAATTTAATTGAGAATGAATGAACCAGAGTTCCCCTATAGTTTAGAACGTAATGATGATCATTATTAGTATAAGTTTTCTCAATCTATATAGTATTATTTATTTTATATTTTATACTTTTTTATATTTTATATACTATACTTTTGTACCAGTCTGCACACAGATGTTCTTACATCTCTGCAGAGAACCGTAATGGTTCTTGTTGTTATATCAACCTGGCTGAATAAATTGAAATTGAAATATTCCGGGAAGACGTGATATACTAATTCACAACTGGTGTAACATCAATACTCCACAGTATTGATCGAACATTACTCAGAAAAATATTTTCTGAAGTAATTCTTGAGCTTTGAATATTTGAAGCACTCGAGATGAAAAATCCACATGGAATATTATTTTTCTTTAAAAAAAACACTTTCTTGGAACTCGAGACCGACTCCTGGAAAGATTCTTTTTGCAAAATTGCCGGTGTTTGGGCGCTTACAAAATTGTAAAAAATAGTATTCGCAACTCGTTCATGAGGTTCCCCGCTTCCGAGCGATTATTCCGACCCTCGCCTGCGGCTCAGGCCGAAAACCAATCGGTCGGAAGCGAGCTAGAACCTCATAAACTCGGTGGGAAATCAACTATTTCTAGTAGTATATGACCACAATGATCACTGATCAGTATCGTGACGTATGAATTTTAGACCAGATTAAATCAGTAATCACAGTTTGCGGAGATGAAACAGAATGTTTGAAGTGGTTTTTTGTATGATCATATATGTTCATGGAATCGAATTTCTACATGGGTATGCAGAAAAATATCGTTCTTTTCTCTATCTCTGTACGTCGAAGTGTACGGAAGAGACCTTCACCAGTAAATTTTTGAAGGAATACTGATTAAAAATGATGCCAAATTTCAATTTTATTCGTATTTTATTCCCTGATCTGAGATATTCTTCGAGTTCTTAACGTCACTTTGCTGAGCAGTAACATACTGAAATGAAAATTGTTATCGTATTGTCTCATTAGTAGCTGTTAATTATGTAAGTAAGTATCCATAATTTTATCCTGTACACGTGGCTTTATCCGAGATCCACTGAAGTGACGAACAGCGTAATTGATCAAGAGTGTGTCGTAGAAAAATTTAATGGAAGCAATTTTCTCGCATCATAGTTGTAGTGTTATTCAAAAAGCTTCTTTAAAATGTCTGTTCTACTCCTTCGGGCTGAACTGGGATCATTCAAGTTACGGTTTGGTAGCGATAAATGCGTTGGTTCATGGTTTGATCAGAAGAAGAGAATAAAGATTGGGATGTCATGCAATCCTCGGAAACGGTTGGCTTTTCTACTGTCAACGAGCTGTGAATTGTTTGCTGAGGCTCAGACCTGTCAGATCTCTTCTTGATGGCCTGTTCAGAAGAGGTCAACAGTTTTGAGACAGGTTGGTGAATGCTGGATGCAGCCGAACTCATTCTCCGCGAGAAACAGTCACGAAATCGAAGAATAAGTCCACCAATCTAGGCCTGATAAACAAAATAGTGCTATCCCGGGAAAATGAACCGAATATTCTATCTTTTGAATGAGGTAGAATTGATGAATTTTCTCGTGTGAAAATGAAAAGGCTGAGTTATTTTCGATCCATGCGCTCCAGTGAAAGGATTTCTTGGAGTCCACTATGACTGTACACAATCTTACGAAAAATTGGATAATTTTGACATTTTTGGTCAATTGTATATCCTCGTCAGCTAACTTACTCTCTTAACGTTTCCGAGTGGAAAGAATCTCACTCAAAGTTCGGAGTGAAATCGTGGCAATTCGTTACCGAGTCACTTTCACTCAGAAAAAAGAGTGAGATTTTTCACTCAGGAAATCCAAGTGAATTCAAATGCTATTTACAGGGTATCTATAGAAATTTTGGAACCAAATTCAAAGACTTCTGAAGTGCAACTGGAGGCTTACATAAAATTCCCAGACAAAATTCTATTTGTAGAAAAATATAACTACTCATTGAAGTTACACAAATAACCATACATTGTGTCGCTAGAGTTCTTGTGAATCATGAATACATGTTTGTTCACGAGAAAAACGAAAAATAATCAAAATGGAGTACGTGGGATACATCTCTTCTAACGGAAACCAAACATTTTGGAAGGTTCTTCATTCATTTTCAGAGCATGGTCTAAAAGAATCGAGGGAGATGAAAACTATAAATGCAGGTCGAGTCACAAAACAATCCATCTCATAGATGAACATGGATATTTGACTATTTGCCATCTCATAGACAATCTATAAATTAGAGAAGGATGGATATCACTTTTCTCAGATCGCGGTTTTTGCCGAGTATTCTTTAGTTGGCAGATCTGATCTCCGAGACATTGACGTTTCACATGGGTGACGCCCGTGTCCCAGAAAATTCAAGAAGTGCCGCGCATATCAATTGATCTACGTAGTGTATCATTCGGAAAAATAGACCAAGAGAAATTTTCAGGGATGTCGCGGGACATTTCAGCAGTTTCCAAGGATTTCAAGGATCTATAGATACTAAATAATTTAGCTGAAACCGAATATTTTCATTTAATCAATAGGTGGCGAGCTGTGAAATTGATGAATTATTATTTATTATATTATTATGTTATTGATCATCCGAAGGTTTAAAAAATGAAAAAAATCTACTCCGCCTATAGTGGCACGGTCACTTCGATATTTTTGTAATTTGGGAAGTAAGGGGAATCAAACTGAGGTCGTCTTGCTTGGAGACTGGGCTGCTTCTCCACTGGGCTACTGCTGCTGTTGAAACCCGTGGTTCTATAGCACCTCCTCATGGGAAAGATGCACCGTGTAACTTTACACGTGTCGTATATGGGAATGAAAGTATGAAAACTAACTATTATTTCGAGTGAAGAGATTACAAAAAAGTAATCCACATTTCCCCGGTAACAGAGCATTGCTTCTATATTGATGGGGTTGGTCAATTTTTTGACAATACGTAACATGATATAACATTGGGCTGTACGTGCATTTATACAACTCATGGAAGAGGATATTGACATTTCATCGCTCAAGTTTTCAACAAATATTGTAGGAAACCTACCATTTCCCTCTTTGGAAGCTACGCGTTGATCCATCAGTAACAAACAAGCGGCAAAACATAACCTAAAATTTGATTTGAGCACCTCACTCTTGCATCCGAGCGAAATCTCACTCGAATTTCCGAGTGAGATTTACGATTTTTTGATATCTGACTCTTTACCGATCGAGATGGACTCTGAGAAGTTAAGAGAGTATACAATCGAGAATGCCAGTAATCCATTTCAAGTATAGTCTGACGATATCAACCGTCTTCTGATCCATTGGAGCGATGAAAGGTCTTAGCACAATATATATCAGGAATAAGAGAGCCTCCAATACGACGGGTATGATGTCGGGGGTGCTCTCCAATTCTTTGGGCGTTTATTCTAAGCAGTTTCCCGTGTGCAGCGACGTGTATATGATTTTAAATCTCGCCTTGAAGCACCTCCAACCTCTTTCCAACAATTTTATGCTGTTACCTACAATTTTTTTACTGAAATTGTAGGTTCTGCATAAAATTAGGGTAAGTAAACTGGGTTGCTTACCACCGACGCTACCAACCAAGCATTTAAAAAAATTCGCATTGGACCCCGCTGAGGATTCAAACCCAGGTCTTATCTGCACTGAGAGCGAGAGCGTCGCCCTCAAAAGTCCGTGGTGGATTCCGCTCTTCGGATTCTCCATTATCTCTACGAATCAGACGGACCTCAGATGACAACGGTTGTAGCTCCAACCGTATAACATGGCATGTCGGGAGTCAAAAGCTGTACTGGGACACTTTATACAGTTGTTCTCTGCAGTAGCCGAATTGGACTACTTTTCCTGGGTTCCGACAAGTTCAAAATAGTAGATTTCGCACCGAGATTATGAAGTTGTAGCTCGCTTCTGAGCGATTGGTTTTCGACCCGAGCCGCAGGCGGGGGTCGAAATAATCGCTCGGAAGCGCGGTACCTCATGACCGACGCGCGAATAATATTTTATGTAATTTTTTGAGCACCCAAATATAGGAAAACTGCATGAAATACTCTTTCAGACATTTTGGGTTTTCTTTTTCATGGTGTATGATTTTAGAAGAAGTTGAAAGATAACTCAGCGGAAAGTGTTCCGTGCAGAGGGCAAATTTTCGGTTGAAAAAAATCAAATTCCTGAGCACGAATGGTAGGATCACTGCAGCCAATGTGTTAAGAAAGCTTTAGACTCTTTGGAAGATTTCACGAACTATGGTCCTTGGATTTTCTGCATGTGTCAATCTGCAGCTGAAAGGGATGAGGACAGGTTGAATTGTGGTGTAGAATGTTGTAAAAAGTCACATCTGCGATGGAAATGAATTCTATTCCTTTATATTTATCCTTTCTTTACTCATTTCATTTCGACTGAAATGTCCTCAAGAACACAAAAAGTGATAAATCTGCTGTGCTGTACTAGTAATAGTTTGTGATGCCCTGATAATGCTTGTGGAAACGAGCGAAACGTTGGCATAAATCAATAAAGAAACCAACCTGCTCAAATATTTCACAAGGAAAAGTCACTTCAACCCTGAATATTCAAAGAGTCGAGCACAAGACAAGTACATCTTTGAATCATTTCATTTCAATTTTGTAAGCCTCGAGGTAAGCCTGATACTATTGATCTCTTGTTCTGAGTTTTGCAGTCATTTTTTTTCTCTTTCTTCTCGGAGGATTGTGTGTCTATATGAGGCCTCAATGTGTATTTTGAGTATGGAACAATGATGTTGACTCTCGTTAGAGCATACTTAGTTCACCATGAATAATATACTTGGGATCTGTTGACGACTTGATATAAGACTGCTCTACTGTATCAACCTTAATCAACGCAACTCTTTCTTAAGGCGATGAAGCCCCTGTGCAAGCCAAAAGTTATTCCCAGTTTTCTCCGATTCTCTAGCGATTTGGGCTAAGCTGTGAGTTAACGAATTACTTGATAATATCTAAATTGCATTCGTCAATTCGTTGTTTGGCCCAGATCGTATGAGAATCGGAGGAAAATTTTGACTCAACTTGAAAATTCGATCCTGAATGTGGATCCCATCTGCGGATTTGCAATGTTGCCTTTGCAGCCATTAAAAAAAGAGGGAGTTATCTGAACATTATGCGCGAGCGTTATCAGCTAAATGAACCAAGGATGGCGTTATTTGTATAGGTGTTGTGAATTGAGTACACGATTTAGTACGTTCGAGCTGCACAACGGATCAAGAGCTCGCTCGAGAATATCTGAGAGATATGTTTCGTGAGTAAAAATATGTTCTTTACTTCTCAAACCTCCAAAATTTAGAAATCGAGATCACTTGTTTGTCCTCTAAATGCTACCACTTGATCCTCAAGAAAACTTGACACTGAAAAACTTGTAGCTACAATTATTCCATAAAAAATTTCGTGAATCCCAAAGTATAGATGTTTGGCATTCCACTTGACACAACATTTTCTGGTAGAGATTCTGATGAGATTTTTATTCGAAAATTTGGTAGTGCACGAGTCCACTATTATCAACACGTTCGCCTCGCAGGGTGAACGTCATTAATGAGACCCATTGATTCAACTTTGTAAGCGAAGATGGTTATTACCCTGAGCCGGCAATGCGATTTTCACGATGGCAGTGAACGTGTTAGTCAGGAATTCTTGGGCTGGTCGATTTTTTCAGTTTTAATTGTAAAGATGTAATCAAATCCGACGATTGAAACGCCACAGGGCATAACGTTCGATAAACCACGAACGATGTAAATCTTTCCTGATCATGAAACGATTCCAGCACGTAGCCAAATTCCAAATAATCCAGAGCTCATAATGGCTTCCTTCACAGTGATGTAGACATCTCACGATCACATCTGCGCTCAATATTTACTCGCGAGCTCGATACTCTGAGATAGTTCATTTTAAACGTCTACAATCACAGACTGTTGTGTGCTAGATAACTTCCTATTAGAGTCTCATTGTGAAGATCGAATTTCGTGATTCTATCGCAAGATGCAGTTGATGTTCCTGGACCTATTGTGAATCTTATATTTCTAAAATTACACAATTTGTCACGCTCATTTTTTTGAAAAAATAATCATGTTTGACTCAGAAAAAGTGAAAGGCGAAGCGTATAATTTTGATCATCTTGATTTTGAGATATGTATTTCAATCGTGAAGTGACGTTAGGCTGAAATGAAATCATCGTGGTCCATTATTCCTTACGCAGTGGGGATGCTCGCAGAAATTTTCTTCGCGATTGGTTGATACATCAATCTGTTCATTCAATGTGCAGGGGTTCTCATAATCGCGACAAAGTGACCGTATTCCTGCCGAATTTGCTCATTATTCCACTCACTACTATCTAAAAAGCCTCCGGCTGTTGCGTTCAACTTTTTAACGTCCCTCTCGAAACTAGTCATGGCATTCAGAAAAACCATTATCCACTCCATTCTAAATATTTTTTGATAACCGTAACCGAACTTTTCCAAAGGAATGAAAGATTCTAATCGAATTTCGTTCTATCTTGTTCGTGATCGATTACTCTCACATTGTGTTATTCTCGTCACGAGGCTCTTTACCTTTTCCACTCTGTATTAGTTGCCAAATCATTATCGCATGATTGCGTGAGTTGGTTGACTTAAACGCTTCAATATCAAGTGAACTAGAACCTGTGAAGTTGAACAATGCTCATGTGGGATAACACGATAAGCTGAACGCGGTCTGACAAAAGCGTAATAGGAAAACATTGGGTTGGTTCAAATGGGGATTCTAAGCTCAGAATGTTCGACACCTAGCCAAGCTGTATCTCGCATCAATCGTCCAACCATATTATTTCATTATGTGAGGAACTTCTTGAATTTGACACTCACATTTCCACAGCGTATTATCGAACATATGCCAGCTCCGTGATGGGAAGGTATTTGTATTGTTTAGTGGTCAGAGAACGAGAAAATATATAGATTAGTCCGTCATTGTTTTTCGAGAGAAAATATTTACGCTCCTACACCCACTGTGTACGCATACTCTGACATTGACGCTGAGGACCTACGTGTAAGTGCAAATATTACAGCACACTTTGATATTTAATCTAAGAAAAAAGGAGATGCTTTAACGGATTGGCATGGGACTTTAAAAGCAAGCAAATTGCAATATAAAATGTTTATACAGCAAGACCGAGGTAAAGCTGTTCGTAGCTCTGTCATCAAAATGAAGCCTGGTTGCAACACTGGTGTGAGATTTTGCGACGATGCTCATGAGGGATGTCAAGGATGTAGAGATAGCCCCTTTTTTATTGACAGTTGTAATCTCTTTCAAGATTATTGTTATTTAATTAACACAAAAAAATCCATTCATATATATGGATATATTAGGGTGACACTTATTTCCCGACCCCCTGGATCCTTCGCGCTTATGCGGATATTTCAAATTCAAGATGAAACTAGATCAAAGAAATTTTCAGGAGTAGCCTGTATGATGCCCATTTTGACCTCCTTTTTCGATTTTTCTGCAGTTTTGAGACGTTTTTCGACAAAACTCGCCAGCTTTACTTGGCAAGCACTTGCAATACAAGTAAAATGAAGCAAACCGCGCGGAATAACATTGATTGGGATTGTCTTAGGAAACTTTCAACGCACGGAGCGGCCGCAGTTTTAGTTGAATTCAAGGGTCAGAACGGGCCCAGGATGGCAGAAATACAGTCCCTGAAATCACTTTTGCTTTCTCTAAAGAGAAAGCTTTGTTTTCGGCCAAGCAAATTTTTGATCAATTTTTCACTTCAATCCAATACTTTCTTCAACAAAATCTTTCTTATCACGAAAATGCTCTAACCATCTTCTTCCTCTCGCCAAAATCTAACGACTGTAAGTACCGTCAACCGGGGTAACTTTGGAACAAAAACCCATGAAAGAGTGGTTATCACGCACAGTTGGCTAGGCAGATGATGCTGAGGCCTCAATACCGATTTTCCCCACTTGGGACAAGCATAAACAATATTTTGCACCGGCGCGCCGCGGCGCGAGGGACTCCACCAGCTGTTAATCCATTACAAGCTGACTTCTTCAAAAGTACGTTTTCGACCTAGCAAACAGTCTCTCGGAAAAAGTGGTGTGGTTCCGACTCTGGCAGGTCGAATCCAAGGTAGCGGAGCGAGACTTCACTTGTCTGTACACATATCTGGACGAATCCATTGTTACATTGGAGTATTTTCACGAAGTTTCAATTTTGTAGAGTAAAAACTGACAAGTACGTATTTTTTTCAGAACCTGGAGTAACTTTGGAATACTCTTTCATGTACTTTCAATTATCTCCCAATTTCTATATCATCGCCAAATTATACTTACTCGAGTAGCCGTTGATGAGAGCTTCAAAATGAGCCAAAGACCGTCTCATTTCGACCGACGGAAGCCGAGTTATGGCCGCTTTCGTCGGAAACCGGCTGTGAAGGTATTTTCCTCCTCGAGAGTTAGCCGCGATGCGGGCAGTGAGGTATGTTGAAGGTGTCTATATTTGATAGTTAAATTCAACCAAATGGACTTTTACAATAGGTCAATGAGAAGCTAAGACACTCAGCTTTTGATTACCGATGGTGAAAATTGATTGCGTGACGCAGTTTATGAATCACTTGACGAATAAGTAATGATAACAATTTCTGTTCCAAAGTTACCTCGGTTTGTGTCTAACTTTGGAACACGACTTTCAGCGCTCTTTGCTCCAACCAGAGATGTCCAAAGGGACCTTATAAGCACCTCAATCGAAAGCTGAAACTGTAAGCTTCCGTTTGACTACAGATACAATGCGCTTCTGATGCAAGACGTACAAGTTTGGCGAGGTTTAAGGAAAAACATGCGATTTTTGTTCCAAAGTTATCTCGGTTGATGGTAACACGTTTTCTCCTAAAATCCTCCAAAACCTTCCAGGTACTCATCTCTCCGTCCGTTTGTCTGTGTATGTATGTGTGTGTATGTCTGTTGTCTTTTTTGCGCCACGCTTTCTCTTCTACATTCCACTTTATCGATTTTTGCTTTCCTATGAGCTGTGTAGAATCACTCAAAGATGAGACCAGTGATTTGGCTGCTCTCCTCTCCCAATCGAAATTGTTTTAGAGGTTTTTTGAGATGAAATCGCTAAAATTGTTTACTTTCATAGTAAAATATCTTTTTCTAACTTAATCTCTCGGCGATTTGGGTTACCTAGACTATGGTTTATTGGCTCAATCCATCGATTGGTTAATACCGAAATTCCATTTAATCTCCATAAACCCAAATTTTTACGAAAAACGAAAATTTTCAACAAAAACTCCATTTTGAGCACATTGAAACCAATTTTATCAAAATTTCGTTTCAACCAAGTTACAGACTTTACTTTTGAAACCCCAATTAGGATAGCCCAAATCTCCCTAACTAGGACCGACAACGTATCGTTTTTGAGTAATCGTGACAAAAGTCGCCCGAGCTTGCAAGCTAAAATAGAGTTATGTCATGTTTAAAAGATGCGCTACGCACTCGAATTCCTGGTTAGTTTGTTCATTCTTCATCTTGCATAATATTTGCAAAAGAGTTGGTAAGTAATTCGAGATTGTTCGCCCTTTGCTCTTCTAAGATTGCATTGAGAAATAGTCGAAAATCGCCCGCGTTTGGAAGAGCGAATAGAGGGATCGTCTGCAAGTCCAACAAAGCTGTGATAATATAGCTCGCCCTTGCCCAGAAAAGTACTTGAAAGAGAGCTCTAAAATGGGTTTTTCATAATCAACAGACTCTGCCAATCTCTGAGCAACCATCTCATACGAAATACCATTTTCCTTTGTTAGATCGATTTACTGAATTCCCAAAAACATTTTCCGGCACTCATTTCCTATCGATGCGTGCGGCGTTCATTGAATGCCTGCGATTGTCTGCGACAAGAACATTGTGACTCATTTTAGAGGAGCTCTCTCCGGAAAAACTTCTCTGAAGTTTTTTTTTTGGTGCGTTACGAGACAAGGGCGAGCTATTTCACAGTTCTGCTGGACCTCTGCGGAAAATCCTTCCGACTTCTTCCTCTCGAACTCGAGCGATTTTGTGCTATTTTCATTGCGAAGACCTTTGGAAAGCGAAGGTGAAAAAATATCAAACAACTCATGAACTCCTTTGCAATTATATTGCGAGTTTCACGTGATGGAATAGACAGGCTAACATAGAATTCTAATGCGTACAGTATCTTGTAAACATCGCATAACCCTACTTTAGCTTGCAAGCCCAGGCAACTTTCATCGCGAATTACTCAAAAATAATACGTTATCGGTTCTTGTGCCCACTGAGTCTCTTATTCAGCTCGTTAAAATCAATCGTTCGATCACCAAATGGACAGGATTAGCTGAAAACCAAAATCGTATAATTTATGGCGGAGTCCTTTCTGATCGAATAGAGCGAAGAAAAATTCGATCCATGATCGATCAAAACTTCACCGACACAAAATAAGAGGCGAGTTTTGTTACACTGACTCCCTTCTAATATCGTCTTCACAGTGTTTTGGTAAGAAATATCCTTGAAGTTCTCTCCGAGATCGGTAAAGGGTGTCCCAAACTCATCTGTTGGGTCCTCAGTAGTAGCATTATTGGCTAATGAGTAATTCCGCGCGAAAGCGGACCACGAATTGCAAACATACCGTATTTACCCGTGTAAAAGACGCACCAAAAAATCAGTTTTGAGCACTCCAAAACAGGGGTGCGTCTTATCTATGGGTGCGTCTTATCTATAGGTGCTTAATATTTTCTGTGCGGAAAATTTGTTGGCAGCACTCGTGTATAAGACGCACCAGAAATGTATAGAATACCACCATACTCAGCTGCGTATTCTTGAAAATTGTTCACAATCGTAAACACGCGTGAGTGTACGCGCAGTTGTGTGACTTTGTGTACGTATTTCAATTACATCGAAAACTAAGTGATCGTCATAACAGCATTGCCACATCGCGAATGAATATGATATTTCATCAACATTCGATAACATCAGTACACTGTCGAATCTCAGTAGCCCAACAGCTGAGCGAGATTACAAATATGGAGCTCAAAAAGAGAAATTCATATACAAGTGCTTTCAAACTAAAGGTTGTGCGACAAGCTGAAGCTGTTGGAAATCGAGAGAGTGGACAATAAATGCATTGTGATATATCGAATGAATCTCTGTTGTCCTTTATTCGCCCGGTTTCATCTGAAATTTTTCACTCCGGGCCCTAGTAAACCGGGGTGCGTCTTATCCATGGGTGCGTCTTATCTACAGGCTCTTATTATTTTCCGATTTTTCCCCCCAAAAAGTGGGGTGCGTCTTATCTATAGGTGCGTCTTTTACACGGGTAAATACGGTATCTCAGATAGTTTTTCCACTATTCCTCATCGATTTTATAGTCAAAAAAATGATTTTTGCACTCTCTATGGGGTCTAAAAAAAAGTTTTTGTTTCCGTAGGGAATATCTTTGTAATAGCGTTTTTAGGAAAAAATACCAATCTTTTTTCAGTAAAATGGGTGTAGTTCCGACTTGAGGTAAGATACGACCACGTAAATACTGGCATTCGAAAGGTCTTTCAAAAATCTTTAAAAATATGTTTCGAAAAAAATTTTTTGAGGCCACGGACGCCCCCTGTGAGCAAATAGGTGAAAAACAGAAAAAATTCGATTCCTCAAAAACCCATTTTTTTAAAAATCTGGAAATCCATATTTTGATGTAAAATTGCGTGTTCTTCCAGAAAAAAGTGGTCCCGATCTGTGTTTTTGGGTTCTACGCTGTTTTTTCTACGTTTTATCAATATTCTCAGCCTTTTCGGCTGAAAAATGGATTTTTCTGCGCATGCGCAGGAATTTAGACTGCTGAGACTATTCTTATTGAAAATCCGAGAAAATTTCCTTCAAAATGACCACCTGGCAAAGTCAATTCCATGCACTTGGCCCAAAGTTACATCGCATTAATGAAGAAGCATCCTCAAGAGGGGTAAATGCAGATCTTGCACTTTCCCATTAGTATCGTGACTCGAGTAGAAGTGTCATCATTCTTTAGAGCTTCTAAATTTGGGCCCAGTACATCGAATTGACTTCGCCAGGTAGTCATTTTGAAGGAAATTTTCTCGGCTTTTCAATAAACATGGTTTCAGCAGTCTAAATTTCTGCGCATGCGCAGAAAAATCTATTTTCCAACCGAAAAAGCTGAGAATATTGATAAATTGTAGAAAAAACAGCGTAGAACCCAAAAACACAGATCAGGACCACTTTTTTCTGGAAGAGCACGCAATTTTACATCAAAATATGGATTTCCAGATTTTTAAGAAAATGGGTTTTTGAGGAATCGAATTTTTCCTGTTTTTCACCTTTTTGCTCATAGGGGGCGTCCGTGGCCGCAAAAAATTTTTTTCGAAACATATTTTCAAAGATTTTTGAAAGACCTTTCGAATGCCACTATTTGCGTGGTCGTATCTTATCTCAAGTCGGAACTACGCCCATTTTACTGAAAAAAGATTGGTATTCTTTCCTAAAAACATTATTGCAAAGATATTCCCCACGGAAACAAAAAATTTTTTTTGGACCCCATAGAGAGTAAAAAGTTCATTTTTTGGACCATAGAATTGATTAAGAATAGTGGAAAAAGAATCTGAGATATGTCTGCAATTCGTGGTCCGCTTTCGCGAGGAATTACTCTAATTCATCTGCAAGCTTATTCTCTCGGATTCCTATGTGAGCTGGATTTCAATAGAGACTCATTTTACTATTCGTGTCACTTATCTCATAAGACTCTTCGATTACCTTGACGGATTCGCAAAACATACGGGTTAGCCTTTATTGAATTGAGTACTGACTTGATCACAAGAACTGCACTCAAGGAGTCCGAGAAAACGATTAGATTTTGGTATGGATGATCAAGTACGCTTCTAACTAAATTGTAAATTGCTATAAAATTTCTGCTGTGAATATAGAAATTTTTGAGTTCAGGCTGTTGGTGATTGTTAGGTTGAGAGTATCGCGACAACAATATAAGCGCTTCCTATTGAGCGTCGATTGGGTTGTTTACTACCATCTGCATACAGTGCTAGAGCTTTTTCTCTGATTACAAGATCGTCAACCATCCAAATTCTGTATTGAGATAGCGCCTAGAGACAATCAAAGCTTGACGAGTCTCGGACAAAAATGAAGTATTCAACTAGATTAACGATTAGCTGACCACTTTGTCATTCACATTTGAAGGCATTTACGATTCATACATCAAATGATTTGAAATTGGCCCTGTATGTTGAACTCTTCGCTGAGTTGAACATTTTTGATGCGCAAAACCGAGGTACCCAAATTGAACAGGTTCCACTGTCATTAGTTCGAAGTGACTAATTGGTGTTACTTCTGTCTGATTTCGATTCCCGGCGAGCATCAAAATGCTGCTCAGACTATGCTGTAGATATCGAAGAACTGATTGAACGAGGCACGCAATTTTACGCAAAGTCCACGAGGAATACGCGAAGCACCAGTCTCTTCTCTATTCAATTTGTCGAGATATTTGACAGTTCGGGGCCTGGAATACATCATGAGAAAAATGCCACCATCTCTCATATTGTCAAATTGCAGTTTCTTGTCTAGCGATAAATCACCCATCGCCCATTAAATCGGTCATGTTACCTAAAATAAGATAGCACCAAAACTGATGACTGCGATTTGAACTATACTCGAGGATTTCGTATTCAGTTTCACTTTGAATTTGGAATTTTGAAAAGGCTCTTTCGTTTGGCGTATTCATGTTCTTGTTATTATACCTATTGATTGATTACGTGGTTAAAGTCAATGATTCTATATAAGGTAAGTGTACCCAACTTGCCTCTGTACCCAACTTGCCCCCATATGTCGATCTCAGGAATGGGCGCTCGTTGACCTTCCCGCAATTTCTTTTTACGTTTGTTATGTTAAAATATGAGAAAATACGTAGTTTTCATCGACCCCGGATCATTTCTGCGTTCTCCAAAAAATATAAAGTGAGTTTTCCATTTTTCGTGTTTGCACGGCTAAGAAATCGAGGAGGAAATCGCGTTCACTAAAACCGGTGCCAATTTATTTTTATTCGACCAATCTTGACGTACCTTAGCGCATTCGATTCCTTGTCTCAAGACCTTCAAAATTCGCTCTTTAGGGTTGCAGAACTCTGATTTGGAGCGATTTTATGTACAAAACACGAAGATGGTTTGAGAATCAAGAAGGCCGACATCGGAGTGTACCCAACATGCCCCCATATGGCTATCTCGGAAAGGCGTGCAGTATGGCTTTTTTACCACTCAGAACGTGTTTATCACGTCAAAATAGGTCGGAAACGATGTCTTGGGCCAGCTAAAAGCTACAAATGTCGCTGCACGGTGACCAAAACGGATCAAAGCGATTCTATTCACTTCATCGCCGATTTACATTGTTTTAAATGATGGGGGCAAGTTGGGTACACACTTTTGTAAACTCTCAAAAATCACTTTTTGGGAGAATTCAAACAGCTAGCCTTCACTATATCCAAATTGGACGTATCTTAGCTCATTTTAAAGGTCTTGAGACAAGCTTTAAAATGAGCTAAGGTACGTTGGAAAATATGGGGATGGGCCAAAGTTATTAAGAAAATGGCTTAATGGGGCAAGTTGGGTACACTTACCTTATTCAAGTATTTTCAACTTCTTCATATAAGAACTTATTAAGTCAAAATCTACGCTCACTCGGTAAGGAAAAATTCTCAGTTGCTTCGAATGAAAATTCGATGTACGAGAACGAATACTCCAAGTTGTCAGATGGCTGCAAGCTGAGGCAATTCCACTCAACGAGGATATTTCATGATTATTTTTAGGGAACATTCGGCAAGCTAAGTAGGTATTTATAAAAATATAAACATTGTATCTCGACAAGAGCGAGCAAGAGTCCCTTCTGCGTATGATCCATCGTAACGGTCTTTTCGGCGAGATTTATATGCATCAAGTATTACGGGCCTAAGTGAACTAGATGTGACACATTATGGCGAGAAAGCGCATCGATTATAAGCGGAAAATAGCCCTGTATGAATAGGAGTATTATTGCGAAAACTTGCACGCTTTGGTTCTAAAAATCGAGAAGTAAAAATTGTGGAGACCCCGCACGCCCATGCTGACTTTGTTTCAATCGTTTTGGCGAATAGAATTTAAATTTGTCGTGAAACTTATGATAACGTTTGGAAAAACGGGTTAGCTCTATTGATTCTCCCAGGAAACAGCTTTTGAGTACACGGAACTGACATCCATGGAACAAACATTTCATTCTCAAAAGTGATCGCAAAAATCATGATGTTGGCATAGAAACTGCTCCACGTAGATTTCATCTATTCCCATCATACACTAAGGGAAAGAATAGTTTCGGCCCAGATTTTTAGTGTTGTAACATGATGTCAACGAAACTGACGAAGTTAGTGACATATGGCTAATTTTTGGCTATAAATGTTTATGCAGCGCTCGGAATTTCGATTCTTGGCATGTGTACTCTTCTGACCGGTGTATACATACGTCGACAAAATTTTGAGTCGGCTCTGCATCAATCCAAATTTTGAAGATTCCCCAAAATTTCTCAAGCGAACCCTTTCGGTGATCCAAATGGACGAATATCGCATTGTTTTCAGACCAAGAAACCGATAGTCAGTTTCTTTTTCATACAAACTCACTACTTGAAGAAGGGGCTTTAAAGTCGGGTTAAAGGTCATCAGATAATTTTAAGGCAAGAGGAACTATTGTCACAAAATCGGTCGCGAAAGATGAAATCATCAGCATTACCGTGCCTGTAAACTCTGATGTCCACACACTTGTACACCAGTCTTATTGCCTCGAGATATATGACAAAAATTGCAAACTGATCTTCAGATCTCATTCCCAAGTATCGAAACTAATGATTTGGCTCTTCCACGACATTTGATATTTAATTGATTATAACTGTTATACTCTTAGCATGGAAGCAATGATATCAATTTATTCTACTGAGGGGATCAGAAAGAGTGAATGCACGTGTATTTTAGACCAAAATTATTATTGTTGAGAACCCATCGTTGATATTTCTATTCCCCATCGTATATGTGGACATAGCTGGAACTATCGCGCAACGATCGTTTTTCCTTTTCTCTGGCTCAAAAAACATTTTTCAGCATTCCCTCGGCTGGCATTCACCAAAAAAATTGTTTTTAATTGACAGGAAGCATTTGCCGATTAGAAGAGATTGAGGGTATGCGATAGCCGTGCAATGCAACACGGCCGTGGAGTTCTATCTACATCTTATGTTAAAATTTCGATGAGACAAAGGTTGAGATGAGTTGTCCAGTTATTGTTATTGAATAAATCGAGAACTAAATTTTCCTCTACAACTCGCCGTTCAGTATAAATTATAAGAGTGTAGTGAATAAATGGGAATAACTGAACCGCTGGTACTTCCTAACGTATAAAATTAGCACATTGGAATCCGGACTTTTATCCGATTCTCCCGCGATTTGGGCTAAACGACGAGAACAGCCATTCAAGTTAGATGATATAATAATGGTGGCATTTCTCGTCTTTTACCCCAAATCACGGGAGAATTGGAATAAAGTGGGGAAAAAGTCAGTTTGCATGGCTACTCGATGATCAAGCGCTCCACGCTGGCTCAAAATCATGTTCAAGTTATCCCATCAGTTTTTGAATAGCTAAAAAGTCTGAACGGCAACTCGTCGTTCAGCCCAAATCAACGTGATTGGAAAGATGTGTGAACAAAAATGGGCCTGATTTCATGGGTTAGAAAGATCGTGCCCGCGGTCAAGGTCATTTACTTGCGATACTTTTGCAATACGGATGAAGAGGCCAGTAATTGACACAAACTTGAAATAATCAAAATTCCGCCGTAGATTAACCCTTAGCTGGCATGCCTCCGCCAAATAACATATAAGGGAAGGTGCATAAACCACGTTGCCTCATTCCCGGCGATTTGGACCTCTCCCCCCCCCCTGGGTGACCAACCGTGGATTTTCTCTGACCCCCCCCCCCGGAACGTGGTATAAATTAAGAATTTTCCGAAAATCCATTTAAATTTGGGATTTTTTAAATGATAAATCAAACTTACGAAAATTCGTGCTCAAACGGCATGCCTTTTCTAAATCCACTCTTTTATGTTATGAATAATAGGTATAGGGTGCCTCTTTTGTCGATTGTTCGTCATCATCAAGCCGACAGCCGCTTAACAAAATATCAGTAGGCTTCGTGTATGTTGCAAGTTTTGCTTGTGCACAGGCAAGAAGAAATCCTCACTGTCAGGTTGCCGTAAGGACTTACTGTTGCGTCTTAGATTTCTTAAAATCTGACCATCGGATGAAAGAAAAAAGCTTTTTTCTTCATGTCAGAAAATACGACGATGTCAAGAGTATTCGACTTCAATAAAGGTTCGTCGTCTAATCAGGCGAATCTTGTCTCACACATCCTCTGCTGCACGAGCTACTATTAATGTTTACACATGTGAAACTGTTCAAAGCTGAATATTCAGCCACTCGACAAATAATTTTGTTATATGATTGTGATTTCTGTGTGTTCGCGAATCGTCAAAATCTTAATCATGGGTTTGTAAGAGGTTTAAAAGGTAAGGTAAGTGTACCCAACTTGCCCCCATTAAGCCATTTTCTTAATAACTTTGGTCTACCTCAACAATTTTCAACGTGCTTTAGCTCATTTTAAAGCTTGTTTTAAGACCTTCAAATTGAATTGAAGTACGTTCAAATTCAATCAACTTAATTTTTCCAAAGAGTGAATTCTTAGAGTTTACAAAATGGTGTACCCAACTTGCCTCCATTAAGCCATTTCCCCAACAACTCTGATCTACCTCAATATTTTCCAACGTATTCAAGCTCATTTTAGAGCTTGCTTCAGGACCTTCAAAATGTACTAAGCTACGTCTAATTTTGATGAATTGGAGCCGAACTGTCTCAATTCTTCCAAAATAAATTATGGAAATCGATGATAGAGTGTTTTTATCGTCGTGCACGCAGGTTTGGAGCTTTTCGCCGGTCCAAAACACTCTTTCCGACCTATTTTGACGTGATAAACACGTTCTGAGTGGTGAAAGAAGTCGTACTGCTCGCCCTTTCGAGATAACCATATATGGGGGCATGTTGGGTACACTCCGATGTTGACCTGCTTTTTTTACAAACCATCTCCGTGTTTTGCACATAAATTAGCTCCAGATCCGAATTTTGCAACTTTGAAGAACGGATTTTACAGGTTTAGAAACAAGGAATCGAATGCGCTAAGGTACGTTAAGATTGGTTGAACTCAAAAAATTAGGCACGAATTTTACTGAACGTAATCCCCTCGGTGCTTTCTTAGCTAAGCAATCACGAAAAATAGAAAAATCACTTCAAATTTTCTGGAGAACGCAGGAATGATTCGGGGTCGACGCAAACTATTCACTTTCTCATATTTTAACATAACAAACGCGAAAAAATTGCCGGGGGGCCAAGGAGTGCCCATTCCCGAGATCGGCATTTGGGGGCAAGTTGGGTACACTTACTCTATATGGAATTATTTTCCCATCTCTTCCAAAAGAAGTATAATCTCTAACCTATTATAAACATATAAACATGCATCGGTGAACATGAGAGTTCTGCAGTCCAACTACAAATGATGCTTGCGCTAAGATCAAATCCCGCTTCAGACGAAGCTCTTGCTCATTTTGAAGATTTTTATCTCACATTTGTTGCATCTTGCGGTAAGAACGAAATCAATCTGAAGGTAAGGATTTCTTTTTGTAGTTATGAGCGTTGGCTGACATGCTGACAAGGCATTAAAACGCGATCATCAAAGATAGTTTTCTATATACAAGTGTAACACGTTGCTCGGCATCATGACCCCCCTCCCCCGCCGTGGCAAACCGTGGATATGGACCGGACCCCTCCCTCCCCCCCAAACTGGGAACGTGGTTTGTGCACGCTCTCTAACTGGCCAACCTGAGTCGATTCGACCCACACCGAAAAATTGATGCTGTAGCTATTATATTGAATCTTTTGACTTGAAAATTTTTTTGTAGCTTCTTTGATATGTTTTTGATCGGCCAATGTATCCAGATATCCTCCAAGGTCGAATAAAAAATTCCAAAAAATACAAATGTCTCAAAAAGGGCTCAAAATGGCCCTTCCATGGACCCTAACCCTAGAGCCTATTACAGGGGGGGGGGGGGGGGGGGGGCGAAAAAATCTGGAAAAAATTTTTTCGTACTATTTAAACATAGTACTAACAGGAAGAAAATTTTTTTGTAGCTTCTTTGATACGTTTTTGATCGGCCAATGTATCCAGATATGCTCCAAGGTCGAATAAAAAATTCCAAAAAATACAAATGTCCAGAAAAATGGAAAAAATCACCCTTTTCACTAAAAAAAAATTGTAGACGGCGCAATTTTCATCCAAATGAGCTGAAAATTCAACTGAGTCATCTCGAGATGAGGCCAATTCAAGAAAAAAATAGCGCAAGAGTGGATCTCGGAAAAAGGGTATTTATTCCGACATATTTTGACCGATGAATTGAGAATTTTTTTTCTCACCCAATATGCCGGAACGAAGACCTCCATTGAAAGATCGACCACTGGACTATCTTTTTCTCATATCTACTTGATCTTGAGATAACTCAGTTAACACGGCGGGTCAGAACGGTGGAAAAGTGTTAGGTGCGTCATCATGAAAAATACCAATTGGACATATTTCGGGCGAATCTCTAGATCATTTTCCAAAAAGAGTTATAATCATCGGTCGGGGATTTTTTAAATAATCGTCATTTTTGTGTTATTTAAATCCACGCATTTTGATACTCACCACGATCCTTCTTCAATCACTCGAGCTATGATCTTTCAGCTCAGAATAACTCTCAGAGCTGAAGAGACAACAACATTCCCTCGTATATTCATCCATATCATTTGTTGGTCTGGCCTAAGCTCGCCAGAGATGTAGCTGTGGTGATATACATTGAGATTTAGTGAAGAGGAATACCTACGTCGTTTTGTTCGAAAGTCGTTCAATACGAACATTTTGTCAGGATTCAGAGCCATTCCAAGATGATCCATATTTGTAACACTACATGTAATAATCGTGCACATTTAAACGCGTATGTGATGTCAGAATTCCCCTAGAGCGATGCATGTTACAGATATAGGCGAACATCCGTTTGATCGGAAAGAGACTACAAGAGGTGAATCCACAACTGATCTATTACTTTTTGAACGAATCATATATTATTCTTGAATTAACTAAGGTATTCATCGTATCCCACAGTCATGTTTGAACATCAATGAAATCCTCAGATCGCCAATAAGGAACTTGCATGTTTTTCAATTTTAATTTTAACAGATAGACTAGGTACGATTTACAAAGTAATTATTTTTCCCGAAACTTTTATTTGCACGGACTGCGAGTAATAAATTATTGTAAATCGTTCAATATTTGCAACGATTCAAACGCTCCGGGAAAGCCGAGCGACATGACCGAACGTGCCCGAGCGCCCGCGTGCATGTGTTGTATCTGTGTGTCATGTTTACAATGACGTTCGAAACGATTAACATCATCAACGCACCAAATCTACCGATAAATACACTCTCCAAGTAGACAAAAATCACAGGGATCACTTAGTAATAGTTATTGCCGACTTGCGAGACTTGTCGTCATCGTGCGGATCCCGAAATCAAGTGTAACCTCAAAAGTCGTGTGATAAATGGAGCGGACGACGCGCGACCGAGCCTCCGCAGCAGACGAAGCAAATTAACATGGGATTAGAGCCTGAAAGATTCCTATTGGTTCAGCACCCTGGCAATCGTGACGTCACGATTGTCCGACCAATCAAAATCGTTTGAGCGCGAATCTAATAATTACGATTTTTCAACGATTTTATTCGCGAATTCTTAAATGTAAACAGCATATTTTCAGCCGAAACTTTTGTAGATAGTCTACACTCACCCTAATAATCAGATTCAGATCAAAAGCAAGCCGAATATTTTTTCATGCAAGTTCCTTATTGGGATATTAGAACTTTTCATGCGTCACCTCCCTTTGCTGTGAGCACTCTCTCGACCGGTGTATACTTTCGCAACTAATTCCGAAAGTATACACCGGTCTTCTTGCCGTAACCTCCAAAAAAACGGACAGAAACCCCATTTCGGACCTTCTATTGTATCGATTTTGGGTGTTCCCAGCAATCGATCGCGTTGAAAGAAATTATATGCATATATTTCCGACGTAACAATATAATGCTGATAAATTCACCGGTCTCCTGGCCATAACCTCCGAAAAAACGGACAAAAACCCCATTTCGGACCTCCTATCGTATCGATTTTGGGTGTTCCCAGCGATCGATCGGGTCGAAAAATTGTATGGTTCTATATTTCCATTCGAAAAATATTTTCCGGGAGTATTTATCGGTCTCCGACCCATAACCTCCAAAAAATTCACATAGAAGTGAAAATCGCTCGAATTCTGAGCCCCATTTCCAGGTCTTCCCAGCAACCGATCTGGTCGGAAAAAATTCTGTGGTGTGTCTTTTGACTCCTTCGACAGAACTGGTGACTTTTCACTGGTTTCCGGCTAGTAGTTACCGAGAAAAAAAATTGTTTGATACAAAAACCTTTTTTTAGACATGATTCAAACCTCGGACTGGAATTCTGAACATTCCATCGTGTTCCTGAGGAAATTTTCGAACAAATAGAGCAAAAAAAAAATTCGATCCATGATCGATCAAAACTTCACTGACATGATTTTAATTCTTTCTGAAAATTGAACTAGAGACTAGCTCGAAATATATCCAATTGATATTTTTCATGATCACGCACCTAACACTTTTCCACCGTTCCGACCCGCCGTGTTAAATTTTCAGCTCATTCCATTGAAAATTGCATTCTCTAGGATATTTTCAGTGAAAAAGCCTTTTTTGCAATTTTTTGCAATAATTTATCCTTGCAACAATAAAATGCAACGAAAAATAGTGCGCATAGCTGGCACACCTGGGTACTTCAGACCCAGCGGCGATTTCGCTTGGCTGTGGTGGGGAGACGCGCGCGCCAGACCTGTTGCTATGTGCACGGTCGGTAAGTGTCACATCCTGACTACCAACAAATGTCACTCTGAGCCCAGGAAACTCCGAATTACGAGCGTGCCGATCTCATAAAAAAGGCCTTGGGTACAATAGACCCACGTGTGCCAACTGAGGGTTAAGGATGGAGTTGGATAGGTATTTGAGGTACACGGTGACCGCAAGCCTTTACTTTTCACATGATAGAGATAGTCTTGACACAGAAAATTCTTGGAATTACGTTCAAATAAGTCGAGTCAGAGCTAGGACTTCTTAAAAAGGCTGTCAATGGCTCAGGATGTTCCTTTTCGGATCTTACGGCTCACGATCGAGAAATTTAAAGAAAAACCTAACACAAACTTTTTTTGGATAAGTGTCAAAACTTTTCTGGAATCTTTCGAGACTTTCATGGTGGCGGTACATCGTGAAATGCTCCGAAATGACCCTCATGTACGGGATAAACAATGACTAGAGTAGAAATACGTGGAAATAGACATCAAAATGAAGAAGCTCTTGTAAGCGGATGACCTTGCCTAACCCATATTTTCCGCGTGGACCAGACACGTAGTAGTCATTTTTGGGTCAAGTTATACATTCCTCAGGCTCATGAGACTTCATCTTTATTCTTTCTCTCAGCCTGTTGGAATAAAAATTTGACTCCGAGCTAGGAGAGGAACACAAAATGAAAATTGGTAGAAAAAAACTTTTAAAAAGTGCTTTTATTCACTTGACAACGAACAAAACCTGACTATGCAAGATAGAACACATCAAATAGTTAACTATGTTTCGAAAGTATGATGACACTTAACTATATGATATATTTTAATGGTGAAAATGAAAAATGGTTGACAAAACTTGTGATTTCGGTATTCGATTGCTAAAAATTCACTTCTACTTCTTATCACAAAAACTAAAAGGGTGGGGCATCTTCATCCCAAGCAGTTGAGATTATATAATAGTTCTAATACGGTTGTTGAGAAACTTGGTAATATATTCTGATCCAGGCGCACAAGCGCAAGGATCTTCATTTTCTTAACAAATATAATACCTCAAAAATAGCGAGGTATACATGAAAGTGTCAACGAACTAATGAAATAAAACACTTGGTCTCGTAATGGTTTGTTTGTATATTTTCGCGCCCCACGCTTCCATTTTTTGTAACAAGATGCAGAAGTTATTTTTCAGCAATCGAACACCGAAATCACAAGTTGTGTCAAGCATTTTTCATTTTCACCGTTAAAATGTATCATATAGTTAACTGTCGCCATACTCTCTCAACATGAATCAGCTATTTTAGCTGATTTGCAGCTAACGTGAACGGATTTTCACTGAAAATCAGCTACAATAGCTGAAAATTAGCTAAAATGGCTGATTTTCAGACGAAATCCGTTCGTGTTAGCTGAATCATGTTGAAAGATTACTTTCGAAACATAGTTAACTATTTGATGTGCCCAGTTATATCTTGCATATTCAGTTTTTGTTCATTGCCAAGTGAATGAGAGCGTCTTTTGAAAGTTTTCTTTGAACAATTTTATTTAATCATTTTTTTGTCAAAATCAACCCTCAGGCCTAATTAATGCGAGCTACGAGTGATCAGAAATATGTGATTTTACTCGATCCATGGGAACAAATCAAAACTGACCTGAATACAGAAAGTTGGACAAAAGGCGTTTGCTCGTATATGAGCCAGACATTCAAATAGTTCAAATCATTCTAAAATTCAGATTTTCGCCCAAAATTTACTGTCCGTGCACTCCGATTCAGCCGTGAGACGTACTGATTTTGAATGATTGAAAGGAAGTACTTATCGAACTTGTAAGAAAAAAACCGAATTGCAACTTTGTTTCTCGGGTCACGAACCACCAAAAAAAAAGAAAAATTGGGTTGATGCATGCGTTTTCCTTGTTGTTTTATCGGCAATGAAGTACACGGCCGCGCTCGCGTGTCTGCATGGGAATCATGGGTTCCAAATGTACTCGCGCTCGTCGATGAATGACGTTTGACGTATTTCCTATGCATGGCATCTGTAAACATACTTCCTCGACAAAATGCGATCTTCCCAAAGCAGATGGCGCTAGCACCTTCTGAATGTGTGAGAAAGACGCCAAAGTCATGCCATATCTCTCTCCCTCTCACGTTACTATTCGTGGGAATGTTTACGATCACACACTGCCAACCATGTCATCTACGATAACGATAGAATATTAGGCAACTTATACGCTGAGAAAAAAAGTACATCGGAAGACTAGCACTAGTAGATTATGCACTTGAGTTGCGTAATCGCGGGATTTCCATGACGAGATTTCCAGCCCGAGTGATGGAAAGCCGCGATTACGCAACGAAGTGCATAGGCATTTACACGGCTCGACGCGCCGTGTAGAGCGGCATATGCGTCTTGTGCCAAAAACTTTGTTCTTCACGATAACCATGCGCAAAAATCTCTGTTTTCTGATTGGCCGGAGGATGAAAAATCGGAAAATTGACCAGAAACCGCATAAAATCGTAAAAAAACAACTTCGGACTAGTTCCATCGCAAAGATCGTGCAATTTTGCATGAGAAATCATATTTTTGAAAAATTAAAAGAAATTGCTTTGTGAGATAATCAGGTTAGCCTGATTTTTCCGGATTTTGCCTGATCAGGGCGTGAAAAGGCTGAACAAAAATTCTCAAGGTCACTTTTGATAGGTTTTTTTATGATCTTTCGAATGGCGCAAACCGCGTTGCATTATCTTGAGCCAAACTTGAGATATATCCAATTTTGTAAAAAAAGGTCATGATTTTGATGCTTTAGTGGAATCGAAAAGCGAAACAGAAATAGCTCCGCAGGCGACTCCGAAATTTTTTTGGGACCTCGCAGTGGGTGGAAACTTTATATTTTGGACTACAGAATCGAATCAAAACTACGAGAAACCGATCCGAGACATCGCTATTTTTCATGTGTCGTTTTTAAATGGAATCCATCTGGTACTTTAGTCGCCTTATGCTAAAAATCCCTTCTCACTCAATGATTGAGTCAAAGTTGACTGTTTCCAAATTGAGTGAAAAAGAATTGACAAATCAGTAAATAGTTTTAAAATAAGTTTCGAATCCATTCGAGCAGAGATTGGGAAACTTCTAACTACTTTGAATGTTCGCTGTTTCAACCGAGTTCTCCGTCAAAGCATTTTTTGAGTATTCCTAAAAAACATATTCATCAACCGTTCACAGACATAGATACAGATTCTAATCCACTTGTGAAGTGGACGACATTGGTCTGATGATTACGACTAAAGGGTTGAAATGAAGAGAACGACAGTTCACATTCTTATCACTCTAGAACACACAATTGAAAATCCCTTGAAATCATACAGAATACATCCCCATGCCACAGAAGAATTTTTTTTGGAAAGCAAGCGCTACTTATTGATTTGGTATTGAATTATTTGACTTGATATCAGGGGGGGGGGATAACGACTCCAGTTTGAGTGGAATTTGATTCCAGATTGGAGTACTGATTGACTCACAGGTGAGCTGCACTAATCGGATTCCAAACTTTGAGTCAAATATAACTCACCTAGAGTCAAAATTTACTTCAACAGGTATAGGTAGTTATTGGAGTCAGAATTATAGAAGTCATACTTGGTATTCCAGATCGCCAAGTCTTATCAACTCTCTGGCTGACAATCATTATTGCAAGTATCAACGCAGCTAATCCAAATTGTGGTTTCGGGAGAAAACTATTACCAGGGGACCAACAATACGTGACAAGCCCAGGTTTTCCTCAGTCTTATAGAGGGAGTCGTAATTGTCTATGGCATTTTACAAGTGATACTCGGGTCAAGTTAACATGCAACTACTTCAATTTACCTCGAGTAAGTATGAGCCATAATTCACCATATTTTTTTTAGTATAGCTACCGTCAATATCAATAGTTGATGTTATTTTGGCGTTCTCCAAAAATCATAGTAGCACATTCTACCACTGTCTAAACATCGAAGGTCGTAATTTCAATTGCATTCAGTCCAAGAGTTGGATGCAATGGTGATTCTGATAAGTAATTATTAATAATAAACAATGATTAGTGTTGCTGTTTCATCTGCGAATTGAGCGAATACTCAAAGAGACACATTTTCATGAAAATACACGAGGACACGGACACACTTCTTCCAAAACCGAATCTTGAATCCGCAACTGTAAAATAGTTGCAGATATCGGAAGGCCTTAATAAGACCTATAATTTGCCCACTTGTAAAAGTCAATTATCACACTTTTTATTGGAGCTACAGTCGGTACAACTTGAGCTATTTTCGAAAAAGTCGAGGATTCAGGACTCAATTCCAAAAATACATCTCAATTTTTTTTCCAACAAACTTATGCGAAAATGTTCATTAAGATATCTACTTTCAGTGGAAAAAATTTGGGGGAGGTTATTTTTTTTAATTTTCTTTGCCGAGCGTTACAAAATGCCGCATTTCGTCGTTTTAGCAAAAACGGCATCTTTGACCACGGTCACATATGCTCCCATCTGGACTGATGTGCACCAATCTAAGTGAAAGTACTCTCCAAAGTACCCCCAAGTAAGTACGTGTAAGGAGTTGCGGGGACGAGCCTCGAGCCAGGAGCGAGCTGTAGGTTCTATTTACCGTGTCGAAAATAAGGTAAGTGTGCCTAATTTGCCCCCACTACTTTTGTTTTACTCGCCATTTCAACTCATCTCTATATTTTTCAACGTAGTTTAGCTCATTTTGTAGCTTGTTTCAAGACCTTGAAAATGAGCTAAAGTACGTTCAATTTGAACAAATTAGAGCCGAGATATCTTGATTTTCGCGAAAGAAGATTTTTTGCGAGTTTTTGTCAGTGTGTTCCTAATTTGCCCCCACAGGGAAAAGAGGCCTATTTTCATGGGATTATACGGGTTTTTCGTGAAAGCGGGATATCTCGGCTCCCAGACCTCCAAATGAGACGTACTTTAGCTCATTTTGTAGCTTTTTTTAATGCCTTTAAAACTTTTTGAGGTAAATTGGTGCATCTTAATGGACCGAGGAATGAGTTTGGAAAAAGACTATAGGGGCAAATTAGGAACACTGCACTTTTTCTAGTGATATGGGCGTAGAATCGGCTAAAAATCGAATTTTGCAATTCTGCAAAAGCATTCTAAAGTTGGGACAAAGACAAAGAAAATGAGTTAAGGCAAGTTAAAATTGATTCCATCAATTTTGTTTGGCATAACTTTTAGTGAATAACAAAAAAGAAGTCGGAAGTAGCGAAATCAGTTCTTCTGTTCTAAGAAAGGCGCGGGTCATCTAGGATCGGTCCAAAACATTCATTTTCTCATATTTTAACGTAACAAACATGAAAAAAATGCGGGGCAAGGTCTGCGGGTTCGTACATGTGAGAACTTGAATGGGGGCAAATTGGGAATGGGGGCAAATTAGGCACAGATACCTTAGGCATTATTTTGGCTATTGGAGCGTAGGCGACCGAGAGCGTGATTTTACTTGTTCTGGCTTACAAATGAGATAATGGGCTAGAATGAGGATGCACCATACTTCTCCGACCCAGAATGACCATCTGAACACAATTCTGAGGTCAGTTTTTCTCTAAATAGTCGTCCCTCTGCCCTTCAAGAACTTAGATTCTGTTGACGGGTTCGGATAACGTCGAGTTATTAGACAACGTTCTAGAGCTGGACTGACCTCGGATTTGTGTTCAAAAGGTCATTTTGAGTCGGAAAAGTACTCTCTCAACATGAATCAGCTATTCTAGCTGATTTGCAGCTAACGTGGACAGATTTTCACTGATTCTCAGCTACAATAGCTGAGAATCAGCTAAAATAGCTGATTTTCAGTTAAAATCCGTTCGTGTTAGCTGATTCATGTTGAGAGAGTATGTTTGCATCCTCATTCTAGCCCATTATCTCATTTGTAAGCCAGAACAAGTAAAATCACGCTCTCGGTTGCGTACGCGCAATCAAAAAATGCCCATCTTTGACACGGTAAATAGAACCTACAGCTCGCTCCTGCCTCGCGGCTCGTCCCCGCAACTTCGTACACGTACTTGGGGGTACTTTGGGGAATACTTCCACGCATAATGGTGCAAATCAATCCAGATGGGAGCATATGTGACGGTGGTCAAAGACGCCGTTTTTGCTTAAACGATGAAATGCGGTTATTTGTAATGCTCGACAAAAAAAAATTTTAAAAAATAACCTCCGCCAAATTTTTCCACTGAAAGTAGATATCTCAAAGAACATTCTCGCACAAGTTTGGTGCGAAAAAATTAAGATATATTTCTGGAATTGAGTCCTGAGTTTCCAATTTTTCGAAAATAGCTCAAGTTGTACCTACTGTAGCTCCAATAAAAAGTGTGATGGTTGACTTTTACAAGTGGGCAAATAGTAGGTCTTCTTTTCAAGACATTCAAAATGACCACTAGTAATAGTCAATTTTCTCCTCTCTAGTTGGATCTAGGTCGCCCACAAGATGACGCAGAAATTGCTAAAATTTGCTCTCAATAAATAGCTTGCAGAAGTCGTCAGGCTTATTTATTCGTCTAGAACAATTTTTTTCTGAAAAGTATCAGTCTTAATAAAAAAAATGCGCCGAAGTACGTTGGAAAATGTTGGATTCTGTTGGAACTATGATTTTTCTAAAAAAGACTAAAAAAAGGGCTTAAAATGGCCTTTCCATGGACCCTAGAGCCTATTACAGGGGGGGAGGGGGGCGGAAAAATCTGGAAAAAAATTTTTCGTACTATTTAAACATAGTACTAACAGAAAAAAAATTTTGCGGATTTTTCCCAGACCCCCTGGTGACGGTTTTGTCTAGCTTGCTCCAGAATAACTCATATACATATATTCAAAATATATATAAGAATCACTCGCTCATAACACTCAAATTTCCTTCCACCCACTCAATGTGATCACTATAAGCGGGACCTTCTATACTTTTACCAGCAATGTGAAAAGAAGTATAAAGAAAAGTGAAAAATCGTCACACACTGCCAAAAGAAGTAGTCACTCAAGTTGTGCGCGTGAGAAATAATTTGTAATTGTTATTCGAACTGCAGTCGTCTGACTCTGTACAAGGAATGGAATCGATAAGAATTCTCGTCGATTCCTAGTGAAAAGATTAAGACAGATTCCCTGGGTTCCAAGAGTTAAGATGATTCCTCTTAATATTTAGAGTGATCGTCGATGTATTTCAATTCCATCTGCCTCTGTTGAAATAGTGCCATTCCTCACGGGTTGCCGGAAGGGGAAAAGTAACCAATGAAAATGACACCAAAAACTGTCAATGGGATCTTGTTCTATGAGTTGAACAGATCGAAATCCCGTTTTCCCCGAAATCCTAGCTGCTCGTGTGTTCGATTGGCGTGATATTGAATATTTCAATGGGAAATCGTATGTATTTCACATATAAATGTATCTCACAATCAATGTTTCGCTCGATCAACACGCTGTATCGACCCACTCCATTCTTTTTCAACGTATCTGGGCTCATTTTGTAGTTATTGTTGACAAGAGTCCAAAGATGAACTAGATCATGTTCAGTTGTAGTCGAAGAGAGCTGAGATTTGCCATGCTCAAGAAACAGAGATTTCATTCTTTCGAAAACGCAGGAATCTTCTTCTCAAAAAGGCGTGACTTCTCAAGCTCCTAACTCCGACAAATCTCGATATTTTTCGACGTACCTTGGCTCATTATCAAGTTCATCACGAGAAATATGGAACAGGTTGAAGTGTGACGTATTTTTATGGATATGCTCTACTCTCTCAACATGAATCAGCTATTTCAGCTGATTTGCAGCTAACGTGAACGGATTTTCACTGAAAATCAGCTACAATAGCTGAAAATTAGCTAAAATAGCTGATTTTCAGTCGAAATTCGTTCGTGTTAGCTGATTCATGTTGAAAGAGTATTTACAATGAGAAATTATCTGTTTTCACAAGACCGGGTCTCATTTTTCGAGAACAAATCGAGGTTTCTCGAGCTTCCAGTTCAGATGCAACTTCATATTTCTTCACTTAGCTGAGCTATTTCGAAAGTATTCTGGTGATGAGCTTCAGAATAGGCTAAGTCGTTCCATAGAATATGAAGTTGCATCTGAACTAGAAGCTCGAGAAGCCTCGATTTGTTCTCAAAAAATGAAATCCGGCCCTCGTAAAAACAGAAAATTTCCCCTTGTAAATGGAGCATATCCATGAAAATACAACACACTCCAACCTGTTCCATAGTTCTCGTGATGAACCTGATGAAGACCCAAGGTACGTCGAAAAATATTGAGATTTGTCGGAGTTAGCAGCTTGAGAAGTCACGCCCTTTTGAGAAGAAGAATCCTGCGTTTTCGAAAGAATGAAATCTCTGCTTCTTGAGCATGGCAAACCTCAGCTCTCTTCGACTACAACTGAACATGATCTAGTTCACTTTGAGCTTTTGTCAACATCTACAAAATGAGCCCAGATACGTTGAAAAAGAAACGTTGAAAGAGTGGGTCGATACAGCATATTAATCGAGGGAAACATTGATTGTGAGATACATTCATATGTGAAATACATAGGATTTCCTATTGAAATTCTCAATATCACGCCAATCGAACAAACGAGCAGCTAGGATTTCGGGAAAAACGGGATTTTGATCTGTTCAACTCATAGAACAAGATCCCATTGACAGTTCTGGGTGTCATTTTCATCGGTTACTTTTTCCCTTCCGGCAACCCGTGTCCTGAAGAATTCATTGAATCCTGTGATATGGTAAAAGAATAAAGCTTTTGATACACCTCGGATCGACGATGGGTCGTCTGGGGCCCCAAAGCGATGATTTTGGCTTCCGCCTCGGGCTCAATCCGAAAAAATTTATCTCGCCGTTGTATCAAAATATGTATCTTTACTAGGGTCTCTATTTCAATTTATCCATAGCTGCAACATCTGATGTTGCTTACACTTCAAATTCGATTATCGGTTCGAAATATTTCTCGATTCGCACCATCCTCATTGTATCGACCATTCTTTCTTGGTATCCATACAACTGAGTCTATTCAACAAACTCACGAGGTGAGTTGAAGACAGTTACCCCTTGATACGAGTATCGCTCTGGGATCAGAATTGCTGGAGATATTTAAAAATTCGGCGCATGGCATTTCCCACTCGTTAGCAAAAAATACTGAGATAATTTTTTTTCGGACTGTTACAGAGCCGTGGGTGCGATCAAGATTATCTTGAAATATTATCTGGTGGCAGGTCCGGGAAATACTGTGGAAATGGAAATTTCAGTAAAGAGTCGAGTGGCCAGGAAATGCGCATTACCTTCTACACTACGCCTAACACACCAGGAGGTGCTTTTTCTTGCATCGCAGAAGCAGTAGAAGACCGAGGATGTAGATGTGGATGGAAGAAGCCGGTGAGTTCGGAAGAAAATTCTTGAGGGTGGTTGAGATCTCACGTACGATACATTGTCAATTTGTTATTAGTAATATAGTTAGTTCGAAATATGAGATGTAAAATGGAACAGAAAGAAATACTATTCGTATCTTGTAGGAGTCATGGTCTCTGACGGTAGGCCTGCTTCCTTTAATGTCAGCTGTAATGCTTCAAGAAGTGAGGTAAAGGGTTCATCTCATGGAACTAACCTCTCGGTTTCGATTACTCTCGACAGGAATTGTATGGTAAATAGAGCGTTGAGCGTTGAATCTAGTGCACATAATATTCCCAGTGTTGAATGCACTAGATTCAGACTCCTGACTTTCAATCAGGAATTTCGAGAGGCCATCGGTAAATATTTTCCATTTTGAGTGGTTTGAAGTGGTTTGAGCTCCATTTACTGATCATGCAGTACACTTCTGGTAGTTAAGAAACTCTGAATAAATGAACGTAGTTGTAACAGTCTGTTTGAACGACTCTCCAAATTGACTTCAGAGCAATGGCAGAAAAGTTTGCTATTACAGTATCGGTCACCTGCCTAGTCGCGAGTAAGTGGAAGCGAATCCATGTTTTGGAAAGGAAAAAGTGAAATTTTCCTATAATCCAACGTTGATAAAAAATTTCGAAGATCTTTATCGATCACACTTAATTTACGATTAAGAACCTTGAAATATTGATTAGTATCGTCAATTTTCTTTCGAAAAGTTTTACCAATAGTTCTGATTTGAGTTCATGTATAATTTTTTATTTTCAACAAAAACTTACAGAATCATGAACCGGCTGAAAGCGATCTGTAAGAAAGAATCTTCGGGACATAAATCCATTGCCTCATAGGTTTTGGACATATATATGTCTAAAGTAAAATGGTTCAAGACGTCGCATCGTCGTTTATACACGAGATCTCGCGAATCGTTCGTTCAATAATACAACCGCCCGTAGTCCCTCAATAAGACTTTTACATTTGAGACCTGAGATCTTGACAGACCATTTTACAAATTGATATGTTGTGTTTCATCGAAAGACCTTCTGATGGTACTTCAATGCAGAAAAGTGTCTACTTCATAGCTCAACTATACGACTACACCTGTGGATGAAAAATGTTCGATTTGAAACAGCTCTTTCGGGTATCACTTTATAGATCTCATCTCACTTACGTTTGAGGATCAATCCTGCGGCTAACTTTGTACGCCTCCATTTGTGATCCCAAAACTAGAATAAGTAGACAATCCCTTTTTCGATGAAACGTTACGAGTATTTTCTTGGAATTTTCCCGTAATCGGGAAGGGATTCAACAATCCATGTCTGCCGTCCTGAGTAAGAAAAAGCATATTGCACATTTTGGCCATAATGAGATAAAAATATGGTCAAATAGGTTTTTTTGAGCCGGATCTGATGATGCAAACTAGATCGCTCTATCGAGTTTTTTCACTGAGATGAAAAATAAAAACGCATGGCATTTTGTCAAAATCACGAGCAATACTAGGCAAGAAGGACGTATAGCAGCTAGTACTGTGCATAAATGAGCGTTTCTCTGGAACTTTTGCACTTTGCTGAAAATCGTTGAAATATTAAAAATGAAAACCGCTCAACGCACACCTGGGACCTTTTGCTCACATATTTGGGTAGTATTGAGGGTTAAAAATCCACTATTGAAACTCATATAGAGTAAGTGGCATCGCCAAAATCACGTTAATGAGTCGAACAAAAACTAGTTTTTCGCCGATTTTCCAGAATTTTCTAAGCAATTATTTGGCAAGATTGACAATTTCAACAGATGCCTTCGGCTTTTTACAGCTCCGTAAGGTCAGGGTATCCGGTCACAATTGGTTTTATCAACATAGAGCTCGATCCGCCAACGTGGGATGAAAAAAACTGAATTTTTTTCATGAGTCACGTTTTTTCTATCTCACTTCAGAACGGTCGTATTCTAGACAGAAATATCGCACCAACACGAGACTCGTCGCAAAATCTCCGCAATTGCATCTACTTTAGATATGCATTCCAAAAATTGCGTTCAGAGTCACGGCAGAAGCTTGGCGTAATCATCTTTGAGTTGAACGAGACATGATTGATTTTTAATTCCCAAATTTCAAAGTCATCCAGTTTTGGCTGAATTGGTAGCACACCATCGCGCTTCTGGGCCATTTTCCTTCAATATATTATCGACCAAATGCAGCTTGAATCAACCCAAAAAGCTGCGCGGCATCACGAGAATATCCGTAAGACTGCACGAGGTACCAAGTATTTCCACGGAATCTTCCCCACATTTCGTCTCTTTGAGTGAGCTAGAATGAATCAACTTCTTCTGATCATACAGAGGCCTAATATATCTCATTTTGAGACTTGGATGATGATATTTTCACTTCGATTGGGGCCGATAGATTTGATTGTTCTCTTATATCGACATCCATAGCTGTATTCCAGCCGGTGTAAAAGTTCCAGAGAAACGCCCAAATGTCGTATGGCACGGCTTACGTTAATTTTGTCAAGTATAAGGCAGAGCTGGGGAGATAACGCCCCTGCATTTCATCGTATGGCAAGGACATATGCTATTTTCTTGCCAAGTATTCTGCTTAGCAAGATCAGCGTGAGTCAAAAGTCTCCTATGGTGGACTGCAACTTGGGTCGCGGAGCATCGACAATTTTCTGAAGAAGCAAAGCTCTCCGATCTTGTTAGGATTTAGGAAGAGAATGAGAAATCAGCCTAAACCACACATGTTGCGGATGACAAAACTTGTTCACTCTAGCAAAAATTACAAGTATAGATACATTTATAAAAATAAAACTAATAAAAACAGCTACGCCATTGCTACTTTTACGAACTTCAAAAGAATCCGGATGAGTAACACGCTGTGCTATATTTGGCTGTAAAGCTTTTGCCCACCAATCGCCATAACCATCAGCTTGCATGGTCACTTATTCAGATACTGATATAATAAATAGGTGCTGATAGGGCAAAAGGCACAATGCGTAACTGAAGAAGTCGTGAGATTGACGAGGAAAATCGAAGGGGCGGAAGAAAGGAACGCAACGAGCGCAGGCTCTACTCGAATAAATCAGAGAGCTTATATTAATATTGTCGATCACTTGGTCGATGAATTTGATAGCTACAACATTGATAACCGTTGTATTAGACTAATACACTCACCATACAGAACCACCCAAGCGAGTCTCGTCCATACGTCTTTCTTCCCAGGTATTGGATAGCCCGCCGCGGCGCTTGCAGAGCTGCCGTATGTCCACCAGAGGTAACATACGCTATTCTTGCCAAGTATTCGGACTAGGCAAGATTAGCATATATGCCCAATATCTCTTAAAGTAGTTGTGATAGCTCGATAAAAATCATACCATCGTGTCCGTATGCCCTTTTTATGTACAATTGAAAAAAAAATCTCAAAATTTGGATCATTTTTGAGGTTTTACAGAGCAAAAAAACGTTTCGTCGAATATCTCAGTTTCGGTTTTTGTGCCATATGCTTTTCCTTACTCAGGGCGGCAAGTGTGAGCCCTGATGTAGAGAGTGTTGGGTTTGCGAGTCGCGGTTCTGGCGAAAGCTTAACCAAAAAAAAGTCATGTTCAGAGCCGCAGGATCTGACGTTCAGGCATCATCGAGCTATGAGCTATGAGGTTAGCGTTGCCAATATACAGGCTATGTTGAGAAACGATATGTAAGAATATACACTTGATCCTTGGGGACCGCGTAGTTGAGCAGGTCCATGAAACGCGGAGATTTGCGAGGAAAAAGATTTGGAAATCTTTTTTGATCGCACATCACTCGGGTTTCGCATACTCTTGAGTTATCAGTATCTAGAACTCGAATCCACTCGCGTGATCGATTTTCACGAAACGGCGTCCGTTAGTGTTGGCGGCGAGAGTGGAAACACCTACCTAACAGCTATGTTCAGGTTTATTTTGCTCTCCGACTGCATCCAACAGTCCACTTCGCGTCGCTCGGCTCGGGGGTCACATGAGTCAGATTGCAGCCAACTGTTGATTTCGCAATTATCAGTCTATATTTGATTGATTTTAGTAATCAGTGGAAGCCTAACTGTGTTAACTCATTGATCGCGCCGATCAATCAATATGCACACGCGTGCACGTCCCACTGAACGCAGGTTATTCACACGTGCGACGGGGAGATAAGTAAATTTTTGCTATACCTCCTCGTGTAATATTGGAATTATTATGTTGATGAATGAATTTATCGTTCTTTCGAGCCACATATGTTGAATTGCGTTCTTCGTGGCTCTACTTTCGTATCAGTGGCTGCATCACGAAGGAATTTTTCAATTTTTAATTTTGGATTCTTTAATCTATTATTGAAAGATTGGCCGAAAGAACGATAAATTCATTCATTGAATGTAATTCAGCAAATCGAGCGAAATATATCAATGAGATCCACCTTATCGATATAATTCTAATATTATAGTTTTATGTTGAGTTGTTGTTATTATTCATTTGCGGTACGATAATTGTTGCTTGCTGGGCAACTCGATAAATTCAATGTTCGGCCCTACAATCGATACCCATCGAAAGCTTGTGGAATATTTTTACATAAATTTTCTCCATTGACCAACCAAAACGCCAATGAAAATGGCCTTGAGAATATTTTTTCTGCAAATACATCAAGCAGGGTCTCACTAAAACAGTGATCTTCTCAATATACTTGATCATAAGGAAATCTTGAAAAAAAGCATCTTAAAGATCACAAGAAAATCTATTGATTCATGTGTTTAAAACATTCCTTGCGTCTTTTCTGAGTGCCCGTGGTTAACGATGAAAATCTAAAAAGTTTCTCCTTCAACAATCACCTACAACTTTGGCTGGAATGATCCGGCCACAAAAATACTCACAGGATCTAATAGACCTTCTCAAAATCTACAATTTTTTCTTTTAAATTTTCTCTACGACATTTCCTGCCCGAGTAATGAGCTTGGAAAGGAAATGTTGTATTACATGGACTGCTCACGGAGATACTGCGGCTGGCGCTTGTTTCGTCTCGCCTTGCTCTATTCTAGTGCAAAGATTTATCAAAAAAATATCATGGTACATGATTTTGACGTAAAATAATCTCTGCTCTCAGAATATTTCATCAAACTTTGTCTCGCATTCGAGGCAACCCCGATTTCTCAAGTTTTATTGGGAAAATGGAATTATTCATGTTTTGTTCCTGTAGATCGCATTCAAGGCAAAATCTGAAAACATTTCTGAAAGATGAGATCATTTTACGCCAGAATCATGTGCCATGATATTTTTTTGGTGAAAATTTGCACCTGAATGGCGCTAGAGGGAATAAAACAGTAGGCAGCTTCGGTATTTCCGTAAGCAGTCTATGCAATACAAAGTTTTCTTCCCAAGCTCGTTACTCGGTCAAGAAAGGTCGTAGTGAGAACTTTTAAGAGAGAAAATTGTAAATTTTGAAAATGTCTACAAAATCCCTTTGAGTATTTTTGTGATCGGGTTACTCCCGCCAAAGATGTGGGTGATTGATTGAAGGAGAAATTTTTTAGATTTTCATCGTTGACTACTTTTTTCAAAATTTTCGTACAACGAAGTATATTAAAAATATCACTGTTTCAGTTAGACCGTACATGATCCATCATTTATGAATTGTACTGTATGAATGAACAAAGAATAGAAATTGGAAAATTGTGGGCCCCACTGGTGGGGCCCATTGCAGTGGACGTGTTACAAATTACCTCCTGCAGAATTGCGAAATTCGATATTCACGAATTATCCGCTCATATTACTAAGAAAAGAGTAGTGTGCTTAACTGGCCCCTATAGTCTTTTTTCAAGCTCGTTTATCACTCCGTCAAAATCTACCAGTTTAGCTCAAAGTATTCAAAAAGGGGGTAGGCAAAGCTTGCAAATGAACCAAAGCGCGTCATATTTGGAGGTCGATCAGTGCAGTGCTTTTTTGTGCTTATACTGTCCTCTGCATTCGATGATGAGTGTTACTCGCGACATGTGATGCCAAATATACAAAATTACGAGATATATTCTCGTGCATCTTTGCTATAGTTATACTATTCAACTGTCTCGGATATCGAGCAATTTTCATTCAAGCAGTTGTCTTCGAAACCAAATTCAAATTACTTTACTAACCATGTCGAACGTTTATGTAAAGTTTTTTTCGTGCAGTTAATGAGAGCGCGCCTGGAGATGATGAATAGGAATGATCAATCTCTGTAAAACAAAAATCTTCAACAAAATTCCTTTCATCTAAAAAAGCCTTCGACCATTCTCTTTCTCTCGCCAAAACCCATCAATTGTAGGTAACAGTTTTCCTCCTTATGTCCTTCCAAATCTGCAAGAGACTCATCTTTGCACCCCTTTGTCCGTGTTTGTGTGTAAGTGTGTGTGTGTGTGTGTGTGTGTGTGTCTTGTTTTATACCGGACACGCTTTTTCTTTTACTGTTCACCGTATCAACTTTTGGCTTTCTACAGGTTGTACAGAATCAAATTTCTGAGAGCCCAGTGATTTAGCAGCTTTCGACTCCCACTCAAATTTGATCCATGGGCTTTTTCAAGCAAAAGTGCTCAAATTTCGACTCTTAATACATAAATATCTTTTTCTAAGACGATCTCACCACGGATTGAGTCACCTGAACTATGATTTTTTCTGCATGATCTATCGATTGGTTAATACCGACATTTTATTCAATCTGTACAGGTCTCAAATTTTCGGAAAAATCAAAATTTTCACCAAAAATTTCATTTTAACCCTTTTCAAACCCACTGCATCCAAATCCCGTCTCAACCAAACAATAGATATCATCCAGAAAACCTCAGACTATGGGCCAAACCGCTCTAAAAAGCTTTCTCTAAGGAATAACTCAAAAAATAATGGGAAATTTTTCTGAATACTCATTTTATCCTCGTATCATCCTTCACCACTCATTTATCTCAATCTTAATGACCTAAAGACTTACTTATACGCCATTCTGAATCAATTGGTTGATACAAAATTTCCTTGAAATCCGTAGAACATTATCCAAATGGAGTTTTTGTTTCGCGAATAGAGAATTTCAACCAAGTTATCCAGTTTAATCATCTTTGAACCATCGATATCGAAATTTCATCTCAACAAAACGATAGATATTGTTAGAAACCCCTGCTTTTAGATGACCCAGATCTTTCTGAAATGCTTCCTCAAAAGAATAACTCAAAGTATAGAATACCGTCAAATTGAGTAACTTTGGTACACCTTCAAAAGTCTTGCACAACGCTCCGGGAGCAACTCACTCAATTTCACAGCACTCCAATCAAATTCTAATATCAATCCTGGTACTATGGAATCCTATTTGTTGCTCCTGGAACGCAGGACAAGCCTTTTGAGGATGTACCAAAGTCATTCCACGGGTATCAAAATTACTCAATTTGACGGGACTTTCTTATTCGTTATGATTATTACCATATAACGCCGTGAGAAAGCATTCTGCTAATTACTTTTAGCAGCGTATTTTGTACATAAAAAAACGCCTATGAATCTAAATACAAACTATGTGTAGGACCCTCATCCCAACGACTTTCCAAGCCATCAGGCTTGAGAATTTGAGCTGCACCTTGCTTCAAACTTTCCAGCACGGGACGTACTTTGCACACATGACATTTCATTACATAAAAAAGTATCACTCAGATCAAAATTAGGCAAAATATGCGGAATGAGGGATTCGGATACTTCTTGTTCTACTGCTCCACAGTAAAGCAGTTCTTGTGAAATTATGATTCCCAAAGATTTGAGCAATTTTCTATATCTTTGAGGGCCATTGTCAGTGTCTGTTAGTATGAGTGCCTGTGCGATGTTATTTTCTTCGTCAACGGTTCCTCCCCAGCTCAATGATCAATTTTTTTGAAATTACATATGCAAGGTAAGTGTCCACTTGAAGATGCGTTTGATCATCTACGCGTGGCGTAGATACGTTGAAAGTTGCGCTTTCAACGATGGACGCCATAAATTTTCCTTCTTGTTCTTCAATGATTATCATGGGAAAAAAGTGCGACCTACAATCGAAAGATCTGGGCGAGAGAGAAAAATTGCTTAAAACTGAAAATTATACCCTCGCTATGTTTCAATATATGATGGGAGGAACGGCCGAATTGCGAGGCATTCCTTATCGAAGCTAGATTTCTTGACAGAGCTTCCGTCACTCTGATTGTCTGGGGAACATGCATCCCCTATAGAACCACAGAGCCATCGGGAAGATATCAAGAACCCAACTTCAATATCATTAATAGTCTCAAATGCAGAGCTGATGGTAGTTTCCATCCTTGTCTCTACACCGTACTGAATTATTTAAACTGTGAAAAAGATGTGTGATATTAAGTGCGTGTTTCGCCCTGGTCTCTCTCTTGGGCTCGTCAGTGAGACAAAGAGAGACCTGTCTCAGACACTATTGTAAATCGGGTGGATTGACATCAGGTTGAAGAATGGTTAACATAGAAATTTTTGTAAAACAACCATAAATTAAGGTTGCCATCTAGTGATAAAGACACGAAGCAGATGATAAGCTTTGAGTAGTAAACGACTTTATACGGCCTCATGTCGTTTGGTGAAATAATGAAAATTATACCCTGAGAAAATTATACCTTTGAGACTATTGATGATATTGAAGTTGGGTTCTTGATATCTCCCCGATGGCTCTGTGGCTCTATAGGGGATGTATGTTCCCCAGACAATCAGAGTGACGGAAGCTCTGTCAAGAAATCTCGCTTCGATAAGGAATGCCTCGCAATTCGGCCGTTCCTCCCATCATATATTGAAACATAGCGAGGGTATAATTTTCATTATTTCACCAAACGACATGAGGCCGTATGAAGTCGTTTACCACTCGAAGCTTAACATCTGCTTCGTGTCTTTATCACTAGATGGCAACCTTAATTTATGGTTGTTTTACAAAAATGTCGATGTTAACCATTCTTTAACCTGATGTCAATCCACCCGATTCACAATAGTGTCTGAGACAGGTCTCTCTTCGTCTCACTGACGAGCCCAAGAGAGAGACCAGGGCGAAACACACACTTAATATCACACATCTTTTTCACAGTTTAAATAATTCAGTACGGTGTAGAGACAAGGATGGAAACTACCATCAGCTCTGCATTTGAGATTATTAATGATATTGAAGTTGGGTTCTTGATATCTTCCCGATGGCTCTGTGACTCTATAGGGGATGTATGTTCCCCAGACAATCAGAGTGACGGAAGCTCTGTCAAGAAATCTCGCTTCGATAAGGAATGCCTCGCAATTCGGCCGTTCCTCCCATCATATATTGCTTAAAACTGAATCCTCGTGAGTCAAGATTTTTAGAATAAAGAATGAATTTGAGTGAAGAAATCAAGGAAGGAGATTTCAGAACGAAAGATGGATTCGAGTGAAAAGATTAGAGAGAAAGATCTGGGCGGGAGGACCAAATTGGTTAGAGCTGAATCTCTGTGAGTCAAGGTTTTTAGAATGAAATACAGCTCCAAGTGAAAAATGAGATATCATCATCCTCTTACATTGATGATTCCAATAATTTTCCCGTGAGTGAAGATTCTTGGAATGCAGTATTGATCAGAGTGAAAAAATGATGACTGAATTTGAGTCATCCAGGACCACAAATAGGCACGTTTTGATATGAGGAATCATTCAACTGATCTCGTTAGCAACGCCTTTTCCCTCTTTTTGATACCGAGGTTTCCTTTTTCTCTCATCTATTCAAAACCTGGGGCTGTCAGAACTACTCATCACATAAATTGTTCAGCTCCATATTCCCAAGCATTCGATGAGATAACAAATGATCTTTTCTTCAAAGCTGCTTGAGTATCTATAGACTAGATGTTCGTTAATTTCCTCACTTCTACAGTACCCGTCCAAATATATGGATCATGCATAGTCTCAGTCAATTACTGATTACTCTGGCCCATTTGGTCGTAGAAAAATTTTGAAAAAAGGAATTTGAAGATCAGGGAAAAACCTATCGATTTATGGGTTTGAAAAAAATTTTTTCATTTTTCTTATGGGATCGGGTGACGAAAGAAAATTTTTTTTTCTCTTCAATCGAACACCTGTAATTTTGACGCGCATCATCCGATCGTAAAAATCTTAACGGTATTTTGTAGCTCTTTTCAAGATCTTTCAATTCCTCTTTTCAAAGTTTTCTCTACGATTTTTCCCGTCCGACTGGTGAGCCTTAGATGAAAACTTTTCTAAACATGTGTTCTTACGGAGGCATGAAAGCTCTCACCGACTTGATTTCTCAATGCTCGTGAAAACTCACCTAAAAAAGTTTTGTCAGACATGATTTCGACGTAAAATTTTCTGATCTTCCAAAATATGCCATCACATTACCAGTTTAATGAGTCCTGAATGTTTTTTTTGTCTTGAACAAGACAAAAATCAAGTATCTGTTCAAGATGGAAGAAGACATTTGGGGCTCATTAAACTGGCAATCTGATAGCATATTCTGAAAGATCAGAAAATTTTACGTCGAAATCATGACTGACAAAAATTTTATAGATGACTTTCTGCATTGACCACGAGCATTGAGAAATCAAGTCGGCGAGAGCTTCCATGCCTCCGTAAGAACACATGTTTAGAAAAGTTTTCTTCTAAAGCTCGCCAGTCGGACGGGAAAAATCGTAGAGAAAACTTTGAAAAGAGGAATTGAAAGGTCTTGATAAGAGTTACAAAATACCGTTGAGATTTTTACGATCGGATAATGCGCGTCAAAATTACAGGTGTTTGATTGAAGAGAAACAAAACATCCTTCCGTCGCCACTTACGACCCAATAAAAAAAAATTTTCTTTCGTCACCTGATCCCATAAGAAAAATGAAAAAATTTTTTCAAACCCATAAATCGATAGGTTTTTTCCTGATCTTCAATTTCCTCTTTTCAAAATTCTCTTACGACCGAATGGGCCAGAGTTATCGCTGATTGACTGAGACTATGCATGATCCATCAATTTTGACGGGTACTGTATAATGATGATTACAAATCTGCGAAAAAGCCGAATCCCGTGGATTAAACTATCTCAAATCACGTTCTTGGGTGGAAATTTATGTAAAAATATTCCACAAGCTTTCGATGGGTATCGATTGTAGGGCCGAATTTATCGAGTTGCATGGCAAGCAACAATTATCGCACCGCAAATAAATAATAACAACAACTCAACATAAAAATATAATATTAGAATTATATCGATAAGGTGGATCTCATTGATATATTGACTCTTTCGCTCGATTTGCTGAATTACATTCAATGAATGAAATCATCGTTCTTTCGGCCAATCTTTCAATAATAGATTAAAGAATCCAAAATTAAAAATTGAAAAATTCCTTCGTGATGCAGCCACTGATACGAAAGTAGAGCCACGAAGAACGCAATTCAACATATGTGGCTCGAAAGAACGATAAATTCATTCATCAACATAATAATTCCAATATTACACGAGGAGGTATAGCAAAAATTTACTTATCTCCCCGTCGCACGTGTGAATAACCTGCGTTCAGTGGGACGTGCACGCGTGTGCATATTGATTGATCGGCGCGATCAATGAGTTAACACAGTTAGGCTTCCACTGATTACTAAAATCAATCAAATACAATAATAGACTAATAATTGAGGGGGTGGGTGGAAAAAGGGCCTAAGTGCACTTAGGCCCTTTTTCCGGCCTACCGCTTTTTTCAATCCTTGAACCATGATCTATCACCCCATGAAAGTTGTTTTTTCATAAACTTCGAAAACCCCATAGATCAGAAAAAGGGCCTAAGTGCACTTAGGCCCTTTTGTCGATTATATGATGGGAGTTACGTCCTTTTATCGATTGTATGATGAGAGTTAGATCCTCTGTCTATTATCTGAAGGCAGTTAGACCCGGCTAGACTCCTTGGACAGCTAGTTCTACAGTTTTGATGGGTAAGAACGAATCGCCTTACTACGATGCTGCACCATTGGACACGAATAGTTCGCCAATCATTTTGAAGAGAAAAGCATGACCTCACTATTTCATAAGCTTTGAGTGTGGAAAGAGCTTTCTAACGTCCCAAGGTCATCTCTGTGTCATACGGTGTTTTAAGTAATCCTCCAAAAAAGTTGAAAATCGGCGTTCCATTAGTAAAATCGTGTTCCGATGGATTTCAATGAAACAACCTGATTTTTTTTCAACATATCTTCGGAACTCGGACAAATGGGAGAGCAGTATTCTTATATCGGCAACCTGTGATTGAGGCCTCTAAGAAAATTGATAAATCATAAGAATTGATTTCTAACCATGTTACCTGTAATCAAGACGTTAGTCAACCACTTCATCGTGTTTGCCGGGTCATGTTACAGCGAAAACGGTTTCGAAAACTATCAGTCTTGGCGGTGGAAAGTGGTCAAAAATGCAAAAATTATCTTTGAAACAAATTTCAATCCAGTATTTGCATCTCTTGTGCATGAGCGTCCTCTGATGTCTCTAAAAGTAATTTCAATTGATAGCCGCCTGGTGTAACTCACTTCAGAATGGTCACTCGAGGAAGTCGGTTTGACGCGTTAGATCACGAGATCTAGCTGGTCCAAAAAATGAAAAACTCCAAGGTATCGAGTCCGTGAACCCGCGGCTCCTCCAATGAACGCCAAGAATGCGAATTTTGAGTCGGATCGTTCCCAAGACGTGAACATGTGTTTTTCGTGTATTTTTTTATGTAGAATCCGAATCCGTGGTCAGTTTCGTCCCCAACCTTCAGGATCATCTGGTAGGCTCAAATGGAGTAAGATAGGCTAAAGTAGGTTCAAGAAACGGGATCAAGTAAGAAATTGATTGGGCCCCATTCACTGTGGCGCCCGAAAATCGGACTCGCAACGGGAGTTCGGAGGGTCCGGGTCATCATACCTCACTAAACTTTTTTCACAGTCTCGTACCACCTAGAAAATGGAGAATCCAGAGTGACTCCCTCAAATGGGCCTTCTGTCCAGAGCTACAAGCAAAAACGTAAGAATTGCCCATATAGGCCCATGTCAAAGTGATATATATATGGGTATACTGGCAATGCTAGCGTTTCTGCTTGTAGCTCTGAAATGAAAGCCCATTTGATGGAGTTACTCTGGATTCTCCATGTTCTAGGTGGTACGAGCCTGTGGAAAAAGTTTGGTGAGATTTGGTGACCCGGACCCTCCGGACTCCCCTTGTCAGCGTAAGTATATTTCACGGGCACGATTTCTTCATACATAGCTAGTTTTTGGAAAATCATAACTCCGACAGATTGGATTCTTCATCTTATCGTTGTTTGACTGGGGAAACTAGACACCTTCGAATTCCCCTCAGAAGATTATAACAATGAGACTCCGGAAGAGAGTTTTGTTTAGGAATCGAATCTCAGCACGAATGTGACTACGTAAAAGGGTCTTATCACTGCAGAGAGAGGTACCCACAAAGTCACCAAGACCTCGAAGATTTTCTAAAAGAGCCCAAACAACAGGAAAATTTTGTTCGAAAAAAGGGCCCAAGTGCAAGGGTATCGTTAAAAAGAGCCTCAACGTAGAAGTACTGGTAAAAAGGGCCTAAGTGCAACAGTATTGATAAAAAGGGCCTAAGTCACCGGAAAAACTCGTTCAAAAGGGCCTAACTCCACTATTGATATCGGGATGAAGGGCCTAAGTGGTGGGGTATTGGTAACAAGGGCCTAATTTTTTACGAAAAAATTTTAAAACAATTCTTATGACCTCCATATCTCTTTTCTACCAATTCTGGCTATCAAATCATGTTCTTTGGCCTTCAAAGAATGTATCTTCATGCTTGCTAAGTGAATATTGAGTGACCTCAGTTTCACACACTCAATGGAACCATCTTTCACGTGCAGAATCGATGAAAATGCATTAAGACGTTGAATCGCAATTGGATATCTTGTGTGACATACCCATAGATATACTGAAGAAATTTGGAGGCCATTGAACTCGATTTCGCAACGTTATCCAACTTTTAGTGGACCAACTATCCCAAAAATTGACCCAGTATTGGGAAAAAAGGCCTAATTACATTTTTTCGAATGGCTGTATACCTCTCAAAATCGACAGCTACCTTCCAATTCCTGTGCGGTTGTTTTGGGGATGCCAAAACCTTTGAAATAAGCCACGTATGCGCATCGAATCATGCCACGGGCATGATATAGTTAGTTTTTATCGTTTTTCTCGAAATGGCCGTTTTGTAATTAGGCCCTTTTTCCACCCACCCCCTCAATTGCGAAATCAACAGTTGGCTGCAATCTGACTCATGTGACCCCCGAGCCGAGTGACGCGAAGTTGACTGTTGGATGCAGTCGGAGAGCAAAATAAACCTGAACTTTTTCCACTCTCGCCGCCAACACTGGGTGGGACAGCTAGAGAAAACGGGGAATGCCCATAAGAGCAATGCTATACCCACACACACAGGTACACTCTTTTGACTATTGATGGCGCTGGAAAGTATATTGGCTCATCACCAGATAACTCGAGGAGGTCATTGCAGTGATGATTTGCTTGACAATCCGGCATAATTCGACGCACATAGACCGGCCTCATCTAGATTTCTTCGTTTTTCAATAGAGAATCAGATGGCCATTTGCAGAGATGAGATGGGTCAGACTGCGTCGGCGTAGGATGAGAAATATTGTCAATTTTTTTTCTTTTCAAAAAGTAGTCACGCTTTATCAACAGGAGATAGTTCCACACCTATTGGAAGCACACTCTTGAGCTTCGAAGTGGTTGTAGTCTCAAGTTAGAGGGTCATTTTCCCTCAAGAATCATACGGACACACTAGACTGTATCCAAATGCTGACCTCAATACTGAAGAAAAAAAAGCCATGTCACGCGTGAAATTTTGTGATTTTTCAAATTTGATGGCCCGCCATTCCAGTCTATTTCAATTTTGAGTCTCGAGCTCGTTACAACTTGGTTGTAGAATCTCAAAAAAGGTGTCTGCTTTGTCGCGGAGTTGATGTATAGCCATTGGTGCGAAGAATCGGTGCACAGATGGCGTAACGCACGAATAACCGCGTTTCGTGGATTTGCTAATTTGGACCGTATATGTTATTGATGCTAAAGAGAGACTATTCCCAGAGTTTAGCCAGATTCCGTGACACTCACCCATAACACGCCTTCCTCGCCATTGCTCACATAGAATGGTACAACTCTTACCGATCACGGAAGTTCTGTGCCCGTGACGTGGGTCCGAATGTAGGATTGAGAAACTTTTGGGAGTCAGTGAATATCGTTGCGGTTGAACAAAGCATTACATCTTTCAAATAAACGTTCATGATATGGAATACAAACTTTGTTTTGGTCAGCATATAAGATTTGGTTACAACGTATTTTTTCTGCTCTGCTCATACGATCTTTCGAACGATGCATTCTGGTTTTTATGCACTTGTCAATGAAATCTTTGGGGTAATCATGATCTGAGTTGTTTTGTAAGAGACAAATTCAGCGAATGGAATTTTTTAAGTAAAAGAAGAGTGGCTCTGTCTACTCAATTGAACACTATGTTCTTTTTTGTTTCATCGTATGGTTGGATCTGAAATTCAAAATCCTGACTGATGACGTCGGCTTTTGATACCAATTGGTGATGATTATGTCATCTTCTCTGATCAGCGAAACGTCTAGGAAATCGATTACCATAGTTTTTTTCAATCTCGTGCGAGTAATTCCACGTGAGAAGAATGGTGGTCGATTGTACATGGTGTTCCAAATCTCTTCCTCATAACTTTCCATCGATTCTACGACTCAAATTATGACAAAAAAACGGTCACTGGGACCCAAGAAAATTTTTTCTCATAAAAACCCATTCTTAAAAAAATTCTGCAAACACATATTTTGATGTAAAGTTTGATGTTCTTCACATAAAAAATGTTCCAGTCTGGGTTCTGCACTCCCCAGTGAGCTTTGAGCGATTTTTTGCGAATTTTCTGCGCATGCGCGCGATTTTACGGAATTGACACATTGCGCAATCGATAGCCCGTGAAATTTTCTTCAAAATGACTACTGGTGAAGTTCATTTCCATGTTTCTAGAGCTGAGCTATGGTATTTGAAAGGGAACACACAGAGTAGGGTAGTCTGCGGAATCCGCATCAGTCGTTCGCCAGAAAGTCTCAGATCGGGGGTTCCGACCAATGGCTTACAAGTTTATTGGATTCGAGAGAGTTAATCTTTTTGTTCTATAGGGACGCTTAGAACTCCGGTTCTACAGCACCAAAATGAATTTTACCAGTAGTCATTTCAAAGAAAATTTCACGGGCTATCGACTGCTCGAGGTTTCAACCCGTAGAATCACGCGCATGCGTAGAAAAGTCTCGAGATCTCATTGGTCGAAAAACCGAATCGCACAAAATCGGTCAAAACTCACTGGGGAGTCCAGAACCCAGATTGAAACATTTTTTTTTCGTAAAGAACATCAAATTTTACATCGAAATATGTGTTTTCAGAATTTTTTCAAGGATGGGTTTCTGAGAAAAAAATTAAATAGTGATTTTCATGGAATCATCACTATTTAATTTTTTCCTCAAAATCGAACCTGCAGGAGGAGATCTCTATATGGGAGATAATTTATTTGACCGTGATGTTCTCATATGCTTTTGTGGAAAGTTTTTTCGATCATCGTCCTCACCACTGAAGGCCTTGATAAAATTTTGAGCGGAGCATAGGTGATAAAAATCTTTAGACTTTTTACGACGCCTCAACACTTACAAGAAGAGTCCGGACGGTCCCGGTCACCAAATCTGACCAAACTTTTTCCACAGTCTCGTATCGCCTAGAAAATGAAGAATCCAAAGTAAATCCGTCAAATGGGCCTTCTGTCGAGAGCTACAAGCAAAAACGTTAGCATTGCTAGTCTACATACATCATTTTTAAACATGGGCAATGCTAATGTCGTAGCCTGTAGCTTTGAATGGGAGGCCCATTTGACGGAGTACCTCTGGATTCTTCATATTCTAGGTGGTATGAGACCGTGGAAAAAGTTTGGTGAGGTTTGGTGATCCGGACCCTCCGGACTCCTCTTATCAGTATCCAGTGACCTAGTATATCTCGATGTCATAGAATGATTTTTCCTCTATGAAGTGTACTGCGTTTGATCTGCAATATCGTGGTGGCTTTGTTTTTAGAGTGATTTCTCGAGCAACTAACATTTAGCTTCAGTGCTTCATTGGGATTTCGGTATTGCTCTGAATGAGCGTGGTCATTTTCTTCATGGTTTGTCTAAACTACATGCTCTAAACCCGTTCGAGTGAGTTTCACTCGTAGAAAGTCAAATTTCACTCACCTAGAGTCAAAATTGACTCGAAGGAATTTGGACACGGTGTTCCTGAAGCGCTCGAAAGTTTTGCAAATATGACGAAAAAAACTGGATACGCTATCATCTTCCTCTCGTTTCCCCGTTTAAGAATCCGTTTCAACCGAAATCGGATCTGCTTCGGCATTAATATGCGGGGAAAAAATGTGGAAACCCCATATGATCACGTGTATTTTGCTTAGCCTTGATAATGACTCGCCGGGCGAAGATGTAGCCAGTTGCTGATTCAACGTTTCTGGGCGGGTTATAGGGAAAGGAACATGTATTTTCATAGGGAATTTCCCGTAGAATTAGCTGGTCGAACTCATGTTTGATATCTAGAATCGTATTCAAGATGCGGAGGAAATGACGCGAGAACTGTTAAAAGAACTCGATCTGGCAGCAACGGTTGGGCTCATGAGTGCATCCGGCAGAAGGGTATGGAGGTCTAAACAACGGGCTGATTTATTATTTCTTGACGTATATCTCCATGTAGAATCCAAATTTGAGGTCTGTTTCAATCCTACTTGCTAAGTTATCATTTGAACTGCGGAAAACTACAACGATTTCTCAAGAACCACCACAATTTCGCATAACAAAAATTGGAGAAGTAGGCTCAAGGTACAATCTAGGTACGTTTTCAGATTATTTCATCTTTGTGATCATATTCAGCAGACTAAGCAAACTCGAACGAACTCTCTGCGGAGATGTCCTGTCTCGTTGCAAAAAACACCTCCTCAATCGATAGACTGGAAAACTTGGCTGGGAATCGAAAAAATGATGGATCTTGGGAAATCTTGGTAGTTTTCCGCAATTCAAATGGTAACCTAGCAAGTAGGATTGGAACAGACCTCAACATTGGATTCTACATGAGAAAATACGTTGAAAAATAATGAACCAGCTCATTGTTTAGACCTCCATACCCTGTTGCCGAATGCACTCATGAGCCCAACCGTTGCTGCCAGTTCGAGTTCTTTTAACAGTTCTCACGTCATTTCCTCTGCATGTTAAATACGATTCTAGATATCAAAAAATGAGTTTGACCAGCTAATTCTACGGGAAATTTCCTATAAAAATACACGTTTCTTCTCCTGTTACCCGCCCAGAAACGTTGAATCGGCAACTGGCTGTATCTTCGCCCGTCGAGTCATTATCAAGGCTAACCAAAATACACGTGATCATATCGTCGCCCCCAAAGAAGAAAAACATCTCCCATTGTTCTCCCAATGCATTCTTGAATGGGGACGTGTTTTTCTTCGTCGGGGGCGACGATATAGGGTTTCCACATTTTTTCCCCGCATATTAATGTCGAAGCAGATCCGATTTCGGTCGAAACGGAAAAACGAGAGGAAGATGATAGCGTATCCAGTTTTTTTCGTCATTTTTGCAAAACTTTCGAGCGCTTCAGGAACACCGTGTGGAGGGCTGTTCTGTCAAATCACCGAAAGATTTCTAACTCTTGCAAATGCCCAAAGCATTTTCAAATTGCAGCAGAATCATTAGTAATTCCATGCGGGTCTCGTGTAAAATAACATCATACCCAACGATGGCCAAAAACGTGCTTTACGCACGATTGTGATGATTTCTTTCAACTGTTCTTGGACTGGAATGTACTCAAGATAGAACATCAGTTTTGAGAACATGCATAATCTCCACTTTGATGACGAGGTCAGCGCAAATTGATCAACAATATCGAGTGCACTATCATTGCATCGAGTTGTCGATTAATTATTATTGTCACATTGGGTTATTTTTGGTACAGTGGATGCAACTTTGGCACACTCCTGAAAAATGACTTCCAAAGCTGCATTCGCCAAGGTGAATGATTCTGTCGCTCTGAAACGTATTCTCCCCTCTTGACACACACACACACACACACACACACACACACACACACACACATCAACACCGTGTTGAGCCACCGTTGATCCCGCGTGGATGATTGTAGTTGTTGATTGAAGCTTTTTCTGAAATGACTGATTTAGCAGCGATACGTGCCAAAGGCCCTGGTACCTGGTGTTCGCTCATGAGGAGCTAATGGATGCGACGGGGTGGAGAAATAAACACTCACAATTACAGAGGGTTATGCTCGACAGTACTTTAATTATTTATCTCAAAACTGGGCTCATTGCGCGAACGCTACAAAAGCGCGTGTGTGTGCTGCGATGATCAAACGAAGAAGAATAGCTATATATATATATGAGTGATTCTGGAGCAAGCTGGACAAAACCGTCACCAGGGGGGTCTGGGAAAAATCCGCAAAAATTTTTTTCCATTAGTACTATGTTGAAATAGTACGAAAAAATCTGAAAAAAATTTTTTCGTACTATTTCAACATAGTACTAATGGAAAAAAATTTTTGCGGATTTTTCCCAGACCCCCCTGGTGACGGTTTTGTCCAGCTTGCTCCAGAATCACTCATATATATATATATATATATATATATAAATATAATGATAGAATTATGAATCGGAACATTCCGCCCACTTTTTTTTGCGAAGCAGAAGAAACGACAATTGATTGAGATTCATAATAAACAAAAAATCAGAAAAAGCTCTTTTTGTTAATCAAACTCAGATTAAAGATCATTGGCTGAAACAAATGAAAAAATCTCTCCTCATTGAAATCAAATAAATCACAAAGAGTTGGGCCATTAAAAAACTGATAATCTAGAATACAAACTTTTTTGGATGGAACTATTTGAATCATATGAAGCACAGAAGGTGCTGCCTTAAAGTCTCTCATTTTGAATCACTGCACTGGATCACTTTCACTACACAGCTTCACAAGCTCGTGAATCTGTCTCTGGATCTGGTTGGTGGCGGTGCGAAGCGTGACGACGCGAATGCGTCCAGCCTTGCCAGGGTACACTTGAAGTATGCGGGCTAGTGGCCAGCGAGCTGGGGGCGTACGCTCGTCCTTGATGAGTACAACATCGCCCAATTGCAGATCCGGAGCGCCAGCCGCCCACTTGTGTCGTTTGGGGAGCGTTTGCAAGTACTCTCTGGACCATCGCAACCAGAAATTCTGCTGCATCTGCTGGACGAGTCACCAACGTTGGAGTAGAGGGATTTTCTTATCTGTCAGATCAGGTTCTGGGATCAAGAATGAACCACTCTGGATGAGGAATTGCGCAGGTGTAAGGGGCCTGGCATCCTCAGGATCATCATTAAGAGGCGTGAGGGGGCGCGAGTTTAGAATAGCTTCAATTTGACATAGAAGGGTCCTAAGCTCTTCAAAAGTCAACTTGTTCTCCCCGATCACTCGATATAAGTGATACTTCATAGATTTCACGGCTGCTTCCCAAATGCCACCAAAATGCGGAGCAGCGGGAGGATTGAAGTGCCGGTTTGTCGATAGTTCCGACAATGAGCCGGCAATCTCATTGACCGTTCCCGAGGTTTTCGAAAACAGCTTCTTCAATTCATTTGCTGCACCTTTCAAATTGGGCCCTTGGTCACAATGAACGTCAGAGCAATGTCCACGGCGAGAAGTCATTCGGCAGAATGCAGCCATAAATGCTTCTGACGTGTAGTCTAACACGCCTTCGAGATGCATAGCCCGGGTGACCATACATATAAATATCACATTATAGCCCTTGTAACATTTGTGCCCTCGACCAGGTGAGGTGCGGAGCAACAGAGGACCAGCATAATCCACACCGATCTTGGAAAATGGGCGAGAAATTTGCACTCTAGTCACTGGGAGTTGACCCATGAGCTGATAAGGAGCAGTTCCGCGATATTGTATCACGGTTCGTCTGAACTGACTTTGACCCGAAAGTGCTTTCCGCTAAAAACAGCTTTTGCTCTCCAAAGCTACATGGAAAATGGAAGTTTCTCCGACAAGAATCAAAATCATCGCCGGAGCCGTTTTTGAGAAATATCGATTAGACCATTCTTTCACAATTATTTCAATTTTTCTTGATAGGATTGGTCTATTACTCCGAATTTTATAAACTCATTCCATCAAAATATGCTCCATGTTATTCGGAAAGTAACGAACAGGTATGAAGCAATTTTTTGTATGGAGCCAAAGGGGTTTCTAATAGACTGCGCATACCACTGTGTAGAATAATATGTTCAAAAATCGAGCACATTTCACATTTCAGACTTGGGTGTTTGTCATGGCGTCGATTACGGGGAGATATGGAGGTTGAAATATGGTTTATGATAGAATAATATTGACCACAGGAAATTAACGATCCCCACTCCCGCTCTCGTGCTGAAGAGGGAAATGGGTATCGGTTTTTTGAGTGAGCAGGCCATGGAATCATCCCATTTCGACAAGAAATTTCAATTATCAGAAAAAACTTTGGAGGGCTGTGTGCGCTTATAACAGTATGCATATTTAGAATAAAGGATAATCATCAATGAAATAATCTCACTCGAATTCATAAATGATAACCTCATTTCAACTACCCCATACATCAATCGCTGATTACTAGTGGAATATTATGCAATAATTAGGGATATACCAAACTCACAAGAAGAGTGAGATAGCGCTTGCTATGGTTAACAAAAAATACGAACTCGAAATATTTCAGTTCGACGGTTCTCTAAAACGGCTCCGGCGATGATTCTGATTCTTGTTGGGAAAACTTCCATTTTCCATGTAGTTTTGGAGAGCAAAAGCTGTTTTTAGCGGAAAGCACTTTCGGGTCAAAGTCAGTTTAGGCGAACCGTGGTATGCAAGCATTGCACTGGTGTATCACGTTTTTGACAGCCTGGCGACCCTTGATAATCCAGAATTCTTGCCGAAGTGTGGCAAGAATGACTTGGGTACAGCCGTGCAATGTCAAGGCATGATATCGCCGTATGATCAGTTCAGTGAGAGGGTGTTTGTAAGGAAGCATCATGGGGTGCTTCTGACTGTGAGAGAGGGCTGAATTTTGCAGTCTTCCTCCAACTCTTAGTATTCCCTCAATCACGACAGGGGTGAGTTTGTGCAACTCATGATTTTTGGGAAGAAAGCCGCCACCAGCAATGAGTCGTTGTTCAGGTGTGTAAAGGGCACTCTGAACATGGCCAACCCAAGCTAGTTTAGCACGCTCTTTCTCCTCATAGAGTAGGTGCTTATCACCTACAGGCACTTGGGCCCAAGGTTGGTTTTGGATCAACTGGCCGAGTCTACATAGGAAGCGCGCGCGTGCGTCCTGCCGGTGCTGTCATGCATAAGAGCACACGCACGCGCACTCTCTTATACATGGTCGTCGTAGGCAAAACGCGCGCGCGCGCTTTTTATGTAGACTCGGCCACTGGGATTTCCAGAAAGTTTGAATAAGTTCGCGTTTAGCGCAGAAAGAAATCTGAACACAAACACCGTTGTATCTATGAGTTTCGAGCATGACGACATCTCTTCTACTAGATGTGCCACTGGATACATCACGCTTGAATCTAGAAAGGGAATATTGACAGTATTTACAGCAGGAATGGGCAGAACTTCGGAGGCACTAGGCGTTGTAGTTTTGACGGGAATAGTATTGAATTTAGGCCACTGTGAGTCAGGCATAATCAGCTAGTCAGGTCCATTCCACCACAACGACAGCCTAGACACTTCTACTGGGAATCGACCTCTACTACCAAGGTCAGCAGGGTTATCATGAGTTCTAACATGTTTCCAGCGGATTCCCGGTAGAAGTTCCTTGATTTTTGAACATCGATTGGCAACAAAGGCAGGCCAACGAGATGGTTGATCGTTCAGCCAGTGCAATACATCCATTGCATCTGTCCACGCATGGAGTTGGATATTCGGAACATCAAAGGAAGATTGAACTTTGTTGAGTAGTTCAGCTAGCAGAATAGCTGCACAGAGCTCTAACTTGGGAATTGTGACAGTTTTAATGGGTGCCACGCCCGTTTTAGCTTGCAGCAAATGAACATTGATATTAGAGTCTGAAATCACTCTAAGATATACAACCGCACAGATGGCAGATTTTGAGGCATCGGCGAAGCCTTGCGATTCGTATGTGCAACGGTCGCCTGAATAATTTATCAATCGAGGGATTTTCAGCTTCGTTACTTCAGCCAGCCCTGTATACCAGCGTGACCACTGAACAGAATCATCTTCGGATAGTTCTTGATCCCAGTCGTACCCAGTGATCCAGAAATTTTGCATGAATATCTTTGAGGGTATGATCATAGGCGAAAGCCAGCCCAGCGGATCAAAAAGCACTGGCTATTCTCGACAAAACAGATCTCTTTGTCCAGATTTCAGAGTCGTTCACAGGGATTGGTTTGAACTTGAAGACATCCTCGCGTGGAAGCCAATACAACGCCAGAATAGTGAATACAGATTCTTCACCGGATGAGGAGAATAGATTGACGTTGGTTTCAGAGGGGGATTCAGCAAGGAGGTCGCTAGGCAGACAAGATAACAAGCGGTCATCGTTTGCCACCCACTTGCGAAGATTAAATCCCCCCACTCTGCAGATATTGATCAAATCTTGCTGCTCGACCAATGCAGCTGCAATAGTGTCATCGCCAGAAAAGACGTCGTCCATATATGTTTCAGATTTTAGGACTTCAGCGCCCAGAGGGAACGACTCGTGCTCGTCATCTGCGAGCTTGATTCGCTCTCGTTTGGCATGGTAAGAGCTGCTCACGATACCATACGTGACGGTGTTCAACAGGTTGACAGATATAGGTAACGTAGGATCCTTGCGCCAGAGGATGAACTGCAATTTCCTATCCTCTTCGTGAGCCAGATCTGGCGAAACATTTTCTCAATATCCGCAGTAAATAAGTATTTGTAAGTTCGCCACTTGAGAATCAAGCTGGGCAAGTCAGGTAAGAGATTTGGGCATACGAATAGAAGATCATTTATTGACTTGCCAGATTTAGGTTTGAAAGAACCATTGAATACCGTTTTCAATTTAGTCGTGGTGCTACTCTCTTTCAGTATACCATGGTGAGGTAAGAAGAAATGGCCAGACAAATCAATAGAACGGGAACTATCAGAGTAGCATGACATATGCTCCAGCAATTCATACTCGTTGAGGAATTCATAGTATGCATCAGAAACTTTTTGATCGGCAGCAAGTCTTTTTTCTAGTTTGAAAAGTAGTTTCTTAGCTGGGTAGAAAGACTCACCAAGATTCAGAGATTCGACACTGTAACGTAAAGGCAGTCTCACGGTGTAACGACCATCTGCGCCCCTAGTGTGAGTTGCAACAAAATGTTTCTCACACAACTGTTCTTCCGAACGCTGTTCATCAAGAGGGAGTTTGGACGAAGGACAGCCAACCTCTTCTTGTCTCCAAAAACGTTGCAGAAGTTCACCAATTTCGACATCAGCAGCGCAGTGGAGAACCGTTGACTGCATGATCAGCTGATCGCAATTGGCAGTGAGACCAGATAATATCCAACCAAGTTTAGTCTTGGTAGCGATCGGTTGATCATGATCGCCTTTGCGGAGTTCATCCTCGACTATGAAGGCGTGCACTGCGGCACTAAGAAGAAGTTCGACTGGCCTCGAGTCTGTGAAACTCGGATCGGCCAACTGTAGTCCATTGATATAGTTCCACGTGTCAACACAACCTATCACTCTTGGACGGTAATCCGAAACTTCTTTGATGACGAGTGCTTGAAGTATGGCTACGAACGAGGACTCGAATGCAGCTTGGATAGTCACTTCAGTAATGCCCTTGGCATAAGACTGTCGACCACCAAGTCCTTGAACTGGGACTGATACATGCCTTTTGAGTAAGTTGAGTCGTTGACACACCGATTCAGATACGAGAGGTTTGTGCGCACTGGTCGATTAGAGCTCGAGCCAACACGACTTCGCCTTTTGGGTTTGACACTCTCACCCACGCAGTTGCCAACAGAATTGCATTTGCTTGGCAAACTTGGGTATTGAGAGCTACAACATGGTTGTGGGAGGGAGGATTAGGCTGAAAGAGAGGAGAACTAGCCGAAAGTTTCGCGTTGGACGCTTGAGTGCCCTCAGTGGCCATTGTTTGAAACTTCTCTACATGGAGTAGCGAGTGGTGCTTGCCACCACAAGTGCTGCATTTGAAAGGGGACTTACAATTTTTATACAAGTGCGAACCAAGACAGTTGAAACATAATCGCTTGTTGCGAGCAAATTCTCTTCTACCATCTATTGTCATGGACTTGGAGGAACTGCAATTGGATATGTAGTGGTCTTGGTCGCATAACGAACACTTTTTGGGTTTTTCGTTTTGAGTTGTGTGAAGAATTTTAGCTCCAGCCTTCGGAGCATTCGAACTATTCTTCTGAGCATTCAATTGAGGTTTACTTGGTTTGGCATCGGAGCAAGTGGATGGAATGCTCAGCAATTCACTATGTTCTAGAGATTCGAGTGTACTCAGCCTTGTTTCCAGAAATGACTCTAATCTCTCACAAGTAGGGGGTTTGGTGGTGTCTCCAATGGCGGTCTCCCAGAGCGTGCGAGACTTTTCATCGCGACGACTAGCGGTTATGAAGACGATCAGATCGTCCCAAGACTCAGTCTTGCGCTTTTCAGTTTTAAGCGCAAGGAGAGGGTTGACAGTTCCATTGATCAGAGCTCTTAGGTCAGCTGCTGACCCGGAAACGAGAGGTTTGGCAGAGAAGAATTGTTTAAGGTAATGGTTCACCATGCGCCTCTTATTTTCATAATGTTCTTGAAGCTTATTCCAAGCCTGTTCGAAATTATCCTCATCGAGAGGTATTCCTTGGAGAAGTTGTTCTGCATCGCCTGAGAGATGTGTTTTAAGATGATAGTATTAAACCACGTCAGAGAAATGGGAGTTTACAACAGTGGCATTGAAGAGATCCCGGAATTTATGACAATTAGACCAAGTTCCATCAAGAACATCAATAGTAATTGGGCTGAGCTGAGCAGATTGAATTTCAGGCATGACGATATTTGTAGTATTGCCACGAGCACCTACAGTTCTAACACCGACATGTTGAGCGTTGAGCAGAAATTCTTTAAAATCACCCAGAGCTATTATATAAGCTTCCTCCGCTTTTTCAATGATATCTTCAGCAGAATACCGATGTCCTCAATCAAGATCAGGAATTTGGAGAATTTTCTCGTGGTTTTCCTTCATTTCCAACCAATACTCCTCTATTTTGGTCATACGAATCTCAGTGCCACCTACTTTCATTTTCTTCTTACCCTCCTTTTCAAAATTGGTCCAAGAGTTTGTAATTTCCCTAAGGATAGCTTCCTGATTTTCAACGAGTTTATCCATATTTTTGGATATTTGAACAAAATACTATGAATGTGAGAGATGAGAATCGGTACAGCCCGTTGGACAGTGCGTGGGTATTGCAATTGAAGAGAGATTGCACCCTTCAGTATGCACAGTAACTCTCGAAAATAATTCTCAACTCACCACGTGATTGTATTGAAGAGCAACAATAAAGTTACTGGCTCAACCAGTGATAGAGAGTAATGCTCTCCAATGTATTAGAGTGTGACGTGGATGTCACCGCAATGAGTGCTTGCACAGGCGCAAAGCGTCTATATATACAGAGTATTTACAATATGTGCAGTAGTGTAAAATCGGAATGATCTTACTTGTTTAAGTTGAGCGTGCATCGTCGCGTGCAACTTGCGACGAACAGCAAACAAGCGCATCGACTGTATGTTGACAGACAGCCGCACACCAAGACACCAGCTGTTGCATGCGCCGACTGATACGCGATCGGAACGGAGCGGCTACCCGAGGAACTGCGTAACAGCAATCGCCGCTGCCGTCGGTATGGCAGGCATCAATGTTGCCTTCCCACCTCTGTCCTCGTGACCGCTCCCCAGACCAATGAGGTCTCACGCTGCCCAGCTCCACACGTCTCACAAGACCGGGACGTTTACGAGGAAGCTGCTGCAAGATGCAGATTAGATGCACTGTCTCTTTTACAGCACACACACACTTCGAAATGTCACTCACTGATGCGAAAATGAGCTCACCCGGTGTTCTCGGCTCCTCAGCGGAAATAGCTGAATTAACACACAGCGAAACACCATCGGGGGCTTTCACACTTGTCACTCGCGTTTTACCACGTTTTACAATTTCTCCGATTTGGTCACGCACTATTAAGCACACGCGATAGTAGCGTCAAGCCTCGTGCGACCATCAAAATGGTGACGTTGGCGTCGCATTTCGGAGCACCGCGAGATTCTCAAGTTTTTGAGCACTGTGCACTGTCTCACACCCATCGCAATCCGGCTCGAAGGACCAAATGTTCGCTCATGAGGAGCTAATGGATGCGATGGGGTGGAGAAATAAACACTCACAATTACAGAGGGTTATGCTCGACAGTAATTCAATTATTATTCTCAAAACTGGGCTCATTGCGCGAGCCCTACAAAAGCGCGTGTGTGTGCTGCGACGGCCAAACGAAGAAGCATAGCTATATATATACAGAAATATAATGATAGAATTATGAATCGGAACACCTGGCAAGAACTGTTCTACGGTACATTTCGCCCACATTTAGCATCATATTGAAGAAACCGTCGTAATATTGGGGTATTTACAGCATTTGGAATTTTAATGAATGAAAAATAGGGGAAAAACCATGAAAAAGTGTACCTAAGTTACCCCACTCTAAGTAAGAAGCACGAGGATAGAGTAACTTTGGTTCTTTACTTCAGGATTTATTGGTTTTTCCTGCTATTAATTACGCTGTCGAAGCGACACTCCGGCCTTATCACTAACAACCTCTCTCAAGCTAAAACGATATACACTGGAACAACAATACTCTTGTGTCTTTGATTATATTATTACTAAATAGTAGACTTTCGGGATCCGCAGGACGACAAGTCGGAAATGACCATTACTCCGTGATTTCTGTGATTTTTGCCAACTCGGATAGTGTCATTGATCAGTAGATTTGGTGTGTTCATGATGTTATTCATTTCGAAACTCATTGTAAACATGACACACAGATACAACACACGCACGCGGGTGCTCGGGCACGCCCGGTCATGTTGCTCGGCTTTTTCCGGAGCGTTGAATCGCTGCAAACATTCAACGATTTACAATAATTTTTTACTCGCCGTCCGCGCATGTAAAAATTTCGGGAAAAATAATTACTTTATATATCGTAGCTCGTCTGTCTGTAAAAATTAAAAAAAAATCGTGTGCGTTTGAGAAACGCGTAAGGAACGGAGTTCCAAGGCTGTCTTTGGATTGATGATTGAATATCGATATGATCTGGAAGTTTGGATGGGTTATAACTGATTCTCGAGATTTTTGAAGCTCATCATAACCGTATTTGATAAAGATATTACGGTATTAAGCCTTTGAGTACTTGAGATAGCTGACATCATTTTCTCAAATATAATATACCATGAATCATCAAATAGAATGATGACTTTAGCTTGGGATGGACTCGTAAAAATGTTGTGATAGGAGACGTATTTAGAAAAGTTAGCAAATGTGATTCTCAATTATCAACACTGAGTTGCTTATGAAAAGAGTCATAACTGGTGGAAAAGAAAATTTCATTGGAATTGATTGGATCATTGAGACTAATTTTTTATGATCCAATGAATCCGTGTACTCATTTAGTAAAGTGAAAAGCAACATCTCATTCATTTAAAATCTACTTTTTGCCCAAAGAAGACAAACATCTTCTTGGAGCTGATTGAAGCTTTCGACGATGAATGTGTATTCTGAACAAACTTAGATTCTGATGGTTCCCCTCACTTATATCATTTTACTTTTCAATTGAAGCTCTAGAAAAATAATGAGAATCTACTTGTACCCATTAACTAAGCACAAGGATTCAAATTGACAATAATAGCTCTACAAACCACGGGGGAATTTCGACTTTTGTCTCAAGTTTTTGATTGAATTGATGTCCTTATTCAACAATTTACAACATTATATCAAGTGATCTACTCTCTGACTCTGTCTTCGCTTCATTTTAGGTCCATAGAGGATCACAAGTAGTATTCTCTGTTCATTTTCAAATAGATATTCAATGTATGTCAATGTGAGGAGTGCCTAACAACATCTGTAGAGTGGAAGTGATGATATGCGTAACCCATATTTAAACTTTTGGCCAAAGATGACCAAGGATTGAACTCTTCACGATTTGATGCAACCTTGTACTTACTGGATAGGATGAAAAACATTATCCTATTGATTAGCGAGATCACAGTTTACCTGCCGTACAGAATACACACTCATTTCATCTAAGCAGGTTATGGGATTTGACGACAACAATTTTAATTTCACAAATTGAAGCTGAAATGCTTCTGAACAATCTCCTTCAATTGAGAAAGAATAGGTTAATGCTCTAAAAAGATGAGGAGAAGTGTATTGCATGCAGCCATGGTTGGACGCATTCATGCTTGACTAAAATTGATATTGGTGGACAATGAGGTCTTATAGAATTTTGACTTTTGTTGTAACGTCTAAGTGAGTCAATGCTCAACTCAATAAATTACAGCATTGTATGCACTTCCTTGTCAAATCATGTTTCAGATTTGAGATGGGGATTTGAACATGTTTGAATGTGGAACACTGGCATGTATGAAGTAAAAATGGTGGCACACGAATAACCACATCTTTGATTAAGACTCCATATTTAACCAAAACAGAAATGTTTTGGTTGCTTCAAGAAATTACTTCCCAAATTAGGGTTAGAACAGATAGAAATGAGCTTGCTGAATACTTTGAATTAAAATGAAGCAGGACAAAAGGTTCGGAAAAATTCTCGTTCTGGAGTACGGATTGTGTTTATATAGCGTTTGTTCAAACTCAGAGAACCCTCATCACCCACGCAATGAGGACATAATGAGGACCCACCACGCACAACACTGCACATTTTTGATTGGGATCACAACACCAAACACTCACGATCTGAATTTCCGTATACAACCCGTATAGCAATCAAAAATTAGCGATGGAAGCATTACTCGTTCCAGCATAATGCAGGAAAAATACTAAATAACAATAAGAATCATATGTTGTTGTCAGTCGAGCTGGTGTGCGTGGAGAGCAGAATAAGACAACAGACGGATCTTGGCAGTGGCATCTGTGATATGCTGAGAATACACGCGGTCCCTCAGCTCATGCAGTATACCTATATCGTATGTCGGTTTTTCGTTGCATCTGTATGGCGGGTTGCATCAAATCTCGTTACGCGGGGCGGTGTCGGTCGCACGATTCCACTCCTCACCCAAACGAGCGTAAAGGAACTCCGTTCCAAAACTGAAAAACATGCAAGTTCCTTATTAACTTTGGTTCACTTCTGTAAGCCAGCTCTTTCCTGACTCAGCTTGAATTCAGTGACGGTCTGCGAGGTTATGAAATGTTCCAAACAGCTGAGAATAAGACTTCTGAACGATTAAAATTATCTCACTGGCATGGTGGCGGTAGAATTGCAATATTTTGTAAGTGTGCCAAAGTTGCCCATTCGAGGCCCGACTCAGGTACACTTCTTAAGTAGGCTCCGTCGTTGGGTAACGTATCACAAGCATTCGGGGCCCCGCGCCTACTAACACAAGCGTCAGGCCGCGAGACGCGCTCGCTCACCGACACACATACACAACCCAAGCTCGCGCTCGCGCAAGCGTGCAGCAGTCCAGCAGCCGCTGCACACCTGTTTTTCGACAGTTTTGATTCTCTCGAATGTTTTCCTACCTTTTACACGGCGGCAACATGCATGTTTCTGAATGATATTCCATTCGTCTATAAATGATCCGTGCTTGGACAGTTGCTCGTCGATGTAACACTGTTAAATTTTGAGATATGACTCATTTCGTGGTCATCGCCCATCAGACGCCGTGTTAAATTCCAATACTTTGAGAATTTTTTCTCAAAAATAAGGTCGGCAACCCGCATATTTCAGAACTGCAATAGATTCCTTGTACCATGAAGTATGTACCATAATTTTTCCAATTCAGAGTGACTTAAAAAGTTTCGACGACGGAGCCTCCTTACAGTGTGAATAGTTCTGGCCACAGACATCAAACTGATTGTTGTAGTCCGTCAATCAAAAGCTGAGACTGTAAGCTTTCGATTGAATATCAATTAAGGTGGGTTTTGTCAATGCATGTTGGAATGCCGAGCCCAACAAAATGAGAAGCGCCAAAAACGTACCAAAATTACCCAATTCTACGGTAGGTAACGACTGTCCAGACTATGAGATCTACAGCTCAGTGAACTTCCACCCGCGCGAAGAAAACTCTTATAAAATAGATGATAGTGGAGATAATAATCGAAAAATCAGTGAACCATTTTAAGAATAATCTCAAACAATCATTTCAATGAACCATGAACTTTCTGATGAAAGCAAGAATCATCTCAAATTAGATACTGTCGGGCTCGGTTTAGTGGGATAAGAGCATCTCACCGCGAGCTAATCTCATTTCTGCATTATTCGCCACGGGTGTCTCAAGACCCGGGAGGGTTGAATTACAATGATGAAGGAATTCGAACTAACGAACATTTCCCTTGCATCTTTTCACTGAAGAATTATTTGTACCAAAATCGGATCTGCTTGCCTTTCGTTTCAGATGGTTGAGTTTTTCTATTGGATTTCGTGCAATGTCAACCTTAGAAGACTTATCCGGGCTAGTCACACACCTTTAACTCCGAGTCTGACTCTCACCCATGTAATTGAGTTTCGACGTATATTGATTTGTTATGACGAGGTCTCTAAGATGATCTGAGATGCGTTAGATTCAGATAGAGTATATGAGGATATCTCTGAAACGTTTGATTTCCGGCCTCAAAAAGTCTCACAGCGGTGGAAATCGAGATATACGGCTAGAACCTGTTGTTGAGCGAGTACAATATTAATATTTCAAGTATGAGGATTGTATGCAATCGGATGTTAGAATGTAGCAACGTAAGTCAGAATTGGAGTATCCATAAATGCTCCACCCAATGGTTTCATCATTTTTTGATGCATTTTTCACAAAATTGCGGCTGCTCAGCCCTCGTTCAAACGAATGGTACTCGTGGAGCGTCCAAAGTCTCGGTGGGTGGAAATTGGTATGATATTTTGAGGGTATTTGTAACATGTTCACAGTGTTTAGAGGTCTGTGCCCCCCTACCGCGCGCGTGCCTTCCAAAAAGCTGTGCGGTTAGGCATGTTGTACGCACGTTCTCTTTTTCGTTTTATCCGGTTCTCTGCTCTTTCAACATGAATCAGCTATTTTAGCTGATTTGCAGCTAACGTGGACGGATTTTCACTGAAAATCAGCTACAATAGCTGAAAATCAGCTACAATAGCTGAGAATCAGCTGAAATAGCTGATTTTCAGTCAAAATCCGTTTGTGTTGGCTGATTCATGTTGAGAGAGTGGCTTTCCCGTCAAAGCACATAGGTCTACAGCAGCTCAATTTTTTCGTTTTTTCATGGAGAATACGATAAAGATTCTCCGCAGTGTCTCTAGATTACGCTCCATGAGCTGTAGCGTCTAAAGCGACTCAAGAATTTTTTCCCTTTCATAAGAAAAAAAAAAAAGAATTTTTTCCCAAAAATCTGTGACACTCACATCTCTACGTGTCACGGCTAAGCACAATGAGGCACACCCTTCTCCACTAGGAAAATCATAACTTTGGACCATTAGAAATCAGTCTGAGAAGTTACAGAATTTGATCAGAGCCGCTCCACTCACGAGAGCCTGCCAAATTTCAAGAGTCTGACGCCGTGACACGTAAATTCCTCGATTATCGGGTGTTTTCTCGCATATGATTGACTCTAGTATATATCTGCCTACATCCACCAATCAAACTCTAAGTTGTTGACCACTTTCAGGACATTCGAACGAAGGTAGTTTGATAGGTTCGACCTGAAGGAACGTCCAACAACCAGTTTGGCTGAGCTGTGACAGCAAATGTCAAAAGTTTCAGAGATATCCTCACATAGGATTGGGACATTCTAATTTTCAGAGGAAGATATTTAATTGTTCAAAAACACGGAATAATTTTCCATAACAAATCACGGTCACTCGAGCATCTGACTCCGAATCATTTTGGTATTTATTAGATATCGCAGCTCAAATGGAAACTTAACACGAAATCTCAATGAGCTATATTCGTGGAGCGACGACATCACATCTTAGAAACTGATCGAGGCTAATACTCAAGCTTGCTATTGCCAGTGCGCGTACAATGTACCCGCACCCGCACGAATAAATATGTACACTGTTCATATTCATTCGCAAAGCTCGTCACCGAGGATGTGGGAATTGTAGATTGTGGACCCGCGTTTCCACAACGAGATACATACGCAATTTTATGAACTGTGCTGTGTAGCATTGTACAATTTGGCATAGTGTAAAGCAGATAGTATCGTGTACCCATAGTTAGTTTTGCGCAGACCTTTTTGTTTGTCCCTCGTACAGAACGTCAAACCGAGCCCACCTATACAAATCATTGTCGAAACATGCCCACTCTTTTCTCATTACCATTATTTTCCAGATCACATTAAAGTTGCGGTAGGCACTTTTGGCCCAGTATCTTCTGATATACAGCTGATGTACGCAACGGACAAGCGAAAACGTCCACGCGGACGGGACTATGATGAAAATTTTCAAAGAAAAAAATGCACGTTGTATTAGAAATTAGCCAAGACGCGTGTGCGTTGGGTGGTCCGAATGATAAGTTATGCATGGGTGTCTCGTATTAGAATATGGCGCCACTACGTTGCGAAGTCACGTATGCGAGATATGCATCAGACATCAGGGAACAAAGGCAAGCACTGCGCTGATTAAGTTATCGCCATCTCTAACCAACGATTTGTGAGTGACCACCGCTAGGTGGCAAACAGACTCAACCCTTTCCCGCGAGTGGTGTCACACTTACATCTAGATGGTCACTTGTTCCGTATACAAAGATGGCCAAGCCCCCTCGCTCTCAAGCGTCCAATGAAACGCAGTGGGATGATCAGAGCCCTCTGCTCAAAGATAACCCATAGAGTAATAATACCCAAGGTAAAATCGGAGCCCAAATATCGGAAGCCATAAAAAATATCCATGGAACTAGATCTACGGTGGAGGAAGCACTAGCTCGGCGGAGTGCAATAAAAGCGTATATAACGATACTGAAATAATGGAAAGTTAAAGCCTCAATCCGTTATCGTAGATCATTATGTGCTTCCAGTATTAGATGAAATAGACGCTTCATAGGGATGAAACAGCTCGGCTCCACTTGACCATAACTTGATGCATCAGCTCATTTTTTGAGTTTAGTCGTATTCTGCAAATTGAGTTGGTGCGCAATAGTAAAGTGGGTTAGAGTTACAGGCGTGACTAGATCCCTTCGCAAAAGCTAATCTTATAGAACGATCAACGGGAGAAGCTCAGTGCATTGCTATATAAGAAACCAGAAGCTAATCCGATTCAGATAAATCCATTCGTGAAAAAGTACAAGGGAGATAGCAATGAGATCGGATCCTCTCGCAATTTGCACATAGATTCATCAAGGTACTTTTATAGATTTGAGCTTTTTGTGGCATTTGATCAAAACATTGCGGCTTTTCAAAGAGTGTGTTTGGAGCTTGAGTTCTACTGCATGAAAATGAGGTGAGAAGTGTTCGATCAAGCAATTCTATATGTCGGTTGATGATTATGTTTCAGACTAAAATTGTGGGAGGTGACGAAACCGGAGTCAATGAATTCCCAATGATGGCTGGAATTATAGTTGCTACGCACCGGCACATTCGTTGCGGCGCCACCATCATCTCAAACCATCATGTGCTCACAGCTGCACATTGCATGAGAGGCTTGAATGATACGAGCCAAATGGGTGTTCTTGTTGGTGAACATGATGTCACGATAGGTCAATAATATGTACACATTTAACCATACCAAAGGGAGTACCATACTAACCATTTTGGGCCTTACAAGATCAATATACAGGTCGCTGAAGAGATGAAATGCGGGTATGACCCTTCAATCTGTGAATAAAATACGCGTTTCATGCCTTGGGTAGGCTCAATGATATTTCAAGGGCGAATATTTCTACTTGAGTGAAATTAATCTTGGAGGAGTATCTCATCGACCGATTTTGGGTTTTAAGGACCCAAACTGATACGCCTGTTTCAATGCATATAATAGAGATTCGGAATACTAGAGACTAAAGAAACCTTCCACTCCCTGGTGTGTCATTTCATCAAAAATTTTGGTTCCCGGTCAAAAGTCCGAATCCATTTCTCCGAATGGACGAAACTCCGGATGACCAAAACTCCGAAGACCATTTCTCCGAAAACAAAAAGTCCGAATGGACAAAACTCCGAATGGTAGAAAGTCTGAACGGTGAAGAGTCTGAATGGTCAAAACTCCAATTAACAAAAATCGAAATAATAACAATTCAAATGTTTATGTGAAGCGAAATTGCGGAATATGATTCCACCCCACTCAAAATCGCTACAGTGAGTCGTTTATTGTTTACTTGGTCGTGGCTCCAATCGATCGGCTAATTGCGATCAATATACGCCATAGTACTCGCAAATCATTTTCGCGTCTACTATGGAGCCAAAGATTGTGGCGGAGAAACGTTTGTTGGGCGGATTCGTGTATTTTCAATCGGAAACAGTGCCGGGAAAAATTTCCTGAGATAAAATGGTTGGATCTGCAACGCTGTTTGCAAATCATCACGGGTGATCACGATTAGTCATGATCAGGATGTAAGGGTTCTAGGCTCTTTGCGAGCTGTGGGACACAACATTCCAATCGCATCTCATTGAGATTTTCAGGCCTGGAGATTTTGTAGATATTGTAAGCTGTTAACCCTTCGTTGATCTCCTACCTTCAGTAGAACATGGTAAATTTGACATGTGTACTACTTCAATACTTGATAATTACTGGTGCAATATTTTGAACGTATGTGTAATGCGTGTAGTTAGTGATCACGATGTGAAATTATAAAATATTTATGTGATTGATTCTTGACTGATTTTATATATTTGATAGTACATGTTGCTTCTCAATGCTAATTTTGAGTCGTTTTATCCATTTATGAGTAGTCGAAGTTGATTAATTCAAAAATTTTAAAAATATTTTTCAGATTTTGTCCGCCCTGGTAGTAAAAAGAGCGTATTACGGTCGTACTACGACCGTAGCCTACTGTCTTATGATCATACTACGGTCGTAATATTGGTCGTATTACTGTCGTACTACGCTCTTATATACGCCGACATCAGGGTCTGCAGTGCTATATATATTCATTTATGGCATGTTGAGTGCATTTATCTGTGTTTGACACTTTGCATGGTATAACCAAACTCTTCTGCTGTAGCTGTTGAGAGTTGGGAATTTAACTCGGCAGCCTGCTATGACGAGAATTCCCACAGCTCGCCCTGATAAAAAGAAAAAAAACAGAGAGTGCTTAGTAAGTGGTGACTCAATGACACTGCAGTGGAATTGGGCTAGAGTCTCTGCCAGTCTCTGTGAGATTTGTTTTGTGTACCTGCACGAGTGAGGTTAACCCACCCTGCGTCTGCGTGGGAATAATGCGCAAGTGATGAGATGCTTGTTACTGAATGTGTCAAATGCAAAGGCAACTCGATGCTTGATTCTCCACCTCACATTCCTTCTACAGATCTACATTACATCCTCAGTCAAAATTTCGGACCCCTGTGAACCTGGCCCGCCAAATTGGGCCAAAATATGCTTGTGGTAGGCCGGAATTCGCTGTAATTGCTTGTCCAAGTCTCGAATTTTGGGCCGGCTGCGTTTTTGAGTTACGAGCCCTCAAAGTAGCCCAATTCCACCCCCCCACTCCTCCCTCCGTACACTTACAGAAATGCCCAGATGTTCGCGAATTTAGCTGCTGGAGGGACGCACGCGGGCTCAAATTGAAGCTTGAATTTTGGGCCACCACAAGCAATCATAAAAAAATCGAAGTAATTACGTTGAAGTACCAAAAAACTGCTCGCAGTGTCCCCGTATGCTTATACAGTCGAGGGAGAAGAGGAGACAGTCAGAGGGGACAGTCGAGGGAGAAGAGGAGAAGCCCTGCGCAGACGCATCATCGTTCAAAAAACTTGTCTGCTGCGCTGATGTGCAGCATCTGATCTGATCGTCGTCGTCAGAATAGAGACATAATCAAAAGTCACATATTGTGCTAGTGATCATTTAAAGTACTGCCAATCATTTATGGCTAATTACATATCTCATGTTTGAGCCATGCAAAGTCTAAGTTGAATTGTCTATACCCACACTGTTTAAATAATATTCTTTTGGAATCGGTGAAGAAATACTCTACCCTTGACTTTGAGAGGGGAACGATAGAATAGTGACATCAACTTAGATTCATTGACTTCTATCTGGTGCAGGCTATTAATGCTTTGAGGTCTTTTCATTGCAACACTGTTAGTATACATGCAAGACTTCTAGGCAATCGCTGCTAGGTGAAAAGATTTTGAAGTGTTGGTCATGTGTAGACTCGGATATCAGTTTACAAAATGATAGATGAGACACTCAAATGAGAACTGTGAGTGAAATGATATAGCGTTTACTGTAGAATTGAACTAAAGAATATCAGAACATCCAAATTTGTCAGGATGACCTTATCCCCACACTAACAATGACAAGTTCTCATTTTCAAGCTTTGACGAAACTCCAAACAGATCTTCATCTTGGAAATTGTAGGAGTCAAAGCGCTTCTGAGAATATTGAGTCACTCAAGTTTTGCATCACTAATATTACACTTCGAACTGATTGAACGATCAAGTGGTGGGTTATTCTTTTCATTGAAATGCTATTGATGCATGAAGAGATGGCAGGTTCAAGTGATGGAATTCCTGCCTCCTTGTTTGGAAGAATATGCAACAGAGCTCTAACACAAGGAAGTTGGATGACAATTTCCCAATATCGAAAAGATAGGAATGTGACTCTGAAGCTCCCAGGCCTTTGAATAGAATCTTATTTGCTCAATCTACATCCCTACTGAAAGAGGCCGAGTCGGTGACCGAGACGGTTGACCGAGTCGGTGTACGGAGTCGGTGACTGTTTCAGTTTACCGACTCGGTCACTTCGCATGGAATGGCCCCAAATGCCACGAAACGAAGAATAAATGATAAATTATCGTCAGAGGTTAATAGAAAAACCTGCAATCTCTTGCTTACGAGTCCAAGCACATGTGCCCGGGGCCAGCGAGACATCTTACGAGAGAGGGCTTAGTGAGCCTACTTGGAGTGTGACTCATAGGAAGTACCTAAGATCTGTTTATCATCAGTTTTATCATGAGTTGATCATAAACTCTGGCGCCAGAGCACTGAGTCAAGCCGTAGCTAGGATGGGACTTGGAATATTTCTAGATCTGCCTGCTTGACCGAGTCGGTTGACCGACTCGGTCAACCGAATTCAAATTTTCACGGGAAAGCAACACGCATAGGACTTGGGAATTTCCGAGATTTGGCTGGTTAACTACCGACCATAGAGATATAATACATATCTATATATTATATCTCTATGCTACCGACAGGGTACACCGACTCGGTTAACCGAATCCAAATTTTCACGGGAAAGTAACACCGAGTCGGTTAACCAGTCAAATTTTGAAAATTTTCCTAGTTTAATTCGTGTTGCTTTCCCGCGAAAATTTGAATTCGGTTGACCGAGTCGGTCGACCGACTCGGTCAAGCAGCCAGATTTAGAAATATTCCAAGTCCCATCCTAGCTACGGCTTGACTCAGTGCTCTGGCGCCAGAGTTTATGATCAACTCATGATAAAACTGATGATAAACAGATCTTAGGTACTTCCTATGAGTCACACTCCAAGTAGGCTCACTAAGCCCTCTCTCGTAAGATGTCTCGCTGGCCCCGGGCACATGTGCTTGGACTCGTAAGCAAGAGATTGCCAGTTCGAACCCCACTCGCGTCAAAATTGTGAAAATAGCCGGGCATGTTTTTTTCTATTTTTTTTAAATTTTTCTATTAACCTCTGACAATAATTTATCATTTATTGTTCGTTTCGTGGCATTTGGGGCCATTCCATACGAAGTGACCGAGTCGGTAAACTGAAACAGTCACCGACTCCGTACACCGACTCGGTCAACCGTCTCGGTCACCGACTCGGCCTCTTTCAATAGGGATACATCAAATATTGGCTTAGAGCGCAAGGTGCATGAAAAGACGTAGCTTGATAGAGGACTGGGCAAGAAGACCACCACCGGTGCACCCGGTCGGGCGTGGAGCCCCGGGCGTCGTGGTGCACAGGCACACAGCACATGTTGGCGACGTCGTCCAGGATGACACGCAGCTTCTCCCTGTAACACACGCATTCATCCAAAGAGCACCGAGAGTCCAGGGCCAGTGCCCAGGGTGCTCGTCGACCTCGGCACCGGTGTAAACACAGCGTGATAAACGACGACGACGATTAGATGCACATCATCAGCGCAGCAGACAAGTTTTTCGAACGATGATACGTCTGCGCGCGGCTTCTCCTCTTCTCCCTCACTCTCCCCTCTCCGCCGACCACACGCCCGTATGCTTATACACGGGGACACTGCGAGCAGTTTTTTGGTACTTCAACGTAATTACTTCGATTTTTCTATATTTGCTTGCGATGGCCCAAAATTCAAGCTTCAATTTGAGCCCGCGTGCGTCCCTCCAGCAGCTAAATTCGCGAACATCTGGGCACTTCTGTAAGTGTACGGAGGGAGGAGTGGGGGTGGAATTGGGCTACTTTGAGGGCTCGTAACTCAAATACGCAGCCGGCCCAAAATTCGAGACTTGGACAAGCAAATTCAGCAAATTCCGGCCTACCACAAGCATATTTTGGCCCAATTTGGCGGGCCAGGTTCACAGGGGTAAATTTCGGATACATGGTCTGAATCGCACTACCCATATAGCTGGGCATAGACTCTATTTGTAACATCTTCAGCGTGTCTGCACTTTGTTTGATACTCGACAGAGATATAGAATGTGACTGAGGATGTAGATTTGTAGAAGGACTGTGAGGTGGAGAATCAAGCATCGAGTTGCCTGTGCATTTGACACATTCAGTAACAAGCATCTCATCACTTGCACGTTATTGCCACGCAGACGTAGGGTGGGTTAACCTCACTCCTGCAGGTATAAACAAAGCAAATCTTACAGAGACTGACAAAGACTCTAGCCCAATTTCACCGCAGTGTAAATTGAGTCACTACTCACTAAGCACTCTCTGCTTTTTTTTATTCATTTTTTTTAATCAGAGCGAGTTGTGGAAATTTTCGTCACAGCAGGCTGCCAAGTTAAATTTTCAACTTTCAACAGCTACCGCAGAAGAGTTTGTTTACACCACGTCCACAAATCAAACACAGATAAATGCAGTCCACATGCCATGAATGAATACATATAGCACTGCAGACCCTTGATATCAGCGTATATAAGAGCGTAGTACGACAGTAATACGACCAATATTACGACCGTAGTGCTACGGCCGTACCTCTACGACCGTAATACGGAGTTGCGCAGTACTGCTACGCTCTTTTTTTCACCAAGGCGTTTGGAGAAATGGTCTTCGGAGTTTTGTCCATTCGGAGAAATGGATTCGGACTTTTGACCGGGAACTAAAATTTCATGACTGCAGACCTTGCCTCCCCCTTGTAAGATTTTTCTAAAGGAAAATTGCTGAATCAAATAGAGCGTAAGAAATTGGAATACCCCCCCCCCCCACCCTTACTCGATTTATGGACGATCCCTAAGCACACGGGAGTTTGAGTCTCACATGCATTAACTCACGAGTGATGAATGTCACTTTTTTACCGAAGTGGTACTAAAGCACGCCCCTTGCACTCGCCCACTATACTCCCGGCGATGAGCTATCCCAACGGCCGCACCATATATGCGGCCCTCAGCGTGATTCACTGAGCCTAGCGGACACGAGTGCAGGAGACAGAAAAAAAATCCTGACAGTGGTCTAAATTGACTATCAGTTAACAAGTATCATACCATATCTGCTTGGTTTTCAACCAGTGGATCCTACAATACACTGATAGGGCCGCGTCGCGGACTCAAGGCAGCTTGGGGTGAGCTCAGAGACAAGCCAGCCAATCCAACCGTGTGTCTCTTGAGGTTCGCAAGTCTTGACTCAACTTATCTTACCTTAGAATGATGACAGACGCGCTAACTTGTCAGCCCATTAACGGTCGAGGCGACATCATTGGAATCGTTTCAATTTCAAATTCTTGACTCGTCCTCGAATGATTGATAAACTTGATCTTAGAGGACTGATGGAATAGTGCTTCAAAGACATACACGAGAAGATCTTGTATTGTGTTTTATTTCTTGCAACGTTTCGTCAACTAACTTGGTTGACCTCATCAGGCTCTTGCATCACGAAAGAGTTATAACATAATTGAAAATACATTAGAATATGAGTGTGTCGAACCCGTATATTTCCTTTCCGGCGATCGGCACATGGGGCAAGTTGGGCACGCTTACGTTAGTACTTCAGATATCTCTCTCTGCAACCAAGTCGATGACCCACTCGCCTACAATCCGAAAGGGCGTGAAATCAAATCCTACCCATTGCAAATTTTCATTTTGACTTTTTTTCGTCTTTCGGTAGCGAATTCGTTCCCGGGTCGTTAGTTCGAATAGCCGGGAGGGAATGAATCACTTCCATTCACAGACATAACTGAATCACGATAAGATAGAGGTTGAAGTGCGTACTCTAGTCCCACTACGCTAAAACTCCGTTTGCAATGTATTAAATGAACATCTCAGCGCTTCGACATACCGCACACTGATGGGTTCATGGGGCCCAAAACTATTGGTGTGGTATTCTCATTTGAGTATAATGTTGACGAGCAAAACGTTGGTGAAATGAAGGCAGAAAATCTGCTCGACTAATCCATGTAATCATTTTAAGCATAAGGAATGTTAACATAAGTGAAGCTATTTCTAGTCTCACTTCTATTAATCATCGTTGATCAAAGATCATATTTTACAGGCTGGGAGACAAATGCTACGCAGCTATTCAAAGTCTTCCGATATGATCCGCATCCATCATATGACCCCAATAAACAAGATTTCGATATAGGAATAATAACAATCAACGGTTTCATAGCTTTCACAAACGAAGTTGGTCCAGCATGTCTCCCTTTTCAGCATTACTTAGACAGCTTTGGCGGATCTGTCGTTTATATGTTGGGTAAGTTCAGAGGAGGGCCCAACAACACGTGCAACACTTGCTCTTGGATGTTTATATGTTCAACCGAGTCAAAAGATGCAGGCCGTTCACCGGATCTGGAACATGCATGGAAAGTTGTAAAGCCATGAAAACTGACACACGAGATTATGCTCTTTGGGTAGCTTGTTTGCCCCGACTACACCTTTTGTAAAATCGATCGGTAGTATACCTTGATTCAGTCTTTGAAATTTCATCTTGTTAACAACAATCTCCGGTCACAGCACTTAGTGGTTTTCACCCTTGTTTCTATTCGGGTAGAGTTATTGTACATGTTTTGAATCGATGTACTTGAAGTGTCTTTTGAAATATTGATGGTATAAAGGTATGACTAATCGATTCTACTCCAATCCACGGATCAGCGACTTTTGCGCTCCCGTGTTTTCTTCAACACTGCAACCAGCTGTTCGCGCGATCATTGTGAGGGCTCTCTAATAGCAATCTCTTCGAGCGTCTTTGCCTTGACTAAAAAACTTCACCATGAAATGATATTCGCCAGAATTCTGCAAATTTTTTTAATCCATCATTTTCAGGATGGGGAACGGACGAATACGCTGGCTCGCAATCAAACGCACTACGAAAGGTCGAAGTCAGCGTAACAAATTTCTTAACATGTAAACAAGTATTCCCAGGCCTGACTTACCGACAAATTTGTACTTTGTCAGAGGGCATGGATGCCTGTCAGGTAACTTTCTAAATCGTCATTTCCTGTCGGATATGATTAGCGACTATCAAAGTTATGTTCTTATAGTACGATAGTGGTGGTCCTGTTTTGTGGCAAAATCCAACCACACGAAGACTGGTTCTTGTAGGGATCATAAGTTACGGAAGTGGATGTGCAAGCTCAGCGCCTGCCGTCAACACTCGAGTAGGATCATTCATAGAATGGATCGTTCGAACGACAGGTAAGCTCTCATCGACACCATAAGATGGCTTTTATTTGCACGATGGCAAAATACCGTACCCTAAGATACTTTTGAGTTGATGCCTCAATTTCGAATTCACAGGTGCTCAATTTTGTCAAGCTGAATAGCATTGAAGTCAGTGTAAGTGATGAGTGTCAGTGCACAGACGTCAGTGATTTTCTTTTCCGTAATCTCGCAGATTACGATTATAAGCTTGGTTTGAAAAAAGTTTCTCGTTTGAGTATCAAGGAGCTGATGCATTAATCTCATTCGAGGGATTCTGTCAAAATCGTCACAACTCACTGCGCAGAAATCTTACACCAAATCAAACCTCTGATGTGAATTTCAGGTGTAAGTGAATCATCATCAAATACCTGTTACCATCTGATGGTAACCATGATTCAGGGATTCTCATAAATCAACTACCTCCCTTGAGCTACGTAAAGTCAGTGAAAATCAATGTATCAGTAATATAAGAGCGATGATTTTCAAACGTAAGACGGTTTCAATCACCGAATGTACTTAAGCAGCCTAAGCGATGCAATTACATATGAGTACCTCCGTGAAAAATTTGAGATGATGTGTGCCTGCTTGTACGAAACCTCAAAATGCTCAGGAGAAAAACCGCACAGCGTAGGCTTATTTTCGACGTATTTTTGGTGCTCTTTCCGGCGCGATCGTTAGTTTGTTTATCCAGGGCTACCCAAAACTTTTATCATCAAAAAAGGGGGCAAAATGTCAGATCCATATGACGTGGTTCTTCATCTCTTCGGCCTTTGTGATTGTGTAGCGCCGACAAGAAGCTTCTTAGAGATTCGGGCGGGCGAACTCATCTAATTTCATGGTATTGAGCATCAAATCCCACAGCTATAAGGACCAAAAGACCACTTTCTATGTGCGCGCTGAACACATACATTTGGTGGCGCAATTTTACTTGAAATTTTACTCCCTCAGTTTTCCTCGATAAAAGTGAATTTGCCTCATTCCAGGGCTTTCCGCGCCGATTTATTCTCAAAGTAAATTGCCAGGCGCTACTTTTTCATACCCCAAAGTATCGAAAAAAATTTATTTTCACACTTTGTGAAGTACTCTTCCGCGAAAATCTAGTTCTACTAAATTTGAATATCAGGTCCGTGTGGTACAAGTGCGACCCTTAATCGCAAGACTACAGAGGTCTTAGTCACTTTTTTCAAAGTATCCAGTGATCAAATCAAAATCCTAAAACCCGAAAGCCGTAGCTCAAACCGTCTGGCCGTGAGATCAATTTTAGAAGCAAAATGTCAGGCCCGTGTGTTGCTTCGAAATGTCAGGTCCATGTGACGCTACCGCGTCTCTCCATTTCATCCTTATGTTCTCGTATGTGAAAATATTGATACTTGTGCGCGAGTTAATTAGTGCTTTGTTTGTTTCAAGAAGTCGAAAAATACATCTTAGAACGTTCGAAGTGAGAATTAGGACTGGCACATTTTCGACTCCGAAATATCGAAATTTCCGTGGAACTACTCATATATCAGATAATTTGCTCATCTCAGTTAGAAATTTAATCAGTTTATCCGATCAATACACCTCCGAGCCTCGGATGGTTGCGAAGACGCATTGCGGGATTTTTACGGAATGTTCAAATATTGGGATGAGATGGTTGCATCCTTAGACGGATCAAATTCATTTCATGATTTGGATTTCTCGCGACGAAAAAATGTTTGTTCGACCATAGCGGTCAAATATTGGAAAGAAATTGGTAATCCTTGTATTGGGCCTGTGAAATTTGAGACCGTCTCCTTATAGCATAGCTCGCAGCAATAGCTCCTCAATCATGGAAAAGTCATCGGTATACTTATTTCTGTCATACATCGTGTAGTGTAGTTGGGTGCACACTGCGTCATGAAATAAATGCAATTGAAGTTAAGTTTCTATTTGGTAACCACGATTACGAGAGAAAAGCAGAGAAAATCAAGCCCTATCTTCTCCCAAGATATTCCAGTGCAATATTGATGAAACCCTGATCATTCTTTGAGGAATTCTAGCCTCATTCGTTGAAAAAATGTACGTAACTCTTTGTGAACTGATAGATTTGAATCGAGTCATGCAGAAAGGGACTCAAGTCAAATTTCGGTCAGATTTGACACAAAGCGATACAACGCCCAGAGAGAAGAGCTTGAACAACTCAAGTTAACTTAAGTAACTTGAGTTCCTTCAACCGCAAAAGCCGAAGGATGAGTTCACTTGAGACACGACTCCTGCTCTCACTTTTGTGACAAAAGTGAGAGCAGGAAAGAATTGGTGACTCTACTAGTTGAGTCATTTAGGCAAAAAAGTCAAAGGTGTGGGAACATGGGATATTCCTGTGGGGTGTGTTTCGAGGGTGTCTCAGGATCAATTTCCGAAAAAATCAAAATCATCCGCTTGGGGTTTTCAAAATAAAATCAATTTTCCTAATTTTAACTCTGTTGATGGGAACTATTACTCTCCAGGGTTCGATACTCGCGTTTTTTGGCCTGTAATTGATTCAGTAAAGTCAACGAGACATACGAATTTGCCTCTTTCTTGATTAAAAATCTTCTAGAATATCTGGTCAGAAACTCCGACAAATGCAGTGGCAATGATTAAATCTCATTTCAACGCGATGGATTATTTTTTTCTATGTTTTCTTGCAGAAATAGAGATTATACTGCAAAGTTATGTTGGAAAATTTTCTTGTTGGCACTGCCGGTAACCACAAACACTGTTAAGATGTATGAGATACACATCAGTGGGATAGAAATCAGAAATTGCCAGCGCGTACACGTAAACAACATTCTAACGACATGTGAGGTGCGTGAGCTTACTATCCCCCGTCCAATACTCTTTGACCTTACGCGGGCTCTTCGTTTCATAACATTGATTTATTCAAAGCATTAAAAGAGCTTGCAAGTTGTCGCTTTCAACTTTCGAGTCACGTGAGTTTCAAGCAGGCCTCGTGAAGTTTGTCAGAGTTTTTCCTTACCGACAGTATCAAAGCGCCGCTCTGCCGACAAAGCAGAGTGTTCTTCGATTTTTGGATCTATTCAGTTATCGAACATGTTGTTACTGATAAAGTTACTATCGACGAGTATCTTCCTCACCCATACTGATAGTATAATTACGCGATTGACAATAAAACCATTCCACATAGTTGATTAACGCGTTAAAATGAGATTTAATCGTTGCTACTGCATTTGTCGGAGTTTTTGACCCGGTATTCCAGAGAATCAGACTTTTCGACCAAAAAAAGGCAAATTTGTATTTCTCGTTGACTTTACTGAATCAATTACAGGCCAAGAAACGTGAGTATTAACCTCTGGAGAGTAATAGTTCCCTTAACCAGAGTTAAAATTAGAAAAATTGATTTTATTTTGAAAACCCCAAGAGGATGATTTTGATTCTTGTTGGAAATTGATCCTGAGACACCCCCGGAACATATCCCACAGAAATATCCCATGTTCCCGCACCTCTGACTTTTTTGCCTAAATGACTCACCGTGAGTTCTCATAATTGCACAAAGAGCTCAAACGCTATCGAAGATAAGAGTTGAAAATATCAAGTTTTCAAGCTCGAGTTGAGCCATCATCTGTATCAATGATCAGATCAAAACTCCAGAGCAGAATCCTGATCAGCCTTGGTTGGAAATATCAAAAATTCGGAAAGAAACCTGGCCTCTACTCTCTAACCGCTCTCACAATTCGTCAGACCAAAACAGCAGACATTCGTGGAGAAAATGAGTTTCTATTTTAAACACGCAAGAGACATGTTGCTGAAATTCAAACCGTGAGCAGATGGATCGAAACTGTTTCATCCGAGAGTGAAATTGACTCATCTCTTTTTACCGCACATTTAGCACAATGCATGCATCAACCTCGTCTGCCAAGAAAAAGAGATTGAACATCGATGTGATTCGCGACACGGCTGGTTGGACTCAATTACATGTTGCTGTGTTTTCTGACTAACAATGAGCTTCGCTTCTTCACATTGTACGAGTCAACTATTCATACATTTTGACATTTCATCAGTATAGATACGCACACGCGGGAACAACCTGGAATATCCACACTGCAGACAACTTAGAAGACTCTCTTCCATGCTAATAGTATAGGAGAGAGACTCTTAACTTGGCTGAAGTGTGGAAAGTTCAATCAGAATTGATTGAGTTCTCGATCAATATTAATGGTCGAGACTAGATTGCACGCGGAAATTTCGAATCATGATGCTACTCTTCGGTCTATAGCATGCTGAATTTGAATGGCACGCTGGATTGAAGAGCGAGATCTGCCAAGCATAGGCGAAACGAACCAACATGAGGCATAGAGTCTGATTTTTTCGTAGAGTCCCATCCAATTTCCCTTTATTACTTATTTCCATCAAGAATCCTTCAAAATGTGACTTCGAGATTTCGAGGAGCTTTGAAAGTATGTAAGTTAAATTACTTTCTCTAATATCAATTTACTTCACCAAAAAATATAAAAAGAAATCAGCAGACTTGCTATTTCAATTTAGCGTACCATTGGCCAAGGAGTAACATCATAATGTGGACAGCTCAGGTTGTTCCCGACTGTTCATTGAAATAGTATATTACGCAACAAGTGCGAGAAGGTCAATTTCCGCACAAGTGGCCAAACGAGTGCGTGAATCTGGAATTTTCCTTGTTACATATTTGTAGATTCAGTTTTCTTTCAACTTTTTCCCATTGTATCTTTCACTCATTCTAGACAGATTTTAACCAAAATAAACTGAACAATCTTAGACATCGTTAGAGACTACTTCTTACAGTCATCCTTCTCTCTTCTTGTTCTTATCAACTTGACTTATTCAATCGGGTTCCTTATATCATTTTTCATTTTCTCACAATTTTACATGACGCTCCTTATCGATCATTCAACTATTTCTCGGTTCCAGACATGTATAGTTATTTTCATACTCTCACCATACAAAATACTCATCTTATCACTCGGTACATCGTTTCTTACTATGTTTTTGTTTAGAGTTTCTTTGTTTCTCACATATTAATAATGGATTAGACCAATTATTTCGTCTAGGATATCTTCGAGTTAAATGATTTCCAAATTCATAACCATTCGTAGTTCGTATTATGAATAAATCAGACCATTCCATCAGCACTCTTCAAGATTATTTATATAACTGTCTTAGCTCAAACTTTTTCATGCTTCACAAAATTTTTTCTCAGCACATTTTTCATTAAATTGCAACTCAACGTGCTTTCACAAACTCTTCCTCAGCACATTTTTCTATAACATTCTAACTCAGCACTGAATCGTCTCACTTCATTTGTGACGGTTTTGGTGACTCGCCACTTGCAAGCAAAGCCTGCTTTCATTTGAGAAGCTCAGGGAGTGAGCTATTGCTGTGATTGTTCAAGAAATCAGGAGAGAGGAGCACTGAATGAGCACACACTCGATTAAAATTAAGCATGAAAGGGCATATATTCAAGAAAACTATTCACAAATCGGTCCGCTGACCGTTCGGGTGAATCAAGCCCGAGCACGATTATCGAGGGCGCATTTAGGAAAATACAATCTATAAGCCCGGAAAGAAGAGAGAGAGATTTGCGAGAGGCACTTACAATATAAATTGCCTTGACGCAGGATGGTCACTCGACCTCAGATCGGGCACCGGCCCTCGCAGCTCACGGCCATCAGGCAGCTCGCAATTGTCCCAGACGATGGTGATTTTGGTCGTAGACCACGGCACAGAGTATATAAAATGCACGCACCGGAGCCCCGGCTAAATGATGCCAAGGGCGGGCTCCGGGCGGCGTGGACAACGCGCACGATAATAAGCTCGATTGGCGCGTGCGAGCGCTCCGAAACGTCACGACGGAATGCATAGTAAAAGGTTGCTGGCCGGAGCAGCATTGGCTTGCGCCAGGGACGGCTCAAAATATGGGACGCGCGGGCCCTACTACGGTGCCATCTCTCTGTCTCTCTCCCTCTTACCTTGCTAAACCATGCAGCAACTCTTCTCGTGCTTAGGCTGTAACACAAAATGTTATCATTACAATATTCGGTCCAGGGAGAGAGGAAGACGGAATGACTCGGCCGTCACACATTCTCATCACATACGTTTTACATCACCATTTTTTCTTCCCTGAATCAGTGGTATTTCTCATTGAAATTTGAGTCTAAGTGGTGTTCTTCCAAAAAGAAAAATTTTATCATTCATTTCGTCAATGGGCAAAATTTCAACATTGAATTTACTTTGACCTCGTCGATTTTCAAAAGCAACATAGGTTCGAGAAAGCCTTGCGGCTCATACTTGGGAGGGGTTGTAGATTTAGCTGGCAACCTGCCCCACTGCTGCTCCCCCGCAGATCTGCAGCAGTTGGGCGAGTCGTTGACTCGCTCACACTTTGGAGGACTTTCCGTCTTGTCACACGTTGATCCCGTGACACCACACGGTTTCAACCCTGACACCCATCCAAAACCACAGTGCAGTTATGTGTGTGTTTTTGTGCGCTTATGAGCGTGTGTTTTTTCTTCTTCTTGATGCAATTTTCATTCTCGTTTAGACTTTCTCTCTTTTTTTCTCTTTCTTTATTTCGAAAAAATTTGGAAATTTGGAGCATTATTTTAATGAATTTCAATTTCCAGAAATTTGTACGATTTAAGCTTTAATAAATATAAGCAGGCACAAGTTGACCAATTGTGCTCCAGAACTAGAAGAGGAATATTCATTCATACAAATTTTTGTTTTTGGTACAAACTCGGACTGAAGTGATCAGTGGATGAATGATTACGCGTAATCAGGATCCCTTGAAAACCTCTTGAGTATACTGTTGACAAGATTCGAAGGCATTTCAATGGTTTAGAGCGTGTGTAAGGCGTTCATTAAAGTGATTTCATAAAGTTGATCAAAGTTTCAAATTTTAGTATGGAGTGTTGAAAGTTTCGAAACAAAGGCTCCTTGCAATTTTCTAAAAAATGACTTTCAAGGCTATGTATATTCTCAATATCAAAATAAACATTCTATTCAACTGAAGCTGTCATATCAAAAACTTTTTCTTGAAAATATGGAACATTTTAGTCGAAACGTTTTAGAAGTATGCAGTTTACCACTTCTCAGATTTAAACGTCTACCACTTGACACATTTTACCATAACTTGAACTACTCATCCAGAGTTCAAACACTCATTTCAGACTGCACTTTTGATAACTAGCAATCTCACGTTCGGCTTTCAACTAATTCTTCAGCTAATGCGAATTTTGAATCGGATTGTTTCAAAGATGTGAACATGTGTTTTCGATGTAATATTTGACGTAGAAACGAAATCCGTGGTCAGTTTTGTTCCAAACCTTCAAGATTTTTGATGATTTTCATACTCTCAGTTTTCAGAATCATCCTTGTTAGAATTTTGAATAATAAAAAAAATCCTTGTTAGAATCTATTTTCAGAATAAATCATTTGCACACTTCGTAGTTGAGAGGAATAGTTCTCATTTTCGAACTTTTTTGAAGATTTCAAAAGAATTCAGATTGAAAAAAGTTCTTTTCTTTTACTTCCAAGTTTTTTGAATTTTGATCCAACTCATTTTGAAATATAAAAAGTTAAGGAATCCTCGAAACCGAAAAAAGGGCATTTATTTTTAGAAAATCCCAAGTTCACAGTTATAGGAGAGATTGTTTTTCACAAAAATTGAAAATTCCTAGAAATCACTTCCAGATCTTGACTTCCGGGGACCGAAAAAATGGAATGCATTATTAGTCCATTCCAAGTTCATAGTTATAGGAGAGTTTCTTTATAAAAATTGAAAATTTTTCAAAAATTACTTTCTGACACTACCAAAACTCACATTTTGACACTTGATTCATGAATCTGAGTCTCAACCATCCATACCAACTTCCATCACAATCAAACAAGATCACTTGCTAATGGATTTTCATTCATTAGATACATTTTACCTTAATTGTTTCTTTCATTCAGCTTTTGATGATTTTGTCTTCTCGTACCATATATATATGTCTCGTTAGTTCATTTCTGATGTCATTACTTTCTGAATTCCTTATCTTTAGTGCTCGACTGTTTGAAATTCAATTCAATTTTTCATTTGTCAATTCGATTTCTTGACCTTGTTCCAGCCTCCAAGTTTTTCTCAACTTCCATTCAATTCAGTTTCAACTTCTTATTCAATCTTAATAAGCGCTGTTGGCTATCATTCAAAAGTTTTAAATGTCAATTCCCACGTTCCATTTGATTTGCCAAGTGTTCGCTCTCAGCATCAAAGCATTTCATCATCAACTTGAGATCACTGATTTGTATTCAAATCCCAATACCTGTAGACACATCAAAATGTCTGCCAGTATTTGTCGGTGATTTTCTCAACACTATCGAGAGGTTAGGTCATTTATGAATTTGTAATTAGTAAAGGTCAAGAGTCACCCAAAACATTCGCACAAGGACCAAGTAGGGGTATTACACATTTAGGTTTTGAGAGCCTGCACAAGGCTCAAGATGAATTTATACTATGAAAATTACAATCCTGACCGGGCCCTCTTGTGTGAGCAATGTGAGAGTTTATTAGGTCAGTGTGGTTTCATGTGGAATACATTGTTGAGTCAAATGATATGCAAAACATGCATTAGTTAGTTTCATGAAAATAAGCCCTCGCTACAGGTGCGTGGCTCGCGACAGATTGAAGGCGCCATACGTTCAGATATGGCCAAAACTCATTATACGGTCGATATGCACAAGACTCGTTCTGTCAATCACCCGATCAGTTGTTTGATGTTCCTCCTAGAAAATTTCATGTCCCACTCATGAACAGTACATTGGGACACATTGGAACCCTTGAAGAAGGCATAGTTTGCCCTAGGCAGAGCCAGGAGGACGTGATTTTTAGGTAAATCGAGATTTTTGTCTATCCCACCCTAAATTCCAGTCACGGGTTAGCTTCTGGCTTCCGATACAATTGACCAATCATCGTGTGAGTCTGGGGAATCTTTCATTAGGTATCCAAAAACCATATGCGGTGAGTCTGAGACTGCCCATTCTGTGTGATAATGGTGACTTCTTGTGCTAGTGCCTGACGATATCCTGAATTTTTTCAATATCGCCCCTGCAAATGATAGTCCGGTCCGCGTAGGACCTTTTGTTGTACCGTCTAAGTACAGCTAATTGAGCCATTGAAAGTGTGTGGAATGACAATCAATTTCCACCCAAGGTGGGCATTGTACGTGCTATACAAGCTGAGTAATGAATTTTCAAAAAAATTAATTTGCAAGAGGTTTTGTACTGGTTGCGTACAGTGACCACCTTATGCTCATTTGAAAGTTCATCGAGAGTACATTAAAGTAAAAATGAGGTGGGCACGCTAGCTACCGTCGGTATCGAGTGATGAACGAGTCAAAGGTCGAAAATTGACACTCACTCACTCACTTCTGAAAACAGCACCATCAAGATGGTACATACTAGGCGTGTTTTTGGATTTATTTATTTTTTTCAATTTTCCGCCTCGATCATCAGCACGAAAAAATTCTTGAAAAAACTTTTCGAACCCATAAATCGATAGGTTATTTTGTGATCTTCAAGATGCTTTTCTCAAATTTCTCGTACAATGGAACGTTCCAGAGTCATCGTCGATTCTGTAATACTATGCATGATCCATTAATTTTGACGGGTACTGTACTTTCACTATCATCAAGATACTTATGAGCTTTGTGCATAATATCGCCGATTCTTTGGACATTTCTATGCTAGGGACAGTATTAATTCACTCGAGGATTGAAGAATCTCAACTGGTCATGAGTTATCTTTTTCTGATGAGATGATTCTGTTACTGTAATATCCGATCTGTTGATATGTTCTGATGACAGTGAACTCAATAATCAACTTTTTTTTCTTGATACATAAGAATGGATAGTGATGAAATCCCGGCCTAGCAGGTAATTGAAATGCCGAACCAGCCCTTCTTCGTGATTTTTCATTTCCTGAAAACTGTAGTCAATTATCAAGTGAAGACAACTCACCTCAACTATCGTCGAGTGAGAAGAATACGCCAAAGATACCAGGTAATTTAGATGGATTAAGCCAAATCACTATTTCGAGAGGTGAATCTGTGTATTGAAGAGCTGGTCAGAACCACGACGAGAGGAATTTTTGTGGTACAACAAATATCATGACGGAATACTTATGTTTAGCCCTAGAGTGGTGGCGGGACGTTTTACAAGAAGTCGTTACATTTGGTAGTGGCAACGGCTAAAACTTTGGGTGCCAATATTGATGACACGATTCTCAATGAAAACCCCTCTTATGAAATGCAGAATGGAATAAGAGAGCAAATATCTGGAAAGATCAGAGAAATATTCGGCCAATTAGATATCAAGTTTTTGTTAGTTCTTTGGGATGAGAAAACTATTCCAGATCATCTAGAGTGTGAACAATACGATCAAATCCCAATGACAGTGCTTAATCATGAAAAGGAACAATTGCTGGGTATTCCTAGTTTGGAAAATGGTAAAGGTAACAAACAAGCACATGCAATTTATGATCTTTTGTTCGAATAGGGCTAATTGGTCGGATATCCGGATTGCATTGCAATACACCAGCATCGAATTTAGGTGTGAAGTCAGGAGCTGCTGTGATTCTAAAATGTCTTTTGGATATGGATCACCTGTACTTTCCTTGCAGACACCATATATTTGAGATCATACTGACCAAAGTGTTTGGTTTAGATTTCGCAACGTACATTGGTCAAGATATTTTGTTGTTCAAAAAATTTCAGAATTCATGGAGCAAAATTGATCAACGAAAACTCAAGCCGGTTTCAGATGATAGAACTATCCATCCACAACTGCTCTTGAAAAGGGAGGAAATCATTGAATCCATAAAACAATATCTCGATGAAAATCTACCTCGGGACGATCATGAAGAACTCTTCGAACTATGTTTGATCTTTCTTGGTGTCATAACTGCTGACAAAGCTAAATTTTATAGATCCGGGGTAGTCCACCGAGCTAGATGGATGGCTCGAGCTATTCATTGCTTAAAAATCTATCGCTTCCGAGCAACATTCCCTCTCACAGCACATGAAGAGCAGGATCTATTCGTAATATGCCAATTCATTGTAATCATTTATGTGGAGGTTTGGTTTTCTGCTGCTCTAGCTCTCGAGGCCCCAGAAAATGACTTGAATCTCATGAAAAAGCTTTATTTTTATCAGAGTATTGATCGTGATATGGTTTAAGCAGCTCTGGGAAAGATTCAAAATCATCTGTGGTATTTGAGTCCTGAATCATGTGCCCTGGCTTTTCTCGACCAAACTTTCACAGTGCAGACCAGAAAATTGATGTCGGAAGCTGTGAGCTTCGATTCTGGCTTAACCGCGACTAATCCTCCAAAGCGATTCTCTCTGGTAAGTCAGTCAGATTCTGAGAACTTGGCTTCGAAAGGCATCGAATACTTCATTAACTGTAGTTCAATAAAATTCTTCGACCACTTACATTTAGATAAATCTTCCCTGGAGACAGATTGTGATTCGTGGCTCTCTAATGAGAAATACATGAAAAATGTATACGTAGTTAGAAACTTGAAAGTAGTGGATGATACCTCCGAAAGAGCTGTAAGCCTGGCTCAGGGTTGAATGAATTTGTTGACAATGAAAGCGAATCAACGCTAGTAAACCTTGCACGAGTTGTAAAGGAATATAGAAAAGAATTTCCTGATGACTGTAAACGGACTTTACTTAAAAAAGTCGAAATTAGCTGTAATCCATTTGATTGTGCACGTCGGTAGATGTGCTTGAAAGTATGGCGAAGCCTTTCAAGCACACCTAACTAACATATACGCCAAAATCGGGGATTCCAACCTCCTCTTTTTTTCCGATCATACTTTTCGTCATCAATTCGGCTTCGTTGCTATGCACTTCCCGCATCGAAATTGTGTAGATTTCTAGTATCTCTCATTTGCATCTTGAATTTCTTAAATCAGTGGCACTTTCACCTCGGTATCCGATTTCCAAAATTTTTCACCTCGTCGTCACTTTCGGGAATCTAGCGGAAGTTTTGGTCTTACGGAAATCGACACCAGGCGCGGGTGTTTTTTGAATGTCCTTTGAGAGGTAACATTGGCCAAGTGTAATGTTAACATGAATATATGAAGCCAAAATCATGAACTCAAGTGCGTGTTTTGAGTACTTCAATACTTCTACAATAACAAACGAAGCGAAATTATTGAGCTGATTCTGCTTTACAAATTATTATGCACCGCGCCGCTGTCCTTCGATGAGCATGATCCAATGTTGCGCAATCGCTTAGTCGCCCCTACTATTTCGCGGCCCGCGCCCGCGGGCCCCGCGATCATGCGCACACGCCCTATCCCTTCTCCAACGGAGAAACACGCATTGGCGGGAAACTCTCGCGATTTCAAATGCTTACAAATATTGCACAGCTCTTTTGTACGTCTTATAAGAAAAAAAATCAGATATGATTAAATTGAAATGAAATTAAACGAATTCTTTTTGAGCTTAGATACACGTAAATGAATATTTTCTATTTCTTCACACTCAATTTCCAAATTCATCAGGATTTTCTATTATCTGCCTAACTGGAGTTAGTAGCTGGTTAGCAGGTGAAAATAGTCGTGCAGGTGCACCCCTCAGTCTTGTGAACTCGGATTGGTAGATAGTTCACAGGACGACGATCGAATAATGAACATGAGAAAAATTTCATTATTCCATTCGAGTTTTGTCCGAAGTTCATAAACTTTTGTGACTACATGACAGTATGACCTCCAATGAGGGGGTATAATTTAACAAAGCAAATTTCTCCAACGCACTGAGTGTATTTGTGGTTAACTTGAGGAATGCAGGGTTGAATCTGAAAACAATTACGGTTTCCTATTGGATTAGAAAAAGAATACGGAATATCGCTACTCAGCCATTGGTAGGAATATGCTGGAGGAAGGAATTAGCAGGATGCTTTGCTAAAATTTTTAGTCAAAAAGACATATCGATCATTGTCAGAATTTGAGATTTATTAATTATTCCTTCTAAGGGAAATCCTTGGATGATCTCCGAGGATCCCCATACCATGCGTAATTTTTTCGGATGAGTTCTCCCAGCCAACAACTTTTGAATATTTCCCAGTGGTCCTCGTGTTTTATGATCGTTTTTTCCAACTTCTAAACCATCGGAAATTAATGAGATAGGAGATGACAACACGACTCACTTTTAGTAAAAATCATCATTTCTTGCAATTTTCCGATGTTTGGATGCTTACAAGGTTGCCAAAAATGGTATTCTCACTTCGTTCATGAGCTTCCCACTTTCGAGCTACAACATCATAAACGCGATGTAAAATGCACGAAGGTTAGTGTACCCAACTTGCCTCCATTAGCAATTGTCTCGAAATCTTCAGTCTACCTCAGAATTTTTTTACCTCAGATCATTTTGAAGCTTGTTTAGAAACCCTTAAGATAAGCTAAGATGCGTCTAATTTTGATCATTTGGAGCTGAGCTGTTTTGATTTCCCCAAAAATACGATGTAAACTGCCGATAAATCGTATTTATCCGCTTATATCGCCGCGCAACCACTCTTGGAGCTTTTTGCCGGACCAGAGCGCCAATTCCGACCTCTTTCCATGCGATGAACATATTTTCAGAGGGAAAGAAGCCATACTGCACTACGCCACTTCGGGATAACCACAGGAGGCACATGTTGGGTACGCTCCGATGTTGGCCTTCTTGTTTTACAAATTATTTCCGTATTTCGCATATAAATTAGCTATTAGCTACGAATCAGAATTTTGCAACTCTGGAAAACGCAATTTTGAGGTCTTGAAACAAGGAATCGAATGCGTTAAGGTACGTTGGGATTATGGTCAAACTCAAAAATTTTTACGCCGGTTTTAATGAATGCGATCTCCGCGGTGATTTCTTAGCTGTGCAAATACGAAAAATTAAAAAATCACTAGAAATTTTCTGGGGAACGCAGGAATGATTCAGAGTTGATCTAAACCACTCATTTCCTCATATTTTAATATAATAAACGTGAAAAAAATTGCGGGAAGGTCAACGAGAGCCCATTCCTGGGATCGGCATATAGGGGTAAGTTGGGTACACTTACCTTATTTCTACACCATTATTTTTTCTTGAAACATAGAAAGACGTATACCCATGATTCGGAGTACTGAGGAACTGACCAAAAGTACATATTTGTAGAAGAGAAAATTTTTGGCCCCGGAAGAACCGTCCTTAAATTTTCGGCTGAAGGAAATTGTTTGAGATTTCTGGTGTGAAGACACTATCCAGATTATTTTGGCTTAATAAGAAACGTCCAAAATCATTTTGCGTGAGAAAACTGTCCAAAAATATTTGGTTATAGATAAATAGTTGATATTTGTTCGATTATGAGGATTCTTGTATCGATCCATTTACCGAGAATTTTTGGGAAATTCTTCCATGCTAGAGGTTCATGGAAAGTTGTTTTCAAGCTAAAACTCTTAGAGATTTTCTTGCCACTCTTACGTTTTGAAGAATTCACTCCTCATTCTGAGCCAACGAATATTGATGAAGATGTTCTCACCAGAAAATCTCTGGAAAAGAAGACATCATCATCTTGCTGATCTTGAAAACATTCAATCAATAGTTCTTTTCTCTAAGTGGTAAATACAGAAAAAGGAAGAACACGCATTTTGACTGTTTTCTTTCATTTAGCCTTGGTCAAATTTCATACCTTAGAAATACACCTCAAAGAGGTAAAGCTTTTGAAAGTATGATGAGACCCTCTCACAAATTTTAATTAGTGTTGTGTATCTTAGATTTGGTGAAAACGATGTGCATACTGTAGCGAATTCACGTCAAAGAAAGAATTGATATCCAAAAAAGTTTTCAAGCATGGAATAATGGACCCATATGGTCGCTCATGGTGATTTGATGCAATCGTAATTGTCAAACTCCGAGCAATGAACGCGGTGAAATCCAAGATGGGTCTCAAGTATGTGATTGAACCTGTCCGAAATTTTCTCACTATGTACTACTGCAAGTGATTGAAATATATTCGACTCAAGGAAAAAATTGTGCCTGTTGGGAAGGAAGGTGGCTTCGCTGCAACGGGCCGCTAACGGAGAAATAATCATCGAAAATACTTTCGTCAAGAAAAATCATCACGTTATGCACCAGCCTCAACCTTATCTGCAGAGCTAAAATTTCGGAGCGATAATCGATAATGGATCCCATCTTCCACGATATTATTCTATGTTGTAAGTTGTAGGCAAAGTGGTCAAGGTAACCATTTTTCTTGACGAAAGTATTTTCGATGATTATTTCTCCGTTAGCGGCCCGTTGCGGCGAAGCCACCTTCCTTCCCAACAGGCACAATTTTTTCCTTGAGTCGAATATATTTCAATCACTTGCAGTAGTACATAGTGAGAAAATTTCGGACAGGTTCAATCACATACTTGAGACCCATCTTGGATTTCACCGCGTTCATTGCTCGGAGTTTGACAATTACGATTGCATCAAATCACCATGAGCGACCATATGGGTCCATTATTCCATGCTTGAAAACTTTTTTGGATATCAATTCTTTCTTTGCCGTGAATTCGCTACAGTATGCACATCGTTTTCACCAAATCTAAGATACACAACACTAATTAAAATTTGTGAGAGGGTCTCATCATACTTTCAAAAGCTTTACCTCTTTGAGGTGTATTTCTAAGGTATGAAATTTGACCAAGGCTAAATGAAAGAAAACAGTCAAATATCTGTATACACTGTGCGTATGAAGGTACTTTGCGCACTGTCCGCCGACTAGTACTCACAGTTTCTCGAAAAATATGGTTTGGTACACGGTAGTGACACCTATTTTCATGACCTCGTACCGGAATTTACCATACTGATCTGGAAAGAATGTTGGAAGAATTTGCATAGGCTTCGTGAAAACCGTGCGTTCCCTATTCGTCTACAATAAATCGCGATCTCATACTAATTACAAGCTTCTCACGTTTTTTTCATGCACTAATTCATCTCCCCTCCAAGCCACTACCTGCCGTTTCAAAATATCTAATTTGACGTGAATTAAATATGTGGACTATCAACTTCGCAAGAATTAGGGAATTCTTCTTCCCGTTCTCCATCTCTGAATTGAGGCGAAAGTTATTCGGTTCTGTTTAGATGATCGAAATGAACTCAACAATTGACAATTGACAAATTTGAGCTCGCATATGAAATCCTTACTAATATTCTAAGATATCTTGGTATATTTAGAGATTTCATTCTGACATGTCTGCTCCTGCAGAGATTTCAAGCAATGGTGAGGAAGAAGATGAGGAAAAATGATCAGAAACGAGGCTTGGTGTTGATTAATTTGACCCTTTGGCACCTAGGTTGGATTGTATTGCATTTGTACTCAGCATCAATTTTCGCATCGAAAACGATGATATTTCCAAGTAAGGTAAGTGTACCCAACTTGCCTCTGTACCCAACTTGCCCCCATATGCCGATCTCAGGAATGGGCGCTCGTTGACCTCCCCGCAATTTTTTTTACGTTTGTTATGTTAAAACATGAGAAAATACGTAGTTTCCATCGACCCCGGATCATTTCTGCGTTCTCCAGAAAATATAAAGTGATTTTTCTATTTTTCGTGATTGCTTAGCTAAGAAAACACCGAGGGAATCGCCTTCGGTAAAATCGGTGCCAATTCATTTTTATTCGACCAATCTTAACGTACCTTAGCGCATTCGATTCCTTGTCTCAAGAGCTTCAAAATTCGCTCTTCAGGGTTGCAGAACTCTGATTTGGAGCGATTTTATGTACAAAACACGAAGATGGTTTGAGAATCAAGAAGGCCGACATCGGAGTGTACCCAACATGCCCCCTAGGGTGGTCCTTATTTCCCAAGTTTCACCGATCCTTTCTCCCCCCCTCTGGATACCTTCTTTGAGCCAAAAAAACGTGGGGGAAACTTTTCCCGAGCCCCTAGAGAGTGATTTAATAGTGCCTCAAAGAGCATCTTGCTTTGAAATTCAAGTAAAAAATAACGCTTTTTGTGATTTTTCTGTCCCTATGTTCGACCTCTTGAAACTTAGTGTTTGTTCGCGAATGTAAAAGTGGGGATACATATTTTCACGTAAAATTTGATGCTGAATCGAAATTCATCGTGACATTTGAACTGGGATGCCACCCAATACTCGTAAATTGCATTTTTCGACGCAGAAAACATTTTTAGCGCGACTTTTTCATTTCATTCGAGTGTCTCAGGCGCGACTCACTCTCTCAAGATCAATCTAAACCACCTAATTCCATGTAAAAAAACACGTTGAATTGGAATCCATCGTTATTTTCCAGGTATAATGTCGCCCAACGTGAGAAAAATGCGTTTTTCCACCGAAAAAGCACCTTAAGCGAGTCTTTCACGCCCGAATCGAGTGTCTGGCGTGACTTACTCTCTCAAGATTAATCTAAACCACCTAATTCCATGTAAAAAAACACGCCAAATTAGAATCCATCGTTATATTTTGGGTATAATGTCGCCCAACGTGAGAAAAATGCGTTTTTCCACCGAGAAAGCACCTTAAGCGAGTCTTTCACTCCCGAATCGAGTGTCTCAGGCGTGACTTACTCTCTCGAGATCAATCTAAACGACCTGATTTCATGTAAAAAACTACGCTGAATTGGAATCCATCGTTATTTTCCAGGTATAATGTCACCCAACGTGAGAAAAATGCGTTTTTCACCGAGAAAGCACCTTAAGGGAGTAACCTCGGTAGAAGATCCACCGATCAGATTTTGATCAAACTTGGCAGAGAAATGTATTTGCGTGTCAATTGGACACAGCCAAAATTTCACAAGCATTGGTTACCCGTGAGTTAAACCATCAGCATAAACATTTTTAGAGGTTATACACGCTGTCTTATGGGGCATCGCGATGATTATTAGACTATAAAAGACTGACCGATCAGTTTTTGTTCAAGTCTTGCTCACTCATACATCTTAATACAAAGAACGTGCTCAAACTTTTTTTCAAGCTCTGGTTAGCTTGGAAAAAAATTCTGATTAATTTTCAGCGTGAAGTCACGAATAAGTCACAATTAAGACAAATTCGCCCATAATCAGGGATTGATATTTCATGATTCGTGAGTCGGATGCTTATACAAGTATATGTGAGGGTGTATTGAGATCTGATTAACACATAAGACACACATGAGGGCAAACTTGTGAAAGTTGAAAAAAGTCGATCAATTTGACTCACGCGGTACCGAGGTTACTCCCTTGAGCGAGTCTTTCACGCCCGAATCGAGTGTCTGGCGTGACTTACTCTCTCAAGATTAATGTAAACCACCTAATTTCATGTAAAAAATCACGCTGATTCGGAATTCATCGTTACTTTTCAGGTATAATGTCGCCCAACGTGAGAAAAATCCGTTTTCCACCGAGAAAGCACCTTAAGCGAGTCTTTCACGCCCGAATCAAGTGTCTCAGGCGTGACTTACTCTCTCGAGATTGATCTAAACCACCTGATTTCGTGTAAAAAACTACGCTGAATTGGGATATGCCACTCGACATATGCGCACTGCGCATTGTACAGTACTTGGAGTTGGAAAAAGTGTTTTTGATTGTTTATTAAAAATTGATGATGATTTATCCAATTCTGAGGGATGAGCAAATACAAATGAGGTAAAAGCAAAGATGAGCATATGTTTTTGTCCTCGTATCGGCTTTCTATGCGGAGAAATGGGCAATACTAAGTGGTATAACTGGAATGTTTATTTATAAAAAATTGGAGGGGGAGCAAACATTTTTGACAACGGCATTAGGTTGACAAAATTCGACTTACGTGGGGCGAATTTTTCCAGATTTTTCCTCGGACTTTTTTCCCCCAGCTTCTACGGGGTCTCTGGAAATCATGGTCACAGCAGAAGACTTTTCTGTATAGTCAGATTCGTCATGGATTCAGACTTGAAAGTATACCAGAGAGTAATTTAGGGAAGCATTGGGATTCCAGAATCTCGATCAATGCCCCAGGGACCTACTTATTCGCAACTCACTAAAATTTCGCGACAGCTTGACGTTGCTCGTCGTAAACTGCAAAAACGACCGACGTGAATCGACGCTGACAAAAGGCTGGAAGCAGGGCCTGTACTACTGGAGCGGCCATAAGATCCCATATTCACATGAGGTGCTAGGATTGCGAAGCGTGTAAGGTTTGGTTCGACGACCGGCCGCAATGCACGAGCAAGGGGCGCTACAATCTTCGTGTGAGATAGGGACCTTACCCGTGAGGGTTGGGTTGGAGTTAGCCCGATTGATCTCTTTCTGGATTAGATGCCCGAATGCATAGACGTTTTCATACGAGGTACTTTTATCTCGCGCTGATTGAAGGCGATTTCAACAAGACGCCAATGACGAATTCGATTCAGCCAAAATTTTCATACGATAGTGAGCGCCGTTACGAATGGTTGTGAAGGAAGTTTGTCACGGATCCCGAAAATCCCAAATGATGCCAAGTGAGACAGTTTTTTGATCTTGGCAGAAACTCTTTCTTATCGTACAGAGACCAATTTTACGTCTGAAATGATGGTGAACTCTGATTTGGCATAGATTTGGAACGTTCTGACTATTCCTACGTGAGTCAGTGACTGCCGAGACCCTCGAATCAGACGGAAATGAAGCGCCGGAAATTTTTACCGCGTCAAGAATCGCAATCTCCTCGCTTCAAAAATCATCATTCCTAAGGAATAACGACGGATTTGAGTCATAGTAGTTTCTTACATCAAATCAGGTCGTTTAGATCAATTTCGAGAGAGTAAGTGCGGCTGAGACACTCGATTCGGGCGTGAAAGACTCGCTTAAGGTGCTTTCTCGGTGGAAAAACCGCATTTTTCTCACGTTGGGCGACATTATACCTGGAAAGTAACGATGAATTCCGAATCAGCGTATTTTGCTTTCTCTAAAGAGAAAGCTTTGTTTTCACCCCAACGAAAATTTGATCAAATTTTTTATTAAAATCAACATATTCTTCAACAAAATCCCTCTTACCGAAAAAAGCCAACGACCATTCTCTTCCTCTCGCCAAAAGCTATCAAATGTAGGTAACACTTTTCCTCCTAATGTCCTCCCAAATCTGCCAAAGACTCATCTTTCCACCCCATTTTCCGTGTTTGTGTGTGTGTATGTATGTATGATGTTTTATATTGGACACGCTTTCTTTTACTATTCGCCTTATCAACTTTTGGCTTTCTACAAGTTGTAGAGAATCCAATTCCTGAGAGCCCAGTGATTTGGCACCTTTCGGCTCCCAGTCAAATTTGATCCATGGGCTTTTTGAACGAAAAGTGCTCAAATTTCAACTTTTAATACATAAATATCTTTTTCCCACACACTCTCACAACAAATTGAGTCACCTAAACTATGATTATTTCTGCGAGATCTATCGATTGGTTAATACCGAGATTTCATTTGATCTCTACAGATCTCAAATTTTCAAAAAAATCAAAATTTTCACCAAAAATTTTTTTTTGAGCATTTTTAAACCTACCGCATCCAAATTCTGTCTCAACCAACTAATAGATATCATCGAAAAAACCTAAGACTAGATGGCTCAAATCCTTCTTAAAAGCTCCCTCCAAAAAATAATTCAAAAAGTAAAGGAAAATTTCCCTTAATATTCAATTTTTCCTCCTACCTTCCTTTATGACTCATTTATCTCAATCTTGATGACCTAAACTATGATTTTTTCTGCGAGATCTATCGATTGGTTAATACCGAAATTCCATTTAATCTCTACAGATCTCAAATTTTCAAAAAAATCAAAATTTTCACCAAAAAATTTTTTTTGAGCCTTTTTAAACCTACCGCATCCAAATTCTGTCTCAACCAACTAATAGATATCATCGAAAAAACCTAAGACTAGATGGCTCAAATCCTTCTAAAAAGCTTACTCCAAAAAATAATTCAAAAAATGAAAGAAAATTTCCCTTAATATTCAATTTTTCCTCCTACCTTCCTTCATGACTCATTTATCTCAATCTTAATATGATTTTTCCTGCGAGATCTATCGATTGGTTAATACCGAAATTCCATTTAATCTCTACAGATCTCAACTTTTCAAAAAAATCAAAATTTTTATCAAAAGTTTCTTTTTTAGCCTTTTTAAACCCACTTCATCCAGATTCTGTCTCAACCCAGTAATAGATATCATCGAAAAAACCCCAGACTAGATGGCTCAACCCACCATCACTATACATTTATGACAGTCTCTATTGTGATGAACATGGATATGAAAATTTGGATCCAAGAGAAAAAGCTTTCATCAGAAAGAGATATCCAGAACTAGATGTAAAAGAAGTGATATTCAAAAAAGTACAAAAGCAACTAGACCAAAGTTCATGCGGTCTATTCGCAACTGCTTACGCAATCACTGTATGCTTTAAGAATGATCCCTCGTTCACTATGTATTGCAGAGATTCAGAAGTAATGAGAAGACATCTACTGAAAATTATATAATCAGGAGTCATAGAAGAATATCCAAAGGAGATTTTCTTAGGATGAGATTTTGCTTTGATGTAAAGTTCGTCAAGTGATCGATGAGATTGATAATTTGGAATTGGTATTGTAATTGTGAGAATGTAGAATTTTTTAACGAATATCTGATTTATGAGATTTATATTGATATTAATAGAGATACAAAGAAGTATAATATAGTTTCAATTATCATGTGGAAAGGAATTTCACATTATATTTTTCATACAATTTTAGAATGATGATGGTCTGGTTATTCTAATTATCATCATATGACGCTTGGAGGAAGCTTTCTGCTAATCACTTTCAGCAGCGTATTTTTACATGAAATCAGGTGGTTTCGATTAATCTTGAGAGAGCAAGTCACGCCAGACACTCGATTCGGGCGTGAAAGACTCGCTTAAGGTGCTTTCTCGGTGGAAAAACGCATTTTTCTCACGTTGGGCGACATTATACCTAAAAAATAACGATGGATTCTAATTTAGCGTGTTTTTTTTACATGAAATTAGGTGGTTCAGATTAATCTTGAGAGAGTGAGTCGCGCCTGAGACACTCGATTCGGGCGTGAAAGACTCGCTTAAGGTGCTTTCTCGGTGGAAAAACGCATTTTTCTCACGTTGGGCGACATTATACCCAAAATATAACGATGGATTTCGATTCAGCATCAAATTTTACGTGAAAATATGTATCCCCACTTTTACATTCGCGAACAAACGCTAAGTTTTAAGAGCTCGAACATAGGGACAGAAAAATCACAAAAAGCGTTATTTTTTACTTGAATTTCAAAGCAAGATGCTCTTTGAGGCACTATTAAATCACTCTCTAGGGGCTCGGGAAAAGTTTCCCCCACGTTTTTTTGGCTCAAAGAAGGTATCCAGAGGGGGGGAGAAAGGATCGGTGAAACTTGGGAAATAAGGACCACCCTAATGCCCCCATATGGTTATCTCGGAAAGGCGTGCAGTATGGCTTTTTTTACCACTCAGAACGTGTTTATCACGTCAAAATAGGTCGGAAACAGTGTTTTGGGCCAACTAAAAGCTATAAATGCCGCTGCGCGTCCGTTTCATCAAAACGGATCAAAGCCATTTCATCGCCGATTTACATTGTTTTAAATGATGGGGGCAAGTTGGGTACACACTTTTGTAAACTCTCAAAAATCACCTCTTGGAAGAATTCAAACAGCTCGGCTCCACTATATCCAAATTGAACGTATTTTAGCTCATTTTAAAGGTCTTAAGACAAGCTTAAAAATGAGTTAAGGTACGTTGGAAAACATGGAGGTGGGCCAAAGTTATTGAGAAAATGGCTTAGTGGGGGCAAGTTGGGTACACTTACCTTACTTTGAGACTCTACACCAGACTCATCAAAACTTCGAAACAGAGAAATGGTGGAAAAATTGAAGTATAAAATAAAATAAATTAAAAATCAATTAAAAATTCTCCATCTACATTCTGTTTAAGAAGAAGTATTTTAGAGAGCTCTTGGAACTCATTGAACTGCTGGCCAGGAAGGAAATGAGGAAGAATGATCGAAAACAAGTCTTTGGGGCCGATAAATTCAATTTTCCGGTACCTAGGTCACAATTAACCGTCAATATCAGTTCAAATTCGTATTAAACATCAAATTTCACCTGAGAAATGATGTCTCCAAGTCTTTTGGGGCTCTACATCAAATACAGCAAAGCTTTGATACAGAGAAATGATGAAAAAATTCAAGTATAAAATCGAAAAGTCTTGAAAATCAGCACTTGAACAATCTTCTACCTCAGATCTGGAATCGGCAATGGATCTTCCATGGAATTTTACCCAGCAGTAAGTATCATAGGGAGCTTTTATGATTCATTGAACTGTTGGTGAGAGAGATACGAGATTTTGTTCGCGGAAATGGACATAATTTGGGATTCAGGTCGCAATAAATCATGAATATCAATGAAAATTTGAATTTAACAGCAAATTCTGCATCGAAAATGATGTCTCAAAGCACTCTGAGACCTTAAACGGGGTTCTATCCAGGGGCGGCACTTTGGGTGTGGTTGGTGTGGTCAAACCACACTCGGGCTGCTCCTGTGTGTGGAATTCCACACTCGGGCGAATAAGCCTGGACCGTGGCCTGGACTCTAGAGAGGAGCAAATTTTTGAGACAAAATCAGTACCTCTCTAAAATACTCTTAATGTTTTCTCGCGAGCTGAGAAGCAGACGTTTTGTTTCAGCATTGGTATTTTGAAATCTTCACCATGATTGATTCCCTACCATAAATACTGGAACACATAGGGTCTCGCTCAAACAGTGACATTTCCAATTTGATTAGTCGTACGGGAATTCCGAGAAAAGGGTTTTGAAGAGCACAAAAAAATCTATCAATTCAAGAGTTTTGATAATTTTTACGTGCTTTTTAAGTGCCCGTACACGTAGTTGAAAATCAGAAAAAATTCTCCTTCAATCAATCACGTACAATTTTGACGGGAGTGATCCGATCACAAAAGTACTCACAGGATCTTGTAAACCGTTGAAAAATCTTAAAATTTGGTCCTTTGTAAAATTTTCGTGCGACCCTTCCCGTCTGACTTATGAGTTCCGAAAGAAAACTTTGTTTTAACATAGGGTGCTTATGGAGATGCCGAGCCTACTCGCACCTGTTTAATTTTCTTTCGCTCTATTCTAGGGCAAAATTGGTTTTAAAAAATACCATGGCACATGATTTCGACGCACAATGATCTCATCTTTCAGAATATTTCGTCAGATTTTGTTTCAAATGTGACCTATAGGTGCAAAACACGAAATTTATTAATTTTCACATCAAATTCCGAGAAATCGTTGCTACCTCAAGTCTTGGACAAAATCTGATGAAATATTCTGAAAGCTGAGATTATTTTACATTGAAATCATGTGCCATGATACTTTTTTAATCCAATTTTGCCCCAGAATAAAGCGAGAGAAAATTAAACAGGCGCCATGCAGGCCCGGTATCTCCATAAGCAACCTATGTTAATACAAAGTTTTCTTTCGGACCTCGTAAGTCAGACAGGAAGGATCGCACGAAAATTTTACAAAGGACCAAAGGGACTAGGCGGGTAAGCATGGTTAATCGGCCCTTGTCGGGTATTGGTTCAGGAGTAATTTTTCCCAGTTCCTAACACCAAAGTTAGTGGCGAAAAAGGTTCCTTAGGTCCCAAGGTCGCCTCTATAGTGTACGGCACCCTGAGAACCGTCTAAAAAACGCTAAAAATCGATGTTCCATCAACTGAATCGCATTTCAACGCATTTTGATGAATCGTTTTGAAAATTTTTTTGTATATCCTTGAGACTGTACCAAATGATGAAAAGATATTCTCGTGTCTACAACTTTTGATTAAGGCCTCTAAAAAAATTCCAGAAAGTTAAAAATCGGTTTTTGACACAGTTATCCACGATTCCAGCAAGATTTGACCATTCCATCGTGTTTATCGAGTCATTTTGCATCGAAAATCATTTTGAAACATATTGTTTTGGGTGGCGGAAAGTGGTCAAAAATGTAAAAATCCGTTTTTTAAGCAAATTCTGACTCACTAATTAGCATTTCCTGCGCATGCGCATTCTTCTACGTCTCCGAGAATATCTTCAATCGATAGCTGATGTAATTTCTTTCAAAACGACCACTTGAGGAGGTCAATTTGATGCAGTAGAACCCGAGATCTAGCTGGTCCAAAAGATCAAAAAATCCAAGGTACCAAATCCGTGAAGCTGCGGCCCCTTCAATGGGCCTGAAAAATGCTCATTTCGAATTGGAGTGTTCCAGAGAGGTGAACATGTGTTTTTTATGTATTTTTTAGCGTAGAAACCGAATCCGCGGTCAATTTGGTTCCCAGCCTTCAAGATTTTTCACCCGACTCAAAAAACTAGCTTGATAGTAAAGGGTCATTTTTAGCCTTTTTACTTACAATCTTGGTGCATGACGAGTGTATAAATAGATTTGGATCGGGTCCATATTGAATGTATCCATGTTTTTTCACGTATCCTGAACAACTGAGAACGATGATGATGGTATCGGGGCTCGAGGATGAGTTGGGAGTGAGACATTCACTAGTTGATTCAGCCTCCTGAGAATGAGACTGAAAAACCAAATCCAGATTGTCTAGCGACAGCTCACTCCCAACTCATCCTCGAGCCACGATATCGTCCCCATCGACATCGTTCTCAGTTGGTCAAGATACGTAAAAAAACATGGATACATTCAATATGTACCCGATCCAAATCTATTTATACACTCGTCATGCACCAGGAATGTAAGTAAAAAGGCTAACCCTTTACTATCGAGCTATTGTTTTGAGTCGGGTAAAAAATCTTGAAGGCTGGGAACCAAACTGACCACGGATTCGGTTTCTACGCTAAAAAATACATAAAAAATACATGTTCACCTCTCTGGAACACTCCAATTCAAAATTCGCATTTTTCAGGCCCATTGAAGGGGCCGTCACGGATTTAGTACCTTGGATTTTTTGGACCAGCTAGATCTCGGGTTCTACTGCATCAAATTGACCTCCTCAAGTGGTCGTTTTGAAAGAAATTACATCAGCTATCGATTGAAGATATTCTCGGAGACGTAGAAGAATGCGCATGCGCAGGAAATGCTAATTAGTGAGTCAGAATTTGCTTAAAAAACGGATTTTTACATTTTTGACCACTTTCCACCACCCAAAACAATATGTTTCAAAATGATTTTCGATGCAAAATGACTCGATAAACACGATGGAATGGTCAAATCTTGCTGGAATCGTGGATAACTGTGTCAAAAACCGATTTTTAACTTTCTGGAATTTTTTTAGAGGCCTTAATCAAAAGTTGTAGACACGAGAATATCTTTTCATCATTTGGTACAGTCTCAAGGATATACAAAAAAATTTTCAAAACGATTCATCAAAATGCGTTGAAATGCGATTCAGTTGATGGAACATCGATTTTTAGCGTTTTTTAGACGGTTCTCAGGGTGCCGTACACTATAGAGGCGACCTTGGGACCTAAGGAACCTTCTTCGCCACTAACTTTGGTGTAAGGAACTGGGAAAAATTACTCCTGGACCAATACCCGACAAGGGCCGATTCACGATGCTTACCCGCCGAGTCCCTTTATAGATTTTTAAACGATCTACACGAATGATTCACCAATCTTCCTTCTTCCTCGAGCTTTACGCGACCATTTGTCACTAAATCCGATGACTTATTTTTTTTTTTTTAGGGGTCAGATAGGGCGCGAGACTCCACCACACTCGAAGCTGACCCAAAGTGCCACCCTTGCGTAGAGCTTGAAAATGTCGGGACGGGAAGATTCTTAGGTGTTCTCTACACCCTTTTTGATAAAATGTTGGTCCGTGTCAGCACGGTTGAAATTCTCTTTTGGTGTATATATAGGAGTGGGTTTCTCATTTTTTGTCATACAGAAACTATCTGAGGGGCGCCCGTAAGGATAAAAACAAGTTGAAAAATAAGGGACACTCTGATTATACACTCGGGAACAAGGTGAACATGTATATTAAGGGGCCATCCATAAACTACGTAGGCGGACAGGGGGGAGGGGGTCAAAAATTTAATCAAAAAACTACGTTGGACTACGGGGGAGGGGGGGAGGGGGGCCATCGGCTTTGCTATGTAGACTCAAATTTTTGAATTGCGCGCTCAACGAAGTGCCCGCGCTCCTGTCCCGCTTTTCACCTCCTTCTCTTTCTACCTGTATATTATATGTTGAACCGTATCATCTGCCAGACTCAAGTGTGTGTATGTGTGTGTTACGATTTTCATTATGGATCATGATCCAGGTGACCTGCTATATTCGTTATACGAATCTTCAAGATTTACAAATGATTGGAGCAATATTCGTCGCGAAGTGCAAGTGTAATTGTTTTATAAGGTGCAGCATAAATAGTGATTTCTCTCGTTGTGTGTGATATATGGTGAATCGACATGGAAGTTCCAAAGCCATTATATACGACATCTACGACACATACAGAGCGTTTTATTTAGATGAGCCTTCAAAACAGAAATTACAGGATGGATGCAATAAACTGTGGCACTCCTTGAAATCAGACAAATCGTTCCCAGATGATGCACAGCATGAGATAGATCAATTTCAGGATCTTTGGTTCTTTTTGATGGAATAAAATATTTATCATTTTTGGAAAAGCTACGTAGTTTTTTGGGGGGAGAGGGGGTCAGATTGGACAAAAAACTACGATTGACTACGGGGGGAGGGGGGGGGGTTAAAAATAATTGAAAGCGGTCTACGTAGTTTATGGATGGCCCCTTATAAGGTTTCTCACTTTCTGGCCATGTGACTAGATGCGGGTCTCGGCAGTGAGTTACGCCAACATTCCATGAACCTTCAAGTGGTAGAATGTCAATAAAAAATTGTGTGGGCAGTGTGCAGCCCTTTTAAAATCCCTTCATTGCCGGAGCCAAAAATCACTAGAATGAGATTCGCTCATATACGAGATGGCGATTATATTCGCCTCCCAGCTCACGCATCATCGCGATAGCTACTCTCTGAAAGAATTCGAATGAGAATGGTGCAACTCGACTTTGAGTGAAAGTTTCACTCGAGTCGAATAAATTTTCACTCGAATCCATTTAGAGAGAATAGTTATACTAGCCTGACTTGTGTATTGAGCAAATTTTTCAGGCGATTTTCTCAGTTAAAAGTTTCGACCATAATTCTGTCTACGTTACCCGATGTCAAATTTTACAACGTTTCTCGGGCGCAGTTTGGAAAGAGTATTTCAATAATTCTTTCCAACTCTTACTTGTTACCAGTATTCTTTAGCTGGGCTCAGGTGACGTTGAGAGTTCAAAAAAGTTATCCCAATCAACTACTTGTAATTTAGATGTGAAAGATTCAATCGTGAAGATTCCAACGGGATACTGTAGATCGTCCACAAATCTACAAATTCAATCTCTTGTGAAATATTTGTGCGACCCTTTTCGCCACAGCCACGAACTCTGAAAGACAACTGATAATTACATGGACGCTTATAGAGATACCGTAGCATGCACCACTTTCATTACTTGGACAGGAAAGGTCGTAGAGGGCAAGTCCGCGAAAATGTCAACCGAATTTTGACAGACTCAAATTTGATTTTTCGAGGGTAGATGAAAAGATTCAGATTGTGGAACTCGTCAAACTTCTCCATACCCTTGGGAGATAGTACGGATACAAAGAAAGTTCGATATCCTCGATTTTAATCTGACAAATCTGAATGATATTAGTGAAAATTGTCAGTTCATGCGCGTGACACCCGTTGCGCTCGTATCTTGCGAATTTTGCAATCACCGAGTGGAAAACTGAGGTTCGTAAGGCCGGGACATTATTGTTGCATGATATTGAATCACTTGCAGCAGCGACGATTTTTTTATAGTATTCGAGTCCTAGTCTCTTGAAATTCTATTGCATAACGGCTTTCACATATCCCTTACGGACTTGTCCTAGAGAGAACTTCAAAAACAGGAAATTTTAAGTTTTGAAAAGATTTACAAGATCCCGTGAGTATTTTTGTTATCAAATTACTCCCGCCAAAGTTGTAGGTGATTGATTGAAGGGGAATTTTTTTAGATTTTCATCGTTGCCATCAAAAACAACGCGAGGAATGTTTCAAACACATGAATCGATAGATTTTTTATGATCTTCAAGATGCTTTTTCCAAAATGTCCGTACGTCTAAGTATATTGAAAATATCACTGTTTTATTGAGACCCCACATCATCCATTATTTATGAAAGGAAGTGTAAGTATTAATATACAGATATATGATCATAGGGTCCCCATTTTTAATGTGAAGTGTATCTCAATAGAACACGTGTAGGGAAATTCAAATAGAGAGGTTCGGAGTTCACTAGTTAAAAATTGGTAAAAGAAAACTTTTAAAAAACGCTTTTATTCACTTGACAACGAACAAAACCTGACTATGCAAGATATAACTTGGCACATCGAATAGTTAACTATGTTCGAAAGTATGATGACACTTAACTATAAGTATGATATATTTTAATGGTGAAAATGAAAAATGGTTGACACAACTTGCGATTTCGGTGTTCGCTTGCTAAAAATTGACTTCCACTTCTTATCACAAAAACTAAAGGCGTGGGGCATCTTTATCCCAAGCAGTTGAGATTATATAATTGTTGTAATAAGGTTGTTGAGAAACTTGGTAATATATTCTGGTCCAGGCACACAAGTTATCAAGCATCTTCATTTTCTCGACAAATATGATACCTCATGTGTATACCTCGAAAATAGTGAGCTATATGTGAAGGTTTCAACGAACTAATGAAATGAAACACTTGGTCTCGTAATGGTTTGTTTGGATATTTTTGCGCCCCACGCTTTCACTTCTCGTTACAAGGTGTAGAAGCTATTTTTAGCAATCGAACACCGAAATCAAAAGTTGTGTCAACCATTTTTCATTTTCACCATTAAAATGTATCATATAGTTAACTGTCATCATACTTTAGAAACATAGTTAACTATTTGATGTGCTCAGTTATATCTTGCATAGTTAGTTGTTCGTTTATTTAATCATTTTTTTGTCAAAATCAACCCCGAGGCCTAATTATTACGAGCTACGAGTGATCAGAAATACGTGATTTTACCCGATCCGAGGCAACAAATCAAAACTGGCCTGAATACAGAAAGTTGGACAAAAGGCGTTTGCTCGTATATGCGCCAGACATTCAAATAGTTCGAATTATTCTGAAATTCAGATTTCCGCGCGATACTTACTGTCCGTGGACTCCGATTCAGTCGTCAGACGTACTGATTTTGAATGATTGAAAGCAAGTACTCTCCGAACTTGTAAGAAAAAACCGAATTGCAACTTTGTTTCTTGGGTCATGAACCACCAAAAAAAAAAAAAAAAAAAATTGGGTTGATGCATGCGTGCTCCATGTTCTCATATGGGCAATGAAGTACACGGCCGCGCTCGCGTGTCTGCATAGGATTCAAATACTCGCGCTCTTCGATCATTGACGTTTGACGTATTTATTTCTTAACGCATACCGCGTATCCGCGTAAACATACTTCCTATCGACAAAATACGATCTTCCCAAAGCAGATGGCGCTAGCACCTTCTCAATGTGTGAGAGAGACACCAAAATTATGCCATCTCTCTCCCTCTCACGTTACAATTCGTGGAAATGTTTACGATCGCACATTGCTAACCATGTCATCTACGATAAAGCCAGAATATTAGGCAACTTATACGCTGAGAAAAAAAATACACCGGGACACAAGCACAAAGTATTAAACCACACACTTACGTTTACTTTACACACTCGTTTCAGCAATATTGTTTGGCCCTAACGCGTACGAGCAAACGACGTATATCTTGTGGGAGGAGCTAACAAAAAATTGTGCATCATGATTGGACAGAAATGACGAAATTGTATAGTGTCCCTATTTTAAAAAATTCACTAGTCGGGCAGCTGCCGAACTAGCAACTCGGTGAAGTGCAATAAAAGCGTTTAAAAATGGAAGACCAGCTCACGTTCTGGATGAGTTGGCACTACAATGCGAATTATGGGTGATTCTCACGACTCGTTAACATTCTAACCACAAAAAAGCTAGAATTCAAAACTCTTTCACGCACACGATGGAAGGAACCGGTTCTAAAGCTAATACGGTCAAAATCTTCTTGAGAACTTCCCTGTAGATTACAATCAGATATTTGTATGAGTCCATTTGACGAGCCTCACAAGTTCATGTAGAATTGGCTAGCTCACACGAGCAAAATTAAAATTTCCCATTCTTCACACGTTTGTTGCCATCAAAAGAACAAGAAAATGATCATCCTCGACACACACTTACTCGAAAAAAATATTTTGGAGCAAAGATGTAACTGCTTACCAAACAGGGTAAGAATCGTCCCTGTGCGTTTTGTTTGAAGAACTCGAACCAAACTAATTTTTAGGCTTTTGGAGCAAAAATCAACAAGACACACTTCCTTATATCTTTCAATATGATTTCCGTCAAAATTCTCGAAAGAGCGAAGATGGGGCCACCGTTCGATTTGTAGGGATGCTCGAGATATTTGTGCTTTTTACAGTCGATTCTCGCGAGGACGTTAATCTCGTCAGTAATTAATCACTCCAATCTCAAGCTTGGCACACTCATCTGGGTCATAGCATTTTCTTTGTGTGTTCCAGGTCAAAACCAGTATATTCTTTAGATAAATAAATGAAAAAATATGGATCTCTTAGGTTTTACGACGTTGGTGAGCGAAAATAAACTCGTCGAATCCAGGAAACGATTTTGTAATAGTTCGCACTTCCACTCATCGATAGGCACACGTGCCCGGCATTAAAAACATGATAGTTTACATCTATGTGAACGTATTTGCATGGCATTGGCATTGCATTTTATACTCACTTCTGAGACGGAGTCTTGTAAGAATGAGGCTGGAAATGCCAAAACCACGTGCGGGTAACACCGCGCGGATCATGATAATAATCGACTCTTATGAGTTTTTTTCAGCTCGGGTCAAACACAACTCGTTCTAGGTTGTACCGATTGAAAACTATGTATGAGGATTTTTTGGTTGGCCTGTCGCTCTAAAGAACGCGCCTATGACCGTGTAACCCGAAAATAAACGAGTCGTGAGAATTACTCATATCATGTACGGTTGATTAAATAATAGTCCGAATAATAGGAGTTTCGCTGAGGGGTTACGTTATTAGGGTCACAGGTTTTGCGTATTGTGCGTATGAATTGAGAAGTTGGTTCTCGGCTGCTGAAAATGAAATCTCATTAAATAAAAAAAAAAAAAAAATGAAATCTCTAAGTGGAGCAATAGCCCATGAGTTTAAAAAAAATTGTTAGGACGCTGTATAGATCCATAACATAGTCAGGCTATTAAATTATTTTCTCGACAATTTTGACATCTAGCTTGAGGTATCAATGTGCAATGTCTTCTAGTTAGATATGTGCCTCGAAGGTAAAACTGTTTCGGTTGGTCGGCATTGATTGACTGTAAACAAGTCAGTATAAAGGGTTCCAAATTCGGAGAGTAAAAAACTTTGGATGGTTTTAACATTAAAACTATTGTAAGACATCATGGAAGATCAGTGTACAGTGTGGATTGAATGCTGATGATTTATATAGAGAGTACGAGCCGAAAAAACGTACGTCTCATTTGGAAATCATCTAATGATTCATGAGCTAAAGAATTATCGTATTTGGCTCACTTCTGGAGCTTGCTCACTCTCAATCGACACCAATCGACACCTCTCTGAGAGTAAACAGAGGCACGTGCGCGAGTGCGCGCGCAGTCAGCTTCGGGCGCTCTGCGCTTGTCTGCGTGATGGGCGCGTGCTCAAATTGTAACACGCGTATCTTGGAGATTTCGTGGCCGACTTCCATGTATAGAATACACTGAGCACAGCATATAGCATCTATATTAAAACAACCACCCACGCGGCATGTCGCGCATGCTCTGCGCACGTTGATTTTGGATCGTCACGCGGGTCGAGCGGGAGAAGCTCCCTCTCCGCCCGGATGCTCTTCAGTCGCATCGGAAATACCACCCGCGCCTCGTTCGTGGATAGCCGTACGGTCCAGTTCTTCCTGCCAGTCCAACGAGCAGTCCAAGCTCCGTGCAGTGTGGGTGCCCGCGAGCCTTGCTCTCCGCGTGTACAGCCTAGCCTGCAGCGTTAATAACGAGGGCATGCGAAACTTTGCTGCACCGCGGGAGCCACCCTCGACGGCGATAATCGTTCGACTGGACGACGAGGTGTGAACTTGCGTAGCGCGAGACACGCGGCTGCACTCTTGCCACCCATCAATGGAGCCGAGTGCAAGCTCTTTCAAATTGGCCGAACCGCGACCCCGTGTGACCGAGACGACGACGCAGACGGCGAGGCAACGCCACCGTCCCGAGCGAGGTTCCCGGAGTAGCAGCGCCCGGCGCAAGTAGAACGGGGCGCGTAACGTGCGCCAGGAGCCGACGACCGCTTGCTCAGCGCGACGTAATCGATCGCCCGGAACGTGACGCTGGCCACATGGAGCCCACCGGGGCCATCCCTCGCCCCGGCGGCGGCTCGGCGTTGCAGCGACGCTGGACCGGTGGCCAGGAGCTGGCGCCTCTACGCCACGAGCGCGAGTCCTGCAGCGTCAAAATAGTCGCAGCTAACGAGCGACACGGACGGGGTGGCAGCTGTTCACCTTCACCCCAACAGCAACAGCAACAAACCCCTGGCCGCGAGGGCCGCGCCGAGTGGAGCGGCAAACTGCAGTTTTTCCTGAGCATCATCGGCTACAGCGTGGGACTCGGCAACATATGGAGATTCCCGTACTTGTGCCAGCAGAACGGAGGCGGTGAGTCGGGCCGAGCTTTGATTCAAATTCCATGCGGCCGACCCTGGTTCGTTCACATCGTAGTTCGAATCTGTTCGCTTGCAATAGGGCTGCACCGCGCCGTAAGAACTTGCGAGCGATCATATTAGTTATCGGGTGCGCACGAGCCCAGAGCTTGCGCATGCGTCCGGCCCCTGGCCGTCGTATTAGAGCTTTTTGCCCCGCGTATGTCCCGAGCTTATATCTTCCACACGCGTAGCCTCGTTATATTAGCTTTGATCTGCTTGTCTCGCGTGTGCAGCTAACTAGATCGAAGTATAGCCATTGCAGCTTTCAAATATTCAAGGATCACGCGAATAGGGGAAGGACATGAGTTTGTGTATCAAATTTAACTACCAATTGGATGCCTCCCTAGAACAACCTAGCGAAACCCCGAAACTAATCGTTATGATGCAATGATTTATTTCCCACGCATAATCAGGGAGCGATATCGTTTTTGCGTCGGGTACAAGGATTCTTTTGAAATTTCAAAAACTGACTGTTATCGAAGGGATATTGTTTCGCATTATCTTTCTGAAAATTTGTCAGGCATGAACTCGCGTGTTCTCCGATGTGATAGATCAAGTAAAATAAGCTAGGCTGCATCCTCCAACGTATTTCGACAATTAAAGCGTGAGATAATACTTCTCATTGAGATTATAGCAAGATATGAGAGGCTGTTCACAAACTACGTGGACAAGTTTTGTCCATCTTTCACCACCACCCCCTCTTTCATAGGTCATCGCAGCTTTTCGATATAATTATGAAAAAAAATTCTCATGAAAGAGGGGACTTTATGAGCCACTAAATTTAGCATCGGACTCATTTTTGCAAGAAGAGTTGATTTCTTAGAATATTGCTTAGCATGATTTCGAAACCAGATATTATTAACTCGAATCTTACGTATAGGATGAAACAAAAATTAGATGACTCTGTGCAATAAAAATTGGAGAAGCGTATCTCTCTCACAATTACGATACAAAATCAAGACAGAATACAATAGCATTTTTTGGGAAGATCTGCAAACTTTTACGTTTAAATCACGCAGCGTGATATCATTCTAAGCAATGAATTTTTTAAATTAGGATAATAGAGCTTGAAGAACAGAGGTCGAGTCTGGACTTGGTATTTTCATGAGCATTACCAGAATAAAAAATTGGCTTACGATGCTCCTACCTTTAGTGAGAAGAGTCATCGAGAAATTTTGAAGGGCAGCAGATTTGTAGATTATTGAACGATCCACAAGATTCTGTGAGGTCTTGGAGGTTAAATGATTCTCGTCAAAGTGAAAAATGACTGAGTGCCGAAGAATTTTCATAAAGTTTTAATGCCAGAAACGACTACCTCCGTGAGATGGGCGGAAGTAATGTTTGGATAATCGGCAGGTTTTTTTCATTACCCGTGAAAAAATGTTTGGTACACGATCATGCATGACGGCATACCGCTACTAGTGCACGATCATGCATGACCGCGTACAGAAAATGGTGGTATGTAGTCATGCATGTATCATGCATGAATTATGCATGACCATGCACCATACAATGTTGCAAATCATTTGGGATTAGGTACTAATTTCGGTGTATGGAAAAAGCTCACGATTTGGAAATTTGGAGTGCGACAGAGAAAAATCTACCATTTTGCGTTTTCATCGCTATTTGGTTCCAATACTACGAATCACTCAAAAACTCTGATGATAAACATGGCTTCGCCATTTGAAGGCTCAAACGATGTCAAAAAATTGACCGGTATTCCAGAAAGATAATTCATCTCCCTCACGGTGGTCTTGAACCACGTTCATATTTGGTCGACATACCAAGAACTAAAATTCCTGTGCAATGTGTTTCTGTGCACTTAGATGATCATTTCTTGGCTGAGCCGTAACGAGAAAATTAAAAGAAGGGTGGTTCTTTTTGGTGTTTTCCTGCCGTAATTCCTCTATAACTCGAAAGAGACACATGTCATCGAAAAGTATGTCTGTGGCGGTCAGACTAAAGGGCGTAAGTCCAATTTTCATAAAATTTGAGTTACGGCATCTACGATGTTCTACTGGATCATCTCCATCACTTAGAACTCCTTCCGGACCAAAATATTGCATTGCTGGCCAAAAATTCCATTCGTAAAAGGGCGTAAGCCCACTCTCCTGTATTATAACGATAGCATTCAACAGCATTTTTCTCGATTTTCATTCAAATGGACTTACGCCCTTTAGTCCGACCGCCACAGATGTAGGGTATGAATTTGTAGATTTTCAAAATATCTACAAAAATTGTTCGCACAGTTTTTATCGTACAACGTATCCTGTTGGCGATATTTGAGGAGTTACGGGATCGAAACCGTGAAAAACATGGATCTCGGGCGGAAACAGGAAGCCTAATATAAGAAAATGTGTTGAGACCTTTTTGTTAATCTTTCAAAGATCTATGACTGGTTGCTCCACACATTTTCGAATAAATTGTATTCTCCATGAGTTGTGGGGTCGAAACCGTGAAAATCATAGGTCTTGGGCGGGAATCCCTCAATTACAAAAACAGGTGGCCGCTAACCGAGAAAATGTGTGGAGACCTTTACTGTTCATCTTTCAAAAATCCACCTTAAGGTGCTCTACGCATTTTTTGATGCAACGTAGTTCTCATGCCTTATGGGGCCGAAACTGTGAAAAATATCGATCTTGAACGGAAATGTCTTGGTTGCGGAAACAGGAAGCCTCATATGAGTAAACGTATCGAGACCTTTTTTGTTCATCTTTCAGGAATCCACCAAAAGTTGCTGTATACACATTTTTTGATGAAACGAAGTTCTCATGAGTTATGGGATCAAAGCCGTGAAAAATATGGATCTTGGACGAAAATTTCTTGGTTGCGGAAACAGAAAGCCTCATATGAGTAAATGTATAGAGAACTTTTTCGTTCATCTTTCCAAAATCTAGAAAAGTTCTTCAACACATGCCAACAAACGTGTATCTTGACAACCGTATACCCACATTATTACTGGATGCATAATAGCTCCTTAACTTCAATAGATTATGTTCTATCAAGAATGTGCACTGTAAAAAATTTGTGGGAAAAACTCCAACCAGTGGTTGCAGTTTTTCCCTCAACCACTGGATTGGGCCAAAAATCAAGCAGCTGGTTGATTTTTGGCGTCAACCAAAGGTTGACTTTTTCCCACAACGAATATATGAGGATGAATGCGGCGCCCACGATATTGGTCGAAGGTGGCCTCCGGGTAACACTTTTGAGTCGGAAAAACAAGTTTCATGTTTTTTCACAAATAAAGAGGAATAAACATCAGCGCCAGTCGAATACACATCGTAAGGCTGGAGGGATGAATAGATGGACGGATGGGGTGGGAGGGTAGATAGGATGGATGGATGGAATGGAACGGAATGGGATTGAATGAAATGTAATGGAATAGGACGGAACGGACTGGAATGGAATGGACCGGAATGAAACGGCGTGGAATGTAATGGAACGGAGTTGAATGTAATGGAACGGAGTTGAATGGAACGGATCGGAATGGAAGGGAATGGAACCGTGTGGAATGGGATGGAACGGAGTGGAATAGAACAGAATGGGATGGAACGGAATGAAACGGACCGGAATAGAACAGAACGAAATGGAACGGGACCAAATGGCATGGAATGGAGTGCAATGGAACGGAATGAAAGGGAACTTAACGGCATGGAATTGAATTGTATGTTCCATTCCTTCCCGTTCCATTCCACGCCGTTCCATCCTATTCCATTCCGTTCCATTCCATCATACATCTATCCATCCCACCTACCTCCGACTCCATCCGTGTATCTATCCATCCCTCCAGCCTTACGACGTGTATTCGACTCTTGCAGGGCAGGCAACCCGCTTTGTCGTCTATACGCGACCGGTGCTAATGATTATCTCTCTTTGTTTGTGATAAAACATAACGAAACTCGTTTTTCCGACTCAAAAGTGTCACCCGGAGACCACCATCGACCAATATAGTGGGCGCCGCATTCATCCTTATTTATTCGCTGTGGGGAAAAAGTCAACCAGTGGTGGAATTTTCAACCAGTGGTTGAATTCCAACCAGCTGGTTGATTTCGACAATCAACCACTAGTTGCCGATTTTGGTGGAAAGTCAACCGATTTTTTACAGTGTGTGAAGCCATTTTTTGTAGGTCTTTGAAAAGAACAAAAGGAGTTCAGTGCTTTTTTCTCGTAAAACGTATCCTGTTTGAAATATTTGTAGATTTTTCGTGTAGACTCATACTTACTTCACCAATATTAGAGTTGTAAGTATGGATGTCGACAAAGAATCCTCAAATAAAGCAAACAGGATGCGTTTTACGAGAAAAAGTCACTGGATCTTTTTTGTTAGTTTTTGGGGAACCTACAAAAGTTACCGTGCATATTTTTTGTAAAACATGTGTGATTGGAGTTATGGAGTTAAAATAATTTTAGAGAAAAATTTTCGAGGATCATCCTCAAATATCTTCAACAGGATACGTTGTACGAGAAAAACTATGGGAACAATTTTTGTAGATATTTTGAAAATCTACAAATTCATACTCCACATATTTTTTGATAACATGTGTTCCTTTCGAAATATAGAGGAATTACGACAGGAAAACACCAAAAAACCACCCTTCTTTCAACTTTTTCGTATCGGCCCAGTCAAGAAATGATCATCTAAGTGCACAGAAACACATTGCACAGGAATTTCAGGTTTTGGTATGTCGACCAAATATGAACGTGGTTCAAGACCACCGTGAGGGAGATGAATTATCTTTCTGGAATACCGGTCAATTTTTTGACATCCATTGAGCCTTCAAATGGCGAAGCCATGTTTATCATCAGAGTTTTTGAGTGATTCGTAGTATTGGAACCAAATAGCGATGAAAACGCAAAATGGTAGATTTTTCTCTGTCGCACTCCAAATTTCCAAATCGTGAGCTTTTTCCATACACCGAAATTAGTACCTAATCCCAAATGATTTGCAACATTGTATGGTGCATGGTCATGCATAATTCATGCATGATACATGCATGACTACATACCACCATTTTCTGTACGCGGTCATGCATGATCGTGCACTAGTAGCGGTATGCCGTCATGCATGATCATGCACCAAACACTTTTTCACGGGTATCTTCCAGCTGTGATCTTCATTATGCTTTTCTCAAAATTTCCGCGCAGCAAAGTATACTTGGAAATTTGTTAATTATGACTACTCTCTAAATCTGTTCGTTTGACTTTTCCTGTCAAAGCTTCGACAGACAGGCAGAGTTACTCCAGTTGAATTGAATTGTAGAGCATTTCTATCGAACTCGACTGATTTCAGCTCTTCGGCTAGTTTGACTGAATCGGCATCAGACGAAGCTCAAGTGAACTTAGCAAATCGTTTCAGTAAAATATTTATGATAAATTGCAGCGGTCTAACGATAGTTTTGGATCAATAAAAATATTACACGACGAAATAACTCTTGTAAAGTGATTTGTTCGGCAAATTAATTTAAAATATTTTCATCGATCACACACATCATCTCGCGCACAACGCTACGACGCCATACGCAATATAGTTTAAACACTTCAACTTAGGCCACGCCCGTTTCACTCGAGATTTTGTGTTATTGAGATGAAACCAACGGGACTCTCTTCGCAATTCAATAAGCTAGAAGATGTATGTACCATTCTGATTTTGTCCCAGACACGAAGAATGGCTGTGGGGATGAGGAAGGCTGAATACAGAAAATGAAAAAGTGTCGATATTTCCCCGGATCAGAACTTACATTTCGCGATATAGTTATTCTACTACCATCTTGAGAACGTTCAGGGTAAAGTTCGTGTTGTGCGATCCCAAAATGTACTTTAGAAGTTCCCAAAGCGACAGTACAACGAATATATATATATATATATATATGAAAATGGAAGTTATGGCCCAGGGAAACATCGACATTTATTCACTTTTTGCCTTCAGATGCCCTCATCTCCACACCGATTTCTCTAGTATGAAACAAAATCAGGATAACACATATATTCTAGCTCATTGAATTGATTGTCACGGTGGAAGGGTATTTCAGTCCTGAAACTCTATTCCTTTGTGGGGAACTTAATGAGCCCTCTTTGAGTTGTGCGTCTCAAATTGAGACTCTCAACGCAAAAGGTGGGTGCACAACTCACGAGTGGATGAAACGCCAGCTTCCTAACACGGAGACCCGGAGATCGATACCTAGTCAAGGTAAAATAATAGTGTATTATGTGTCTATTGCCGAAGAACAACAAAGTTTTTTTGTACGAGACCCATATGCTGTTTGCACGTGGAGTCCGATAACACTGATTTTTTCTGATTTTTACGTTTCTCTAAAGTCGATAAAGTTGTCAACTACCGCTCCGAAACGTCGATAAAATTTTTAAAATCTTTCTGAGCAAAAAGTCAGTCGAAGATCAACAGAAAAATCATTCGAGACGGAGTGGACGGAATCGCAGTCCAGGCTTCGACTAGTAAATCAATCGAAATCGAGTGACTTCCCAATCGAAGGGATTTAGATAGTACACTCGGCAGGAAGGTGAACTGTGCAGTGCATCGAGATCTGCTGAGCTGGCTGTCTCACTCGCACTCATAGGTTAGGGTAACCATAACCTATAAGTGCGAGTAGAATAGTAGATTTCGAGGCACTGCAGTTCACCTTCCTGCCGAGAAGTACAGTATGAGATCCATTACTATTGTACGCTCCTCAATTTTATCAGGCCCTATCCGAAACTTGGACTATCTCAAGTATCCAGATGCATCACTAGGGACCCACGTGGGACAATCGTAGGGTTACTCAATTTAAATGTGATAGTTGAGCCCAAACATAGCAGAAGATTTTAAATTCAAGAGCGAGCACAATACGCTAACTCTAGGGCGAATCAATAAGCATCAGAGCCTGCAATGACGGCAGGCGCGAACCAGGAGAGCGACTCAAGGCCCGATGCGAAGGTCGTTGTCTCATCGAACTATTTGAAATTGACCAATAACGAGAGCGAAATATCATGCGAGAGGTGGGACAGGACGAAGCTCATGTATGGGGCCTCGAGCAGCTCGAGCGCTGTCTCGAGAAACGTCTTGAATACTCATACTCACACACGAACAATTGGAAAACCGAAATCTGTGAACTATCAGCTCAGAAAGATGATACATCACGAAAGCGATCGAGACATAACTTGGACTTGGTTTATAATTCATTACAGTGCTCATCCGTAGCTCGGAAAGTGATTCTCAATGATCTTAAGATACACGCATTTCGATGTATTCAGTATTGATATCGAGATTGATATGCAACAACATCATGCAAAAACACATCGATTCTTGATGTGGGTCTGCTATTGGTTTTCCCCAGTATATAAACACGTAAAAATAGAAAGAAAACTCAATCTCACTATTACTTACCTTCTCACCGCATGAGTCAGATGACATATCAAACGGTGTATTTTCTCTTGGAATTTGATCTTTTGACGTATGTTTTGCATATTAATTGGAGCAAGAGTTTATTGACAACAAGTAGAAGCGTGAGTATCGTAACTAGTACTAATCTTGATCGGGATCATAGCTCGGTATCTGACTATACGTGCCTCGAAACACCCAAGAAGATTGCGACCTGTGACGAGTGAAGCACCCAGCTGTATGCGCGAGATGACACGATCCAGATCTAACTCCGAGGCCGGGCATCCTCAAAGTCGATATTTTTTTTTTTTTTTTTTTTTATTAAGCCGTTCAAACCTTATGTAGGTTTATATGGCTCAAAGTCGATATGGTTATAAACAAGTGAGACTGTCAATTGCCTTATTTCGTGCTGACACCCTGCTTATGCTGCATCGCGATGGACGGCGCATCCGCGGCCCTCGTGTGATCGTGGTCTAATTCGAAATCAAAGCGAGGCGTTGTCATTTTTGCCTATAGCTATACCACGGGATCGCAGCCCGTGATGCGCATATAAAGTTTCACTAGACCTATAATGCGCGCTTTGCGCGCAATATAATGTTCGAAACTTTGTTAAATACTTGAATATTCTGGTAATATCTATGTGAATTATTCGTGTATAATTCTCGATTTTTTGTTCGAAATTTTGTCACATTATCCTTGAAAAATCTGCATGTGAATCATTCATTCCATCATATTAAACCATATAAACCACTTTTAATTACCTTCGACAGAGGGAAAAATAGTAATCGTCAAATGTCATGGATATCTATCATTCGCGCGGGCGTTTCAACTGTCCCTACATCATCAGGAAACTAAACCGGTAAATCATTCAGATAATGATTGTCGATATTACAGATATCCATCTTTGTATTAAACAGAAGTAAACCTTATTTGATTTGATACGTTTTTTCATCATCTAGAAAGTAAACGGTAAATCATTCGTGCATCGCCAAACACAAAACCACCGCTGCCGAATGAAGTTTGCCGCGAGTATATATTCAAAGCTTTTGCATTGGTGCGCTGGACCAGGCGTTGAGAACCCTTGCGATTTCGAGTGATTCCGAGACCTTGGATTGATAGCCACCTACGATATTCGTCGTCTGCTACATTTTATGATCGCTATAAACTACAGATTATACATCACTATGCAATCGCGGGACCATGAGTTGAGAACCCTTGCGATTTCGAGTGATTCCGAGACCTAGGATTGATAGCCACTTACGATATTCGTCGTCTGCTACACTTGATGATCGCTATAAACTACAGATATACATCACTATGCAATATGAGAGAGACAGAACGATTCCAATATGGCTGCACACACATAATCCAATATGGCGGCACACACTTTCGATATTCGAGAGATATCGAACTTTGTACTTTAATTATATAATGAAATGATCATATTCTTTCCTTTCGACATATCCTCCAAAAGCGGTACACACAACCATGTGTGCAACGCATATGAGATATACTAGATCTGGATATCTAGTTAATGAACTATTCTTAGACTACACTGTAAAAAATATTTTTGTAAATTTACCACTCTCAGGGGGCTAATTCTTGGATACCACTCTGGGAGTTGTGATTTTACAAGCGGCTTGTAAATTATTTCACCGCCCGACGGTAAATTTCATACAGCAGCGCCACCGCGGTTTGGTCAGCTGAAATTTACCGTCACGGTTGTAAATTTTCGTCGCCTAGTTTTGTTCTTTTTGTCTCGTCTCAAGGAGTACAGAAGGAATTGATAGGAGCTCGGATGAGAGTAAAATGTCAAGTATCGTGTAAAAATATATCGAATTCATTAGATTATTTGAAGACAGACATGATATTAACTTACTTTAGAATAGTTTGAATCCTCTTCCAGGCGGAACGTACGCCCGCATGAAATTAAGTTATGACCTCTTGACTTCAACTCCGAAATAATGAGAGCAGTCCGGACTGCCCTGAACTGCTCCGGGATGTCGTCGGAGTCATAGACTCTTTTTACAGCGGCAACCTCGCGATGCCGAAGAGAGGCAAGAACAGTTGAGAACATGAGTCGGTTGAATCTTCGAGGCTGGAATTTATAGTCGTTCTCCTTATCCGAAATCCTTACGACTTTCCTTATCCGACACCTTATGGCTGGTTTCTAACAACTTGTCGTGACATTATGTGCAGTAATAAATTATTTGGGACCGGCAGGACAGACTTAATGCAGTTATGGGCCAAAAAGTTATCAAATATGACCCGCTCATCTATAATATGGAATTCCATTAATGAGTTGAACGGAAAAATGCATAAATAATCGTGACATGTTGTTGAAAACCGTCCGTAAGGTTTAGCATAAGGGGAGCCGTAAGGATTTTGGATAAGGGCAACGACTATAAATTCCAGCCCGAATCGCAATTCGCGAGTCTTCCGCTCGCGAGTCTCCAGCTCTAGCTCAGCTGCTCAGTTACTCATCGTATCACGCACGCGCAGTGTATACTTCTGTTGGATGAAATTTACGAGTCTGAGGGTGGTATCGGAGAATTACCCCCTCCGAGAGTGGGAAATTCACAAGCCTGTAAAATCACAAAAATTAGCTGAAATTCACAACTATCAGAGTTGGATATTTACCAACCTGGATTGTGAATTTACATTAACATTTTTTACAGTGTACATGCATCTATATCCAAGGCTGATTCGAAATGATGTGAAAGTGAGATGAAATTGCGAATTTTCTGTAAAGAACTAGAAGTAAATTTGATTTACTCTGTAATCTACCTCAATGAAAATGAATTCATACGCGTGTAAAATTACTTCGAAATTCAATTTGGTTCTGATTTTTTATGCCCGCGAGACTCGATTTTTGAAGTTCAACGTGAATGTTACAATATCAACTCGAAAGTGAATCGTTTAACCCACTGCTCAAGACTTGAGTGATAAAAGTCACTCGAGTGCATTTTAAATACTTGAATGTTAGACTTACGATGGAGACATGCTTCGATGAGAACGTTTTGACACGTATGAAGTCTACTGAAACAACGAGCAACCAATTTTGAAACTCAAAACTAATAAAACATATTCTTTGCCCAGTTTTGATAAATCCACTTTAGACGCCCAATTCAACATCCAAGGCATGACCAACCATACATATAGCGATGCATCGATTCTATACATGCTGGAAATTCGTGAAGTCTTGTCCGATGAGTCCACATGGAGAACTCAAAATTCTTGAGGAGATTTCCTTAAAAGTTCCATCTAATCCGTGGATTTCTAACACAATCTTTCTATGTCATTGGACAGCACATTTGATACTGTCCCAAGGATCTGCCTCTAGCGCATCACAAGTTTTCGTCCAATTGATCACGGGTATCTTACAACTATCGCAAAGATCAATGTTGAACGAGGAAGCTTTGAATAAACCAATAAAAGCTCGGTGGAGAGAGCGTAAAATATGTGATGTCCCATTCGTTTCGAAAGAAAACGGATTTTTGCAATCATCCAAGACAAGCCCGCTTTGCCAACATTGGAAGATTCCAACCAGATGATTCAGATCTTGTAAAAATAACTCATCTCTGTAGCATCTTGGTCGCGATGACGACGACGTAGGAACAGAACCACTCGGGAACATTTGTTGAATTTTTCCACGGAATTCCATACACATTACGTAGAATCAAACATCGCGACAGCGGGTGCGTACTTCAATTGAAAGACGTCTCATCCGAAAAATGCCTAAAAAGATTATTGAAGAGAAAATGGACGGCATTTCATCATTCTTTGATCGCGACGACAGCGCTACACTGGTTGCAAGCCGCATCAGATTACAGTTTCAAGGAGCTACATGCTGTGTCTGAGATGAGCAAGAATTTTTAACGAGATTTACAACACGATTGCAATGTTTTGAAATTCAATCTAAAAAAATTGACCAAATCTAGAAACGCCTGAACATAAGGTTCTGAAATGTGATATTTATCCCGTTTCACGATGATGCAAATGTTGGGGAAACGTTTCTAGAAACTAAATCGTGCATATTTGATAACGAGTTAGAAAGAAGGGTATCCTGGTGTATCACCAATACATGTTAGAAGTATAATATGTTGAACAAGGATAATCTGCTGATTTCCCATGAGCCAAAAAGTAATGAGAGGGTTACGAAACAAGGCTGCTCTTTATTGGGAACGTACAGGTATTTAGACACTCAAGCGAAAGCCAGTGTCCGCGGATTGCACACTAGAATTTTTGGAGTTACGGTTGCTTTGATTGATTTCCGAATCCCTTGGAGCGCAATTGGGCGTCTCGGGATCAGATGTCTGAGTCCATTGAGTTGATTGCAGTTTATCTGAGTCTAGTTAGCCTATCGATCAACAACTCATACTGCTGAATAAAATGAGTCTTCATGTTACTCACTCCAGGGCCACGGATGTAAAAATGGAAGCTTCTTGATCCTTAGTTTTTCGATCCAAGGACAATATATTATGTTTCTGGGAATTAAAGCCCTTGGCTCTATTTCTTCCCAAGTGCACACGGAAAAAAAGACTTGTGAAGACAGCAATTCATTTGGTTAATATAACCAAAGAAATTGGTTGAATCTTGAATATTCAATGCTCCAGTCGGTTAGATCACTAAATTTTTCTGTTGGATTTTGTTGCTATTTGACTACCTAACCTCTCCTGTGCCAGTAATAATCCGGGCGCTGGAAGGGGGGTCTAAGTAAGCGACTCGGGTTCCAGAAGGTTTGATAGTGAACTTCTTTGTATTTAGAGTCGCTGAATTGAATGCCCGAGGTCTACAGACCGGAAACCCCGGTAAACCCCGGCGTTTTTTTGTTATCAACGAATTCCATCGCAAAACTATGGTTCGTTATGAATGTGCATTTTGAGAAAAAATTTTATAGGACCAAAATTGTAGTGCTCAAAATTTTCTACATAAAAGGTCCCAACAAGTTTCCCGGAAAACCCAAGCCCTGAGCGGGAAATGCTTGAATATCATTTTCGCGCGTTTAACATGGGCTTATATGGGGCGGTTGACGCAGCACAACTAAACTCGCTGCCTCTTCGATATTAGTTGTTAATTCATGAATAGGCGACCAAGTGCATCTTGAAGAGGATGAAATTCCATCCGAAATAACCACTGCCTGATTCCGCTAAGATCAAAGCTATGACTGTGGGGCGAGAGAAAGGAAAATGAGTGCGAGAATGAGCGTGTCAAAACGCTATTCTCGCAGCAAAACTGCAGGCACGCGGTGCTCAGAATCTGCACTTTCTCACTTTCTCTCGCTTGACACTGGGTACCTATTGAAGTAAAAATTTTGCATTTCGCACGGCGCAACGCCCGCGCGAAATTTTTTCTCGCGGGTGTAAAATGATTATCGATTTTATGTGGCGACCTCGAAAATTGTCTGCTGAGCATTGTTTTGATTGAGTTGCATAACCCCCCACCGCGTTTCTGCCCATTATACTAGATATGTTTTTCGTTCACCAGCCTGTTGATAATGATCCACAAAAATCCGTAGACGTAAATACCTTCAATACCTCCTGTAAAGTCATGCTGGTCCCCAAGTTTTGAAATCAAAACTCGATGTTTCTTTGAAACGGCTCTTGGGTGTCATGTAATTTTGTTGAGATGCAGATTGGCGTGTTGATATACGCAATATGCATGTCACGATCATTACTTTTTGTGCAATATGACTCTACTCGATAAAACCAAAATATGATTTTACTAGGGTATCTTAATAACTTCTGTAATCATGCCTTCTTCCTTCAGAATTTGCTCAAGTTTAAACTATGATGCTTGGGTATTCAGCTACATATCAGCCAATCAAACTAATTTTAGATGGATCATCAATTCAAAGAGTCAGCAGATATCTCCAGGGATTCAGGCAGTTTCGGGAGGAAAATTTTAGATCTACCTAAGATTAGTGTGAGAATCAGACATGAATTATTAATTGCCTAATGTGTAGTCCAATCTTTAAATTCACGCCAATTTTGAGGAAGGGAGAATTGATGTTGAGAGTGATTAAAATACTTTAGTACAATCATATTATGGTTCTACCTATTAGTAAAGTCACATTGCGCAAAAGCTGATTGATCCATGCGTATTGCGTATCAACTCATCAATCTGCAACTCAACGAAATCACATGCATGACACCCGAGAGCCGTTTTAAAGAAACATTAAGTTTTGATTTCAAGACTTGGGGACCAGCATGACTTTACAGAAGCTATTGAAGGTACATACGTCTACGGATTTTTGTGGATCATTATCACTAGGCTGGTGATCACGAAAACATATCTAGTAATAAGCAGAACAGCATTCGGCGGGGGGTTATGCAGCTGGATCAAAACAATGCTCAGCAGACGATTTCCATGGTCGCTACATAAAATCAATAATCATTTTACACCCGCGAGAAAAAATTTCGCGCGCGGGCTGCGCCGTGCGAATTGCGAAATTTTTACTTCAATAGGTACCCAGGAAAAGCTTCGTATTTAGCGAAATACGACTCGTACCATTTTGAAAGAAATTTCATCTTCTCTAAGATGCATGAAGTTCACATGCGATAGATTGACAATGGTCAAAGAAACAGCGAGTTTAGTAGCGCTGCGCCGGCCACCTCGTTTAGGCCCATGTTAAATGCGCGGAACGCTTTTTGCATTTCCCTTCTCGGGCTTGGGTTTCCCGGGTAACTATCTTTTCTGTAGGGAATTCTGTGCTCTACAGCTATAAAAAATCGCACCTTCGAATATGATTTTTGAATTCTCGTGCTATATAGTATCGTATGAGACTGTGTGCAGATGGCTCGGGTATTAGTTTTGTACGTAGGACTGTTCATGCCACGAACGAGGCGAGTGCTATAAGTCCTTCGTAACAAAACCATGCTTTTGCACAGAAAATTTGTTAACAACAAAAAGCGCCGGGGTTCACGGGCTGCCGGCCTCGTGTAATTCGATTCAGCACCTCAAATTACATAGGAATACATTACCAAATCTTCTGGAACATGAAACGGTGGGCTGGACGGTCGAAAAGGTGAACCAAAAATGTCGAAAATAACGTTTGACGAGGTTTTGTTCGTTATGTTTCATAGCTTCAGAATCTTTTTCGATCAAAAATTTAGCTGATTCGCTGTCAAAATGCGAGAAAAGAATGAGGAAATTTTATTTGACTCCATGTATCTTCTTATATGTAACCAGTCGACACGGGTGTCAAAAGTACATGCAGTGGAAGACACAATGTCTCCGAACGGGCTAAAGAGGTGTCAATATACATTTTCATAGAAAATTCTACGGGGAACATCCTGGTGAAATCCATTTTTTGGTATCTAGTTGTAGCTTTCGAGTCGCAATCGAAATAGCGTGAGAACCATTAGTAAAATTGCAATCTCGTGGTAACGTCTTGTACATACTAAGAATTGCATCACTTAAAAAGACATGGAGGTCGAGATAAGGTATAGATTCGTGACTTCTATTGTATCTCTATATGTAGAATACGAATTTGATACCAGTGTCTTCCCCAGTAATCGAATTTTCATTTGAATTGCGAGGAACTGTCGTGCTTCCGCAGAAACTTCAGATTTTATCTAAATTCTGGAAAGAATTCGAATCAATCGAACAAGAGCTGTTCCTAACAAGACTCTCTCTGATGTCATTATTCAATATATTTAGGTCCACCTGATATGATGTCGGCGGTGATATGATTAAAATTATGGCGACCTGGAAATCAACCACGGACTGACTCGATCGAGTTTTTATCCGCCGAATCATAATGAATTATGCAAAATCACGACACTTCTCCATGATTCAAATAAAACTCGACTAATGAAGAAGAAACTGGTGTCAAATTCGTATTCTACATGTGAAGATACAAAAGAAATCATAAATCCATACATTATCTCAACCTCCATATATATGCTCTTTGTCGATGCAATTCTAAGTACAAGACGTTACTATGAGATTGCATTTTACTAATGAGTATTTCCTATGAAAATGTACATCCCTCTAGCCCGTTCCGAAACGTTGTGTCAGTCACTGTACTATTGATGCCTGTCGACTGATTAACATTGCTAAGAAGATACACGGAGTTGAATGGCATACCCACATTTTTCGCTCGCATTTTGACAGCAAATCAGCAGTACCTCGATCGAAAAAGATTCTGAATCTCTGAAACATAACGAACAAAACCCCGTCAACCGTTTTTCTCGACACTGTTGGTCCACCTGCTCGACCTTCCAGCCCACCGAGACGAATCGTCTCACCCCCCTCCCTCCCCCCCCCTCCTCCCAGAGCCCGGACCGACTACAAAGGGCTTATGATGAATCGGTAAGTATTCATGCGATGATGACGGTGATTTGAAGAATTCGTTTGCTAGAAATGTATTTATAATAATCGGATACACCTTTAGCCAATCACACGATAGAATCGAGTTAGCTCGAGAATTTTTTCCCTTTGTCACCATTGTTTTTGCAATGGTCTCATAATAATAATTAATCACGAATTCTCTATACAGATCATTTCTGGAGGCTCGTGATTCATATACGAATTCTAGTTATGAGTCATAAAAATTTTGACGGACAAGCGGTAAGATACCCGCGGCCTAGACAAAGATGGTAGGTTCCAACCAACTGTTGACTCAATTTCCCCTTTGGTTTCTCATTTTTTCTGCATTTTTTCGTCTCAAGTCTGTAACCAGTAGATCTTCTAATCAGGATCATCAAACTCATACAAGATCGGCCTCACAACAGTAGGAATCAGGTCCAAAGCTGGATTTTCCTCTCTAAATTCCTTAGAGTGGTTTTAGGTTCCTTCGACTGGTTTTCCAGTCGTATTCGACTGAGATTCCGTCCACTCGAAGCTTCGACTGGACGGAATCTCTGTCTGATCGACTGGAAAACCAGTCGAAGGAATTTAGAGAGTTCGAAGTTGCTCCGAGATTGGCTGAAGTTCAGTCTGTCGTAACAATTCCCACTGATAACCTCTGCGTATATACCCTGTGGTCTCAGAGAATATACGCTGAAGTCATGCTGAAACTTGAGTTTCTTTGGGGGTGGGGGGGGGGGGCGGATCCTTGTCATTGAAGTTTCAGTGAACACCCCTGATGAATCAATAAACAATTCATTAAAATTTCAAAGCTGCAAGAGTTTCGAAAGATCATATTAACTGAAGTTCCAGTGAGCGTCACTGGTGAATCAGTGAGTACCACCGAGACTTCAGTGAACAAATTCTGGCGGAATCCTTGAAGCGCTGAAATTTCAGGGAATCGTCTTACTGATTCATTAGTGATGCTCACTGAAACTTCAGTAACGAAAACCCGTCCCACACTCCAAGGTCACTGTAGTTTCAGCATGATTCAATGTTATATATATGTATAATGTAGTATGTCACTTTAACTACAGTGTACATACGCACTGGAGTCATCAGTGGAAGTGGCCTCGGGATTGACCGAACTTCAGTAGCTTCTCACCGATGGACTCGGAGAAAGTATCACTGATGAACTTTGAGGCAAATTCCAAAAAGATAGTCAAAATCAAAACTGCGAAAAATCTCAAGTATAACCCTTTCCACAAGTCAGAAGAAAACACCATTAACTCGAAAACTAATTCAGAATCTCTATCGACTTTAACAAATCAATCTCAGAGTGATTTGACCACAATGGTAATTAAATAACAGTTTTGGAATAAATTCGCTCCCTCTTATTCTCATGGTCTCTCACTCCTCCACAGAGTTGTTGGAATCCTCTGCACATACGTGCGCGTATAAGGGTGCGTCCCCAAATGAACATATATGCATGCACATTGCACATGCAGTGCACACTGCACGTATGCACTGCACACGTGCATATGTGCAGCTCATCAAACTTTAGCCAAAACTAGACGGTACTCGTCGAGTTTTGCTGTGGATCAGCTGGTAAGCGCCTCGACAGAAAGTGCGCGATGCTCTTTTCTCCATTTTTCCCCCGTGTATAAGCTTAGGCGCTGTAGTTGCAGTGGCCGCCACGGGCGCGCAATGGCGCTACTTCCACGGGGAAAAAAGAGGGGAAAAGAGCAAATGCGCACTTTCTGTGGAGGCCCTAACGGAGCAAAAACACAATTCGATACAAAACAGGAATTCTCTGACGTGCGTCCTGCAAGCTTTGCTCAAGTTCGATGAGCGGCACATGTGCAACTGTAACAGTGCATATGAGTAGCTCCGCGAAAACTTGCTCGAAACAGACTCAAAAATGGACGAAAGACAAATTTGAACTTCTGGGCTCGTAAGGTGGATTTTTGATGACGAAGTCATCTTCTCGCGCGTTGAGTCGTACTGAGGGTATATAATAGGAAACAACGCACGCCCGCGGAACGACGCATGCTCGCGCGTGAGCGTTTAGGTATATATATATATCTATAACGTGCGTGCTCATCTCATCGGCGCGCCGAGAAGCCGATCGCTGTTTGTAAACAAACACGGACACACGATATACTTTTACCTTTGATATGACGAGACCTGTGCATAAATTATTTTCGAGTATTTATAGAGGGACGTCCAGTTATTGCAACTTTTCGAACTTTGAAGGTATTGCAATATATAATAAGGATTGTTAAAGCCAACACGAAGCAGAGCAGACCTTGCAGATCGTGATTCGCATGCCAGTCACGAGAAGTTCTCATTCAATTCCAATTCTAAAATTTCAACGCTCTGGTCGTATCAAGTTCCATCATACGATCTCAGGGCCTCGCCAGAAAGTGCGCATCTGAGCCATTGGTCATCATCTACTCATCGAAACACTGGAATTTGAGTGCACAATTGGTTACGGGATCTCTGATCATAGAGGTGGTTTTAGAAATCGAGACAAAACATGGCAGGATTAAACCATTCAATGGAGAGTCAACCTTCGTAATTTCATTTGAGTCATAAACCGGACTACCGTATTTTGGAAAACACGTAGGCGATGAATTTTTCTTTCACACACCATTCATGTTCTTGGCAAAGTAAATCGACGTGAAAGATGGTCACTGGGGATACCTTTCGAGCAAAGATGAATCGGTGAAAATTGAAATTTGAAAAACCGTAGGCCCTATATATGCACAATCCTCGAAACTATCGTAGTATTTACGCCTTAATATCGATAAGGAATTCTCTCATTCATTTCAACTCGTCTCTGAATGACTCGATCATGCATTTAACTTCAAAATCAACGAGAAGAAATATTTGATAGCAGAGAAAATTGAAAAAATTCGATTGAATAGCAGTTTTGCTTAGCCAACTCCTATGACTTCGTCATCAGTCACACGTTCCCCGGACGCACTTCATTTCACCACTAATATCATCCAGATGGAGGATCAGAACTAAAAAGTATTGGAAGTTGAAAAAAAATTTTGCGTGTTAAATCTCATAAGAACTCAGCTCGTGATCGCGATTTGGCTACGGAAATGACATTTCGTGTTTGATCAGTGGATACGTATCGACGAGTTAACGAATCGCTTATTCTGCTTAGCATGGTTTTTTGCACACCAAATACTTGCTGGAAGTCGAACGAGAAGTTAGATTATTAATGTTTCAACCGTGTTGCAAGATGAGTACGAAAGTGGCACTCTTATTTACCGCGGCGTTTTTTCAGAGAAGAGCACGCCGTCACTTCTCGAAAGTGAATCCATGGATGTATATACCGCAGTTGTTTGATATTTGAAGCGAGAGGATCAAAATGTGCCCATGAGCGAGTGCTTACAAGTTGATAGACGCTCTTATGCACCACATATTGTCAAAACAGTAATTTCGGCGCAAATTCGGAGACATAATTGTATACACAGCGTTGAGCGGGTAAACGACCTTCTAAATCATGAAAACATCTTCAAAAAATACCCAAATTTGATGTCTTTTTGTGAAGGAATCGTTAAGAAGTCGTATATCTTCATATTATACCGTGACCTTGAACGCCGAATTTTGGGGTGCGGACATGCTACGGAAATGACATTTTGACCCCTAATTCCTAAATTTCGACCCTTGAACCTCAAGACAGATATAATATGACATTTTGCTAAGAAAGAGCACAAAAAAATACACAAGAAACGCTGTTTTGCACAATCGATTGGGAACGCGTAGATGCCGCAATGAGCCGAAACACATTGGGGGTAAGTTTTCGCAGAACTGCGAATATGCATCATTTGTGGATACACCCTAATACACAAGCATTTGTGCATTCGATCAACGCAGAAGGTTATAGATGGTCTGCATGTTTATTTTTTGGAAATCAAGTTTTTCTGAGTGTAGAACAAGTCATCTCAAGATTATGATTCACGGGAAAGTTGGGTAACTGTTGCTAAGGGTGCGTCCACAAATAATGCAAATGCATGCACATCAGTGCACACGTGGACATGTGCAGCTCATCGAATTTGAGCAAAGATTGAAAGGCTGAAATCAGAGAACTTTTGATTTGAACCCGTTTGTGTCTTTGCTCTGTTACCTTCTGATCCAAAGCAGAACTCGACAAGTCCCGGCTCGTTTTGGCTAAGATTAAGGAGGCTCCGTCGTTGGGTAACGTATCACGAGTATTCGGGGCCCCGCGCCAACTAACACAAGCGTCAGGCTACAAGACGCGCTCGCGCACCGACACACATACACAACCCAAGCTCGCGCTCGCGCAAGCGTGCAGCGGTCGAGTAAGCCGCTGCACACCTGTTTTTCGACAGTTTTGATTCTTTCAAATGTTTTCCTGCCTTTTACACGTCGGCAACATGCATGTTTCTGAATCAAATTTCATTCATCTATAAATGATCCATGCTTGAACAGTTGCTGGTCGCCGTAACACTGTTAAGTTTTGGAATATGACTCATTCCGTGGTCATCACCCATAAGACGCCGTGTCAGATTCCAATACTTGGAGAATTTTTTTCTGAATAATAAGGTCGGCAACCCGCATATTTTGAAACTGCAATAGATTCCTTGTATTACGGAGTATACACCATAATTTTTCCAATTCAGAATGACTTAAATAGTTTCGACGACTGAGCCTCCTTAATTGAGCTGCACATGAGCACGTGTGTAGCAGTGCATATGGGTGAGTCTCAGAATTCGCGCAGTTTTGTGATTACCACCTACTTTACGTCTCAGGAGACATGATTTACGGCAACTGGGGTCTTTCACTAGGAATTTTCGAGATTTCACTCGTTGTCAACACGTTCAAATGCTTCTGAGGTTCATATCTTGCTACTGGCTTTGGCCCAATGATACGAGATAAGTAATGTGCGAAAAGTCGACTTTTTGGCTGTGAAAACGATTTTCAGGCGCACGCCGTAGCTCGTAGGTTCGAGGGTGGTTGATCAACTATCCTGGGGATCGGACGAGTGATAGATTATACTTGGAAGAATTGAATATGTTTTGCCTCACGGCCCTACTCATCGAGATGAGAGAGCTGATGGAAGTTGTTCGTGTGTCACGAAATTTTTGTCATTTTAAAAAATTCCTCTTGCTTATGACCCTTACGATTTCATTATTTTTATCAGGGTGATGATAATAATGCAATTCTGTAAACCGGAATCTGATTCAACACGAAAAAACCTATAAATCTAGCTGAGTCCCATCGATGTCATCAAATCCTGGTGACTGTTATCACGATGGAAAGAGAAATTGATTCTGAGTAAGTCAGACTTGAAAATGTCTCTTTCGCATGGTACATGGAAATGTGGAATCCGTTGCTTCTACAACCACGTGTAATTCAATCTCTAGAAGAACAATATATGGTAATTGCCCCCATCGCAAATTCAGCCCAGGAGGAATGAGAGGCTTGTGAAAATTCAGAGTTCGCGAGGACGTGCATTTTGGTGGTTGTAGGATATGTAGAATATCTTGCATTCGTAACACAGGCCATTGAGAGGCACTCTAAACTGTTAAACCTGATTTTTTTCTCACTATTCTGAAACCAAGGTCACATCATCTCCACGATAAAATATGCTCATTGGAATGATTGTAACATGAGCTCTCCATTTAAATGCACACGGGAACACTCGTTATTCGACCTTATATGAGAGGTTCTACAGAACTCTCAACATTTGGGTACCTGAAAAATGAAAAATTCTTTCTCTTGGCATGCGTTTGGAACCAATCTTGCTGGTTACTAGGACCTCCACAATGAGTGGAAAAATACTTGCCTACTGCTTTGGAAGGATGTTATTCTCTTGACTGACAAAAACCACATTTAGACGCTAAGGGCCACTAAGTGCACTCAATCAAGTCTAGATCTACGCAAATTAGACACGCAGTGTCTAATTCAAGTTCTCCAGCACCCGAAACTTTTTTTTTTTTTTTTTTTTTTTTTTTAAACCATAACATCCACGATTGATTTTCTAACGGGTTTTTAACGCGCTTAAGACGCACAATTAGGTAGTATTTTCTTCATAATTATTTTGCGAACTTGAGTGCCCACATCACGGAGTCTTGTCCTCATACTACTCGTATGTCTTGCAACTATGACTTTCATTTTGGCTCTCTGCGTTGGTGTTTCGATAGTTCGATTACTCATTCAAGATTGAGTATTCTGTTATGGGTCTGTGGAGTTTACATATAAATTAAAGTGAAGGTGTGAGTGGTGAGGATCTGCTAGCGCGCGTGAATGGAGTGACGAAAATGTGTCTTTATTTTGTGATGAACATTCATCGCTGAGTTTTTAATTCCTATTTTACAGACTCTTAAAAGCAATGCATGTGAAACGTTGCAATACATTTTGATTGGCCAATTCGATCAAACCCATCAATTGGCTCGGTTTCCAATCCTCTTCACTCCCGTATACAGTAGATCCTCGCAATAGCGGACACTTTGTATGCCTCAAAAAGTGTCCACTAATGCGAGGTGTCCGCTATTACAAGGGTCTTGAACTTTGAGTCAATCATGTCAATTGTCAGATTTACTCATGTGAAATTCATAAAACCTTCTCACACGTTTTTCATTTTTACCAAAGTCATCTGGAGTCAGTCAGCATAGAAACATACGTCTTTAAAAAATAGAATTATAGACACCACTGACAACCACTGACGTCCAACAAGGTTATCGGGAAGAACAAAGTTTTTGGCACGAGACGCATACGCCGCTTTACACGGCTCAACGCGCAAACTTTTTTATACGACTCGACGCGGAAACTGCGTGTTTCTATGTTTCCTAACAGCATATGCTATTCTTCCGGCTTCGCCGACGTCCAGGTTGATTCCCACGAAGAAACAAGTTTTCCAGCACTCGATACGTAATATACTATTAAATAGTTATCTAAATCTTTCTCAAAACCTCAATAGTTGCTCTAAGGCGTCAAACCTTCAAACCGGAATACTGAATAACCACGTATTTTCGGATACACCAGACGGGGTTCTACCCCAAAGTGAAATGAAGAACAATCAATCAATCAATCAATTAATCAATTCTGCTAAAAAGTTCTCGTTTTCATATATTTTCATCAGATCGTCACATACATCATTTCCATCATTTGGCTCATTGTTTGGATGATTATTGGAAAGAATCTGAATAATCAATTTGGAATTCTTTTTTAATGTTTCAGGAGCTTTTCTGATACCATTTTTTGTGATGCTGATCCTAGAAGGCGTCCCACTCTTCCTAATCGAACTTGGCCTCGGGCAACGGATGCGCCAAAGTGCTCTCGGAGTCTGGAGCACAATACATCCGTGGTTAGGAGGCATAGGCATAGCTTCGTGCATTGTCACTTTTTTCGTTGTGCTTTATTACAACGTCATCATTACATGGTGCTTCTTTTACCTGTTCAACTCTTTTAGGGTGAGTAAATTATATCTCACTTTATGTAACCATACTTTATGGGGCCGTCCATGAACTACGTGGTGGCCAAGAGGGAGCGGGGTGGGGGGGGGGTCAAACATTTAATGAAAAACCACGTTGGGCTACGGGGGCGAAAGGGGGGGTCATCTGCTTTACTACGTAGCTTCATATTTTTGAAATGCGTACGTCAAGATGGCTTTCAGTACATGATTTTAATATTATTATCGGTGAGATAAATTTTGATTGGATGTAATGATCCATGAAGCCACACAGCCGATGGTTGTGCATGTAAAGCATGTACGTCAGATGTTCATTCGTTCACGTCATTGCTTACATTTGCTGAGTGCTCGTGTGTATAGTATTGTTGTAAGTTCCGAACTGATAAATCGTTTTCATACTTGAGCGTTGGTTAACTTGTAAATCCTTTATTAAGTATTACCTATGTTTTCCAAATTTATCTCCTAGAATCTTCTGACTTCGAATTCGAATAGCCCTCCAACTGATGCAGATGAATCCTCTTCGTCTGACGAGACGATTCCTGCCCGTAATCCGGGACAAGGTAAATAATTAAAATAATTAAAAGTTCAGCCAAAATTCGTCCGTCAGCATCTCGCGTCTCGGGTTGCCTATCGGGAGGAGGTGAGTGGTGATGGGTGGCCGTATGGGTCATGGGTGGGTAGATGGGTGGGTGGGTTGGTGGGTGAGTGGTGGTTAGTGGTCAGGTGGGTGGGTTGGTGGATGAATGGATGTACTTGAACTTCAGTGATTTCAGTGGAAATCAACAAAGTTCAAGTGATACGTTTCACTGAAATTTCAGTGAAAATCACTAAAGTTTCAGTGGAAATCGCTAAAGTTTTAGTGAAAATCACTCAAGTTTCCACTGTCTATTAGATTCTAATAGTTGTCTATTTCAGTATAATTGCATCATTGGATGTAAATAACTATTTCGAAATTAGTGTATTGACTGAGTCAAACGAGATGGGTAATAAGGGTATACATGTTATTCATTGCTGAAGAGGAAAATATCCTTAGTGATTATTTTTTTATCTAGATACAGATCATAAGTGGGATAGGATTCACGAGGCAAATAATCGTAGATTCCGCAATATCCTTCCAAAAAATTTAATTGATTAAGCGCCTGTCCAATTTTATCCGTCCGGATGTCTCGTATCGAGGTGGCGCCGCAGGTGTTGTTGGTGGGTCGGTGGGTTAGTGGTTCGGCGGATCGGTGAGTCCGGTGAGTCGGTATGTCCGGTGAATTGGTGGGTACGGCGGGTTCAGGTTGGTGTTGCTGGTGATGGCTTTTGACTTTTCCGTACGGATTGGGCTACTTAGTTGATTTGATGGTCCGATCAGTTGTTCTAAGATCCAATCAGTCAAAACTTTCCTTTTGGATGAATAGGCTGTGGTTGGGGTCGAGGCTGGGGCTGGGGCTGTGACTAAGGCTGGAGCTTAGGCTTTGGCTGGGGCTGAGGCTGGGGCCAATGTTGGGGCTGAGGCTAAGCTGGAGCGTGGCCGAGGGTGAGGTTGGAGCTAGAACTGAGGCTGAGGCTAGAGGCTGTGGCTCTGACTAGGGATGAGATTGGGCTGGGGCTGGAGCTGGGTCTTGGGCTAAGGCTGGTACTGAGTCTGACACTGGGGCTGTGGCTAAGGCTGAGGCTGGGATTGGGTCTGAGGCGGTCGCTGGGACTGGCTAACTGGGCGAAATTTCCAGATACTTACTGGGTATTCAGGAACCTCACTATGCGCAACATTACACCAACTCAATAGCTCTCAATGACAGTAACTAGGTTACATCAAGGAAATTATTTTTTCCGAATCCACTGTATTATGAAATCTCAACGTTACATTGTTGAACTACAGAGGCATTTCAGGGGCTCATACCATATCAGAGACACTTCCAAGCCGGACGAGCGTTAGCGAGGTAGGCAATAACGCTAGTCCAAATTATAATCACATAGAATATTTTATAGTATTCGTGCTACTCCAACTCAAGATATTTTGAAAAATAAAATAAGGTGAGTGTGCCTAATTTGCCCCCACTACTTTTGTTTTGCTCGCCATTTCAACTCATCGCTATATTTTTCAACGTACTTTAGCTCATTTTGAAGCTTGTTTCAAGACCTTGAAAATGAGCTAAGGTACGTTCAATTTGAACGAATTGGAGCCGAGATACCTTGATTTTCGCGAAAGAAGATTTTTTGCGAGTTTTTGTCAGTGTGTTCCTAAGCCCCCACAAGGAAAAGAGGCCTATTTTCATGAGGTTATACGGGTTTTTCGTATAATCGGGATATCTCGGCTCCCAGACCTCCAAATGAGACGTACTTTAGCTCATTTTGTAGCTTTTTTCACCGCCTTTGAAATTTTTTGAGGTAAATTGGTGCATCTTAATGGAGCGAGGAATGAGTTTGGAAAAAGACTATAGGGGCAAATTAGGAACACTGCACTTTTTCTATTGATATGGGCGTAGAATCGGCTAAAAATCGAATTTTGCAATTCTGCAAAAAGCATTCTAAAGTTGGGACAAAGAAAAAGAAAATGAGTTAAGGCACGTTAAAATTGATTCCATCAATTTTGTTTGGCATAACTTTTAGTGAATAACGAAAAAGAAGTCGGAAGTAGCGAAATGAGTTTTTCTGTTCTAAGAAAGGCGCGGGTCATCTAGGATCGGTCCAAAACATTTATTTTCTCATATTTTAACGTAACAAACGTGAAAAAATAGCTGCGGCAAGGTCTGCGGGTTCGTACATGTGAGAACTTGAGTGGGGGCAAATTAGGCACAGTTACCTTAGTTTCCAGGATCTTTGGTTCTTTTCGATGGAACAAAAACTTATTATTTTTGGAAAAGCTACGTAGTTTTGGGGGGGGGGGCGGGGGGCCAGATTCGCCAAAAAGCTACGATTGGCTACGGGGGGGGGGGTCAAAAATAATTAAAACCGGCCTACGTAGTTTAAGAACGGCCCCCATCATATATCTTACTCAACTAATGATAGTGACCATACTGTATCAAATATGGTGGTATGACAAATAACAAGGTATTATTTTTTATACTCACTCTTTATACCGCCAAACGAAGCTATTGTTCTCGGAGTCGTTGTTGATATCAATACTGACGGAGAGAGTTTACCCTAATAAACAAAGTTGTACACAATTCGCTAACCCTCGTATGCACCTGGTCCACGGGCTTGTCTTAGACCTTGAAACGAGTCTTATCTGAGCACAAAAGAGATCTCCAAAACTGCAGAGTCTGTTGGTTACGCCTCTTTGAGCTGCAACTTGTGAGCTTAGCATTGGAAGTGCGGTAAATGTACCCAACTCACTGCTATTGAGCCATCCTCTCAACAACTCTGACCTAGCTCAATATTTTTCAACGTTCCGTAGCTCATTTTAAAGCTTGTCTCAAGAAATTCTAAAATGAGCCAGAGTGCGTCTAATTTTGAATAACTGCGGAGCCGAGCTGTTTCGATTTCCCCGAATTGGAATTTTCGAGAGTTCACAAAAGGGTGTACCTCGCTAACAAATCGAATCGGCGATGAAGTGCATAAAATCGTTTTTATATCGGCGAGCAACCACGTTTAGAGCTTTTTGCCGATTCAGAAACCCTATTCCCGACCTATTTTGGAGTGATAAACACGTTCTGAATGGTTAAAAAAATCGTACAGCACACATTTTCGAGATGACCATGTGGGGGCATGTTGGGTACACTCCGATGTCGGTCTTCTCGTTTACCGAATTATCTCCGTGTTTTGCAGTAAAACTCCAGATGAAGAACGAATTTTGAAGGTCTTGAGACAAGGAATCGAATGCGCACCAAAGAATTTGGTACCAGTTTTATTGAGCGCAATTTTCTAGGTGATTTCTCAGCTGAGCAAAGTCGAAAAATGGAAACATCACTTTGAATTGTTTGGAAAATGCAGAAATGACCCGGAATCAATCCAAACTACTCATTTCCCCATATTTTAACATAAAAAAAGTGGGGAAAAAACTTGAGGGGAGGTCAACGAGTGCCCACTCCTGAGATCGGCATAATGGGGGCAGTTGGGTATAAAGGCACGTTGAATACGCACTTATCCTTATACCTAATGGCAATATCTTGAAATACCTTGTGTGTCAGTAGAGCTGCAATTTCGGGCATCTTCTTCAGATGATCATTTTCGGAGATGATTCTCACATAGATGATATATTAAATATTTCTTAAAATATTTAATATGTTATTGAAATATTTGAGGACAATTTAAATCATTCTTCATGAAAAATCTATCGACTCATTACTCTCAAGATCCTTCTTTAGCAAAATGCGGTGAAAATGCTACTCCTAATCTCGGCAACGGGAAACAAAATTGGTCTGCTGTCACTATTACTTCCATCACCGTACGTACCACAAAACATCCAGACTCAGCATTAGTCAGCAATTTGCTATAGAAAGAATAGTTGAAGTCAAATCTTTTGATTGACTGATTTTTTCTACTCGAGTCCGGTTCGGAGCTAATTTGCACTGTGATCAGTGAATTCTTTGATTCTCAATCAGATGGAACCAATTTCGAGTGATACTTTAACCAGGGATTTGCACTGGCAAATGATAGGCTTCAATAACTGCGAAGGTCTCATTTTGAAACTTTGGTGAAAATAAAAGTATTTGGGAATTTTTAGAATGAGCGTGCAGAAAATACTCAGGACTAACATGAAAACGATTCTTATTATGCATTTCTAAAAATCATCAATCATCTTTTTTCAATTATATAGGATCCTTTACTCTGGTCAGAGTGTCCTAAAGTAGATGGAAGACCTGTAGAAGAGTGTGAAAAGAGCTCAGAGACGGCATATTTTTGGTACCGCACAACCCTTGATGCAGCGCCATCGATTGAAGATGGTCAAGGCCTGAAGTGGTGGATAGTACTGTGCCTTCTACTCAGTTGGGCCGTTGTATTTTGCATAGTTATGAAGGGAATTCAATCATCTGGGAAGGTAAGTCTATTTTTATAATTTCGAGCCTACCTCGGTTATGTTGAAAATAGGATTAGCGAACACTTTTTTGGTTCTGTTGTGCCACATCATCGTCAATGGAGAATCAAAAATTAGATTCATGTTAGCAACACTTTGGGCATAATTTTTACCCCTCGATTTGATATTTTCCTGCCCAAAATAAGTCGGCACCAACTTTCACTTATATCCTAACCAATGACTCAATTTGCAGGTGGTCTACTTCACTTCGATGTTTCCCTATATAGTGCTCACAATATTTTTCATCCGAGGGATCACTCTCAAAGGTGCTGGAGCTGGGCTCGCCCACATGTACACTCCAAAGGTTTGTTTAATAGATTTTAGATCGCAGCTCATGATTTGGAATTAATTGCGGGTAAGCAAGATCCACATGGTGAAGATCGAATTTTTCGTGAAGCAGGAAAGCAACCCGAAAATGAACAGTCCTTTCCGGATTTTGTCGGAAACGCATCGAGTGATATCACTCGTATGAGCGGATTACTGAATGCTGGATTTCTCTGATTATGCGTTACTAATAATATTTGGTTCAGTTGTCTTTGGGTAATTCTTGAGAGACGTTTACAAGGTTCGTGTGGGAATTGACTCTTTCAGTGAAAGGTACCGTTTCTATGAAGGAAAGATCGGACCACGAAGTTGAAGAAATGGCATGTTTACTAGTTTTAGCGAAGCGGGTGTTGAGTTTTTCAACACGTTCGCTGCGGCGGGGCCCACCGGTGCGCCCCACTTGTCCTTCCTTCAGTGCTAAGAATTCTGTCCTTGTGAGAAATATTACCCTCCGCAGCGAACGTTTTAAGAATGAATTTTGAGAAACTGTGGCACCAAGAGCCCGTCAAGAGCCACAATTCTGTCACTCTTTCTTATCGATGTGTCTAAATCCTTGTAGAATTTTCAGCAAATTTGAGTGTAAACATAATTCAGTCCATCAAAACTCGCATATTTGTTTCTATTTTCATGCATATGATTTTCTTAAAATGTGAAAACTCTATTTTGTCTGTCCATTGAGTGATGAGGTAGTGAGATAATTATTCGATATATTCCAGGTGGAGAAACTTTTGGAGCCTACGGTTTGGTTGGATGCTGCAACTCAAGTTTTCTATAGTTTTGGGCTCGCATTTGGATCCCTCATAGCATTTGGGAGTTACAATACGCCCGACAATCATTGCGTCAGAGACGTAATCCTCGTCAGCGTGTGTAATGCATTCACAGCTGTCTATGCCAGTGTTGTTATCTTCGCTATACTAGGTTTCAAGGCTATGTCAAACGTCGATAAGTGCCTTGAAAGGTATGGAATCCCTGAATTTTCTCGTTATCATTCTTTAAAAGTATTCATCCACAGTACTGTACACTAAAAAGCAAGTTACTGCGTGGAACAATGTTGAGTCAGACTATTAGAGTCGTCGAATTTCTGTTCGAATTGAATACTGTAGTTCAACAATGTTTCCACAAATTTGAGACGGCTCTCTAGTATATATGAGTAATTCCGCGCGAAAGCGGACCACGAATTGCAGACATATCTCAGATTCTTTTTCCACTATTCTTAATCGATTCTATGGTCCAAAAAATGAACTTTTCACTCTCTATGGGGTCCAAAATAGTTTTTTGTTTCCGTGGGGAATATCTTTGCAATAGTGTTTTTAGGAAAAAATACCAATCTTTTTTCAGTAAAATGGGTGTAGTTCCGACTTGAGATAAGATACGACCACGCAAATAGTGGCATTCGAAAGGTCTTTCAAAAATCTTCAAAAATACGTTTCGAATAAATTTTTTTGCGGCCACGGACGCCCCCTATGAGCAAAAAGGTGAAAATCAGAAAAAATTCGATTCCTCAAAAACCCAAATATTTTAAATATATCGAAATTCATATTTTGATGTAAAATTACGTGTTCTTCCAGAAAAAAGTGGTCCTGATCTGTGTTTTTGGGTTCTACGCTGTTTTTTCTACGTTTTATCAATATTCTCAGCTTTTTCGGTTGAAAAATGGATTTTTCTGCGCATGCGCAGGAATTTAGACTGCTGAAATCATTTTTATTGAAAAGCCGAGAAAATTTCCTTAAAATGACTACCTGGCGAAGTCAATTCGATGTACTGGGCCCAAATTTAGACGGTCTAAAGAATGATGACACTTCTACTCGAGTCACGATACTAATGGGAAATTTGTGCAAATCTGCATTTACCCCTCTTGAGGATGCTTCTTCATTAATGCGATGTAACTTTGGGCCAAGTGCATCAAATTGACTTTGCCCGGTGGTCGTTTTGAAGGAAATTTTCTCGGCTTTTCAATAAGAATGGCCTCAGCAGTCTAAATTCCTGCGCATGCGCAGAAAAATCCATTTTTCAGCTGAAAAGGCTGAGAATATTGATAAAACGTACAAAAAACAGCGTAGAACCCAAAAACACAGATCGGGGCCACTTTTTTCTGGAAGAACACGCAATTTCACATCAAAATGTGGATTTCCAGATTTTTAAAAAAATGGGTTTTTGAGGAATCGAATTTTTTCTGTTTTTCACCTTTTTGCTCATAGGGGGCGTCCGTGGCCGCAAAAAAATCTTTTCGAAACATATTTTCAAAGTTTTTCGAAAGACCTTTCGAATGCCACTATTTGCGTGGTCGTACCTCACCTCAAGTCGGAACTACACCTATTTTACTGAAAAAAGGTTGGTATTTTTTCCTAATAACACTATTACAAAGATATTCCCTACGGAAACAAAAAATTCTTTTTAGACCCTATAGAGAGTGAAAAGTTCATTTTTTGGACTATAAAATCGATTAAGGCGATGCGGTCACCGTGCACGCTGATTTTTGTTCACAGAAATCTCAAAATCTTTTCCAATTCGGGCTAAACGGCGAGTTATCCAGGCTTTGTAATCATCTAACTTGGCCTGGATAACTCTTCGTTTAGGCCAAATTGGAAAAGATTTCGAGATTTCTGTGAACAAAAATGTGCCAATTTGTAGGTTAGGAAGTACCCGCGGGCAAGTTATTCTCGTTCATCACCGATAGTCTTGGGATTAATGAAAAATGACGAGTTATCCACCACAATTCAGATGATAATAAGTAATGGACAACTGGTCTCAAACTTTATATCATCAAAATTTTGAGGTACATCTGAATGAAATATAATGCCCGGGTTGCACGGCGACCGCATCGCCTTAAGAATAGTGGAAAAACTATTTGAGATATGTCTGCAATTCGTGGTCCGCTTTCGCGCGGAATTACTCATATACATTGAGGAAAGCCCGCGATTACTATTTTAACTTCACTCATTGATTATTCATCTTCTTGTTGCGTTGAGTGTATCGGTTCAAATTATCAAATAGTAAATAGTAAAGCAAATCAAAATTCAGGAGATGGCGAGTGTCTCATGTTTTAGAATTCATCTTGACCTTGCTACACTCGAGTGTCAGAAGTCAAAGAAAAGCCCAAGAAGTCTTGACATGCTCTGTTACTATTTTTGGATTGACACTCCTTACAAAACTAAACGAAAAAAGCACCTACGGTAAGAACTGTCACGAAGTTGGTGTTGTGACCATTTCTCCGAACTTATACTCCATTTTCTGGATACGAACGAATGAGATTATTCATGTAAGTTTTGGCGTTTTGTGTATAAATAAACAAGAAAATGTAACAAAGCCTTTTCGAATAACAAGGACAGATTGAAAAATGATATTCTGTGTTTCATTGGTTCTTCAGGGTACAATCGGGCCTAAGAAGTTTTAAGGACATTGGTATTAATATACTTTTGAATAAAATTCTTCGCAATCCGAGAAAGATTATGAAATCAATTTCGGTCATCTTTGAGGCATTTGATTCAATTTTGTAAGATATAAGAAATACAAGAACCATTCTATGTTATTGATCAATTGGAAAGCGTAGACATACATAGGCTAAATATCTTTAATTCATTTGATCCTTCAATTCATGGAGAAATGATGGTGAAGTTGATAAAATTTGTTTTGTTTCTAGCAATCGGAATCTATTAGTTCAACACGGATTTTTGAGTGCCACCGCTACTGACCAACAATATAATGTACTTTTGCATACTCTACCCTCACTTCCAAAAAATTTAACTCTGGGCGATTGCAGATTGAGTAAGGAATTGGATAATGTAAGTTCTATTTGAATCAAGTCGTAATCATAACCATCACGGAATAATATTGACATGGTTCGACTGTTTTGTTATAAAATAATGACTAATATTGAAGGCTGCGGAAGGTACAGGATTAGCATTTATAGTATTTACACAAGCAATAGTAGAACTCCCTGGAGCTCCTTTCTGGTCGTGTATATTCTTTCTCATGTTGTTGGCGCTTGGACTGGGATCTCAAATCGGACTTCTCGAAGGAATGTTATGTGTGATCTTTGAAATGAATATCTTCAAGAAAGTCAAGAAGCAATATATTACAGGTTTGTTGATATTTCAGCATATGTGAATCCAACTTTAGGTGTACCCGCGTCAGCCGTTTTGGTCGAAGTAAGAAATCCCATTCAGCCCAATACATTCCGAAATTCTTCACGAACTCAATAACAAAATTAGGTATAAAATCTCGCTGTTCAGAAACACGAAAATCACGAGAGCCGACAATAACGGCTTTTCTATGTGTTATGAGTTACGAAGAAATCGATCGCTCTTAAATGCACGCGCCTATACTCCCAGATTGAGCCCTCCCGGATTACGTTTCCCTCCAATACAGTTTTGGAATGGAAGTTACAGAACTGTACATTACAAGATACGTTTCTTTTTCACAGGAGTCCTGTGCTTATTTTGCTTTTTTGTGGGACTCATCTTCTGCACTGGAGCCGGGGAATATTGGCTAAAAATGTTTGACAGTTTTGCCGGTACTATTGGTCTTGTTTTGGTAGCGTTGATGGAGATGATCGCTGTAGTGTATGTCTATGGACACGAAAGGTGAGATTTCTACCTGTATAATACAGACAGATCGGTATGAACGTGACCTATCTATGGTATTATATGAAATCATCAATGTATTCGGAAAGACTAATTCATGTTCAATTTTTCAGGTTTTCAAAGGATATACAAGATATGACTGGATACAAACCAGGCCTGTATTGGCAATTAACGTGGAGGTTCCTTGCTCCCATGATAATGATCGTGATTTTGATCGCAAGCATAGTATCTATGCTTCTGAAGAAACCCACGTACAATGCATGGGATGCTTCTAAGGTAAACTCACGTTGGCTTTTCTCGTACATAAGGCTGTATCGAGTTGATAAGATTACGCGAATGAACTCATTTCGATCTTCGGAATAAGTTTCGAAAACTTGAGAATTATTCTAGATGTAGTTTGAGGGAGCTGTTGAATTCAAACTCATTTCCAGAAATACTCCATATCATCATGATTTCAAGATAATTGTTATTAAAGTTGCCCAAACCGCTGCCCTTGATTGTTGTCTTCACGGTTTGCTCATAGAAGCCGAGACTTTTATTCTGTCATTAGTTGGTCCGTGCGCCCGAAAGAGAAAGAATGAATCTACAAAATGAGCCATGTAGGATCCGTGGGCTAGTATGTTATTTTATACGACTCGACGCGCCGTATAAAGCGGCATATGCGTCTCGTGCCAAAAACTTTGTTCTTCACGATAACCTTGTTGGACGTTTATCGCAAAGAACAAAGATTTTTGGCACTCGACGCATAATATACTATTTCTCATGAGGTACATCCGTCTTTTTTGACTGCCCTTGCTCTCTATGTCCAATGTGTAAGCCTCGATAGTCCGGTTCATGCATGCACGGATGAAAGGAGTATCAGAACGTGGGAGAGTGTGCGCAACGATGAAAATAACAATTCATCCCACTAACAAAAATTAGTCCACAGTCAACATGTTATGGCTCGTTTTGAAGATGAAACAGAGAAAATTTTGATGATTCGGTTTCCAAGCAGTAAGTCGGAGAAAAACACCTCCAATACCTAACGAAATCTTTGCCAACTTCACCAATATAATTTAATGGTTGGGAGCTACTCAGTACAGCTCAAGTAGTATCGTTGTTCTTTTTATTGCGGATACTGAAGTATTTCAAGAAGATACACATTGGGTAGTTTTTCCCGAAAGTTATATGAAAGTTTCATGAATTCATCAAATTGTATAAATTGTTCACGAAATAATTCATCGTCGAAATCGTCGAATTCGAAGTCGTTCTGCATCAGAGAGGTATAACTTGAGGTGTATGTATATGAGTATTACAGCGAAAACTTACGCAGAACGTGTAGTGACCTCCCATTCCGACTAGTGAGGCCACGATCTTGTATAAAAAGTGCTCAGTGTTGCGCCGCAATAAGGACGCTCCAATGCGACTAACATCAGCGTCGGGCAGAGCTCGATAGTGTGCGTGTACACTGCCCCTGAAAAGTCATTCAAACGCCGCCAAGAACGCCGCACTATCGGGAGACGAAACGCTATCCGCGTTTAAAATCATTTTTTCAAACTTTGCCAAATTTCTATCTTTGTTACTCCACCATCTCAAATCTTTCCATCAAAACCATTCGATGCAACTTTGTATTTAAACGAAGCTCGAAGGTACACATGCTTAAAAATATAATACATTTAATTGAGCATGTGTGAAAACCAGTACATAAACTGGTATGTTAAAGACATTGCTCTGTACAGTCAAACATCTCCCATTCATACCAAAATTAAAAAAAATGGCTCTAGGGAAGAAGATGGGGAAGTGATTCTCACGGGATACCCCATATATAACCGAGATAAGATTGGAACCAAGGGGTCGAAAAAGTTTTTGGTAGGTTTTTTGCTCATCTTTCAGACGCGCGCAACTGCGTCCCTCTATCTTACGTTGCTTCTAAGCTATACCTATCGATTCTAGTGAAAACGTTACGAAAATTGTGCAAGAAAAAAAATCAAAACATAATTTCAATCAGTGTGCCAGGGGGCCTTATTCTAATATATATTTCCCGCGGCGGAGTGGGAGAGAATCCCGCAATTCCCAACTTTTCCTACTCCACATTTCGTAAACAAACTAGTATTTAACGTTCATTGCTACAAAAATATTACCTGAGTATACTTTATGGCGTATCCTTCCAAACCCCCAAACATTTTTTAACATCACACAATTCTAAAACTGGGCCTCAAGTCATCTCAACAAGAAATTGGGTCATTTTTCGATCACAATCAAAGTGACAGGTTAGTAAGCGGAAGTGTTGTGGTCTAAAAATGATTTAGTTTCATATTAAGATGACTTGGCCAATCTTCGAATTATGTGCACTGAGAAAAAAAATTGAACGATTTTGAAGAAAATTTTTCTGATTTGAATAAATATACTTTCATATCCTCCTAGGCAAACATTTATTCAAAATGAATGATCGCATTTCTTCGGAATGAATAAATATTTATCAAATCCGGAATAATATTTGATGAAATCCGATGATGATTTTATCGTAAGTAACTCATTTGAACGATTTGCGATGCTCAAATGAATAACTAATATTCGAAATGAATAAATATTCCTTCAGAACGATGAAATAAACTTCATTTCAAAGAAATATTCATTCCTATGGAATATCATAGATAACTAAAAGCAAAATCTATTTCACATGGTTTGTTAGCCAACCATGGAAAGATTATTCACATCAGATAAATATTTATTCAAATTACTCCTTCGAGTTGGGGGATCAATAATTATTACTATTATTAACAATTGTCGATAATTCCATTCTTATGTAGTTAAGATACTCGCTATTTATATCTAAGACAACAACGCACTTCATTATCATGACTTAATTGTATCGCTCGCACTGATATTGCATGTATGTGTTATGCGACTTTCCGAGCCTTATATATCAATCGAGGACCTATTTGGCCGCTTGCGAGGAAGGGTTCCATGCCTCCTTGTTTGATGAAAAATTGAAATTAGAGCTTGAATTCCTATTACGAATCGACTAATCGAGGTCCGCCATTAAAATGGCGAGAAGATCTGTCGATTATCGTGAGAAATTTTTTGTTGGGACGATAATAAAGCTCGAAGAAATTCATTTCAGGAGATATAACATTTGATGCGCCACCTAGTGGCAAGAATCGGTCGAATACAGATCTTAAGTCATTAACAATTCCATAACTTATTCCCAATGGGTGAATAGCCAATGACCTTTATCAAACGAACGTTTGACCAAGTTGGATAATTAGAGAGGATCCTTGAATTTATTTTCACTAATCCGATTAACATAAGATTCATCCGATTACTTTTGAACAAATATTTATTCGGAATAAGTATGGAACTTCATTCATCCTAGAGGAATGGTATTTTAGTACAATCATTATCTCTTCAACACAACTTGATCGTAGAGAGCTACACTGAGCACATGATTTTCTGGGATCAAGCTGTGTAAAATATTGAATGAAATTTTAAATTAAAATCTATTCCAATGAAATATAATTCCTCCAATCGGATCAACTTGAGAACTGAATAGATTCATATCATTACTATGAATCAGGGTTTGACAAATAACGCTAGTTTCGTTATGGTGCGTTATTAACGAAACCCTCGGAGATCTGTTATGATATTCGTTGTTTCGCTAAATAATGGGTAGAATTTCGTTATGCTATTCGTTACGTTACTAGAATAACGTTAAAATCATAACGAATTGAATTTCGTTTCGTTATGAGTTTCGGTATTATTAACGAAACTTATAACGAAATTCATCTGGATAACGTTATTCGAAACTAACGAAACTGATAACGAAATTGAGTAACGTAATTTCCAAGACATTTCGTTAATGTTTTCCGTTACGTTAACATAACGAAATTCTTTTCCGAGTTTCGTTACGTTATTTTTTTCCATTATATTCACAGCCGCTAATGAATTCTGACTCATTTCTGAGTGAACGCAATATCACACTCTCTGAAAATGACGGTATCTCGGATTCTATGTGTCGTGGGAAAATTTTGAAAAAAGTATCTCCGGATAGTTGGTCATACCCACCAACCTAGTCTATTTCTAGCACATTAGGAATCAGTCATATCCGATCGTCTCTATCTAAGGCTCTCGTGGGGCAAAACTTCATCCTGATCGCTTGGCGTAAGGAAAAAAACGAAACAAAATACAATTTCCATTTCGTTACGTTACTCGCGGAAGTAACGTAACGAAATTAATTATAATGTGAATAACGTTACTCGAATACCGTAACGAAACTCTAATACTTGAATTTCGTTTCGTTATTAATAACGTTATTCACATATAACGTTATTCACGTAAAAGTAGAGTTTTGTTACTATAGAGTAACGTTATTAATAACAAAACGAAATCCAAGGATTGGAGTTTCGTTACGTTATTGTATTATGTTAGTGACATTACGTTACGGTATTTGGTTATGTTATCTTTCGGCAAGTCCGAGTCCTCAGAACGACATATTCTTAAACATAGATGAATCTGCCAAAGAATTCAGATGATATTCGTCTTATTTCAATATCCATGTATAAAATGAGTCTGTTGAGCCCATTAGGTCCGAAGAATGCAAGATCCCTCTACAATGTATAATGGAGGCTTGATCTTTCGTTTTGAAAAGAAAGTTATTGATGTAGGGTTAGAACTCATTCGTCTCGAATTTATTTATGACCTGAGCAATCAGAACGCTTTAGAAAAATGATTTCTGCACCATGGATGAAACTGACTCTTGAATCTAGTCATAATGATCTATTGTGAATAAAGGGTTGATATAACCGTGATTTGATCACGTGTTGAATTTTGTAAAATCCATATCATCAGAATGAGACTTTGGTTCTAGGAATTCATTGGACCAATCATAGAATTGGATAAATATTTATTTAAATCTGGTGCAATAGATGCAAGTGTTAATGTTTCCTCTGATTGAATACGTAACAATTGATTTTAATGAAATAACTCATCAAATATCAATGCAAATTTATTCAAGTTGATTTATTTGATTTGGAGAAATTGGATTATGAGAACCGATGGTTCAATTTCTTCAATTCGGAGGATGTATTTTCAGTTTGAATAAATATTCTTTCCCATTAAATACAATTTTTCTGATTCCGGTCATTTGATAGTTGAGTGCATTTCTATTATAAATATGAATAAATGATTATTTGAAAGTATGAAACCTCATTCATTCCTGAAAAATTAGTTTTTAAATCAGTTAAATCTTCTATGAATAAATATATTTATTGAATTTCAATAATTTTTTTTCTCATCAGTGTAGGTATATTTTGATGATATTTTTGTAACAATCAAATGTTACAAACTAGTTTGTTTACTAAATATAAACTGGGCGGAAATTGGAAATGCTGGATTTTCTTCTACCCCGTCGCGGAAGAAATGTATTAGAATAAGGTCCCAGGGTCCGAAAAATTTTTTCTAATTATTTCCATAATGGCAGATGTTCCTATTTTGACCAATAGAATTGGAACAGTTCATTCAAAATGAACTCCGCGACCAACCATTTTTTGGTGTACCGTTTTCTCGTGGAATTACTCACAATCAAATCACATTGCGAGAAGAAGCCTAGAATCAAAGTTTCCAATGCTGCATGTACATTTGTAGCCGAAAATTAGACAAGTAATTAACTTTGTCAAATCCATAGACACCACTGCTACTCCATCAAAAGTTGATTCATCTTGGCGGGAACAATTTTTTCATTAGTGTATAATGGGAATAGATGAATTGAGCAAGGCAGACTGTATCGGGTTTTCCTGCTAATATTTCATTTCAGCACTCAGAGCGACATTTTGACTGTGTGAACGACAGCCCTTTCCAAGCTGAAAAATGATTATAACAATTTATAACATATTATTCTCCCATACTCTCCTATGGCACAGGCGTTTATATTGAAATTATACCTTTAAATTGCACAACTCTTCATTTCACTTCATATTGCAATGAAAAATTCCCCAAGTATACCGTGCGTGGTCAGATCATCATAAATGTATCTGACTTGATCGTTTATGGTAAATTAATGAACACATGGATTCAACAACGACAATGATTGGAAGATGCTCATGAAACTGATAACCTACGATTGTAATTCTTTGGTAATAGAACTTATGGGCTATCGTCTCGAAGGTGTAGGAAGATGACGATTCCTGCTGTTGACATTTTTGACAACGGCTCACCTGAGACTGAGAGCTACTATACAGTACGTTCAAAAGTAAGGCTAAAAAAGAGGGCAGCACATACTGGTTGACCAGAATCCACGATAATTGATTGATACATTGCCGATCGGGCAAGATCCCCTTTTGAACGTACGGTATAGTAGCTCTCAGTCTGAGGTGAGCCGTTGTCAAAAATAACAACAGCAAGAATCGCCTTCTTCCCACACCTTCGAGACGATAGCCCATAAGTTCTATTACCAAAAGATCACAATCGTGAGTCATCAGTATCATCATCATCTTCCAATTATTATCATTGTTGATTCATGTGTTCATTAGTTTACTATTAGGTTTGGATACTATAAACACATTCAAGTCAGGTACATTTATGATGATGTGACCACCCCAGCTATGCTTGGGAAATTTTTAATTGCAATATGAAGAGAAATGAAGAGTTGTGCAATTTTAAGGTGGAATTTAAATATAAACACCTGTGTCTTAGGAGAGTATGGGAGAACAATATGTTATAAATTGTTATAATTATTTACCAGCTTAAAAAGGGCTATAGTTCACACAGTCGTAACGTAGCACTGAGTATTAAAATTAAATATTAGTAGGAAAACCCGATACAGTCTGCCTTCCTAAATTAAATTACGATCCTGCAATAGAGCTTTATATTGGGGAATAGATGAAATCCACGCGGAGAAGTTTCCAAGTCACCTCCATTATTTTCGTGATCGATTTTGAGACCGGAATGTCAGTGCAATTCATATCAATTTCATGTACTTGATAGCCGTTTCCTGGGATAATCAATGCACTGTAAACATTTTCTTCGAAAAACGTCAAGCAACCGGTTGAATGAGGAATTCATTTATTTGGTTGGAAATTCAACCAGTTCCTTTAACCAATTGGTTACATTTTCCCTTCAACCAGTTGGTTGAAGTGTTTCGAAGAAATTGTTCGCAGTGACGAGCTAATACTCAAAAAAAATGAAATGATACTTCTGTAAACGATCTATGACAAATCATCATTCTATATTCCAAAACGAATGAAAAAAGCCAGCATAGGCATGCGGAGGCTCCACTTTCAACTTCTGAATTTTTAGGACCAAAGGGTGAAAGTTTTCACGATAATACACATATAAGTATTATCACGATGTATATTCTCATAAAGACAAATATTTGGAAAACGATTGAAGAATGTTGTAGATAAGATTAAAAAACGGTAGAGTATTAATCATTGAAGCTATTCTCTGCTTCATGCATGAATTTCCGCGGATCCGATTCCTTCTATCATTGTCATTCGTGTCAAACCTGAACAACGTTATCATTTTTTTCAGGATGTGTAGACTTTTATTCATCATCAACTCTCTCGATGAACTATTGAGTATTTCAAAAAACTGTCTGTTTTTGTTCCAGTGAATTCTAATTCGATGCGGTCACCGTGCACGTTGAAAGCTATTCGCACTTTTGTCCGATACAATTGCGACTTGGACTAAACGAGGAGAAGACGAATACTTATTATCATCTAAATCGAGTTCGTCTTCTCGTCGTTTCGCCCAAATTGCAAGAGAATTGGATAAAAGTGCGAATAACTTGCAATCTACACGGTGACCACATCGCCTTAATCATAATGAATCTGACGGATTTTCACGCATGAGTGGTCGTTTTTAATTGAAACGGTATCATCACGACTCTATCATGGTTTTTCACATTTTTCTCATTTTTCCAAAAATTGAGTTTTTCGGGTTACACTGGTGTAGCTCCCAAATATTCAACAGACTCAAAATCTTTATAAGATGACATGATTCTGAAGATGGATACGGGTTCAGCGATTAGGGGTCATAACTCCCCGTCCATAACTCCTCGTCCGTTTCTCCCCGCGGTCAAAACTCCCCCCCCCCCGTCCCAGAGCTCCCTCGTGTCATAACTCGCCCATCCAAATTTCCTGACGAACTTATTAAACATCGAAAGAGAACTCTGATTTCCCGGAGATTTGTATTTTTTATTCATCTTCTGCATTTTTTACTCTTTTCGTCGTCTTTTACAGATTTTACAATTTTTACGAATTTTGTAATTTAAGATGATCACGTCCGATTAAAAATGTAGATGTAACCAATATGCCGGATATGCCGGAGGGACTCAATAATTTCACCGTCCCGTACATAGGTGTCCAGGTGTCATAGCGCGACACATGTTGGACACAGGTTAGAAGTACAATAACAATTGGGTGTTTGTTTGTTGACGCCGAGGCATTCGAACACGTTGAAAGAGCTCTAGCAGAAGAGGGAAAATACTTGGGGAGTTTTGTCCAGGAGGAGAAACAATACTCGGGGAGTTATGTCCCAGAAGAGTTATGGAAAGGGAGTTATGACTCCCTAACGGGTTTAGCAGCTGAAGTTGCGTCTAAGAAAGTCTTTAGTTTGAAACTCATTTTCATGGTTACCAATGTTATTTGTCCTGAAATTTCAAAAAAATGAAGACAATTCTTAGCTGATCGAAGTAACTTTAACTTTGCGCAAAAACGCGAATTTTCCATATAATAGCGACACTTCATCATATAATGCTCACTCATTCTACCACCACGTATCTTATCATATGTATCCATCGAGGAGTCATCTTTAAGACGAATTATGGATTTTCAGATTATTAGACCAATGTGGTTCAATAAAACATTTCAATGTCGTAGTAAAAATGAGTTTTCGGCAAGAGCTGCACCAACTTTATTCAAAGTAAGCTTGATTATCCTCTCTCAACTTTTCCGAGTGAAATCTCACTCGGAAAGAGTGAGTTCTGACTCGGAGTTCGGAGTGAAATCGTGGCAACTCGGTACCGAGTGAGTTTCACTCAGAAAAAAGAGTGAGATTTTTCACTCGGGGAATCCGAGTGAATCCAAATCTTATTTAGCTGAAACTGAATATTTTCGTTTAATCAATACGTTGCGGGCTATAAAATTAATGAATTTATTATCAATCATCCGAAGGTTAGAAAAAAAGAAAAAAATCTATTCCGCCTATAGCGGCATGGTCAATTCGATAGTTTTGTAATTTGGGAAGTACGGGGAATCGAACTCAGATGTCATGATTGTTAGTCGGACTGCTTCTCCACTGAGCTACTGCTGCTGTTGACACCTGAGCTCCATAGCACCCTGTTATGTAAATGATGCACCGTGTGACTTTATACGTGTCGTAAGTGGAAATGAAAATATGAAAACTATGATGGTGAAAACGAAAGTGAAACCTACATTTTCCCGGTATGCAGGGCATTGCTTCTATAGTAATCGGGTTGATTAATTTATACGTAATATGATATAATATTGGGCTGTACATGCATTTATGAAACTTATGGGAAAGGATCCTTTCCGATATTGACATTTCTTTGCTCAGTTTTTCAACGAATATTGCAGGAAATCCTCTATTTTCCTCTTTGTAAGCTACGCATTGATCCATCAGTAACAAACGAGCGGCAAAACATAACCTAAAATTTGATTTGAGCGTCTCACTCTTGCATCCGAGTGAAATTTCACTCGAACTTCCGAGTGAAATTTTTGATTTTTTTGATATCTGACTCTTTACCGAGTGAGATGGACTTTCACTCGGAATCCGAGTGAAAAATCTCACTCGGAGAAGTTAAGAGAGTCGGCAGTATTGTGAAAATTGTCCCCAATTGAGCGTATAGAATAAACCAAAGCATCGATAAGAAGAAACTCCGCGGAGGTGGGAATGGGCTATTCTGGAGAAGTATATGTATACTTTCCCAGAATAGCCCATTTCCACCTCCGCGGAGTTTCTTCTTATCCATGCTTTGGTTTCGTAGCGTCCATTCGAAGAAAAAAAAAATTTGTTGAAAGAGGGGCTCTGGGTATATAACATTGATAATAAGTTTAAAAATTCGAGCTTTTTCCAATCGTGTTAGTTCCAAAAGAATGAGAGATGAGTACAGAGTCATCAAAATTCATGGAAGGTGCCCTAGGTTTACTAAGCAAGCCAATCTTCATTTTTACTTGATTATAGCGACGTGATTTTGAATTTTTATTTGCCGCGAGGTGGGATCTCGACCCAGGGGCCTTATTCTAATACATTTTTTCCGCGACGGGATGGAAGAAAACCCAGCATTTCCAATTTCCGCCCAGTTTACAATTAGTAAACAAACTAGTTTGTAACATTGATTCCTACGAAAATATCATCGGAATCTACTCAATGGCGTATCCTTCCGAACCTTCAAAAATTTTTTAGCACCACACAATTCTAAGATTGTCCCCAAAGTCATCTTAACATGAAATTAAATCATTTTTAGACCACAACATTTCCGCTTACTAACCTGTCACTTTGATTGTAATCGAAAAACGATCCGATTTCTTGTTGAGATAACTTGAGGCCCAATTTTAGAATTGTGTGATGTTAAAAAATGTTTGGGGGTTTGGAAGGATACGCCATAAAGTATACTCGGGTGATATTTTTGTAGCAATGAACGATAAATACTAGTTTGTTTACTAAATTTGGAGTAAAAAAAATTGGAAATTACCGGATTTTCTCCCACCACGCCGCGGGAAAGATATATTAGAATAAGGTCCCAGGAGTCGCAAGTCACAAGTGATTTCTTCATTCGACTGTATGAGGATATCACTGTTTCCAACCAGTATTCTACGAGTAGCATCCAGCGGAAATCCTGCAAAGTTGCAGAGGTACATTTTCAGATATTGGAATTAAAGATATGAGAAATATCAGGACTGAGATGAAGGCTGTGATCTCACGTAATACCCTCTATCGTTCACTGAAAAACTCATACTTTTAGGACGATGGTAACTTTGAATTTCAGTAAAATTCCACAGTCTCGGTGGTTCGTATTCATTCAAAGAGTATTCATGAACTGATCTGCAAGCAACCCTCAACATGAATTGGTCTCGTGTATCGGTATAACGAAAGAATGAAACATCGGCACCAAATTATGGGAGACTTTAATTTTTGCTATCATATTATTACATGACTCGACTAATGCAAGCTAATTTTAATCAACGGATCTGTTGATTAAGTGACATAAATCGATATTGGATTACTTTAACTCGATCTATGTACCTTCAAGGCACCTCGCAATTCGAGTGTTGCAACTTGAAGGATTTTGATGGAATCTCAAATACATGAAAAATGAGATGAGAAACGAAAAATTTTGACTCTACGCTAGATGTTGGTGCGTTTCGTCTTTCCTCTCTTTAATTTTCTGTAATACTCTCTTTACAGGGTGTGACCGTTGCCTCAAACTATCCAGATTGGGTACTTGCAATTGCGGTAGTGATGATCTTGACTGGTATCGCACCCATACCGGTAGTCTTTCTGTTAAGGAGGTTTCAGTGTGTCAAGCTAGATGTGAATATTTACCAAGGCAGTATTCGTCGTAACGAAACGACAGTTTCTACGAAAGAAATGATGGACGATGTTGATGTAAGTGTGTAGTCGATGAATAATTTATTTTCCCTCATGAGCGGAATGAAGATAGGGAATTACACAGATCGAATGTAAAACTGAGGCACAGCTCCGACTATCTTCATTTGAATTTGTTTTTTGTGGCTCGCGAGCGCTACGAAAGTCTGTGTCTTACAATGAAATTTTAATAGACGATCGATTCCACGCGGAAGCCACCTACGGAAAGGAGTTATCTCTCAGATTTTTTTCCAACCTTTGCCATCTGATTCGATGACTTAAAATAGGAACTTCGAATCACCTTTGGGGTCCAAAAGAATGTTGTTCTTCCGTAGCACACGCACCCGTCAAAAATGCAAAACTTCATCGTGTCAAAAACGATGCTTTTTTATTCACTTAAATAAGAATATCTCGAGTTCTTCGACAGATACAGATTTACTATCTACGGCATCTGAAAGGGCATTGAAAAACCTATCGTGAACGCTGTTGCAGAATTATTTTTGTTGACTCGAAAGCTTTTTGGAGTCAAAACAGTGTTTTTCACGAAAACATTAATTTCTCAAAAAGACATTTTTTCGTGTCTTGAAATTCACACATTTGACGTAAAATTTTGCATTCTTTCAGAAACAATCGATTTCAAAGTGGACTGGGGCAATCCAAGCGATTTATGCATTTTCTAAAATTCAATTTACTTAGTTAATGGGAAAATGTCATTCACAGTGCATGTGCGTGAATTCAGACTTTTGGAATCATTTTTTATGAAAGCTGATGTAATTTGCTACAAAGTGACTACCTGCTAAATTCAAATCCATGGTCTGGAACGGGATCTACAACACAATGCTCGACACAATGAATTATGTCGAATCAAAAACACACCAAAATTCAGCATATTAGAGTAATTCCACGCGAAACAGACGTAGCAAAAAGGGTCACGTCTCAGATTACTTTTTTTTGGCTTTTCCATTCGATTCTGTGGTACAAAATTCGAACTCTTCATCACCCATGGGACAGCATAATGCAAAATTTTGAGCACATTCAAAACTGTCGATTGTGGGGTTCCAGATGGACGAGTGCCAGGACAGACTTGGAGATTTCCCAAAACAAGAGGATGACGACGAAGATGAGGTCAATAGCGACGATGATAACAACGGCTCTTCCACTCTCTCAAAAATGGCCTCTAATAGTATGAGAGGTCGTGGATTCAGAATGGAAGCGAGAAATTTCTAATAAATCCGGATAGTATTAGCTGTTGATGGTGAAGCGTCATGTAAGGCAAAGATATGGGAGAGATGTTTTGAAAAGAAGGCTCATTGATCTTGACTTCCAATGAGATTCTCAACGTACACGTGATCCTCGTTATCTGCCAATACCTGTATCCCCGGCTGACCACGTGATACGAGTCCTTGTTATCCGTGTTGATTGTCACTTTCATCCGCAGTTTATTTCTCGATGCGATAAATTGTGTCAAATTCTTTTTGATGGCAGGGCTTCAAATGCTTCCAATTTGTTTTCAATCTTCGAGTCCAGACAACTTATTCTGAGTGTGACTACAATTTCCATTGATGAAGTAGCATGCTAGCCAATCACGATTCTTCTACTCAACACTATTGATCGATTACAGCACGATTCACACTGAATCGAAACAATGTACCTAACTACTTAATCGTGAAGATTATTCGTCTCTTATGAGAGTTTCCATGGAACTTTTAACTATTGACCCTCTGAAATAAAAAAAAAATTTTCTCATCGTACACGTTTGAAATGGGTTTCATGTGATACTTAGACCTCGAAAACATGTGAAAAAAGTGGTGCCACTCTCTTCCAAGCCGAGGTATCTGGTTCAGAACGACATGTACGGAATTACACACTTGAAACATTCGTGAATCAACTTCAATCGAATAGATTCGATTCAGAACATTGTCTAGACGATCGATACGGATTATATTTTGCCTGACTTGACTTTAAGATGAATTTCATCCTCGATTTCTCCGAAATTCGAGGTAAATTTCCAAAATCGAGTCAAGAGCTATGAGTCTCATTTCAATTTCTAGAATACACTGTGGAGTTATTTTGTTCATATTTTAGCCGTATACTGTGTAAAAATCAAGAAAATCGCGATAACATCACATTTGAAGGCTTATTCAGCTTACCATCCGGATTCAAATATTTCTCCTCAGCTTCTCACAGAAATACCGATCGACAATTGCAACTCAGAACAGTGCGGTTATATCCCTTCTGTGATGAAGAAGAAAGAGCACAACATTCCAATCCTGTGCTTTACGTTTCCTGAGTATGCCGTCAAAAAATGACCGTTTCGAGAGCCAGTGGCGCGATAACTTTATGAGCTTTGAAGCTTTATAAAATTTGTCCGGATCAACGCACACTCACAAACCAAACGGGATTCGATTTGTCTTCTTTTTAACTTCGGAAACTCATTGCTAAATTCCCCATTTTGCACAAGGTATTTCATTAATTTCGTAAACAATAGCAAGAGAAAGTTTTCCCACAATACTCGGTTACATCGATGAATGAGAGCTAATATCATAGCCAAATCAGCGCACACCTCTGAATCAAAGCTATGGATATATCATTCCACCGAAGTAGTTGAGGCATAGGTATTTTAGTTACAGCCTTATCAATTCAAAAAATCGCGTTGGTACGTTTGTAAACTACCCAAAAATCATCTTTTGCGGTCTGCTATTGACAAATCAGGATGCGTTCCAACAAGAAAGAATGTAGCTCATATTGAACGATGCCAAATACCATAAAATGCCACTCCTGCGCACTACGAATAGTTCAAAATACTCCTGGAACACTGCAGTAACACAAAAGTTAAAAGTTCCGTGGAAACTCTCTTATAGAGCAATTGAAATTGTCGAGTAACTTACATGAGAATTTCCAGGTGGAGATGTCTTTAAGAAGGAAAGAGAGGTCTTGAGACGAGAGATAGGCAAACGTGCTGTTTCAGCTAAGCAGGTTGAAATTTTAAACAAGCTCAGAGCTGGTCAGTCTTGCAGTTAATCACTCGCTCTGAGCTTCGAATTACTTTATTCTGCAAGTTAATGATCTAACTCCCCTTTCCCCATAGGATCGATATTTTACTATTATCCGTGAATTTTGCAGCCACGGGACTTCCCTGAAACGTAACCTCCTCGGATAACAAGGACATCCCGAATGGTATTATCCGTATCCACATTATGGTCGATTTGATTGGATAGGTGTGAAGTTTTTCAAGATTCCTGACTTTTTCCATTACGAATGAGCTCGCAATTAATGTATCTACAGCAAATTCCAATATAAATGAGATATTTTAACGACTCATGATGTTGATCTGTAATAAGATGGAAAAATCTAAATGAATCTAATTTATTTGTAGTTTTTTCCACTGTCGTTACACTCCTTCAATATAGATCTTCGCAGGTGCTAGTTGCCATTTGGATAATTATCGTCTAAAACAATATATCAAATATATACATAGAAGTTTGCAATTTTTCTTTTGGTCGTTGTTTTCAATTGTACAGGTCAAAATACTGTAACGTGGGAAGGGAGTCTCCAGAATGAACACGAGTGGTTGGATTGAAGAGTGACTTTTATGGAAAAGAGGTAATTGAGAGCTGAGACACATGCAATTTAAATGAAATATCTCGTTACTGCTAAGATTATTTTGGCTTATGTTTCCGGATACCTCGAATATTATATTCCCAAAAGAATTAAAGTCTTTCTGGGAGCTTCATCTTAGGATTCACTAGTGAATGCCCGGCAATCGCGGATTTCGGGCTTTCACGGTAACATATATGAAGTCACTTTTATAATGACATATCATGCTCTGAAAAATTCTAAAATTCTTATTTGACTTTGAGAAATGACACTATGATCATCTAGTGTAATAATTTTGTATAAATTTGACACATGTGTCGTTCATATGTATGGAATTGTATCCAAGGGCAGAATGAGAGAAAGATTAGGAATTGAATATCATAGCCCACATAACTTATTTTACGCTCTCAAATGACATGAATTTCTCGAATATTTGAGCATGAACACGGTATCGATGCAGCCATAGTGAACAGATCTCCTTAATATTCCATGTATTTTCCACCATGAATGGCAGTTCTGGCAATCCTCAATTTTCTTACTCCCTGCTTTGAAGTTTCAACGCTCCGAACGTGCGAGTTTCGGTAATTATGCGTCAGCAATAATTGAATTGCTCCACATCGATTCATCCAAATTGATCAGATTCAGATCGAAAAAGAACAAAGAGTGTGCGAAAGTTCCAATTGTCAACGTTATTCGGAAATCGCAAGTTTGGCATAATGTTAAGACCTCAGAGGAAGGAGTGAACATGAAAGTTGAGGATCGCCAGAGCTGCCATCTATGATGAAAAGGACATGGAATATCAAGAGAATCTGTCCACTATCGCTACATAAATACTGTGTTCGTGCCCAAATATTCGAGGAATTCAAGTAGTTGGAAAAAGTATAATATAATAATGTCGATTATGATAACCAATTCCCAATACTTTCCTCATTCTACCCTTGGATACAATTCTATACATTTCAATACGACACAATGTCAAAGGAATACAGAACCATTTGTTAGATGATGAAAGTGCCACTTCATCTCTCCGAGTCAAATAAGAATTTCAGAATCTTTCAGAGCATATGTCATGGTAAAAGTGAATTTATAAACATTTTGGACAGTGTATGTTTTTTATTATTGAAAATTGTTGAGTATTCACGGTGGTCCTGAACCAAGTCTACCCTCCGCTGACGACAGCAAGTAGGATTCTTGTTGGATATGTTTCGGCACATCTGTGGGATCACAACCTAGTAAGAATCAAAATCGCCATTTGGGCCGTTTTTGAAAAAACACGTTTTTTCGATGTTTTTCCCTTTTTCATCCTCAAAAACTCGAAAGGGACACATTTTATCGAAAAATATGTAGAGCAACTTTTTGTAGAACTTGAAACGATGAACAAAACAAGTCTCCACACATTTTTCCATATAAGACCTCCTGTTCTTGTAATAAACGTATTTTGTCTGAGACTCGTATTTTATCTGTCATTTTTCACGGTTTCGACCCCATAACTCAAAGGGAACGCATTTTATCGAAAAAATTGTACAGCAATTTCTTGTAGATCTTTGAAAAATAAATCAAGGAGGTCTCAACACATTTTTTGATACAAGGTCGTCCGTTCCCGTAATAAACGCATTTCCGCCTGAGACTCGTATTAGAAACAGGAGGCCTTACATGAAAGAATATGTACATATATTTCTTGTTTATCCTTTGAAGATCTACAAATATTTAATGTACATATTTTTTGATGAAATGTGTTCGTTTCGAGTTATGGGGTCGAAACCGTGAAAAATGACAGATAAAATACGAGTCTCAGACGAAATACGTTTATTACAGGAACATGAGGTCTTACATGGAAAAATGTGTCAAGACCTGTTTTGTTCATCCCTTCAAGTTCTACAAAAAGTTGCTCTACATATTTTTCGATAAAATGCGTTCCTTTCGGGTATTTGAAGGTGAAAAAGGGGAAATCATCGAAAAAACCCTTTTTTCGCCTTTTTCAACAAACGGCCCAAGTGGCGATTTTGACTCTAAGTAGGTTGTGATCCCACAGATGTCCCAAACCATATCTAACAAGAATCCCACTTGCTGTCGTCAGCGGAGGATGGATTTGGTTCAGGACCACCATGTATTGTAAATGACTCTTGAAAAGTCCTTACAAGATGTTGAAATACCATTGGCAAGCTTGAGTGCTGATTATTGCGGCTAGAGTTATTTCTTACTGTAGACGTCTTATGTTAATATGATAGAAATATGTATATGTGCATACATCAGGTATCTCAGATAACACAATCTAGATCTAATTTATCGCTTAATTTGAGAAACAGTATCAATCACTTCTTAAAACACACTTTTCAAAGCATATAGAATGATTACATGGCAAAATCACTAAAATTGAAGTATCTCATACTTGCTGAGGTAATTAGAGCTGATGCTGAGGTAAAAGAATATAATTCTATTCTCGGCGGGAAATCAAAGCTTCTGGGGAATTCTTTCAACCTTCTTCATGATCTCTAAAGAGATCGGATGGAAATTCTATTAGTAAAAAAGATATTCGTAAAACATGATTATAAAGTTTTATAGAATGATTTTAGTCGCTCACGTTAATTTTTTCAAATTTGAGGAAGTTCACTCGACCATTTTCATGAGCCAACAGAGAATTCAAATCTAATGATTCGATACTCTTCTGAGTCTCACGTGAGGTGCTGAAATTTTTTGTGTCTCTAAAATACCACACGGGACCAGAGATATGAATGGAAGATTCAAATGACTGTTGAACTGTATGTAATTTGGGGATTAGAATCAAGTGTTTCGGCCCAGTCTCTCCATAGGCCTGATTACTACAACTCTCGAGGGACCTGATATAGACACAAAGGGTATATCAAAGATTTGGAATTCACGAAATCTGCGAATGTAAAATCTGACTGCTATTTCGAGGAAGAATGTGGTTATTTTGAATGGGAGGGAAAATTACTCGACTCCATCTAAATGTTAAGACAGGAATCAGAATAACTGATTCGCAACGACTATATCAGTCTAAGTCGTTGAGGTTTTATAGAATGATTTTAGTCGCTCATCTCAATTTTTCAAATTTGAAGAAGTTCACTCGACCGTTTTTATGAGCCAACAGAGAATTCGAATCTAATGATTCGATACTCTTCTGAGTCTCACGTGAGGTGCTGAAATTTTTTGTGTCTCTAGAATACCACACGGGATCAGAGATATGAATGGAAGACTCGAATGACTGTTAAACTGTATGTAACTTGGGGATTAGAATGAAGTCTTTCGGCCCAGTCCCTCCATAGGCCTGATCACTACAACTCTCGAGGGACCTGATGTAGACACAAAGAGTATATCAAAGATTTGGAATTCACGAAATCTGTGAATGTAAAATCTGACTGCTATTTCGAGCAAGAAAGTGGTTGTTTTGAATGCGAGGAGGAATTACTCGACTCTACCTAGATGTTAGAATATCGAATCATTAGATTTGAAATCTCTGTTGGCTCATAAAAACGGTCGAGTGAAGTTCCTCAAATTTGAAAAATCAACATGAGCGACTAAAATCATTCTATAAAACCTCAACGACTTCGACCGATATAGTCGTTGCGAAGATCATCTAGACACATCTAGATGGAGTCGAGTAATTCCTCCTCGCATGCAAAATAACCACATTCTCCCTCGAAATAGCAGTTAGGATATGGAAGGACTGGGCCGGACCATTTCATTCTAATCCCCATATTACCTAAGTTTAACAGTCATTTGAATCTTCCATTCATATCTCTGGTCCTGTGTGGTATTTTAGAGACACAAAAGATGTCAGCACCTCACGCGAGACTCAGAAGAGTATCGAATCATTAGATTCGAATTCTCTGTTGGCTCAGAACAACGGTGGAGTGAACTCCCTCAAATTTAAATGATTATGAAGTGTCAGTCGGAAGAGTCCTGAAAACCAAAATTGGACCACTCATGCAACAATATATATGAGGAAATGTACCGAACCTTTCACTTTTGGACCATCCAAGAAAAGAAAATTTTTTCCTCCTTGTCGCTTTTGAAACCAATTCCATAGTATTATGGCACCTCTAAAATGTGAAAAAGTTGTGCCCACCATTCTTGAAAGATGTTTATCCCCTGAGAATAATGAGGTGGAATTGGTCCATCACGTTTTCGTCACTATTAAAGGCTCTCCGAGTAGATGGATCGGGAATAATGCAGTATGATGGTTGTTAAAGATGTTGTAATTCCCATTTAATTGAATTCCATTCCTAGAATTGAGCCTCTTTCTGTTATATTCATCAAGTTTCACTCTCCCTGCGTCCACAGAGTTATCGGGAGTACATGCAATTTTTGCTTTTCCAAAGCTTTCCCACTTGAATTATGATGAGCTTGCAGTGTGAAAATGATGTGAGAATTACATACATACAAAGTCGACAGCTATATATAATTTAGATCTGTTACGTGCATCTTTTTCGATCGAAAAAATTAGCTTCCAGGGGCTGAACAAGTTTTCCGAGCTCCTCCATCAAATAACAATCTTCAAAGCCACCTCATTAGAGTGTATGGTGATCCATCATACGTCAGAGTAAAATGGGCAATAGGATTTGGGAGCGACATCTGCTCATTATTCGAGTAAGAAAGGTTTATGTCCTTTTTTGAAGCGGTGGATGCGACAAATTTTGCAAGTTCAACGTCACAGATCTTCGGCCAGAGGAATGCGTCACTGCCAAACAAAAAAACATTCTGATTGTCTGTTCTTACTCTTTAATTTCCCACGACCCGATTCATCCTAGCTCGAATGTTATTTTTTACCTACGAAAAAGTGGTGGAAGAGAGTATTTTCCAAAAAGTGAGTTACGCTTTTTATGGAAGCCCTATTCTGACCACGGACCTGAGTCGCTATGAGAACAAATGCCTATGATTATATCAGATTTGAAGAGTAAGATGAAATTTTTTCAGATTTTTTGAGACAGTGTTATTTTCCCCAGAGGCCGAAGAGTTCCAAAAGATGCGCCAGTTACACTGAAAAAGTACGAAATTCGACGATTCTTCAATTTGTATCAAGAGTACTACGCACGTGTCATAAAAAATCGATAAAGTGCCATCCTGGAAACCATAGAAACTATCTGGAAAACATTTTCCCAGGGCGTCGAAGTTCCGATCTCATTGAAATTATGTATGGTACACTAAAGGTCAAAGGTTCTGTAGATTTATAGTTGTTAGTTATCATGCTACTTTAGAAATTAACCTGTGATCTCAGATTCTGGATTGTGCTGCTATCTGATAGCAACGGATTTTAACCACAACTTGTCTACTTGATATTTTTCAATTGAGGGGGTGGGTGGGAAAAGGGCGTAACCGCCATTATGCCCTTCTTCCGGACATCGCTTTTTTTGAGCCTCTATACCAACATCTATCACCCCCCGAAATCCGTTTTTCATAAGACCCCTAAAACCGCCTGGCAGATGAAAGGGCGTAACCGCCATTACGCCCTTTCATCTGCATGATAAAAGGGCGGAGGTGCAATGATAGAATGTTAAAAGGGCGTAACTGCTATGATAAGATGTTATAAGGGCGTAACTGCTGTGATAAAATTTCAATATCAGGGCTTAATTTTTTGATCAGCCCAACAGGATTTGGAAAAAGGGCTTAAGTACCTGACTGAAAAGATTTAAAAGGGCGTAATTGAGGGGGGATCTGGAAAAAGGGCCTAATTACCGAGGAAACGTTTTATAAAAATTCTCCAGAGCCTGGAAACGCTTTTCCACCTAATATAACGATGAAAGCATGTTGTTTTACCTTCAAATTGAGGGTTTTTACCTTTTCCTAGTGAAAAAAATTTCTCGTCATTTTCACACGACTGATGGAAGCTTTTCGTGTCCATAGAACCGTGGAGCATGAATCGAACCACACCCTAGCAATCAGATATCTTTCAAAACATGCCCAGGAACACTCTCGAAAAATTTGAACACAATTGGACTTGATCGCGAGATTTAATTCCACTTTTTGTGAGGAAGGAAGGCCGAAATTTGACCCTGTATTCGGAAAAAGGGCGTAATTGCATTTTTTGAAATTGCTGAAAAAAGCTCAAAATCAAATTTCATCCCCCGGCTCGGGTTGGGCTATTTCGAGAATGCTATCTTCGAAATAAGTCACCTCAACTCGTCCAATTATGTCTCTAGCGGTATCTATCAAGTTTTTATTGATTTTCTCAAAATGACTGTTTTACAGTTACGCCCTTTTTCCACCCACCCCCTCAATTGTAGATTATTGTATTGCATATTTGAAAGTAGTTTGCAACCCATGACAAGAGGGCGTGTTATAGACTTTTCACCTCTCCAGAAAGCAAATTGGACTTTCAATCTCAGGCTGATGGACTTTAGAAAGACTTCAAGAACTTTCTGGAATGATTATACGGAATATCTCAATCGAGTGAAGATGGAAACGGGTAGATCTCACAACTTCTCCAATTCTTCCATCTTCTCCAGAAGCAATCTACACTCTTCCTCTGCTGCCCTGTCACAAATCAACATTGCTTGGTTCTCTAATGCTGGACCCACTCCCAACTCATATTCCCTGTATACACTTGGGTTGATGGTGGCGAGATCCAGGCAAGCCAGAATTTTGTTCAACTCGGTACGTATACCATCAGAATGACAGGCAACTGCGCACAAGAACAAATCATTATGGTTAGGAGATGATTAGCGATATACTGAGCTTGGTGATTGATGACATTCACCGATTACTGGCATCCACTCACCAAGAACAGCTTTTGTCGTCATATCATTGTGAACTTTGGCATGTAAGAAATTTTGTGTATTGTTATTCACTCTATGTTTCCGACTAGTTTCCACTTCGTTGATCAAATTACAATTTTCACAATTAATTGTCGAAATATATGCCAAACCGCTCGTGTAATGACTGGTGATATTGGACATCAAGAGATCCTGGGGGCACTTTGTACACTTCATGTTGTTTCTCGTAACCTCTAAATCAATGGTGCACGCATATTCATAAAAGTATAGACTGCTGATCGCCTATACCGAGCTTTGACATCCAGGCATAGGACTTAAGGTAAGAGTGAGAGAGGAAGCATGCTCTAAGAGGAAGGCAATTCAACACGCGATTCCTATGTGTGCCTCTTTCGCTCTCATTGCCAGGCCTCGATGTCGACGCGCGGTATAGAAGACTAGCAGTCTATACTTCTATGTCTATGGATGCACAACGCGCTGCCACTAGCGCTTGTGGGAACCGTTTTTTGTGCTGGTGGAGGCTTCCCTTGAGTAGAAATGTGCCCACGAGCTCGCATTCGATTGCCTACATTGAGCGCTCGTATCCTCAACTTCGGATTGAGTAGTTTTTGTTTGATAAACCTTCCCTTGAAACGAACTCCATTTCCCGATGTTCGGGCCGATCGAAAACAATTTCAGAACGCGATCGATTTTTTGGTTACCAAGAGACCAACCGGTTGTTTCGCTGTTACATTTGTGATAGCTCTCGTTGAAAAAACACCGCCTTTTCGAGTTCGCTTCCACTAGATTAGGGTTTTTAGGTGCACTTTTGAATGAAGTTTTAAATCAATTTTCACATTTAGGCTTTTCCTTTGCTAGAGGCATTTTAATTTGGTCCTTCGAGCCTCGAGAGCTAGCCCTTGGAAGTTTGCGGAAAGAGTGTACCTTGGAGTTCGCCTTGAACCTCGCTCGTGGATAGTCGCCTAACCTACATAGTCACCTAACCTAACGTTCGCTTCGCCTGGCAGCTACGATTTTACTACGATCAACACCGATAATTTTGGACTTGGACGGATACTTTTCCAGCTGGAAATTCTTCGACGAGTTTTCCAAGGGGAAGGGTATTTACCATCTACTCTTTTCTATCCCCCACCTTTTTTCTCTTCTTTATTTCTCTTTTTTCTTCCTACATTATTTTCATTACATTTGTTCATATTAGGGATTCCTTTTTCATCATGCCAAGTAATAGTCAGACATCTTCTGAAAAAACTTCATCTAGATCCAATGCTTCATCCAAAATTGATCCTAAATCTAAATCCATCAAAAAATTTTCCGGCAAAAGAAATTTGGATAACCCTCATGAAAATATTGATTCTTCAAAACAATTGAGGACAGACATGCTTAACCCTCTTCCTTCGACCGATTTTTCTCACGCTCAAATCTCTGAATCTTCATCAATGATTAATGATGTTGCAATGACTGATAATTTTGAAGATGCTTCTTCGGACTTGTCTCAAAGATCTTCTACTTACAATTCAGCTCAAGGAGAAGACAACCTCTCCCTTTCTTCCCGAGCTAGTTCTTCGGCTTTAACCATCAGCAACCCTATAGATATGTTCCCCAGTACTCCAACTATTTTCAAATCTTTTCCGGACGTAATTTCTCCTCCCTTCCTTATCCATTTCAAAAGCTTTTCATCCGCTGATAACAGTTCTAAACATTTTTTAGCCTCTCGAGTTGGACATAGGCCCCCGGTTATTCGCAGTCGTTCCGTGTATATCCGTGTGAAAAATGAGCCGAAATGGGGTAAAAAACCACGTGTTCCGTGCGTGTCCGTGAGGAGTTTTAAAGCAAATGCAGCTGTTTATCCGTGAACTTCCGTGTGCTGGCAAGCTCATGTACCCGTGCCGATCCGTTTCATGCCCTGAGCTGAAGGGCGCATCCGTGCAGGTCCGTGTATCCGTGCAAACCCGTCTACCCATGTCTATCCGTTTTCAGTCGGCTCCGTCATCGGATCCGTACGGACCCGTGCAACCGTGTGTATCCGTTTTCAATATTCTTCCCGTCGCATCCGTGCACACCCGTCTACCCGTGTCTATCCGTTATCAGTCGGCTCCCTCATCGGATCCGTGCAACCGTGTGTATTCGTTTTCGATATTCTTCTTGTCAAATCCGTGCACACTGCACACCCGTCTACCCGTGTGGATCCGTTTTGGTTCGTTTCGGTCATTGTATGCGTGCGGACCCGTGCACCACTGTATATCCTCGTACCCGTGCGGACCCGTGCAACCGTGTCTAGCCGTTTTGGATGTTCTTCCCGTCGCATCCGTGCACACTCGTCTACCCGTGTGGATCCGTTTCCAGTCGGCTCCGTCATCAGATCCGTGCAACCGTGTCTATCCGTTTTCAATGTTCTTCCCGTCGCATCCGTGCACACCCGTTTACCCGTGTGGATCCGTTTTGGTTCGTTTCGGTCATTGTATCGGTGCAGACCCGTGCATCCGTGCGGACCCGTGCAACCGTGTCTAGCCGTTTTGGATGTTCTTCCCGTCGCATCCATGCACACCCGTCTACCCGTGTGGATCCGTTTCCAGTCGGCTCCGTCATCGGATCCGTGCGGACCCGTGCAACCGTGTCTAGCCGTTTTCGATGTTCTTCCCGTCGCATCCGTGCACACCCGTCTACCCGTGTGGATCCGTTTCCAGTCGGCTCCGTCATTGGATCCGTGCGGACCCGTGCAACCGTGTCTATCCGTTTTCAATATTCTTCCCGTCGCATCCGTGCCCACCCGTCTACCCGTGTCTATCCGTTTTCAGTCGGCCCCGTCATCGAATCCGTGCGGACCCGTGCAACCGTGTCTATCCGTTTTCAATATTCTTCACGTCGCATCCGTGCACACCCGTTTACCCGTGTGGATCCGTTTTGGTTCGTTTCGGTCATTGTATCGGTGCAGACCCGTGCATCCGTGCGGACCCGTGCAACCGTGTCTGGCCGTTTTGGATGTTCTTCCCGTCGCATCCATGCACACCCGTCTACCCGTGTGGATCCGTTTCCAGTCGGCTCCGTCATCGGATCCGTGCGGACCCGTGCAACCGTGTCTATCAGTTTTCAATGTTCTTCCCGTCGCATCCGTGCACACCCGTTTACCCGTGTGGATCCGTTTTGGTTCGTTTCGGTCATTGTATCGGTGCAGACCCGTGCATCCGTGCGGACCCGTGCAACCGTGTCTAGCCGTTTTGGATGTTCTTCCCGTCGCATCCATGCACACCCGTCTACTCGTGTGGATCCGTTTCCAGTCGGCTCCGTCATCGGATCCGTGCGGACCCGTGCAACCGTGTCTATCCGTTTTCAATATTCTTCCCGTCGCATCCGTGCCCACCCGTCTACCCGTGTCTATCCGTTTCCAGTCGGCTGCGTCATCGGATCCGTGCGGACCCGTGCAACCGTGTCTATCCGTTTTCAATGTTCTTCCCGTCGCATCCGTGCACACGCGTTTACCCGTGTCTATCCGTTTTGGGTCGCTTCTGCCGTCGTATCCGAGCAGACCGGTGCAACCGTGTCTATCCGTTTTGACTGGTTCTGCTCGTTAGATCCGCGCAGACTCTTCCGCTCGTGTCTATGCGTTTAGCGATTAGATATCCTGGAATTGCCCAATCATCAATCTCGAATCAGTTCCCCAGTTCTTCTTGGTCACACGCAAATATCAGAAACCGGCGTAAGAATAAGATCGTGAGTCTTTTCTCATCAAGCTCATTCATTCTCAGGCGATTACAGGCGATTTTTGAGAGCTAATTGTTCATAACCTGCACACGCCTTCCATTATTTATTATGGCCATTATCTATTAATATGTCAGAATATAACTACTGGATGAGGAGGAAACTGAGAATATAACCAGCCAATTGCGTTTTTTTCTCAAGCTACCTTAGATGAAGAGAAGAATGAAGCCAATTTGTCACGTAGAACCAGAAATACCGCGATGAAATAAAATAATAAATTTTCCATTGATGAAGTTCAGTAGTATCCAAAGTGAATTCCTAAAGCCTAAGAGTTGCACCAAATTCAAAGCTTTGCGCATCGGTACTGTCAAGCTAAATGTTGAAAAGACAAGAATTACGTATAGTGCAAGAAATTATTCCAATCAACTACCTCACCACATGAAAGTTAGTAAAAGGCCTCCTTAGTAAAAGTTATAAGGATTCGATCAAAAAATTGGTCAGACACTGGCTTCAGAAGAATGAGATAAACATATCATAAGATTTATCTTGAAATGACAGAAACAATTAAATTCGTGCCTGATGCAATATTACATGAAATAATTTTTTTTTCCTTTACAATCTTTCCATGCTCGTTCTTAGGACTCTAATACCGAATACATTTCTTGTTTTTTTTTGACTGGGAAGTGGGAACTGCCAAATCACTGGGCGCTCTACAATTAGTAGAGAACTAAAAATTGTTCGGGTGAACGGTACGATGACGAAACGTGTCCGGTAGAAAACAACACACACCCATGCGGACATGCGTGCGCGCGGTCAAAGGGCAGGGATGATGGGTCTCTAACAGATTTCGGGGGCTATCGGGAAGAAAACTATCACCTACAATCGATAGATTTTGGTGAGAGGAGAAAACTCTTCGAGGTATTCTTTAGATAAACGAATTTTTCTTTATGATAATATTGGATTCAGTGGGGAATTTTGTCAAAATTTTGCTGGGGTTTTTCTTCAGAGAATCACAGTTCATTCTTCAGAGGGAGCAGAAAGGATCTTACGGCATTTTGCCGCATACAAATCCTATGGGCCCAAGAATACCGCGGAAATATTTCTGCGGTACAGACATACGGTTTACCGACTGGAACTGATCCTATGCAAGATTGCAATAAACCGCGAGTCACTTTGACATGTTACTATCACGGTAATAAGTCGCGTATTCGCGGTCGACCGCTGCGGTTCCATCCTCTGCAAAAACACCGTAAGTGATTTTGCGCTGTGCCTACGAGATTTTGCATAGGATTAGCGTCTTACGGTATCCTCGGCGTGAATTGGAGCATAATTCTGTGGATCCGCATAAAAATGTTTATTTTTTAGTTAAAAACAACTATATTCGATAGAAACATTCTATGAGCTTTGTTACATAGAGGATTATTAGATCTACACGGTGATTTTCTCATCTCATTTCCAATAAAATGCGCTATACAGTTTTTCGTCCGTGGGACAGCGGGGCTACGGTATCTCAGCTCATTCTCTCCGTATTCGGAAGCGCTACAACATTTATCTGAATCATTCTGCTGTTCGACCAATACTCGAGCACAGAATTGCACGAAACCCTCTTTCTGAACCTTTGATCCCTGAAAGAGATCTGTTCCCGATACTATAAACACTTTGCGGATTTGTAATTGACACATCATACTCCTTCAGAAACACTGAGTGTTGCCCTGGTATATTTGATGAAGCTTTAACCCTTAGTTACCCACGCAAGATTTACTAACACTCCAACCCACGTGGTAGCCAAATGGCACACATCCCGAAAATTACCCTATTTCCGCGCTTTTCTCGTGGAAAATTCTGGTTAAAAACCACTTTCATGTACTTCAAACATTTCAGAATCAATATGTATTTTCCTACTTAGGTTTGGAAACCACATACTTCATTTGAAAATTCCAGAAAATGTCTTTCTGTCTTCTCTCTGGGTTACGGTGATGGATAATTTTCCAAATTTCGAAAATAATATATCAATTGTGGCAGAGATCGTCGTGATGATCATTTTTATATCACAAGTAGACTTCAAAGAAACTATTGGCACTTGGTTTGAATGAATACTCTTCAAAATGGAAATGTTGGGTTTTGTCGGTGATGAATTTTGAGTACTCATTTTGAGGATATTTGAAAATTTTTTTTTTTTCCAAATTCTGTGATTGGTCCATTTGAAAGGTGATATTGAATTATGAAATTACATGTAGGCTCCAGAACCCCAAAACATGAGCTCCGACTTGAAGATGAGATTGAAATTTCGCGTGTGCCAAAAGTCTAATATGTACGTGGATCGGACTATAAATTGAACCAACGTTCTCACGCGGCTTCCCCCTCTCCAATATATATATATATATATATATACAAGAACCTGCTCAAACCGCTTTTGGTTCGGCGCAACTCATTCCAATATTCCCTTATATATTTGAGTTTCCACTAAAAAGAGCATAATGAGGATGAGGATGGATGAATGTGTATTTTCCAATTGTCACTTGTCTTGTTGAACCCTGTATATTGAAGGGTAATAAAGTATTTCCCTTAGAGTCAATGATCATTTTCCAAAGTTTGCGGATTTAATGGAAGCTCTGGCTCGTTTTTCATTTGCTTGCATTGGCGGATCCTACGAATGAGGATAGGGCTGAAATCCGATCCGCAAAGTATGCATTGACTCTGTGTGCACGAAATTACGAGATTCTGATCAAATGAAAATCAAAGAATTTTGTATCAACTTCAATGTCGTGTTGTGCTTCCAGAACTCGCTTGATATATTTGGCACGTATACAATTAGGATGTCTGGAATAATCCAAACGTATGTATGGGCAGAAAGCTAGTCCGAAAAACCGATCTACACTGAAAACTTCCGGTATCACTTTGGAAACGGGAAAGGGAGAGGGAAGGAGGGGTTGGAGGATCAGAGATGAAATAGGTATGCAGAGAATGTATTCTATGAGCCATTTTATCCTTCTATCATCGGTTTGTATGATTATACAAAAAAAGTCTAAGTGCATGTGCACGATTGGAAATCCAGAAATTCTTTCAAATATTATGCTCATTTGAAGACATTATAAGCCTCGCTAAACTTGCTATATCAATAAATTATACAGGAACTTGTGAAGCCGTCCATTCGAGACTTTTGTTGGAATGTCTTGTCACTAAAAAGGGATTAAGTCATTGCAAACATATAAAAACATCAGAAGCTAAAACTGGATAAATATTGTGTCCACAATTCCATGCAGACCGCCTTTTGGATGGACCACAAGAGTTGATATTGACATGATCAGAATAAGTTCGTTCGGTGAGCATCGAACAGATATCTTGCAACTGAAAATGTCATACATTGAGTGGGAATTCGAATCGAAATAATCGATCCAGAATAAGCGGAGTCTCCTGAACAAAATTGGCAAAACCAATCCTGGAGAAATGTAGAATCTCTACCCAGACAATCTAGGTGATACGTTTTCAAACAGAGTTGACAACGGATACGATGGCCGAGCTGGCTATAAACGGATGGACACGGGTAGACGGGTGTGCACGGATGCGACAAGGAGGATATCGAAAACGGGTCCACACGGTTGCACGGGTCCGCACGGATGCACGGGTCTGCACGGATACAATGACCGAAACGAACCAAAACGGATCCACACGGCTAGACGGGTGTGCACAGATGCGACGGGAAGAACATCCAAAACGGGTAGACACGGTTGCACGGGTCCACACAGATGAACGGGTCTGCACGGATACAATGACCAAAACGAACCAAAACGGATCCACACGGGTACACGGGTGTGCACGGATGCGACGGGAAGAACATCCAAAACGGCTAGACACGGTTGCACGGGTCCGCACGGATGCACGGGACTGCACGGCCACACACGGTTGCACGGGTCCGCACAGATGAACGGGTCTGCACGGATACAATGACCGGAACGAACCAAAACGGATCCACACGGGAACACGGGTGTGCACGGATGTGACGGGAAGAACATGCAAAATGGCTAGACACGGTTGCACGGGTCCGCACGGATGCACGGGTCTGCACGGATACAACGACCGAAACGAACCAAAACGGATCCACACGGGTAGACGGGTCCGCACGGATGCACGGGACTGCACGGCCACACACGGTTGCACGGGTCCGCACAGATGAACGGGTCTGCACGGATACAATGACCGGAACGAACCAAAACGGATCCACACGGCTAGACGGGTGTGCACGGATGCGACGGGAAGAACATCCAAAACGACTAGACACGGTTGCACGGGTTCGCACGGATGCACGGGACTGCACGGCCACACACGGTTGCACGGGTCCGCACAGATGAACGGGTCTGCACGGATACAATGACCGGAACGAACCAAAACGGATCCACACGGGAACACGGGTGTGCACGGATGTGACGGAAAGAACATGCAAAATGGCTAGACACGGTTGCACGGGTCTGCACGGGTACAACGACCGAAACGAACCAAAACGGATCCACACGGGTAGACGGGTGTGCACGGATGCGACGGGAAGAACATCCAAAACGACTAGACACGGTTGCACGGGTCCGCACGGATGCACGGGTCTGCACGGATACAATGACCGAAACGAACCAAAACGGATCCACACGGCTAGACGGGTGTGCACGGATGCGACGGGAAGAACATCCAAAACGGGTAGACACGGTTGCACGGGTCCGCACAGATGAACGGGTCTGCACGGATACAATGACCGGAACGAACCAAAACGGATCCACACGGGAACACGGGTGTGCACGGATGTGACGGGAAGAACATGCAAAATGGCTAGACACGGTTGCACGGGTCCGCACGGATGCACGGGTCTGCACGGATACACACGGTTGCACGGGTCCGCACAGATGAACGGGTCTGCACGGATACAATGACCGGAACGAACCAAAACGGATCCACACGGGAACACGGGTGTGCACGGATGTGACGGGAAGAACATGCAAAATGGCTAGACACGGTTGCACGGGTCCGCACGGATGCACGGGTCTGCACGGATACAACGACCGAAACGAACCAAAACGGATCCACACGGGTAGACGGGTCCGCACGGATGCACGGGACTGCACGGCCACACACGGTTGCACGGGTCCGCACAGATGAACGGGTCTGCACGGATACAATGACCGGAACGAACCAAAACGGATCCACACGGCTAGACGGGTGTGCACGGATGCGACGGGAAGAACATCCAAAACGACTAGACACGGTTGCACGGGTTCGCACGGATGCACGGGACTGCACGGCCACACACGGTTGCACGGGTCCGCACAGATGAACGGGTCTGCACGGATACAATGACCGGAACGAACCAAAACGGATCCACACGGGAACACGGGTGTGCACGGATGTGACGGAAAGAACATGCAAAATGGCTAGACACGGTTGCACGGGTCTGCACGGGTACAACGACCGAAACGAACCAAAACGGATCCACACGGGTAGACGGGTGTGCACGGATGCGACGGGAAGAACATCCAAAACGACTAGACACGGTTGCACGGGTCCGCACGGATGCACGGGTCTGCACGGATACAATGACCGAAACGAACCAAAACGGATCCACACGGCTAGACGGGTGTGCACGGATGCGACGGGAAGAACATCCAAAACGGGTAGACACGGTTGCACGGGTCCGCACAGATGAACGGGTCTGCACGGATACAATGACCGGAACGAACCAAAACGGATCCACACGGGAACACGGGTGTGCACGGATGTGACGGGAAGAACATGCAAAATGGCTAGACACGGTTGCACGGGTCCGCACGGATGCACGGGTCTGCACGGATACAACGACCGAAACGAACCAGAACGGATCCACACGGGTAGACGGGTGTGCACGGATGCGACGGGAAGAACATCCAAATCGGCTAGACACGGTTGCACGGGTCCGCACGGATGCACGGGTCTGCACGGATACAATGACCGAAACGAACCAAAACGGATCCACACGGGTAGACGGGTGTGCACGGATGCGACGGGAAGAACATCCAAATCGGCTAGACACGGTTGCACTGGTCCGCACGGATGCACGGGTCTGCACGGATACAACGACCGACACGAACCAAAACGGATCCACACGGTAGACGGGTGTGCACGAAACATCTAAAACGGCTAGACACGGTTGCACGGGTCCGCACGGATGCACGGGTCTGCACGGATACAATGACCGAAACGAACCAAAACGGATCCATACGGCTAGACGGGTGTGCACGGATGCGACGGGAAGAACATCCAAAACGGGTAGACACGGTTGCACGGGTCCGCACAGATGAACGGGTCTGCACGGATACAATGACCGAAACGAACCAAAACGGATCCACACGGGTACACGGGTGTGCACGGTTGCGACGGTAGGAACATCCAAAACGGCTAGACACGGTTGCACGGGTCCGCACGGATGCACGGGACTGCACGGCCACACACGGTTGCACGGGTCCGCACAGATGAACGGGTCTGCACGGATACAATGACCGGAACGAACCAAAACGGATCCACACGGGAACACGGGTGTGCACGGATGTGACGGAAAGAACATGCAAAATGGCTAGACACGGTTGCACGGGTCTGCACGGGTACAACGACCGAAACGAACCAAAACGGATCCACACGGGTAGACGGGTGTGCACGGATGCGACGGGAAGAACATCCAAAACGACTAGACACGGTTGCACGGGTCCGCACGGATGCACGGGTCTGCACGGATACAATGACCGAAACGAACCAAAACGGATCCACACGGCTAGACGGGTGTGCACGGATGCGACGGGAAGAACATCCAAAACGGGTAGACACGGTTGCACGGGTCCGCACAGATGAACGGGTCTGCACGGATACAATGACCGGAACGAACCAAAACGGATCCACACGGGAACACGGGTGTGCACGGATGTGACGGGAAGAACATGCAAAATGGCTAGACACGGTTGCACGGGTCCGCACGGATGCACGGGTCTGCACGGATACAACGACCGAAACGAACCAGAACGGATCCACACGGGTAGACGGGTGTGCACGGATGCGACGGGAAGAACATCCAAATCGGCTAGACACGGTTGCACGGGTCCGCACGGATGCACGGGTCTGCACGGATACAATGACCGAAACGAACCAAAACGGATCCACACGGGTAGACGGGTGTGCACGGATGCGACGGGAAGAACATCCAAATCGGCTAGACACGGTTGCACTGGTCCGCACGGATGCACGGGTCTGCACGGATACAACGACCGACACGAACCAAAACGGATCCACACGGTAGACGGGTGTGCACGAAACATCTAAAACGGCTAGACACGGTTGCACGGGTCCGCACGGATGCACGGGTCTGCACGGATACAATGACCGAAACGAACCAAAACGGATCCATACGGCTAGACGGGTGTGCACGGATGCGACGGGAAGAACATCCAAAACGGGTAGACACGGTTGCACGGGTCCGCACAGATGAACGGGTCTGCACGGATACAATGACCGAAACGAACCAAAACGGATCCACACGGGTACACGGGTGTGCACGGTTGCGACGGTAGGAACATCCAAAACGGCTAGACACGGTTGCACGGGTCCGCACGGATGCACGGGACTGCACGGCCACACACGGTTGCACGGGTCCGCACAGATGAACGGGTCTGCACGGATACAATGACCGAAACGAACCAGAACGGATCCACACGGGTAGACGGGTGTGCACGGATGCGACGGGAAGAACATCCAAATCGGCTAGACACGGTTGCACGGGTCCGCACGGATGCACGGGTCTGCACGGATACAATGACCGAAACGAACCAAAACGGATCCACACGGGTAGACGGGTGTGCACGGATGCGACGGGAAGAACATCCAAATCGGCTAGACACGGTTGCACTGGTCCGCACGGATGCACGGGTCTGCACGGATACAACGACCGACACGAACCAAAACGGATCCACACGGTAGACGGGTGTGCACGGAACATCTAAAACGGCTAGACACGGTTGCACGGGTCCGCACGGATGCACGTGTCTGCACGGATACAACGACCGAAACGAACCAAAACGGATCCACACGGTAGACGGGTGTGCACGGAACATCTAAAACGGCTAGACACGGTTGCACGGGTCCGCACGGATGCACGTGTCTGCACGGATACAACGACCGAAACGAACCAAAACGGATCCACACGGGTGGACGGGTGTGCACAGATGCGACAAGAACGGGTAGACGGGTACCCACGGACAGAGCTTGCAAGCTCACGGAAGTCAACGGATGTACTCTATCATCTTCGTTTAATGTTCTTACGGACGCGCACAGAGAGTATATTTTCTACACGGACATACACGGAATACGACTGCGAATAACCACTTCCTAATTGGCCCCGGTTATTCGCAAAACGACTGCGAATAACCACTTCCTAAAAGGAGGCCCCGGTTATTCTTTCATCTGTTGGGTATGAAGATAAAATCTCTGATCTAACCAACATTGATAACTATAAGGTTCAACTTGAGGCAAGAGATATTAATGTTGCAAATAAACTTTTAGCTGAACCTATCCTCAAACAAAATGGGTTACGTGCATTGATACCATTTCATCTGTACACATCTCAAGCAGTCATCAAACGCTTCCCTCTGGAGTGAAACACCAGAGATTTGGTAGAGTTCAGCACTACTGAGGGGAATATCAACATTATTTCAGCTAGAAGATTCAACGTTAAGACTGTAAGTAATGAAGCTTCAAAATCCAAGCCCTCGACCACCATCCTGGTAACTTTTGGATCCAAAGTTAGGCCTAAATTTATATATTTTCAACATATTAGATATGAAACTGTCCCCTTCAAAAGTCGTCCAAAACAATGTTATAACTGCTTTCGCTTTGGCCATCTAGAAAAGTGGTGTAAATCTCAAGTCAGATGTTTTCATTGTGGACTTTCTGATCACAAGGCTATTATTTACTGTCCTTTCACTGATAATCCTCCTCAATGTGCTAATTGCAAGGGCCCTCACAAGGCAACTGATAATGTTTGCCCTCAGAAATTATTTCAACTTCGCCTTCATGACTTGGCTTTCGAGAACAACATTTCTCTTTATGAAGCTAGAAAACTTCTTTCAACAAAACAAGTGTCCTCCTCCTCTCTTCTTCCTACTCCTCCTAAACCCATTTTAAAATCTAAACGAGTCTCTTTCAGTGATGTGATTCAGAATTGCTCTAATCTTTCCGCCGTCTGTCAACAGCAGAATGTTGTCATTGACGATTCCACTATGCTTGCTTTATCTCAAATTAATAAGCTGATTGTTGATCTCATGTCCAGTCTTTCTGTACGTACTTCGAATCTCAACTCTTCTACTGCTACTCCATCCACCCCCACCCCCTCCACTCCCTCCACTCTGATCTCTCCCTATGTATCCCTTGAGCTTCCCACCGATCCTTCTACCTCCAATAACAATCCCAATCAACTTACCTCTCGCGATGTATCTTCGGCTAAAAAGAAATAACTACAATGAATAATAATTCTCGGAACACTCTCAAAATTTTCCAGTGGAACGCTCGTGGGTTTCGAAATAAGAAACATGAAATTGAAAAGATTTGTAATAATTTTGATATCCTAGTCATTATTGAATCGCTTTTAAAATCGTCTCCTTTCATCTTGAAATCCTTTTCCATCATCAGACATGACCGTCTCTCTAATAAAGGCGGCGGCCTATGTATATGCATTAAAAATAACCTGATTTTTTCTAAAACTGACAGCTTTATTGACATTCCAGATATTTTCGAAACTCTAAATGTAGTGTTATGTCCTGATACAAATAACTCTTCCCTCATTTGCTCCATTTACAGACCTCCTAATAGACGGTTCAACAATAACCTATGGAATAAATTTTTCAGTAAAATTCATTCCTATAAAAATGCCCATAATTGTAAGGTCATTGTCTTGGGCGACTTCAATTGCCATCATCCTACTTGGGACTCTATGGGCTTCCATAATCCCATCGGTCAATCTCTTCGTGATGTCATTGACGACTCTGACTTGACCTTACTCAACAATGGCTCTCGCACTTTTCTCTCGAGTGATTTTGACAAGGTTTCCGCTGTTGATCTCTCTTTGATCTCATCAGATCTTCTTGCTTCTACTAGCCGGTCTGTTCTCAATGACACTCTTGGTAGCGACCACTTTCCAATTATCATTTCCGTTTTTCTTAATTTCAACCCGTCTCAAATTAGCTTCTCAACTCATAAATATAATGTCAAAAACGTTGATTGGTCAAAATTTTCCTCGAATCTTGCTAGGAAAGCCAGAGCTTTGGATTCCTGTCCTGAATTCAGATCTCAATCTGTAGATGCCAAATATGATACTCTGTGTAATTCCATTTTTGAATCTCTTGATGAATCCAAACCAACTTCCAACACTAATTCGCGTTCACACTTTTCTTCTCGTCCTATATCTCATCTTACTTCTTCTAATTCGAAGAACTACTCAAAAAACTCACCTTGGTGGGATTCCAGCTGTGACGATCACATAGCTAAGAGATAAGAAGCTCTTCAAATTTATCTGGATCACCCTTCACAAATTAAGTGGATTAATTACAAAAAAGCTAAGGCTAAATGCCAGAGAGAACTCAGAGAAATCAAATCACAAAAATTCAAATCCTTGACTGAAACTCTACATTATAAAACTCCTGTTTCATATGTTTGGAAAATTGTTAAAAAATTCAAACATAATTCCCTAAATTCTTTCTCTCAATACACCAATGATCAAAATTATATTAATGCTTCGAATCAATTCATAGACAATTTTTGTCGCCCTATCCCTCTAACCTACTTTCCACCTGATATCAACGAGCAATGTACACATCCTACTCATAAACTCTTGGACAATTCTTCTTTGTCTTTACCGGTTTCAATTGATGAACTTAATTTCGCTATTCACTCTTTGAAATGCAAAAGTGCTCCTGGCCTTGACAAAATTTCTAATTTGATGATCAAAAACTTCCCCTCTGAATTCCTTGATTTGATTTTAGATTTCTTCAACTCAATTCTCCTCTCAAATTCTTTCCCTAATGCCTGGAAAAATTTTCTAATCCATCTCATCCCAAAAAGTATCCCGCGCAAGGTCAGACCTATTGCTCTGGCTTCCTGTTTGTTGAAATGTTTGGAAAAAATCATCATATACAGGCTCAACTTTTACCTAGAGCATAATGACCTCCTCTCCCCTACTCAATTTGGTTTCAGGAAGAAAAAGTCATGTATCGACTGTTTGGCCTCACTCTCAACCAATATATACAGGTCTCTCTCTGAAAACAAATTTATTGTTATTCTAGCCCTAGACGCCAAAAGTGCTTTTGATTGTGTTAACCCCAACATTCTAATTCAAGACTTGCTTGATTTAAATATTCCTCATCAAATCAGAATGTTCATTTTCAACTTATTCTCCAACAGGGAACTGTATTTCAAATCTAATAACTCTTTCAAAGGCCCTTTTTTGAGTGTACTTGGTCTTCCACAAGGTTGTGTTGGTAGCCCTGCCGAATATAACATTTACACTAAAGATGCCCATAAATATATTGAACCTAATTGTTGCTTTCTTAAATTCGCCGATGACACAATCATCTATTGTTCTGACGTCAGTATTGATGTTGCCTTACACTCAGTTCAAAAAAGTGTGGACAATCTCTGTCCATACTTCCTCCATAGAAACCTAGTCTTATCTGCTGAGAAAACTAAACTTGCTATTGGCTATAAAAGAAACCTGGATTTGAGTAACTACAAAATTAAAATTTATGACTCTCTCATAAGTCCTTGTGATGATTTCACTTACTTAGGTCTTAGATTTGACAATAAACTATCTTGGGATCCTCAATGTGACTATATTATCAATAAGTGTAATGGCGTTGCTAAGATCTTAAAATTTCTTAGAGGTACTTGGTGGGGTGGTCAACCTCAAGTTCTCTTGAATATTTACAGCATGGTGGAAAGGAGATAAGGTGTGCTCGTCCGGAGGACGAGCACCGACCCGTTCTGCGCAGCGCCCACCGGCAGCCATCTTGACTGTTTACTTCATTGGGAATAATCAACTCTCGGCTTCCAAAATTTGTTCGGTTTGAACTTTCTTGAGATTTCTAGGGTCAAACATGCCTTGCTGTCGCGTAAATTCGATTACAACCCGACGTGGGAGTAGGATTGAAATTCATCGGGGTTGTGTTTGAAACTCACAATTACTCCCGCTTGAATTTGATTAGCTAAAGAATAGACATGGCTTCCGATCGGGCGCAAAAGCTGATTGGCCAGGAGTGCTCGTGCTGCGCACGAGCACATCTTATCTCCTTTCCACCATGATTTACAGAGCTATGGTTCGGGGTACATCTGATTATGCTTCATTCATTTAGTATTTTAAAAATTGTCAGAAAAAGCTCAAATTCGACAGGATCCAATATCGCTGTATCAGATTAGCCTTGGGCTATAGAATTTCAACACCCATCAGAGTCCTACTTGCTGGAGCTTGCGAACCCCCTCTTCATATCCGCTCCTATAATTTGGCCTGTCGTTACATTCTCAAGTGTTTCTCTGATCCCTGCCATCCAACTATAATTAAACTGTCAGACTTAGATCTCTCTACTTTAACAAAAGACCCTTTGCATGTTAATACCAAATTCACTTTATTTAAGGCCTTCAGAAATTTTGTTCACCTCAAAGATAAAATTTATTCCTCAGTCATCACTCCTCCATTTAACTTTGATCTAGACACTGTTTCTTTCAATCCCAAAATTGACTTCATCTCAGGCGAATCTGTCAAGGATTCCTCCTCCCCTAACGAATCATTTGTAGAAAAATTCAAAGATACTCTGGATCACGGTTTCAACTTCTTCACTGATGCTTCTAAACTTTCTTCGGGCTCATTTGTTGGTGTCGCCGTCTACTCCTCGGATTGGGAGAAGGATCTGATAATTCAGAAAAAAATCTCAAGCTTTGCTTCTATTTTTTCTGGGGAAGCTTTGGCTATCAAACTTGCCCTTCAATTCATCATTCATAACAAATTATCTCCTTCAAGTATATACTCGGATTCTAAAAGTGTCCTGGACTCCTTAATTTCCAATCCTTATTCAAAAGATTCCTCTTTCTTATCACTCGAAATTAAAAATTTATTATACATTGCTTCCAAATCTCATTTGACCATCAATCTCATCTGGATCCCTTCACATGTTGGCATCACTGGCAATGAAAATGCTGACTTTCTTGCTAAAGAAGCTCGTAAACATTGTCCCTTGGATAGTTGTCTCATTCCATATACTGATCTCTATCACCACCTCAATGAAACCTGCAAATCTAAATTCCATTCCTTCCTCCTTGATTTCAGGCCTCATACTGGTCATTACTACTTCCAAAATTTCTACAACAGTAAAAAGCCCAAGCCTTGGTTTTCTAAGTGTGTTTTCTCTAGATTTCATATTGTTTCTATTAATCGTATCAGGTCTAATCACTATTCTTTGGCCTCTAGTTTGCACAGAAAAAATTTTGTTAATTCTGAATGGTGTCCTTCTTGTCCTTTCACTCCTGAGGACATTAATCACATCTTTTGGCATTGTCCAAGATTCTCAAAAGAAAGGATCACATTTTTAATTGTTTGAGGCGTTCCAAATTTCCTTTGCCGTATAACGTTGAAACAATTCTCAAATTTTCGAACAAACAATCCAGCAAATTTATTACTAATTTCCTTAAATCCTGCTCCTTATCTATTTGAACCTTTTTTTGGATCGACTAGACTTGGAATACTGAACTAATTGAAATTTTCACGATTACAGCTCTACTTCACTCTTCCCTTTCATAAATTCTCCCTCCCCTTTCTCTCCTGTTTACCGTTTCCTTTTATTTCCTTTCCGTTATACCCTTCCCCGCCGTTAGGGAAGTTTATTAAAAGTGGGAAAGTCTCCCACTACGAGAACCACAGCTACCTACTGCTCTCTACATACTGGTGTTATGGCTAAAATCACCTCTGCACACAGTAGCAGAAAGATATAGCCAACTTTTTGAAGAAGAAGAAGAAGTGTACCTTAACCTGTAACTCAAGACTTTATCGCAAGAATTCGGCACAGAGGACAACATCAGCGGCGGGAATATCAACGTGCCCATCGACGCTCGACAATCATTGCCTGGATTTTGTGCATTTCAGCTCGTTTTCCAGCGCAGCAGTCACTTGAGGTTATGAAAACAAGCGGACTTCACGGAGGTTTTTCCAGTGCTTCGTCGTAATTCTTCAGCAATGCAGTCGTCGGCCACGGTGAGCGAAAGCGTTTGCGGCAATTTTGAGTACTGTGAGACGTTGCAATCTCGACGACTCGACCTGCCGACCAGCGCGCGCATCAATACAAGGCCCTTAGTGCATTCTAATTCCTTGTTGACATTTTCTAAAGAAATTTTTTGAGATCGTGTTGTCTGTTGTTCACGTTGATCTGTCATCTTATGCAACTAAGTCCATTGCTTATCTATGAAAATCTGACATGTCGCTTCTTGCGCGCATTGTTGACATCTGAAAAATCGATATTGCTGTAAGGATAGCTATCTTTCTCGAAAACCTCGAGCTTATCTGGCGAAGCTGCTACCATGTGTTGGAGAAGACGGATTGCTTCGCGTTGGAGGACGTCTGCAGAATTCGTATCTATCAGAGGGAGAGAAGCATCCAATTATCGTATCTAAAAAATGACGTCACTCGCCTGCTCATCCACCATGCGCATCGTGTGCTGTAACATGGTGGTTCTATTATTGTTCAAAGCCATCTAGCCTAGAAGTATTGGATAATTCATGCTCCCAACACGGTTCGACAAATGGTGCGTTCCTGTATCAAATGCACTCGATACAATGGGAATACTTTGGAGCAACAAATCGGCCAACGTCCTCCAGCGTGAGTGAGACCTGCTTGTCCTTTCGTTCACAACGAATTTTCTCGTACAACGGTTGGAGCCAGGTGTCGCAATGGATCGAATAGCTTTGCAACCTCTGAAAGAATCGAACGTTTCTTGATGCACTCACACGATGGAGGTACCTTGATTCTGAAGCAGAACGAATCTCCTACAGGAATCCAACGCAGACCTAGTGTGAAAACGACCTCATTTTGACTCAGCTCTTACTCTTGAGTACAGTTTATCGAGCCACTTTCCATGACCAAATCACGGTGATTTTCAGCCCATTTGTCGAAAACTATACCTGCAGATGCTAAAACTGCAGATACTAAAAATTGAGTGACCTCGTTCTTTGCCGTCAGAGCATCTTCTAAAGTATCACCCCCGCCTAAAAAATCGTCGACATAACGATTCTTCACGAGAATCCGGCTGGCTTTTGGCCGAATCTCTTTTTCCTTTTCTACTAAATCTAGCAAGCAAGCATTAGACTGATACGGAGCAAGAGCTGTTCCATAAGTGATTGTGGCAAGACGATAAGCAAGGAGTGGTGACTCGGGATCAGCTCTCCAAAGTATGCGCTACCAATATTGAGCATCTTCGTCAACCAGGAACTGCCGAAACATTTTGGCAATGTTACAAGTGAACACAAATGTGAAGAAGCGCTACCTAGTGATGATAAGAACAATGTCCTCTTGCAATTTATGTCCAGTATGCAACATAGAGTTCAGTGAGTTGCAATGCGAATCTGGCTGCGATGCATTGAAAACAACTCGTATTTTCCCACTGCCGTCATTTTTGACAACAGGATCATGAGAAAGATAGTAAGCATTGTCAATCATAACCTCACTTTTGGCAACAGCTTTCATATGGCCGAGGTCGGCATATTCTTCCATGAAAGTCTTATGAGCAATGACCAGATCAGGATTCTTAGCGAAACGTCTTTCCAGATTAGCCATGCACTTCCGAGCGATTCGTTCAGTCCCAGAGAAAACTGGAGTTGACTTGAAGGGAGGGCTGGCGACATACCAACTTTGCTCATTCCGATGTGTCGTAGCTTTGAAGTGGCCAGCACAGTCCTTATCTTCAGGTGCCAGCAGAGGTTCATGGGGTACTTGCTCACTCTCCCAGAACTTGGCAACCAGATTGTATAAGTCATGGTCCACAGTAGTTAAATGTACAAGAGCCAAAGTTAGTGAATCGCTGCATGAACCAACATCTCCCACGAGAATCCAGCCGAGAACTGAATTGAAAGCAACAGGAGAGTGGATGTTCACAGAATGTCGACGAATTCCAGGCATCATCGCTGCTCCGTCAACTGCAGAATTCAGGATACAGTCGACTCTGCTAGGCTTTCCGAGCTCTGGATCTGCCAGTTGCAGATCTTTAAGATGTGCTCAGTCGTCTGAGAAGCATACCTCAGGATTTGGAACCAAATTAGATACACGGCGAAGAACTAGGGCTGAAATGTCAAGAGGGTTTTCGCGGAGATTTTACAGTAACATCCACACAGCATTTTGCGAGAGCAGTAGTTTGTCTTCCAAGTCTAGCGACCACGACGTCGGTGACAATTCATTTCAGCGAGAGGATTTGAACTATATGCTCTGGAACGATTGAAATCTCAGCATACGAATCACAGCTCTAGCCGCTACCGATGTTCCGTTTGCTGACTCGAGCACAACCAAAGCTGTTGCCAGTAGCTGTTTCAATATATGATGGGAGGAACGGCCGAATTGCGAGGCATTCCTTATCGAAGCGAGATTTCTTGACAGAGCTTCCGTCACTCTGATTGTCTGGGGAACATACATCCCCTATAGAGCCAAAGAGCCATCGGGAAGATATCAAGAACCCAACTTCAATATCATTAATAGTCTCAAATGCAGAGCTGATGGTAGTTTCCATCCTTGTCTCTACACCGTACTGAATTATTTAAACTGTGAAAAAGATGTGTGATATTAAGTGTGTCGTCTCACTGACGAGCCCAAGAGAGAGACCAGGGCGAAACACACACTTAATATCACACATCTTTTTCACAGTTTAAATAATTTAGTACGGTGTAGAGACAAGGATGGAAACTACCATCAGCTCTGCATTTGAGACTATTAATGATATTGAAGTTGGGTTCTTGATATCTTCCAGATGGCTCTGTGGCTCTATAGGGGATGTATGTTCCCCAGACAATCAGAGTGACGGAAGCTCTGTCAAGAAATCTCGCTTCGATAAGGAATGCCTCGCAATTCGGCCGTTCCTCCCATCATATATTGAAACATAGCGAGGGTATAATTTTCATTATTCCACCAAACGACATGAGGCCGTATAAAGTCGTTTACCACTCGAAGCTTAACATCTGCTTCGTGTCTTTATTACTAGATGGCAACCTTAATTTATGGTTGTTTTACAAAAATTTCGATGTTAACCATTCTTTAACCCGATGTCAATCCACCCGATTTACAATAGTGTCTGAGACAGGTCTCTCTTCGTCTCACTGACGAGCCCAAGAGAGAGACCAAGGCGAAACACACACTTAATATCACACATCTTTTTCACAGTTTAAATAATTCAGTACGGTGTAGAGATAAGGATGGAAACTACCATCAGCTCTGCATTTGAGACTATTAATGATATTGAAGTTGGGTTCTTGATATCTTCCCGATGGCTCTGTGGCTCTATAGGGGATGTATGTTCCCCAGACAATCAGAGTGACGGAAGCTCTGTCAAGAAATCTCGCTTCGATAAGGAATGCCTCACAATTCGGCCGTTCCTCCCATCATATATTGAAACATAGCGAGGGTATAATTTTCATCAGTAGCTGTTTCTTCTCGCTGAACTGTGCGAAGGTATTGGTAGTAGAATATCCGTTACGGTACGATTTTGCAATCGTTCGCGGTTTGATTTGTTTCGAGCCAATTTAATAAAAAATCAAAGCTCAGGTTCGAGATGTTAAATGAAGAAGATTCGTGCAATAATTCTTGATTCCTATATTCAAAGGTAATCAGGAATGCAATTCATGGAATTCAACCTAGAACCGTGTTTTTCTTTCGCAATTTGTCGGAAAGTTGACCCTGGCTTTCATGGGTGAAATCAACAATCTTGGCAGCTGAATATCTGAGCCAGTATGAATGAACACGAAGACCATTTTTGCAGATTGATGAAGCGCTGTTACGATCTTTGATAGATGACATTTGCAAGTTATCTAGCAAAACTGAGAAAATTGGATCGAATCTAATAAAAATCTCAAGAAGATGATGGAGTATATGAATTTGTCTTTCTGATGAATTGTCTGAAAGGATTGCTTGAAAATTTGAGAAATTGAGAGACAGTGTCGCGAGGAGAAAGCTGATGAAATTGGGCGAATTCACGATTCACGAAGAACTCTACAATGCTAGCTCAAAACCAGGAGAGAGAGATCCAGTTGGGCCTGGGCCCAGGGCTGTCCTGCTGACGTTAGCACCTACGGTACGAGGGCTTGTCAGTGGAGATTTTTAGTTTGGGCGAGTTATGCCACATGATTTCAGCGAGAAAGAAGAGAGTAGATCTCACTTTTATTTCACTTAAGTACTCACTATTTAAAGTAATTTCGGCGTGCGAGGAAAATATCAATTCGCGTCGGGCGCGTGAGACGATGAAGCAGGATGATCATGTAGCTAGCGACGATCTCTGATTTAACTGCGGTTAGTCTGAAACTCTTGCAAGTAGGCTAATATGGCCATCGTCGATGTTTGATGCGAGCGATGTTGAGACGCAACACTGTGGCTGTGCTGTGAAAAATGGCTGCTCAACGAGTAATGCTCCGCGGTGGTATACTGGGCCGGTGAATAACGGAGGCTTCGTAGCGAGGGCCTGCATCGTGGGTAGTTCCGGCAACGCCACGTATACCACAGGTTCGTCTGTAGCTAATTGTGAGGGCACAGGGCACGGTCGTATATAACACACTGAGGGCCCAGGGCCGCGTAATGTATAGCACACTGAGGGCACGGGGCCACGTCGTATATAGAGGGACAGAGAGAGCACCGGACTAGAGGCTCTAAGAGGCGCTTGGGCCGGGGGCTCAGTAGCAACTGACTACTATTTCGTCGTACGGTGACCCCTCTCGTTTTGCGGCGATGGCGCTGAGCGTGCTACGTAGTGTTGAGTGGGGAGAGCAGCGGGTCCTCCAAGCGGCGTTCGCTCGAGTTCAGCAGGGTGACGTCGATTAAGGTTGGTCATTGAAAGCGGATTCTTTTTTCCTCGCTAGCCGTTACATATGAATTTCTTGGAGATAGGCTTATATAATTATTTCAATAGGTAGTTTAATTAGGATAGTTTAAGAATTGAGGTTAGATTTTAATTAGATTTACGTATAAATTAATATGGTTTGAAATTTCAAGATTAGGCTAATGTTCATGGGAGGAATTGACATGCTAAAATAACTTGAATTGATTACATGAATTCATCTTAGTTGTGATTTTGCTTACATAGGATATCTGATTATTTGAGAATTGTTACCTGTGATTCAATTTAATCCAAAGTGTGAACAATCTTAATTTCTACACATAGATAGGCGATGGCCGTCAAAGTAGTGTCACAAGTGGTCAGATGCGCATTCGCCGAAGAAGATGCATGTTGTTATAGAATCGTTGATTACTTTTGTGCAATCACTCACTCACTCATATGCCTTATAATTATCAAGAGCAATCTGTTCAACCGTCGTGCGGTGTATAGTAGCGTTCTCTTGATAGTAATAATAGTTAATAATCAACAAGGGCTGTCGATTCAACCAACTTGCGGTATATAGTAGCGTTTCCCTGATAATATAAATAATTAATAAATAATTAATAATTAACAACGGGTATCTGTTCAACCGATGTACCGTATATAGTAGCGTTCCCCTGATAATATGAATAATTAATAAATAATTAATAATTAACAAGGGCTATCTGTTCAATCGATGTACGGTATATAGTAGCGTTGCCCTGATAGTAATACTAGGTCAAACAATCAAATCAATCTCATTCAATAATACTCAACGATTCTATAACTTATTTTCTAATATCCCCTAATTCTGAAGCAATAACGGAGCTAATATCCTCCGGGAGTAAGGGAGTGAAGAAATCGGTCTTTAGTTGGAAATGTTCAGAATGCACGTCATGAATTTGAGACTAAATGAGAGTTGTCAAGATCGAATTTCCGAACGAATTCCCATTGGATCATGAATTGTAGTATAAGTTACAAATTTGGCGAATTACGAATTGACATGGGTTATGGGTTATGGGTTATGGGCGTGAGGCTGGAGGATTGGTACGACAGGGTATACGGTTTTTATTTGAGAATTACGTGTTCAGTCGAAACGTGGTTGGTCTGTTTGAAGAATTCGTGTATGATGTACCTCCTTCTGTCAAATCACAGTAATGGATACCCTTTCGTTGTCTAAATGGAATATATTCTGATGATAAATCATTCGGACGTTAGTTACTCACCTTACTCGGTCTCTGCTGATGATGATGGCAAATATGGAGTCAATAAGGGAAAACTGCTTCAATCTCTCTTGATGTGGTTTATTTATACTTCATATTCTGAACGTTGACAGTATCGGCAGGTGAACTGTTCTCGGCGATATTCGGGATCTTCGACAAATCAATTTCTACTATTTCCATAATTCCGATCACTGAATAACGGTCTCGGATTTCTGGTCAAATACCGTTCTCGATAATTTCGGTGTCTATTCACAATTGCCAAGTTCGCTTGTGATACACTCAGTCGAATTAACAATACACAAGTATCGATTTTGATCCTTTGATCGAGATATTGGTCTCGATATTTCACTTGTTTCACATTCAGTCGGATTCACGATAACACAAATATCGATCTCGATCCTTTGATCGAGATATTGGTCTCGATATTTCACTTGTTCCACACTCGGTCAGGTTCACAATAACACGGATATTGATCTTGTGTTCTAGTCGAGATATCGGTTTGATGTTCTCGGTACTTATTCAAGATCACTCAAATTTCACTCGATCGCACTTGGTCGAAATCACACCAAATACACACAACATTCAATCTCGAGACGATGAGAGAATAGCACAGGATCGAAAAACTGACCGACGAGTGGACCGACACCGAGAAAAACTGATGAAAATCTGAGCTGCTGCGCCCTTCTGCAGCCCCTTTCCATACCGAATTTAGGAATGTTCGGAATTCGGTGGTGGAAGGGTTTCTATTCGACGATTCGAAGAATTTGAGGTGTTTTTTAGTAGGGAAAAATCAATAACTTAGATCTAGGGGGGGTCAAAAAGTCGATGCGCAGCAGGTGCGTGCACTGAACATAGGCCGAACCAAGACTGACATAACTGTTTAGATGCATAGCATGTAACACCTCATTGCGAGGAATTTAGGCTCGGCGCGGTTCATCTTGACCGTGGACCCGCGATGTTTTCTCCGTCCCTTGCCTAGTCCGTTACTGTTTTTTATTACCTTCCGGTCCCTCGTCATTCTGTTGCGCTTTTCCTCTACTCGCTTTCATTCTCTATTTTGCTTCGACCGTTCGACGTTCAAGCGAAAAAACTGTGTATTACATTCATCTCATCTTCTCAACTCAAAACATGCACAATATTTACGTATAACATAGTACATTCATACAGTACATTCACTCGTTACATACGTTACATAATTACATTCATTCAGTACACACACTACACAATCACATTCATATATTACATTCAGTTAATACACACACTACATGAGTACTTTCAAACATAACATTCATTCAATACACACACTACATAATTATATTCACGCATTTCACACATTACGTAATCACATTCATACATTACATTCAGTCAATACACATACTACATATAAGTACATTCAAACACTGCATTCACACTACATAATTAACACTCATTCAATATGCAAACTTCACGTATTACATCCGTTTGATACTCGCACTACACATTCATGCACTATATTTATTCAGTACAACATTGTATTCGTTCGGTACACATACTACATAATTAACATTCAAACACTACATAATGTTCACGTACTACATCTATTTAAATACACACACCATACATGCATACATTACGTTCGTTTAATACAACATTACATAATTACATTTACGCATTACATCTATTTAATACACACACGCTACACAATCACATTCACACACCACATTCATTCGATTCGCACATCACACCACCACAACACGCGCCACATCCATTCAACACACGCATTTCGCAACCACCATTCATACACCACACTTACTCAATACACACATGTCAATACTTCAACGCCCGCGTACACTCACATACCTTCCACTCATCGTTTCCCGAGGCGCAGCCGTTACACCTCCCCCCTTAAGACCGGACATTAGGGGTTACAATAGCCCCGAATGTCCGTTACAATGTTTAACAAAATTTCAGGCTGTATAATTCAAAATCAATGAATTCTTATTCCTTCTAATGTCAGTGATCAGATATGGTTTTCAAAATACTCTATCTATTTGAATGCTTTTACGAATATTAATATATCGCCGAGATAACAAAATTTCATGACTACATAAGGTAAATTTCAGAAGTACATATTTGGGTTCTCATTTGAGCAGGTTTTCTTCTTTTATATCACTATTCTCTTATTTGTTAATGTAACAATTTCATGGATGATATTGCCAGTTCTTTCTTAATAGCTAGATGGTTCTGTCAATGGTGATAAATCAGGGTAGAATATAATATAAGGGTAAACTAGAAACACTTCACGCGCGCAAGCGCGCTGACGTTCAAAATTGTCTTGAGGGAAGTAACAACATCTATCACAGACAAAAAATAATAGGGACGGGAAACTGATTCCTTGGAAAACTGACCACGATTGTTTTTAGATCGAAAATATACTTCTAAATATGAATCTTGAACCCCTATGTAATTTTAGGTGAGGCTCTGGAACTGGAGGTACGCTCACTTTTGAGACGATTCAATTCGTACACAATAAGAATAGCAAAACAGATTACAGATTGCAGGAAGGATACATTGTAGAAACAGCTATACTGGAACAACGATTATAATTCACCAATATTCAGTAATATTTACCTATTTCCAATAAGTTTCCGACAAATTAGCGTGCAGGGGCCGAAAAATTACGCTCAGTGGGGGAATTATTTTCCTGTAATCACGTTGTCATTATTTCATACGATTTGAAATGTCATCATTCGTTTTGACTCAAGATCCCTGAATGATTGGACTTACATTCGAAAAAAAAGGTTAGTCTTTCCGATTTGACAATCGGCCTGCTATAAAACTCTCAGACTCTTCGTACGCATACGACAAGAGAGAGAAAAATCTCATACAGGTGTTTTTGCGTAAATCTTACGGAGTTATAATGAACTGTACCTACAGGATTGAGTGAGTTCTTGACCTTCTTACCCCAATCCTAAAATTGAGTAAAACCATAGGTTGCTTAGAGGCTGCAGTCTGGTGTCCCGCGAATGTCTCGTGATGAATGTAAAAGTGATCAAGGAGAAGAACGTGTAAGCGTGGTTCGGTGCTACACTTTCATTGAAATTTCTTTATTTACGCGTTATAGCTTCAAGATATCCAGCCTTACACATTCATCGATAGACATGCAATTTCATCTGGTCCTAAAAGTGTAGCGTTGAAATGCGTCACATTCTCATTCAAATGAGAAAATGAAGTTGGAGAGCTGAAAGCTTAAGAATATTTGAAAAGACGGTTGGATTTTTCACAATCATCAACTTTCAATTCTCGAGAAAATTCAGGCGAAGCCTTTCGAGACAGACTCTATCATGACTGCCACAATCATCGAAAGTTTTCTTGGGTAATCCAGACGCAGCACATACAAAATTTCATTGCATCGAAAGATGATTCTGATGCACTACATCTGTAATGTTTCCGTGATTTCACTCACTCTTCAGTATGATACCAAATTAGACACAAACCACCCTTTGGCTCACTTGCTTCGTTTTTCTTCATACCTACAGGCTTTAGAATTCTATTCAAGGATTGGCCATTCATCCAAAAAAAGAGTCATATCTCTTGGGTTCCTTGAAAATTTTTCGCACCGAACCTCAAATTCTTTGAATCACAACAAAAACAGCAAAATTCAAAATCAAAACATACAGCACGATACAACGCACACAAAGATGAGGTATCGAAAATTTCGAGATACGCTAACTTCTCGATTGACCTGCGGATTAATAGGAGGGATATTCGGTTGTACATTGGAATTCTTCATTTTTTAATAAAGTAGCAGTCTTATCAACGATGATATTGAGGTAGAGTGTAATATTGAGCTAAATTTCAATTAAATATTGAGTTTCTCATTTTTTGTTGTTGATGGTCATTTCAAAATCTTTGTAATAAACTAACAGTCTTATCAATGATGATGGTGAGATAGAATATAATTGAGCTCAATTTTGATCACATATTGATAAATATTGAGTTTACTCATTACTTTTTTGTTGTCAATAGACATCTCAAAACCTATGTAATAAACTAACAGTCTTATCAATGATGATATTAAGGTAGAATATAATTTAGCTAAATTTCGATTACATATTGAAATAAATATTGAGTTTACTCATTATTTTTTTTTGTCAATAGACATTTCAAAATCTACGTAATAAACTAACGGTCTCAACAATGATAGTATTGAGGTAGGGTATGATATTGAGATAGAATATATACTAGTCATAACTCATTCGGCTAAATATTGGGATATTCTTTTTGTTGTCGGAAGACGTTTCTAAACTTTCGGAATAACTGAATAATCTTATTGTGATAGGATGCAATATTGGAGTATAATATTATACTAGCAAATGTTGGATTGAACGGAGATGATCAGTTCTCTATGGGGTCAGACATCGAGTTGGAGTTTAGTTCGATTGGAATAGAAATTCTTAAGTAATTGGTGATTTTACTGCGGAATATGCTACAATTTTTCAATTGTATGGAACACCTGCTGCACGCGATGCAGTGACGACATGGCAATAACGCTATTTCTACTTCATCATCGAAAAAGATTTTACAAGTTAGAGAGTTCGAGGGAATTTCTGCAGCTGATTTGAATGGAGTAGATTTCGTGATTACCTCTCTCTGTGAGGTGTCCGACGATTCTAATTTTTAATTTTTCCATGGTGGCTTTGACGAATGGTTCTCCCTCACATACTTTCCTTTCATCGTTTCCCGCGGCGCAGCCGTTACAATGTCCAGCTGATCGAATGCCTCTCCCATCGACTTGAAGTTTAGAGTGGTGTTTTTCCCCACAGGCAAAACACCTTCCGTTGGATTGACAGCTGTCAACCATGTGATTAACACCCATGCAGTTGATGCACAACTTCGCAGAGACCACGTGTTCCTTACGCGAAGCCTGTGAAATAGAAGCAAAATCTCTGCAAGCCTTAATTAAGTGCGGTCCTCTGCAAAAAGTACACGAATCCTTGCTGTCATTGCTTTTACCCCTGTCAGTGTACCTGATGCACTGCTTAGCGTAGTAACATGTATTGGAGCACTTTTTGACGAATTCTCTTTAAACCACTTCCGAGAATTGTAGGTATTGGATTTGCTGGGTTCAGTAACTCTATCTGCTTCCACGATGTACAGAGTTTGGATTCGAGTTTCTAAGAATTTCTTGAATACAGCAAATGTAGGAAAATTCGCTCGACCATCCTTCTCGATGAATCTCAGAATTTGGGCGACTTTGTGATTACGAACTGTTTTACGTCACAGGAGACATCGTTTTCGACAAAAGGGGTTTTCCACTGGAGGTTTCCTAGAACTTATACGTCCTCGACACTCTCGAATGCTTCTGAGGTCTATATCTTGCTTTGGCTCAATGGTTCGGGATGTGTTGTGTCAGGAAAGTCGATTTCTCAGCTGTCACAACGATTTTCAGGTACACGCCTTAACTTGTAGGTCCTAGGGCGATGGATCAACCATCCTGGAGATTGGATGAATTTCCTTGCCTCACGGCCGTCCTCGCCGAAATGCGAGAGCTGACAGAAGTTGTTGGTGTGTCACAGAATTTTTGTCATTTTGAATAATCGCTCTCGCTTACGATCCTGTCATCGGGACGATAAAAATAATGAAATTCTGGAGACGGGATCTGATTCAACATGAAGGAACCTATTAATCTAGCTAAGTCCTATTGATGTCATTCAATCCTGGTGGCTACTGTCACGATGGAAAGAAAATTGCTCCTGCGTAATTCAGCCTTGAAAATGTCTTTTTCGTATAGAACATGGAAATGTGGACCCCGTTGCACCTAGAACCACGTGTGATTTAATCTCTAGGAGAAAAGAAACGTATATGGGTCATTTCGGAGCATCTCAGCCAGAGCCATCACCAGGGGGGTCTGAAAAAAATCCCAAAATTTTTTTTCTGTTAGTACCATGTTTAAATAGTGATAGAATAGTGAAAAATTCCAAAAAAAAATTTCGAAGCCCCGGACGTACTTGGGCGCATTTTTTCCCTTGAGACTGGTACTTTCAAGAGAAAAATTGTTCGAAGGCGATAATTGAGTCTAGAAACTTGTAGGAGCTCTTTGCTGAGAGCACATTTTGGCAATTTTTGGGCCTGCTTCAAAGTGATCTAGCTCCCACAAGACATGAGATAATCGTCTTTTACCAGTAGTCATTTTGAAGGCCTTGAAAAAAGCTACAATTTGATCACTTGTAAATAGTACATTAAGTAACAAGGGCGCAAAGTACTTTTACGCACGAGTTCCCGAAATGAGTGCGTAAAAGTGAACTTTGCGCACAGTTGTAACTTCTGCGACGTGAGCAAAGTGTTTTGCGCTGTGCGCAAAATAACTTTGCGCACCGCGAAGCGTGCGCAAAGTTACAACTGTGCGCAAAGTTTCACTTTTACGCACGAGAATTTCGGGAACGAGGGCGGAAAAGTTGCGCCCGTGTTGCTTACTATACTTTTCGATATTGGTGCGGAAAGTTGTTCTCCGCGGTCTATCCCTTGGAAGGCGGGGGAAAGGGAGGGCGAGGACGGGGTCCAGGGGCGGAGCCCCTGGTGGGGGTGCAGGGGGCGAAGCCCCCGCCGGGGGGGTTCGGGGGGCGGAGCCCCCCGACTGAAAAAAAAGTTCTGAAAATGTATTATGAAAAAATCTTCATGATATATCATATTTTACCGCATCGCCAAAAAATTTTGATTTCAACTTTCAGAAGTACTAATAGAAGACAAATGTAAAATATGCAAGTACTCGCACTGAAAAAGTATTATCATCCATATCAAATAAGAAGTTCTCATCTTTATAGAAAGCTACACCATTAAATTCCATGGCAAAAAATTTGATCTCCGAGTCATCTGAATGTTTGTAAAATTTTTTGAGTTCTTGGAAATATGGAAAATTTCGACTGAAGAAAACGGATATATATTAGGAAAGAAATATTCAAAATTACTGGACAGGTATTAACAATTAAAGTTGAAACATTACATGAGTAGGCTATGATTAGGATGAAATTTAGGAGTGAAATACACAAGAAACTTTCAACATTTTATTAATGAATAGGTGGAATTTATGATTAATTAGAAAGTTTTGAATATAAAAATAAAAATTATCCTCCAGGGAATGGTTGGCATCAACCATAATTTGTCAATTACCCTAGAAAAGCTCACATTTACATTTGAGTCAACGCTTAGTTATCTCAATCAATTATTAAACACAAATAATAGATTTAATGGTATTGAACATATACTTTCAACTAATGAGGTAGCATGTTTGAATGTTTGAGATTTGTTGAATACAAAAAAATTTCTCAACATTGTGGGACCACAAACATAAGCTCATTTTTCATCTCAAACAAAAATATATATTTTTTATGAGTCACATAGCACTCAGAATGATCATGAGTCAGTACAAGAGCTAGCGTTACTAGAAATCAACTTTGCACACTAATAAGCGAACTTTGCGCACGATTATGGCAACTTTGCGCACGATCGCGACAACTTTGCGCACGATTTCAAACTTTGCGCACTGAAAATCGTGCGTAAAAAAGAATTCGCTCAACTTTGCGCACCGCACACTCACCCGCAAAGTACTTTTTCGGCACAACTTTACGCACACAATATCAAAAAGTTAATTAACGGACTTTCCATGGGAGTTACCATCGTTACAAGTTGAGCAGTTTCGTGGAAGTGCCGAATCATTAACTCAATTAAAAAAATCTGTTTTCTCCTTTCGACCCCAAACCTGTGCGAATATGTTTTTCGATACAAATACTATCAATTAGAATGATAATCTGGGCGGGCCATTCAATTCTCGATTTTATTCAGCCAATTCAAAACAGCCTTTTTTGACTTTTTGCTAAAAATGATCTCACAGGTGTGCCTCGAATATACTTTGATCTGAACAAATGTGCGCTAACCTGTGGGAAATCACTCCCCAAACTACCTCCAAATATGTAGAAAAAACTTCCCGGAGCGAGCCTGGAGTCAGATGCTCTCTGGAGGTTCTATTTTACGAGTCAAATATGTGTATTGATTCGTCTGTTTGGACGCAGGTGAGCGTGAGAAGGATTTTACTAATTCTAGCTCACAAATGAGACTTGCGTCTAGAAAAAGGATTCAAATATATTGTTTCGACTCAAAATGACCATCTAGACACGATCTGGGGGTCAGATTGGCTCTTAAATATTGACACTTGCTCTCACACCAGAAACCACTTCAGTTACACGTTTTTCAGTGGACTGGCTTCAGATGATGATTCAGAGCCCATCTGACCACGACATCGTATTTAGATGGTCATTTTGAGTTGAAAATACCTATTTGGATCCTTCTTCCAGCCACACATCTCATCTGTGAGCTAGAATGAGTCAAATTCGATACTCATTAAAAAATCTTATCAGGGTGGTTTAGTGTTTGAAAGCACATCCAAATTTGCCATCATAATTCGTTTTACCCATATATTGAAGAAGAAAGAGTTTTGCGATCGTTGCTGCTTACTCATCCACGAGTTAGAATTTGACATGTCTTTAACATCGGCGTAGTTTTTTCACACTTGGGTTTGTTGTTCCATGAGCAATGAAAATCCAGATCACCAGCTGTCTCGTGTAAGTGATGCGTGAATGTTGTGTGAGATAGCGAGTGATCTGGACTTTCAGGCTCATGCCTGGCATAAATTCCAAAATAATAAAAAGCAAGGAGTTTTCGAGGAGACGGGTATTTTCTTCTCTTCTTGAAATTCCTGTAGCTGACAATTTCGGTGTCAAGATTACTTTGGCACCATTCTCCACTTTGTTCGTCCATTACTTGGAGTAACAATAAAAGAAGCGCTGAATATTAGTCAGTTGTCATGCAAGGTTGTCATCCATGCGAACATTTTTCATCAACTTATAATCTTGATGGAGCAGATATATTATATGCACATCTTCAAAGTTACCGTGCTTACATTGATGTATTTTTTGTGACTTCTTTCTATCTGTAGATTCAAAAGCTGATTTGGAAAAAGAATCCACAAGTAGAAAAAGAGGCTTGCCCAGTAAATTTTTGGAAACAGATATTGACACTGCAGAAGCAGCCGCTGCAGGGTGTGAGTCCAACGCGCATCGTTCTCGGCTGTGCAACGACGAGCTGAGCTCATGCCTTATCATCGCGAAATTTGAATTTTCGTCTGATGTCATTTTTAGGCCTATGAAATCTTGATCTCTTGATTTTCCTGTGGTTCTAGGAGCTCACTCATCGCAACGGCAGAATGAAGTCCGTGCAACTCAAATGCAAAACATGCGCAGCCGCTGCAGGGTCTGAGGAGCTGACCTCATGCGTTATCAAAGCGAAAATCTACTTTCCGTCTGATGCCATTCTTTGTGCTTCAGGAATCTTGATCGCCCAGTTTTCCCGTGGTTCTACAAGCTCACTCATCGCAACGGCAGAATAAAGTCGAATTTTCCTTGTCGTTTTGGAGCCATAAAGACCAAAGGTAGAATAATCTTGAAAATATGTCGAATGTTCAGAACCACAACTTTCGATCAAATTCAGAATGAAACCAGTAGAACGCTTCAGAAGTGCTCGGGCAAGTGTCATGCAAAACATGCGCAGCCACTGCAGGGTGTGAGCCCAACGCGCATCGTGTTGGGCTGTGCGACGACGAGCTGAGCTCATGCGTTATCAACCCGAAATTCCATTTTTCGATTGATGCCATTTTGAGGCCTGAGAAATCTCGATCCCCCAAATTTCCTGTGGTTCTAGAAGCTCACTCATCGCAACGGCAGAATAGAGTCCGTGCAACTCAAATGCAAAACATGCGCAGCCGCTGCAGGGTCTGAGGCTCGCCGCATCGGGTCTTGCTGTCCGACGAGGAGCTGAGCATATGCCTTAATGATTCCTAATCCATCCGAATGATTGTTAGACAACAATTTTTGTGCATCAGAAACGTTAGTTCCCTATTGTTGTAATACTCAGTCTCATAGATAGCGAAGCATCGTGATTGTTGATTATGACTGGCAATGACGAATTTTACAGTGGCATTGAAGTCATATAGACTGAAGGTAGAATATTCTCGAAAATATGTCGATATTCCAGAACCACAACTTCTGATCCAACTCAGAAACGAACCAGTAGAACGTTTCAGAAGAGGTTGGGCGAGTGTTATGCAAAACATGAGCAGCCGCTGCAGGGTGTGAGTCCAACGCGCATCGTGTTGGGCTGTGCGACGACGAGCTGAGCTCATGCATTATCAACGCGAAATTCGAATTTTCGTCTGTTGCCATTTTTAGGCCTGAAAAATCTTGATCACCTAATTTTCCTGTGGTACTAGGAGCTCACTCATCGCAACGGTGAAATGAATTCCGTGTAACTCAGATGCAAAACATGCGTAGCCGCTGCAGGGTCTGGGGAGCTGAGCTCATGCGTTATCAATGTGAAAATTGACTTTCCGTCCGATGCCATTCTTTGTGCTTCAGGAATCTTGATCGCCCAGTTTTCCCGTGATTCTACAAGCTTACTCATCGCAATGGCAGAATAAAGTCGAATTTCCCTTTTCGTTTCGGAGCCCTAGAGACCAAAGGTCGAATAAGCTTGGAAATATGTCGAATGTTCAGAGCCACAACTTTCGATCAAATTCAGAATGACACCAGTAGAACGCTCCAGAAGAGCTTGGGCAAGTGTCATGCGAAGCATGCACAGCCGCTGCAGGGTGTGAGCCCAACGCGCTTCGTGTTGGGCTGTGCGAAGACGAGCTGAGCTCATGCGTTATCAACGCGAAATTCGAATTTTCGATTGATGCCATTTTTAGGCCTGAGAAACCTTGATCTCTCAATTTTCCTGTGTTTCTAGAAGCTCACTCATCGCAACGGCAGAATGAAGTCCGTGCAACTCAAATGCAAAACATGCGCAGCCGCTGCAGGGTCTGAGGCTCTCCGCATCGGGTCTGGCTGTCCGACGAGGAGCTGAGCCTATGCTTTAATAATTTCTAATCGATCCGAATGATTGTTAGACAACAATTTTCGTGCATCAGGAACGTTGGCTCCCTATTCTTGTAATACTCAGCCTCATAGATAGCGAAGCATCGTGATTGTTGATTATGACTGGCAATGACGAATTTTACAGTGGTATTGGAGAAAGTTCAGAACTCCGGGAAAGTGTTGAATTTTCGTGTGCGATCGCTATTTGCACACGAAGATCCGAAATTCGGAGCAGGTCACTTGGGGCCGGAAATTTTTCCGCTTGCGCTGTAATCCAAAATTCGGCCCAAACGAGCTCAGGTTGGGGAAATTTCGTGTTCGCAAAGATTTTTCACTTCAGCACGCAAAAGTTCGAAACTCGTAGCGGTCGAGCTTGGATTGATATCTTTCGCGTACGCGTTAATTACTCACATAGCGCGCGCGAAATTCGAAATTACCTCGACAGACAAGTTAGAGAATGGAAACTGTCGCATGCGCGAAGATGAAAGTCGCCCGCGCACACGGAAATTTCCCACCTTCTCCAGATACTTTGTCAGCTTCTCAATTATACGATTACGAGAAGAAGGTCTCTTTCTTCCTATCTAGGGCATTCAGCGTACGCGAAAGAAGCTTCTCGCGGGCGCTACAGTGGACATCGTTACGCGTGGAGTAACAATCATCGATATTCCACAGGGCGACGAATCTCTCAAGTTCACAATACGAAACTTTGTGTTGGAGAAAAAGCCCCGAAGTTTATCAAGAGATAAAGTGAAAGAGTCATTCCACATTGTTTACATAGGTAAAATCATAGCGTGAACCATCATCTCCGTTCATGCGAATTACCCAAAAGATGATCTGCACTGCGGAAAGAGAAAATGAACACCTGATAAATTGTCGAAATTAGCATACGCAAGTATGAACTAAAATGTTATGGTTGACGTTGAAATCGCTGTCGTGCATGAGCGAGTTAGACCATAGCGTACGCGAGGCTCATGTTGAAAAGGAAAGAAAAAAAAACGGGATCAGTACAATTTCTTACAAACGCGATGATTCAGTAATTGAGCGCGCGCAAAAAATGATGTGACATATCATACGATTTATCGCGTACGCGAAACCCAACTCCATTGACTCACCTCAACAGCACTAATCTCTAGCACTTAGGTAGAGGATCACTGACGAAACTCCAAATCAGGTCGATCGAATCAGCTAATCCCCTAGCCTAAGTGAAGAAATGAGGCATGACCTTTTGCGAGCAAAAGGGTCACTCGGAGAACTTAAAATAGCTCGATCCGCATTGGGTCCGCTACCTTGTCCGCACTTAGCCTCCGCGGACGACAGCTCAAGCCACCCGCCACAGCAGAAAATAAACATTCCCAACGAGGCAATTCGACAGGAATGCTCCTCGAACGACGAAAAAAATTAAACACAACACAAGCACGTGGCATCATCTCGCATAAGCCGGTCGCGGGCCATGCAATTGGTGCACCGAAAACATGGCCCGCAGCAGACACATCGCATCATCTGTATCGCGTTATCTGCTACGAGATGTCTGCTACGATACGGCATGCCCACCTTCTGCTGCAGCGGCCAAGGCCAAGGCCACGGTTGTCTGTTTGTCGGCTCTCGACACGCATGCCACACAACATTATTCCACACACCTTATTATTTAACAACACTCTCCGCGACTCCCACAACACAAAAATTCAATCTCGAACGCGAAAAGCACTGCGTCGTTGCCTCTGCAGAAGCGCGCATGAAATTATGCAATGCCGCTGCCACCGCACCCGCCGAAGATACGGCTCTCACAAAAACGCGAACGCCCCAACACGCACAGCACACCTAATTAATTTTTAATTTCCCGACACCAACAGCTCGCGCGAAAAAATCACGGTTCACAATCAACACAAGAGCAGCCGAGAAACACACCCCTCCGAGCCATAACCAAGCAGAATACACAATGTAACGCTTTAGTGTAATGCTAGCCGTTGAGCATGACACACCAAGCGTTACTGACATAACGCTAAAAAATACGATTTTTCACACGACAGTTACAAACTCAGGAAACCGTAACAGAAGCTCTCGATCTCACCAATCGAAATAACAAAATCACCGCTACCTAATTTTATCGGGGTGTACGCGAATTCTGAAACGTGTTGTATTAGACCGGGCCGAAGAATGGAAATTTTTGAAAGTCGTTACGCCTGGGGTCCTAATTTTTGCTATTTTGCATGTAGATGGTGAAAAACATTTTTGGGGATACTTAAAAAGAGTTTCCAGGTTCGGTCAAAAGCCTCGAAGATTTTCAAGAAATAGAGTAAAATGTCAAATTGCTGAGTCTGCACAAAGTCCAATCCAATCGACCAAAAATCATCACACACTTTGTCATCTCACGTATTTTCAGCTGGTGAAAACGATCTCGGTGATTCTAGGAGGCTAGACTGCTTCAAAATTTGGCCACAAGCAAATGATGATATCGATTCCCGTCCTATGTAATGTATGCTGTCCACTCTTATACGCGGGTTTTGATACATCCATCATATGTGCTCATAGCTGAACTTCGACGCATCTTAGCTTCCTTGAACCACCGGGATCGTTTCCAGCAGCTCGCAATGTGTAGAAAAACATAATGTGTAACGATTTTTGGTCGATCGAAACGGAGTTCACACAAAATCAGCAATTTGAGAAGAATTTAAGAAATCGCCAAAACTCGGCCTCTTTCACCCCTCATCGGTATCTCGCAATTTGCGAAGACCCATAAATTCTGAGGCTTAAGCGGACTCGGCTTTCGGTTCCTACGGTCAAAAATACGTAAGAAAACATTGTTTGATAAGCGTATCGCACCACCAAGTAGGGTGTGCATGCTGCAACTTTGCTTTTAGGAATAATGTAAAAATGACATTTTACTGTATTTCTTGAAAATATGTAATATTTTTGACCGGACCTGGAAGCTCTTTTTAAATATTCCCAAAAAATTTTGTCTTCATCTACATACAAAATGACAAAAATTAGGACCCCAGGCGTAACAAATTCCAAAAATTTATATTTTTCGGGTCGGCCTAGTGTATATTTTCTTGCATGTTTACATTGAGTCTGGAATATTCTATTCTATCGCGATCATTGATTATAGCTGAAGATTCAAGTGAGTGTCAATTAAGCGATTTCATATCGTTTCGTTTTTAAATCTAGACACCCGCTCATAATTGCCAGTCCACCCCTAACCATGACAAAAGTAATCAGAGGAAAAAAGTGGAGATAAGGATTCTCGTTCATCACTTCCTAGGAAAACTCCCATAACGAAGGTGGGTAAATTTGATCCAACTATTCCAGACCTTCCGTGCTCACGAACCTTCCGCATGATTCAAATGCTGATCCACCATTGCTGCAATAGTAGAGCAAATAATGGAATTTCTTGAAATATGGTCATGAATAAGTTTGCAACCTCGTGATCATTCTAATGCTCGTCACTCTCTTTGGCTGAGCTATACTTTTTTGGTATGCAAATTCCCTCAAGTCTTCGTTCAGTGATGTTGGCTAGGATATCGGAATGGCTTTGAGGCACGCTGATTTCATCCCAATGAGCACGAGATCGAAAAACTGTCCCGTGCTTGTTATAGTTTTGGACAAAAATTTTGCATGCTGCATTTTGGTATCAGAGCATATAGTTATACGTAACTTCTCTATCTCGAAACGAAAAGAAAATTGGTCCTCTAGTCGCTTTATACAAGAAATAATTCCTTCACCTCATCGCATCAAAACTTGAATTTTACCTCGGAAAACATACTCCAATTGGAGTTTGGAAGTTATATTTGATATTGACGCAATAGGTAACATCAAAACCTGAGGACAATACACAAGTTGCAAACAATGAAAAAATGAAGAAACTCATTAATGAACAGAGAGCCAATAAGGAGAAAATGAAAGAGCTACAGGCTGAAAATGAAAAACTACGCAAAGATTTGGGAAGAGAAAAGCAGAATAAAAAAGAATTGAAAGACAAGTATATGAAAATCAAACAGGAATTTCAAACTGTGACTGACCTAAATCGAAATCTGCAACAGCAAATACTCGACCGTTTCAGCGAACAAGACAGTAAGCAATTCATTTCTGATACAATTTTCGAGAATGAATCACTTCTTATCGAGTCTCTCGTCGTTCTTTGTATCCGAAACTAGAATTCTTGGAACAATACTGTGAGTACTTGGATACCTTTGCTGATTGAACCCACAGAATTTGATTCACGACAGTGCTCCATAGAAACAATCAGTCGTTTTGTGATTCATACAAACACTCTCATATACATTTCCGAAACACTGGGAGTAAAAGCTAGTTTGTGCACAGTTTAACGACTTTTACTCATAATTCATTGAAAAGTATTGATCGATACACGGGACTTTAACCTGTTTCCCGCATCCTCGTGCTGGTTCTGACCTTTGCCTGCGGCAACTCGGACCGAAAACCCATCAATCGGACGCGGAAAAAATATTTTACGCCCTTGTATCGAGATTTACTATTCCGTGGTCTTTTTTGGTTCAGTTTCTTTTGAGATCTACAGAAACACTTTGAGGTAGCTGGTACCTTAATCGCATGTATTTATGATACTGCAGAAGTCTTGAAGTATTTGGCTGGTTTTCCCTCTAATTCTTGTACGTAAAATCATTTACCTTTCGACTTTAATGCCATTTTATTCCTTTATAGCGATCGCTGAGCAGATGAAAAACACGAAAGAGGTCACAGTGCAAGACAATTATCCTCCTATCGGATATATCAGGCCCCAAACCAAAATGGTATGATTTGATATATGACTACTCATCGTAGAACTCGTGTATCCCACGGTCGAATGGACACAACCATGAACATCTGTGGATGTACAAACTCCATTGAATAGGATCGAACTCCCCATAATTTCCTGACTAATTTTCAGCTTCATTTGGGCGATAGCCTATTCATCCACAGTGATACATACCACGATGTGGCAAGTACTTTGCCGACGAAAAGGCAAAGCCTTTTGTATTCGTCGGCAGCATGTTGGTGAAGTGGTTCAGTATTGCAGAACTTACAGCGGGAGCAATAACGGGGAAGCCGAGCAATAAAACAATAGCACGTTTAGCCAAGTTGCAGAAAGAGAACAAGAAGAATGAGGCAGAAAAGTTGCAGAGGCGGGTAGACAGTATTGTCCAACTGGACAAACAAAAATTGCTGACTTGTAGAAGTAAGCTACAGCTCCTTGAATTTGCTCTACATATCCTGCGTTCCAATGCTACAATTAATCACATGCTTCAATCGAATTCGGGAGAATACTCAATGCAGCTTCTCCTTGTCGATAGATTTAAATCGTAACGTTGATGGAAAATTTCACTTACCTTTATATTTCAGAGGCATATGAACTGTGGCTCAGAAATAAGTGTGCACAAGAAAACACAGAATCTTCGCAAGGAAATACCGGCTCTACACAATTAAACTTCCCTGTAGAACTAAATAATTTTGATGCTTACGTTACCAGAAAAGTATCAAATTTGAAATCGCCGCCGAGACGACAAAAAGGATGTAAGTAACCAAGATATTTATAAACTTGTAGACAACAGAACTTCGGATTTGTATCTTATTCTAGTCTGAAGCCTTCAGATTTTCGGCAATAAATCGTTCTAATGGAACTTGACTCGCGGACAAGAGTACACAAATACAAACGGGATAAACTCAGGAATAACTGAGCTATTAGTGATCGATTCATGCGTTATCAAACGCCATCGTTGACTTGGCAAAATCGATTATAAAAGTAGAATCCGAAATGGTTTTTCCTGCATTGATTTTCACTGTTACGGAAAAGTTTGATGTTTTGTTTTAGCGTCACAAGCACCTAACTCGCGGCAGAGTTCGGAAGATCGAGATCTTGTAGACGGCCAACAACAGGAAGATCAGTTGACTTTACCATTAAATTCAAACGGTGAACCCCCTTACGATCCGTTAGCTATACCGTCAGTCTCAAGCGAGCGATTGCCAGATGATTCGTTGACTCCACCACCAGGCTCAAACGGCTCTAACCAAAGCTTAGTTCATGTTGAAATTGTATGTGACCTACCAAGTGAACAAGAAATGCAGGTTCGTTGATGTTTATATATCTTTCAACATCTTGAAATCCCAGAATGAGATCCTTCTATGAAATCTGTCGGACTTGTCGCAACGTATTTAAAAACACTCGAAATTCTGTGAACTTCTTAGTACCTTTACTGTACGATCAGCTAACAAATCCTCTTTGGCTGCTGCAATGAATCATAACTGTTTAATACTGATTGAACTTTGACAGTTCAATCAGAGAAACTCTGCTAGTGACTTTAATGGGGAAGTGTGAAATATTTCATTGCTTTTGTAGACTGAGCGGAATTCCAATTTTTTCGAACGATGTTTTATTGCTTCTCAAAACCCATTATATGAGTCACTCATCACTATCACGATCATGATTGGAGTATATTTGAGTATGCAGAATGGAAGTGAACCTCGGAATGTAATTTTCAGGAAACAGACCCAGGGGATGCATCAGGAAGCGACGAAATGATAGAAGATGAAATATTATCTGATATCGATACAGATAGTGATCTGTAATTATTGCCCCAGAATTTCGAATAAATGTACTTAGCTCAAATTCAGTTCAAGTATGTATTGCTAATACCTTGTAGACTCGCAGGCGAATTGAATACTGATACTCGGCATTAGAATCAATAGAGGTATAGAACGAATACTCCTAATCTGACAGTATCTATTGCAAACGATCAGAGACATAGCATATCAAAACTTCAGTTTGGAGTAAGTATGGGGATTTATTGGGACTTGGTAGAGTTGGACCTTCAATGACGATGGTGAGTACGGAACTTGATTGAGCTATTGAGGAAGTAGCATTGAGATTGATTGGAGTGAATAAGTTGTCGACTTTTTTCAAATTTTGAGAGAAAGGAGTGGACTCGATTGAAGCCCATAGGATGTCAGATCCTCAATAACGATATTCGGTATTCATTTAGAACGGGGTAAATTGGATGAGGGCTTTCCAATGCTTATATTCTAGTAAAATTTGGGATCGATTGGAGTAGAATAAGATATCGATGTTCCCGATCCTAGAAATTAGGATTAGGATCGTTGGAGGCGAAGATAGCATGTCAAATCTTCGGAACTGATCTCCGGAATTGAATCAATTGGAGGAGATAGATTGTACTGTCTCTAATGCTACCAGTGAATGTGGGTGTCGATTGGAGCAGCAACAGATAATTGCTTCAATCGACCCGATAGATATCTGTGTCCCAATTGGAATATATAATGGAACTCCAATATTGGGGGTTGACATTGGAATCGATTGAGGCATATAGAATCCCAAATCTTCTGGATGCTAAAAATCTTCAGTACCGATTTTCAGCATTCGAATCGATTCAGATGAATAGGATATGAGGTCTCCAATGATTCTAATCGGTATTGAGGTCGATTGAGGCGGATTGAGATCTCGATGTTTTCAATACTGCATAACGGTATTGGAATCAATTGTGGCGGATTGGATTTCGGATTTCCAATACTGATTCCCAGCATTCAATCGATTCGGATGGATAGGATTAAAGGTTCCCAATGATTCTAGTCAGTATTGAGGTCGATTGAAGCGGATTGAGATCTCAATGTTCCCAATACTGAATAACAGTATTGGAATCGAATGTGGAGGGTTGGATTTCGGATCTCCAATACTGATTTTCAGCATTCGAATCGATTCAGATCAATGGGATTCAAAGTCTCTAATGATTCTAGTCAGTATTGAGGTCGATTGAGGCGGATAGGATTTCGGATTCCCAATACTGATTCCCAGCATTCAATCGATTCGGATGGATAGGATTAAAGGTTCCCAATGATTCTAGTCAGTATTGAGGTCTATTGAGGCGGATTGAGATCTCAATGTTCCCAATACTGAATAACAGTATTGGAATCGGTTAAGGCGGATAGGATTTTGGATCTTCAATACTGATTTTCAGCATTCAAATCGATTCAGATGAATAGGATTTGAAGACTCTAATGATTCTAGGCAGTATTGAGGTCGATTGAATCGGATAGGATCTCGGATTTCCTATACTGATTCCGAGCATCCAAATCGATTCAGATGAATAGGATATGAGGTGTCGGATGATTCTAGTCAGTATTGAGGTCGATTGGGGCCGATTCAGATCTCGATGTTCCCGATACTGAAAAACAGTATTGGAATCGTTTGGAGCTGATAGGATTCCAGATCTCCAATACTGATTTTCAGCATTCAAATCGATTCAGATGAATAGGATTTGAAGACTCTAATGATTCTAGGCAGTATTGAGGTCGATTGAATCGGATAGGATCTCGGATTTCCTATACTGATTTCCAGCATCCAACCCGATTCAGATGAATAGGATATAAGGTCTTCAATGATTCTAGTCAGTATTGCGGTCGATTGGGGCGGATTCAGATCTCTATGGTTCCAATACTGAATGACAGTATTGGAATCGAATGTGGCGGGTTGGATTTCGGATCTCCAATACTGATTTCCAGCATTCAAATCGATTCAGATAAATAGGATATGAGGTGTCCAATGATTCTATTCAGTATTGAGTTCGATTGAGGTTCCAATACAGAATAACAGTATTGCAATCGATTGAGGCGGATAGGATTTCGGATATCCAATACTGGTTTCCAGCATTCAAATCGAATCAGATGAATAGGATATAAGGTGTCGAATGATTCTAGTTAGTATTGAGATCAAGTGGGGCCGATTCAGATCTCAATGTTTTCAATACTGCATAACGGTATTGGAATCAATTGTGGCGGATTGGATATCGGATTTCCAATACTGATTTCCAGCATTCAAATCGATTCAGATAAATAGGATATGAGGTCTCCAATGACTCTAGTCAGTATTGAGGTCAAGTGGGGCCGATTCAGATCTCGATGTTTTCAATACTGCATAACGGTATTGGAATCAATTGTGGCGGATTGGATTTCGGATATCCAATACTGATTTCCAGCATTCAAATCGATTCAGATGAATAGGATATAAGGTGTCCAATGACTCTAGTCAGTATTGAAGTCAAGTGGGGCCGATTCAGATCTCGATGTTTTCAATACTGCATAACGGTATTGGAATCAATTGTGGCGGATTGGATTTCGGATATCCAATACTGATTTCCAGCATTCAAATCGATTCAGATGGATAGGATATAAGGTGTCCAATGATTCTATTCAGTATTGAGTTCGATTGAGGTTCCAATACAGAATAACAGTATTGCAATCGATTGAGGCGGATAGGATTTCGGATATCCAATACTGGTTTCCAGCATTCAAATCGATTCAGATGAATAGGATATAAGGGGTCCAATGATTCTATTCAGTATTGAGTTCGATTGAGGTTCCAATACAGATTAACAGTATTGGAATCGATTGAGGCGGATAGGATTTCGGATATCCAATACTGATTTCCAGCATTCAAATCGATTGAGATGAATAGGGTATGAGGTCTCCAATGACTCTAGTCAGTATTGAGGTCGATTGGGGCGGATTCAGATCTCGATGGTTTCAATACTGAATAACAGTATTGGAATCGATTGATGCGCATAGGATATCTGATATCCAATACTGATTCCCAGCATTCAAATCGATTCAGATAAATAGGATATGAGGTGTCCAATGATTCTATTCAGTATTGAGTTCGATTGAGGTTCCAATACAGAATAACAGTATTGCAATCGATTGAGGCGGATAGGATTTCGGATATCCAATACTGGTTTCCAGCATTCAAATCGATTCAGATGAATAGGATACGAGGTGTCCAATGATTCTATTCAGTATTGAGTTCGATTGAGGTTCCAATACAGATTAACAGTATTGGAATCGATCGAGGCGGATAGGATTTCGGATATCCAATACTGATTTCCAGCATTCAAATCGATTCAGATGAATAGGATATAAGGTCTCCAATGACTAGTCAGTATTGAGGTCGATTGGGGTGAATTCAGATCTCGATGGTTCCAATACTGAATAACAGTATTGGAATCGATTGGTGCGCATAGGATTTCTGATATCCAATACTGATTTCCTGCATTGAAATCGATTCAGATGAATAAGATACGAGGTGTCCAATGATTCTAGTCAGTATTGAGGTCGATTGAGGTTCCAATACAGAATGACAGTATTGGAATCGATCGAGGCTGATGGGATTTCGGACATCCAATACTGATTTCCAGCATTCAAATCGATTCAGATGAATAGGATATGAGGTGTCCAATGATTCTAGTCAGTATCGAGGTCGATTGGGGTGGATTCAGATCTCGATGGTTCCAATACTGAATAACAGTATTGGAATCGATTGATGCGCATAGGATTTCTGATATGCAATACTGATTTCCTGCATTGGAATCGATTCAAATGAATAGGTTGTGAGGTGTCCAATGATTCTAGTCAGTATTGAGGTCGATTGAGGTTCCAATACAGAATGACAGTATTGGAATCAATCGAGGCTGATAGGATTTCGGACATCCAATACTGATTTCCAGCATTCAAATCGATTCAGATGAATAGGATATGAGGTGTCCAATGATTCTAGTCAGTATTGACTTCAATTGAGGTTCCAATGCAGATTAACAGTATTGGAATCGATTGAGGCGGATAGGATTTCGGACATCCAATGATTCCCAGCATTCAAATCGATTCAGATAAATAGGATATTAGGTGTCCAATGATTCTAGTCAGTATTGAGTTCGATTGAGGTTCCGATACAGAATAACAGTATTGGAATCGATTGAGGCGGATAGGATTTCGGATATCCAATACTGATTTCCAGCATTGAAATCGATTCAGATGAATAGGATATAAGGTCTCCAATGATTCTAGTCAGTATTGAGGTCGATTGAGGCGGATTGAGATCTCAATTTCGAATACTGGCAGTAAGTATTGAGATCGATTGGCAATCTCTCTCTCAATGCGTATAGTCGGCATTGGTAAAGATTGGTCAACACTGTTTGAATCCCGATCAACATCATTGATCGCGATTGAACTCCAATGTTCTCCAATCCTGAAAGTCATGTTCCAAATTCATCATAAGTTTCTAGATTCAGATCGATTGAGTGTTTTTCTATCGAATCCAATCGAACTTTTGCAGCAGGGAAGAGCTCATCATTGAAAATATCTGATCCCCCGTGAATGGTCTCCTAAAACTAAAGGAATGCATCGAATTGAAATTTTGCGTGGTTGATACTTTTTTCAATCCTTAACAAATTTGTTATCGAGGGTCTGAAGTTTGATTTACTATCCCTCCTAGATCCCTCCCATAGTGCTCGTTCCTGTGATGGGGTAAATAATACCTCACATGCGCAATAGATGGATGACAGATCCAGCTTTTTTCCCGCAACTGACGGCAAAAGACCTCGGTTACTATATAAGAGCGCAAAGTGCTTCATCGCCAAGCGTCCAGGGCACCACCTGCAACTCCAGCCCTGCTGATGAGTCCGCGGTCATGGTGGAAAAGAGATAAGGTGTGCTCGTCCGGAGGACGAGCACCGACCCGTTCTGCGCAGCGCCCACCGGCAGCCATCTTGACTGTTTACTTTATTGGGAATAATCAACTCTCGGCTTCCAAAATTTGTTCGGTTTGAACTTTTTTGAGATTCCGAGGGTCAAACATGCCTTGCTGTCGCGTAAATTCGATTACAACCCGACGTGGGAGTACGATTGGAATTCATCGGGGTTGTGTTTGAAACTCACAATTACTCCCGCTTGAATTTGATTGGCTAAAGAATAGACATGGCTTCCGATCGGGCGCAAAAGCTGATTGACAGCACACCTTATCTCCTTTCCACCATGGTCCGCGGTTACGATGAACCAGGTTGCAGGTGGGGGACGAAACGCATAAGAGCCTTGTGCTCAAAGCGTGTAGAATCATTTATTAGTAGTGGTAAGCCATCAGCTTATCCCTACCCCTACATTTCCACGTGTACATACATACATTTGGTGACGTTGGTTGACGTCTTATCACATGTTACCATCATCATTCTACGTAGACATTAAGTAACCTATCCAATATTCAGGAGTCAATTGTTACACTTGATTACCAAAATAACTACCATCCATCTCCTGCTAGATCTTGCGATAGAATCGTCATCATCAAACAGCCCTACCAGTATATTACATTTTCCACATAGCCTACTCATTTATTTGCCAAAGTCATGTCTGTCATACTGTAAAGAGAGATATAGCCAAATTTATAAAAGTAGAAGACCAAATTATTGAAGTAGGAGCAAGTGACTGCTATGAAAAATGCAGATGGATTCTGTTACAGAATCACCTGCATGCCAGACTGCAGAGAACAAGTATTCTATACTATTACCTACATATAATGAGGTTGAAAATCTACCAATAATGATATGGCTCCTTGTCAAATACATGGAAGAATTGTAAGTCTTGATAGTTCATGTTCATCATCATAGTTCATGATAGTTCATCCTTTTTCATTATCTTCTTGAGTCAATGAATGGATTTTTCAGGCAAATGAACTATGAAATAATAATCATTGATGATGGATCGCCTGATGGTACTCTACAAATGGCTGAGCAATTACAAAAGTTGTATGGATCCAATCGAATAGTCCTCAAACCGCGAAAAGAAAAACTTGGTCTAGGCACAGCATATATGCATGGAATTAAACACGCCTCTGGGAATTTCATTGTGATAATGGATGCTGACTTGTCACATCATGTGAGTTGCACATCGTCTTATCTTTGGGACATGTCATCTTGGTGTGCACCATTTATCTGAGTCATTCACAGCATAATCTTGATGAAAATGAAAACACACATTAATTTAAACATGTGTGAAACCAGGCACTAACTTCATAGTATCTTTCAGCCAAAATTTATTGCAGAAATGATTAAGACTCAGAGATCAATGAACTATGACATAGTCACAGGAACTAGATATGGAGGTAATGGAGGAGTTTATGGTTGGGATTTCAAAAGAAAACTCATCAGCAGAGGAGCCAATTTTGTCACTCAAGTTCTGTTGAGGCCAGGCGTCACAGATCTTACTGGTAGCTTCAGGTAATGTTGATTAGCTGAATTTATGTTGAGATGTTTCTAATTTTGCACTCCACTGTGACTCATTCTTTTGATCTGAAAATCAAACTTGTACAGCATGAAAAGCTCTTAAATCAGGAACCGTAATAACATATCTTCCCAAAAACGTCCCCCTGACAGTTATCGTGACTAAAGTGAATTTCTGGGTGGATCAATTATCCATGCTAGCTCATCTATTTGTAAATGAGCCACAATATTTTATTGATCAAAAATTATTCACATCAACTCTTAGCATTAAAAATATTTATTGTCACATTCTATGGCATTTTTGAACAACAATATTTAGGTATCTTGTTATATAATGGAGATGGAAAATTGATTAGGTCTGATATGATGTTGCAGTTAGCAAGTACAGCCTGTTTCGAATTCAAAGACGTGATTGAGCTTGTTTCAATTTGCTGAAACCTTTACTCTAGTACACATCTACCCATAAATCTAGTTTTGAATAAAGTATGTACAAGCAGGAATAATGTGTGCAAGCTCAACTTGGCCAAGATCTCGAATTTATCTGTACCCTCTTAGAAAAAAAGATCATAAAAAAACTCATAAACTATTTCTTTTGGTGAGTCAATTCGCTTTTGTGGGTACTCAGATTAAGCACAGTGCACGTGGAATCTCGTAAAACATTGAAAAAGATCACTCTTTTGAATCTGTCATATAGAGCCTCACGCTGAAATTTCTTACAATTCTGGATATATCGTGGTCATACGATATATGGGTATAATCGCGATAACTTACACATTTTGTGTCCAAAAATTCAGAAATTGAATATTGAGTCTGCACCTGTCTGTGTCGACTTTTTCCATTCCTTTTCGCATATTGAGCGATAATATGTGATAAAACGTATGCAGAAAGTCCTTTGGAACATTTTAGAACATTATATGTGATTCTGACATGTATAAGGCATAGGGAAAGTGGTGCATGGAACTGACATTTGCGGTTTTTGACGTTTTTTTGTCTAGCGAGGAATCCTGATGCGATGGGACCATATGACCTTGAAATTCGTGTTTAGATGGTTGATTTGAGTCGAAAATTCATGCTATGGAGCACAGAACTCCATTCCTCCGTCTTTTCCTTGCTATTGAGTAAGCAGGGGACAGCTTTTGAATGAACGGAACTGACATGCATGGAACTGACATTTCGGCTTAAAATCGCTCGCAAAAATAATAGAGTCGACATAGAAACTTCTCCTTGTAGATTTCATCAAATCCCATCACATTTTAGAGGAAAAAATTGATTGCGCCCAGATATTTCAACTCTAAGTTAGGTAACGTGGTATGCACGGAACTGACAAAGTTAATTACATGGCCGATTTTCGGCCATAAATGTTAATGCAGTGCTCGGAATTTCGATTCTGGGCCTTGACTCACGCTGGGATTTGATTATTTGAACAATTTCCTTGAAATTTCGTCCACTACGAAGTGACCTAGACTTGATTTAGGATACGCTGTGGGCATTTTAAATAAATATCTTATTTTAAGCGAAAATCCCATAATAAGATTGAGGCACATGGCTTGGGGACTAAACTACGAGTTTTGGACATAAAACCTATGAAAAATGGTTGGTCTAACATTTTACTTCGAGGAAAAAATTTGAGCATACCCTTAGCGACTCTTACTCCGACGCTAGTGCTGGAGGTATACGTCGATCTCCAAATGTAACAATGCACGGAACTGACACTTCGACCCTTAATCTTTAAAAATAAAAAAAAGGCGTGAACGGATCGATCTGGAAATTTATTCCCAAATGTATTTCAATAGAATACATGTAGGAAAATTTGAATGGGGTGATTTGGAGCTTGCTCGTCAAAATGCAAGGTCATAACCTGTTCCGGGTAAGCTATCGCGATAATACTCATATAAATATTGTGGTGGGGTGATCTTAGTAGAAAAAGTCGCATTTCCATTTCTCAAAGACATCCGTAAATACAAACTTGATCAGCATCTCAGAAGAAGTAGAACAAGACTTCTACAATGACTGATCATTTTCACCAATTTGAAAATTTGGGTGCATGATGTTTTGAAAGTAGTCTCGAAACTCACAGACCAATATGAACCTCAATTACTATCCAAAATAGAATTGAATCTGCTGAATTCTATCTGAAAATTTTTGAGCTGAATTTTGAGCCGATCTCGATGAAACGTCTTTTATTATTTGAAGAAAAATAATCCGCAGGGAGCGGTACTATTGGTTTCCTTCCTCTTTGTTTTTAAAAATTGTTATTGGCAATATACCAATTTGACCGCTAGAGGAGCCACCATCGCTTTTCCAGAGGTTGAGAGCACTCTTAAGCAAGACTCGAATCAAAACAATGGTTTCCCGAGGAACTGAAATAATGACATAGATGCACGAGGCCGTGAGGAGTTATACTTTCGTAACTGTATCGAGAATCCACGTTGTTTGAATACTTGCTCTTTGCGTAGTGAGAAAATATTATACAAGCGAGTGTTCTCAGTTGAACTCTGTTCTCGCGCAACTTCTTTATCTATCCGGAATCAAATTTATCGTCGGCCCCGATCGAGACTTGCACATTTTGGAGCCTCTACGAAGACTAGCGCGTTTTTCTTCAAGACTAGCACGTTTCGCTCTCTCCCACAAAAGTAAAACGTTTCGGCTTAATCGCGAAAAGTAGCGCATTTGGCGTGAACTAGCTTATTTTGAAACTTACACAAATTCTGGCACATTCCCAAAAAGTATTACATTCCGAAATTACACGCGGAGACTTCTACTACGGTTGTGAGATCTGTACACGAAGGCTAACACTTTTCATATGTTGGAATCAAGACTAGCAATTTCATTCTGAGAAAAATTTCATTCACGTTAACAAGGAGCTTCAATAATTTTGAAATATGTGACTTTTTTGAACATTCATGACATCGATGTGGGATTTTTTATTATTTTATCAACTATCATATCATAATGGCAAACCGTAGGAATTTTCCAAGAAAAAGAAAATCATTATTGTATTCGAACTTTATATTCATACTTGACCCGATTAACGTTTCAATACACAGTTTCGACTATGAACAGTCACAGTCTCTTTATCGACAACAATAAAAATACGCTGCTAAAAGAGATTAGCAGAAGGCTATGGGAGAAAAAGTGTGACTTCTAATCGATAGATTTTGGCGAGACGGACAAATTGGTTAAAAAAACATTATTTTGATAAGAAGAATTTTGTTGAAGAAAGTGTTGGACTGAATGGAAAAATTGATCAAAAATTTGCTGAACCAATAGCAAAGTTTTCTCTTTAGATAAAGCAAAAGCAACAAACTGAAACAAGGAGTAATGATCTTAAGTGTACCAAATTAGTTTTCGGTAATTTTCGGTAGGAAGAAAGTGAGAATGAGAGAGGGAGGAAGAGAGAGAGAGAGAGAGCCGGGGAGAAGGCGAGAGGTGCGAGAGAGATTCGTTCTTATCAATTTTTACTTCAAATAATTAGTATGTTTGCGGACAGCTGTGTATGAATTTGATCGTTAGTGTTTTGGGATCGGAACCTGGCTAGTGTTTGTCTCAAATTGTATCAATGTGTTATTTTTCTTGTGAAATTTGAGATGTGCTAGTGTTTGTCCAGGTGTTTGAAGAACACATTTCAATTTTGGGACGAAAACTAGCTCATTCCAATTTCCTAGTCTTCGCGACTGAGCCGAGACGTGTTAGTTTTCGTGGGAGAGAGTGAAACAAGCTAGTCTTGAAGGAATATGTGCCACTCCTTGCAGGGACTCTAAAACGTGCTAGTCTTCGTAGGGTCCAAGGAAATGACGTATTGAATCAAATTTTTACGTAGAAGAGAAATGAAATTATGGGGGTTGAGCTCTCCGTTAGAAACGAACAAAATGAAGTGATATTTCAATACGGATTTTCTAGATTGAGGTCCATGTCGAACTCATGCAGTATTTCATGAGCTGAAAACATAGTTTTCTCATCAAAAATGTCAGACGTGGCTTGGAATGCTCACTGAGGAAAGTACAAATGCCCAATGATCAGCAAATCAACACCGAGAATATCATTGAGATATCTGTCTGCTTGTACTTTATTGAACCTTGATTCATCATCTTGAATTGATGAGATTTACTATAGCTTGAAACCAGTTCCTCAGCGGTCGAGTCGGTTGTAGAGATTTATTCGCCTTCACATTCGGTAGAAGACCGAATATTGATATAAGTTTGAATAATTATTCTGATAACTCAATAAATGCAGGCTGGATTCTCGATATCGATATCTTCCGAAAAATCAAATGTGCTTGCACCACGATGAATACCACAGAAACAACTTGATAGCTCTCTCAGCGTAAGAATCTGCAACCCTGAACACGATTTTCAAATCTTCGTGCCACAAAATATCGTATGAAATTGCGTGCAGATGGGTAGTTTTGTTACACGCAATTTGTAGCACATGCTCTGTTCGTGACTTAAATAGTCTTTTGTACAAAACTACTCCATAATTGTTCAGTGTCTTGAAATACTATTCTAGTACCAAGAAATGTATGAATCTTCTCCCAATTGCAGAATATAACGTATTTCTTTCCGCGTGGATTAAAGTTCTTCTAACAGTGTTGACAGTTTTGAAGAAAGAAATTGATTAACACTGAGACTTCTAGCGAGCCAGGGCCCAATAGATTTTGAATATATTAATAAGAATTCATCTGACTTTCAGGCTGTACAAGAAGAGTGTCTTGGAAAAGTTGATAGAATCCTGCACGTCGAAAGGATACGTATTTCAAATGGAGATGATGATAAGGGCAAGACAGTTAAAGTACACTATAGGAGAAGTGCCGATATCATTCGTCGATCGCCTTTACGGAGAGTCCAAATTGGGCGGCTCTGAAATCTTCCAGTTCGTCAAAGGTTTACTTCATCTCTTCTTAACAACATAATGTTTAAAGGAATATGAACAAGAACTCATTTCTTCATAGTTTGTACTATTTTTCAATTATCATGAGATATATCTGAGAAGAGTGCTGTATATTTGTGTGTCTAGACTATGTTAATAAAGTAGATTGTATTTCATGTAACTACAGATTGAAGAACAAATCTTTGCTTCAGTCACGGCAATTCTATAACAGCGTAATGTTCTTTCTTATGAAAATCAGTGCCTCATTCCTGGTCGAATTACAATTCCAAGCAAACTATGAATGCGGCTCACCACCAGAAATCACTACACCCAGAAAACTCGAGGAGAAAGTTGGGTTGGTGTCCGTAAAGGAAAACTCCTTTGTGTGGAAAAGACCATTACGAAAGGCTATCTGATCAACTCTTGTTCGAAGTATGTCGTCCTGTCGATAACACTGCCCTACAAGAAAGTGGTCTGAACCAGCACTCTCATCACATTTTCTAACAATTTACTGGGCTTCTGATCCCGGCTTTAATGGCGGTTGACACTGATCCGTCGACCTGCCGGATGGCCTATCGACCCTCTGACCTAACCTGATGTACAAATCCAATGACGTAGGTACTTATCTGTCACACTAAATATCCACAGGTTATGAGGAAAGTAAGCAGATTAGCGGGTCGGTGGGCCATACGACAGGTCAATAGCTTGGCGAGTCATTGAGCACGGTGGTCCTGAAGCCGGAAAAAGATGGACAAAAATGACGAAAAAAAGTGAGCCAGGGTGTCTACCGGTCCTTCCAGTCCTTCTAGTCCTTAGTATGTCCTTATTTGATTTGAAAAGTCCTTATGTCCTTAGAAAGTCCTTATTTGCACGGCTCGGTCCTTACTAATCTGAAATTCGGGAGCATAAAATAGAATGTCTTGCAGAATAACTTCTCAAAGGAGTTGGGAAGTAAGAAAAAAAGGTCAAATCTTCTCTCATACAGCAATGCAGCGGCCGGAAAGAACTTTTCAAGTTCAGTATACAATGAGTTTTTTGTTGAAAACCTCGACGAAAAGTCTCCAGTTGCACAGCGATCCGCACCCGATGTCATCAGAATACCAATACGCGCGTGTATTCCGCATACTACTAAAGATTTTTGTCATTGAGTGTAGAATTTTGAAAACTGGTGCCGACCATCTTGGTAGAGATTTCTCGAAAGATCTTGCAGAAAAAGTTTTCAGGAGGGATTGAAAAAACTAAATACGCAAAATGAGCGTTTTCATACATTTTACTCGATTTGCTCGTAAGTACGAATATATATACAAGAATAGATCGCACGCACTAGGTCAGCGATTTTATGAGCCAAATCTTCTCTCATATAGCAATGCAGCGGCCGAAAAGAACTTTTCAAGTTCAGTATACAATGAGTTTTTTGTTGAAAACCTCGACGAAAAGTCTCCAGTTCCACAGCGATCCGCACCCGATGTCGTCGTGAGCATTGACGGAGGTATGAAAAAACTCGGTATAACTTGGACAGTAATTGCTGTACTAAAAAAATTCATCGTCACAGCGGAAAGATACTCTAGATGAAGTCTCAGGATCTTTTGACTTTCAATTATTATGAGGACACTTCCGAATTTGGTTATTACATAAATTATAGTGGATAGTTGATTTGAGAATGGTATTTGCGTACTCGATGACTCCCAAAACCAAGTTCTTACATTGTCCGGTTTTGGTCCTTCGAAAGTCCTTAGAAAGTCCTTCTTTGCCTCGCAAAGATTCCGTTAGACACCCTGTGAGCACGCTATCATTTTCCTTGCAAGTTTTCACTGAAGAATTCATTTTCACCAAAATCGGATCTGCTTCCGCCTTATTATGTTGCAATGGATTGTATTCTCGCATTTAAACCAATGTAATTTCAGCCTATTCTCAGCCCTCGAGGGTCATCTGTCCTGGTAAAGCATCCAACTCCGACCCACTCAATTATTCTTCAGCGTATCTTAACTTATTTTGTAGATATCGACAAGAGCTTGAAAATTAGCCGAGGTACGTTGGGTTCCGAATCACCAGAGCTGATATATGCCATTATCGAGGAGTATAAATTTCATTTTCCGGAATTACGCAATCCTTTTTCTATGACCAATCGAGGCTTCTCGAGCCTCCAACTCCGGCGCATCTTAGTATTTCTCAACGTACCTCAGCTCATTGAGGAACTATTGACAAGATCTACACAATGAGTTGTGGTGCGTTGAATTTGAGTGGCTCAGGGGCAGAATTTTCTATGTGAATGAGGCATAAATGTCGTTTTCCACAGACATTTTCAAGCATCCTCGAGCTTGAGATTTTAGTGCATGTATTTCCGTATTCTCTCGTTGGGTTCACATCACCTCCAATTCGAGGTGCGTGGCGACAGCCACGCCGCCCTATCGGATTCAGCCGCAAGCTGTCTCGGTGCCAACAGCTGATCGGTTCAAAATGGTTTACCGCAGCGCGGGCTGATGCAGACCCGGCAGTGTTTCTACGAGGCTGAGTTTTTACATCAAAATTATGAATAATAACAATATTGAATGTCTTACCTGGTGAATTTCAATGATTTGGCGACATATGGAGGGTCGGGTATGCGGAGATGCACTACTGAATATGAGGTGGCGGATCCGGATCATATAATGTACACATTCCGCATACCCGACCCTCCATAAGTCGCCAAATCACTGAAATTTACTAGGTAAGACATTCAATATTGCTATTATTCATAATTTTTATGTAATAACTTAGCCTCGTGTACGTACTGCCGGGTCCGCGCTAGCCCGCGCTGCGGTAAACCATTTCGAACCGATCAGCTGTTGGCACCGAGACAGCTTGCGGCAGAGCCCGATAGGGCGGCGTGGCTGTCGCCACGCATCTCGAATTCAATCACAAAAAAACTGTGAAACGAGCTGAGATGTATGAAAAAATAGTCTCGGAAATATGTATATGCACCGGAGTTGGAAACTCAAGAAGACCCATGTCTCTGGAAAACGACATTTATGCTCCATTTACATACAAAATTCTGCCCCTGAGTCACTCGTAACTCAACGCATCACAACTCATTGTGAAGATTTTGTGATTAGTTATTTAATGAGCTGAGGTGCGTTGGAAAATACTAAGATGCGCCGGAGTAAGAAGCACGAGAAGCCTCGATTGGTCATAGAAAAAGGATTGCGTGATTTCGGAAAATGAAATTCATACTCATCGAAAATGGCATATATTAGCTCTGGTGATTCGAAACCCAACGTACCTCGGATGATTCTCAAGCTCTTGTCGATATCTACAAAATGAGTCAAGATACGTTGAAGAATAATTGAGTGGGTCGGAGTTGGAGGCTTTACCGTGAAAGATGACCCTCGAAGGCTGTAATTAGGCCGAAATTACATTGGTTCAAATGCGAAAATACAATCCATTGCTGCATAATACGGCGGAAGCAGACCCGATTTTGGTGAAAATCAATTCTTCAGTGAAAACTTGCAAGGAAAATGATAGCGTGCTCACTTTTTTAAGTCATTTTTGTCCATCGTTTTCCGGCTTCAGGACCACCGTGTGAGGAATCAAAAAGGTGACCTGGTAACGGTTGCAGATGGGTCATGTCAAACCATAGGGTTGGGAGGGTGGGTCGGTAGATCTTGTACCGGGTTACTGAGCCGATGAGTCTTAGGGATGTACCAGCTGCAGGTCGAATATATCTATACTTCTAAACATTGTGGATATGTTTTCCGTAGCCTGGAAGTATCATGATGGTTTCCCTCCACTCAGACTATAACGCGGTTCAGAGTGCCACTCACTCAAGTTAGGTCTATGCAGCTCCTGTTTATTGGATAATGCATAAAGAGACAATGAGACAATCAGTCGAGCTTGTACTTCATTACGATTATGATTTTTCGAACATTTCCTTAGCCCTTTTGTGCATATGATCCTATCAATGTACACCACCAATGAGGCTGAACAGGACATCTAGTTCGATTATTGCCATTGCTTCGGTTTCTAGGCCAGAATCCAAAAGTTTCAAGGTTATCTTCATATACTGTTCCCGGTGGGCTGTGAGGTCGGATTAGTGGCATAAAAGTGTCAAGAAAAACGTTATGGGGGAGGGGGGGGTCCTCAACATGTTCTATAGTTAACAAACCTTATTCAATCAAAGTCCCAACTGATTCGCTTCGATAACTATCTTAATTTGGAGTCATTATCGAGTTCTTCCGTTTTCACCCATTTCTCAACTCCTCGTTCGAGTCTCTTTTGGAACGTTTAACGTGCAGAATACAGTCAGGACACGTTATTATACGCGGAGGCTGCGTTCTAAGAGGGCTTTGCGTATAAGGAATCCGCGTATACTGATACATCGCGCTTATGGGAAACATGGGGATACGTTCCAGCGACCGACCAGACCGCGTATACTTGACCATTGTGCTTATGGAAATTATGCATTTTATACCTGTCTAGCAAGAGGTCTAGCATGTAGAAACCGCGTGTACAGAGTCCGAGAGACATTTTGAGAGAAGTCAATCTTTTGATCAGAAGAGAGTGAGAATTTTTTAGGTATGATATTTCTCAATAGAAAATTCATTCACAAGGATATGAAATCATGCTTTGGTTTCTCGGGAGTAACAATCGCCGATTTTTGTAAAATGTACAACAATAGATATTACCAAAAATGGATATTGCTACAAAATATACGGACAGAGGTTATAACCCTTATAGATCATATTATAAACAACTGTAAGATGCAACTGCATCAATGTATGTATACACACTGAATGATGAACAATACTTCGTGACGTGGAACGTTGCTACCAGGATCTTATCAGTCTCATTATGGTCTTTGTGCATATTTCGAGATTTAATGCGCACAAAACACCTTCAGAATTACGGTGTTGCAACCGCGTATAAATATTTCATGACCGCGCGAAATGAGGAATGGACTCATTAAGAAACCGCGTATAAGCTAAATCGCGTATACTGAAACCGCGTATAACAAGTCCAGACTGTACACACTCCAACAATTAGCGTCATACCGCCGTAGAGTTGTCGGAACCTTCCGATTTCATTATCTATTTTGCTCTATAATGGGTAGTAGGGGGGGGGGCCGAAAAGATGAGTTTTTCGCGAATTGATGCGCCCTAGTACCCAAAAGGTGGATTTTTATATGTACACGTGGATATGAAAAAAAATAAGATATTAGGTTCCGGCACGAGCCATCAAGTTTTCATCAAAATTAAGACGCGATTGAACAGCGAAACGCCAATTACGCCACTTTTGCTTTCTCGAAGAGAAAGTATTGTATCTGTGCGGAAATTTTTGAAAGAAAATTTTCCGAATTTCCCATTTTTGACCCACTTAATTCCAGCAATAGACAAATAAAGGTGAGTCTATTTTATTTTTCTCGCCGAGATCTATAAAATGGTACCCCTATACATTCCCCCCGACATGCACAACGCTCTCTGTGGAATATTTTCAAACACACATTGCTTATGTCCGTATGTATGTGTGTCTGTATGTTGTCTTCTCTTTGTCACGCGATATCTCTTGAACCCCTGGATCAATCTTCTTCAAACTTTGAGGGTTTGTTCTAAATTGATCAGCGATGAGCCCAGTTTCTTGACAGCTCTATACTCTCAATACTCCCTCTCCCAATTATATATATATATATATATATATATATATATATATATATATATATATATGACACATATGAAAATATGTAGGTGTATTTTTGTCGTATGACGAATAAAGGATATATATCTATCTATCTATCCCACGTTCAACTGATTGCCTAAATTTCAACACCATTTTCAGACCATGTTGGTCCAAATGTTCTAACACCTCCGATTCCCAATATAAACGGTCACTCATTGTTGTCCAAGTATTCTTTGATCGTTCTCAAGAGATTGATTAATACGGAATTTCGATAAAAATTTTCATTCTTTCAAATTGAACTTTTTTATCTCACGTTCTATGTCACTCGAAATTTGGCCAACGCCTTCATGGATCTCTCTGAAATTTTGACACATTATTCAGCTTTCTCGGGCGGCGGGCCCAGTCATCTTTGACGATTATTCGCCGACCCATATTGATACAAATAATCTTTTTCATATGAATTTTACTTTACTTCCTCAAATTTCTTCATGAAAAATTTTTGAACTTACCTTTTCTGACCCCCTAGCTCAATCCTTACCTAAAGGAACATTGATCTATCTCATTCTACTCGCCGAGATCTATCAAATGGTACCCCTATACATCCATTTCCCAATACATAGCACAGTCAGTGAATTATTTTCAACTGAACCTTGTTTGTGGCCATATGTATGTGTGTATTTTCGTTAACTTTGCTTGTATTTCTGGTTCACCTAAACATTTTTCAACGGACTCCGTCTCATTCTGAAGCTTGTTTTCTTGGTGGCAACGGACACTTTCCAAAATCGAACAACTCACGCTTCCCAACCAATGTTATTTACCGACACCACCCCACTCCTCCGTTGTCTTGGAAGCATAAGGTTCGATACATGCGAAAAATATTCGTTGTCACCAGGTGTACATATGTATGTTTGTCGAATCTCGATCCACCAGAGCCGAACTGTCTCAATTTTGCCAAAAAGTGATTTTTTACTCGAAGTTACCTACAATGAGCAATTTTACGTCGAATTCATATACAGTAAACATGGGAGGTTGACATTCCTAACTCGGCAAAATCACCGCCAGCGCCAGGAGAAGCGAAATTATTAATTAATTTCTTTAATACTATAAACAGGCATGACTGCCCAAATACAAAATTAGTACAAATTTAATACATCACTAGATAGGTGTAACAATCACAGAAATGTAAATTCTCTAAATTCAACAATTGGGGTAATGCTTCAAAATAGATAATTACAGAGAACTTTTAAAAGTTAATTCATGGCCTATTGATTGAAAATCCAGACTCAAATGGTTCCATCCTCTTACACATCGAATTAGAGGGGAATTGAAACGAAACTTAGACCTCGCAAAAATAGTATTAATAGATTGAAGACATCTTGAATTGTAGCTAGTAATTGTGCCTTATATCAGGAACATGAAGATCTTCTTTGAGAATCAGGTAAATCAAAGTCAAAGCATTATATGGTATGAAATGATAATCGGCTGCTGTACTAGTCACTGGTGTTATTCATTGGAATAAACAACATTTCGACGATTAGTTTGTGGTCTCCATCAGGTCTGAAAATTTTTGTACACAGATGTTATCCGAGAACTACGGACGAATCACAATACAACTTTTTTCTTTATAAATAAGCTGCTCTCGAAGGTATTTATAGCGGAAAAAGTTGTATTGTGATTCACTCATAGTTCTCGGATAACATCTGTGTACACAAAAATGTCCAGATCTGATGAGGATGACAAACTAGTCGTCGAAATGTTGTTTATGCCTATAAATAACACCAGTGACTCGTACAGCAGCCGATTACCATTTCATATCATTGAATCAACACGAGTGAATCAACATGACAATTCAAATCATCATATCCAAATTGGGATGAGATTGTCAATACTTTGGAGAAACTGGAAAAATCTTGATAATCATGATCAAATCGATGAAAATTCATCCCTTCCTTGAAAGCTAAAGCTCCGAGCAATTCGTACTGTAGATATACAAGTTTTTCCATTAGATAACCCTGAGATGGTGACCAAATTTGCATTGAGAACCATGATTCAAAATTGCTTTTACCAACAACTGGAACAGGTATTTGATCGATTCGGGACTCCTGAAATCTTTGATTATTCGAGTGATGTATACAAAAATTCTCATGAACTTGTTCACTTTATATTCTATACGAAGATCAAACTTTGGATGCGAATCAAAAATTATTCCAAGATCTCTGACAGTGAATACCGAATCCAGAAATCGATCATCCAATTTATCAAGTAAACTGAAATTTTTCACGATTCTTCCCGAAACTGATGTAGCAACATTCACTTATGTTTCAGAACAGTCTGTTCCTATGCGACCAATTCAGAATTTCATCCAGATCTCTTTTCAGTTTAGATGCATCCAAAGGGGAACTGATTCTTTTGAATATCTTTACGACATCTGCATGAATCAACAATTTAGAATGATGGATAACTTTTGGGAGATCATTGATGAATTGAATGAATAACAAGGTTCCCAAATGGGGTCTTTGTGGCACACCAGAGTCAACCAAAGACGGATCGCAAAAAGAATTTCAAAATCAAACTTTTTAATCTCGATAACCTAAATAAGACGAGAACCAACGTAACAACTGACCTCCAACGCCAAGATTCTTTAATTATTCAATCAACGACCCATCGGCATCTGGTGGGTCCTGCAGGACCCATTAGCAATATGTTTATTTTCATATATCCATATCAATATTTCATGCCTTTCAAGGTTCTATCATCTTGTTTCAGGCCATACTTGAGTATTTTATATGGTTATTGAGGTTTATCGAGCATCTCAAAGTTTCCAGCCCATTTTCAGAAAACTCGTTCGGCCGAATTTTAAAATTAGTAAAAATGACTCTCACTGTACGAGGCCTATTCTACGTTCCCTGAAATTTTAATCGGTTTTGAGCCCGTGGAGTCCTTCAGTGGTGTGGATAGCACTTTTTTGACCCAGAATGCTCGCCCAGAATATTAATAAATAAGAAAAAGGAAGATTTAGAAAAACATTAGACCAAAATGATTTTGCCTCTTTTATTCTCGAGCAACTTTTGTGACAGTCCATTCAAAATTACCATAAAGATCGCGGGAATCAAGATCTGTGAGTTCAATCCAATCTTTTAGGAAAAAGAGCTTTGGAAGATAATTTTAGAATGTGTAAATATGTATAATAGTCTACCATGAAAAGAGCGTGAGTCTGTTGAGAGTATTCGGATATTGGCCATCTATGGTTGTCCTTGACATGATGCATCTTCGTTCATTTGAAGTCGTTCAAAGGTCACTCATTTCAAGCTCACACTATATCGACAGCTACTGCTGCTTCGCAATCTTCGTCTTGATTTTGCGTAGTCACTTCCATGTGTTGCTCTGCTTCAATTTTTCTAGTCTCCAAAATCTTTCGACCAGTTTCGAATTTGTTCTTTTCTGTAAATTAATACTTGTTGAGAGATGTATCACTGCTGCGGGAAAAGAGCTAGTCGAGTATGAGGATAACAACTGCACACTGTGAAAAATTTTTTCGAAAAACTTCAACCAATTGGTTGAATGAAAAATTCAACCAGATGGTTGAATGGAAAATTCAACCATTTGGTTGAAAATTCAACCAAATGGTTGAAGAAACTGGTTGAAGTTTTTCGAAATTTTTTTTTACAGTGCAGAACATGATAAAACCAAAGTTTTCCTTAGTACAGACACCCTGCTCGTCACGTCTGATGATTAGTATTCTGTAATAGCATACGTTGCCAAGGGTTCAAAATTCCATAACGAGAGCTTTTCTTCAAATTTCTCTCGTATTTGGATGGATCACTTGAAGATGAACCATTAACTATATCGAGATTGAACCAAAGACACCAAGTAATCATCGAAAATGTCCTCCCTGATTACCGAGCTAGACAATGCCATGGATGAATTCCTTCATCATATGATATAAAATAACATACCATGCATGTATGAAACATATCATATCATCTCACAAAAATATAAGGTTCATCATAAGTTAAGCTGTCTATTTACATTTCTCAAAATTTAGCAAAAAGTGGAGAACTATAAATATGGAGCAATTTGTTTTTATGGACTTGTAATTGAAAGCAAATTCTTCAAGGTTCGCTGAGACATTCAAAAATAAGAGAAATGACTCATCCACATGAATGTCATTACCGCAAAGCTCGGAACCCCTTTACGAAATGGATTTGAATAATCTAAAATGCGATGTTAATAATTCGAGGCTAGCCTTGACTTTTGATGAGGATCCTGAAGAGCTCGGGTTAGCTGCACACAATCAATAACAAACATAAAATCTCAAGATGTCTCCACAACTGATGCAAAGGAGCCATTTCGGAGAATGGCGACAAATTCTGTCACCAAGAGGGTCTGGGAAAAACCCGAAAAAAATTCTGCAGTTGACATCACTTTTCTTGAGATCTTCAGGAATACCCCCGTTGGCCATTGAGTCCATAAATGGGCCATTTCAGTCCCTATGAAAAGCTTTTGCACGAAAAATTATAGCTCCGGATCAACTCAACTTTTTTGGACGTACTTCAGCGCATTCCATCTGTTGAGCCGAGGCCGTCATTTGCCGCCATATTGAATTTTTCATTTCGATTTTCATCGATTTTGTCTCCACAGCGCGATTCTGACATGCATTCCATTGATGCCTACGGAATTCGATGACTCCATGTATTTTCATCAAATCAAATTCGAGATATTTACAGAACGGATTCCGGTCTGACTCATCATATATTCAACATGGCGGCCGACTACGGCTTCGCCTAAAGGGTAGTACTTTTGAGAAAAAAAAATGCTTGAGAGCGATGATTGAGCTCAGAGATTTCGAGGGGGTAGAATGAGAGCGAATTCAAGCGATTTTCGGGTTGTTGTCGGAGTGAGCTTGCTCTTAAGAAGATCAATAATCAAAATTATCCCGTAGTCATTTCAGAACTTTACCGAGACTGCACTCAAGACCAATACAATATATTTTCAAGACAATACTGACAATTTGGCAGGGGTAAAAGATGATTATACTTTCACTGAGAGCCACTGCAGTCTGTTGAAGCTGAGAATTTTTTTGAAAAAATGCCAAACTTCGAGCTGAATTCACGAAAATCGTTTCTTGTCTCCGTCATCTAACCCATGGGAATGTTATCCATGACACGTACTTTCACTTATATGTATAAGTAAGAAAATCTCGGTGGCTACGTTGCAACTGGTCGGTTATAAATCATTGAAGATCAGTTCGACTTCCATACTTATTATCTGCGTAAAATAGTTCTGCGTTTGTATGTCGCTCAGTCATTCATGAGCTACCAGTTTCGCCCTCAATCTCGGCTTGAACTGAAGAACCCCGCCAAAATATATTGTTGGTGGCTCTGGGTGAATTTTGACGAGATTTGAGGGATTGATAGATCAAAATACGCTCGTCAAAAGTGTAAATGGGAGCAAAAAGAACCAATGGGCAGATTTTGAGATAATTATCATAATGAGCTAGCTTTTGAAGTTAACAGTGCATGTTCTGATTAGCGAATTCGAACGCACGTATTGAGATGTCTCGAAGACTTGAGTATTTTTGCGAGTTTCAACGGATGAATGCTTGAGGAGGCACCAGCGCCCCAACTTTTTCAGTTATTTTGACTTGGGAAAAACTATGTCACATACTCCGTGATGAAACGAATCTATTGCAGTTTTGAAATATGCAGGTTGCCGACCTTATTTTTGAGAAGAAAATGTCCAAAGTATTGGAATTTAACACGGCGTCTGATAGGCGATGACCACGAAATGAGTCATATCTCAAAATTTAACAGTGTTACCGCGACGAGCAACTTGTCCAAGCGTGCATCATTTATAGACAAATGGAATATCATTCAGAAACATGCATGTTGCCGACGTGTAGAAGGCAGGAAAACATTCGAAAGTATCAAAACCGTCGGAAAACAGGTGTGCAGTAGCTGCTCGACCGCTGCACGCTTGCGCGAGCGCGGGCTTGGGTTGTGTATGTGTCGCAGCCTTTTGCTAGTCGATAGAATCAGCCTTTTCATTTGAAAACGATTGATTCTGCGATCGGGCGGGCTAAAACCAGCCTTTTGGTCAAACGGCTACCGTACCCCAGCCATTTGGTCAAACGGCGGAACACGCGCAGCCCTTTCATATAAAAACTTGTTTTTTTCAATATTTGGCGGGAGGTTCGTGAACTTGAGCTCGTGAAAATGAGGTAATGGGAACAATCTGAGGAATGACAGATGAGTAATTCCGTGTGAGATGAATGATCGGTATAACATGATGTCCAGATCTTCTGCGCATGATTTTTCACCGATTTGATATCGTAAAACGTGGTCAAAAACTGACCGTCGGGACCCAAGAAAATTTTTTTGCCCAGCTGGTGAACAGATTGGTTTGAATTTTGATTTTTTTCGATGAAAAAGCGCTGACACGAGGCGTTGACATCTTCGCATCGAAAGAGCTATAGCTCTGATCCGGAAAGAGACATAGACGATAAGTTCAGTACATTCGAAGATTCCGTCTAAATTGCTATTCAATTTCATTTTCCAAAACAGGGTTCTGGAAAAATTCTGATAACACTTATGTTTTCACAATTTTTTGACAATATCTTTCTGAAAGAAAACCTAAATAGCGATTTTCCAGAAAGCGTCTATGTACGAGACCATGACTTTTTACAACATATTCTAAGGTATACTTTGATCAATTTCTGTCTTGGCTTCCAAATGCGCTAAATCGCTTGTCGATATCTTGTCCCGTTTCAGAGCGATAGCTGTTTTTATCTGAAGAAGTCAGTGCTTTTTCATCGAATGAAATCAAAATTTGAGGCTATATGCTCACCAACCCCGTAAAATATCCCAAGCGGCCAGTGTTTCATCACCTTTTGAGATATAGAATCGGTGAAAAATCATGCCCACGGGGTCTGAACATCATGTTTTACCGATCATTTATCTCACATGTAATAACTCACGTATCAAGCTTTATACAACCCTCATTTCCTAATTCTCACGAGCTGGAGTTCACGAATCTACCGCGAAATATTGAAAAACGCAAGTTCTAATATGAAAAGGCTGCACATGATCCGCCATTTGACCAAATGGCTGGGGTACGGTAGCCGCTTGACCAAAAGGCTGGTTTTAACCCCCTTTCCCCGATTGTAGAATCAATCGTTTTTAAATGAAACGGCTGATTCTACCAAGAGGCTGCGCCATATCTGTGTCGGTGAGCGAGCGCGTCTCGTAGCCTGACGCTTGTGTTGGTAGGCGCGGGGCCCTAACTGCTCGTGATACGTTACCCAACGCTGGCGCCTCCTTAATTCATTGCGACGGGCACCCCTACACTACCGCAACCCGCTAAGCATCGGCGTGCCCGCGCAGTAATGCTACAGGCACCAAACCAACTGTATGCTTACACCAGTCACTGCCAGGTGGACACCCATCTCTCTCACAAGCGAAACAGAGGACCAAAGGAAAGAAACCAGACCAACCGCAGAAGCCAAAGCAGTCGGCCCGGAGCTCGGACCAAACTCACTAGTTATCCTTGGAAGCTCCAAGTATTAACTCCTTTGATCCATCTCGGCTTTAAGAGCTCTAGAGTCGTGATAGACAGACCTCGGGAGCACCGAGGCAGGAATGTCATCCAAGAGCTCCGGCTAGCAGTCATCCTAGATCTTCGCATCCTAGGAGCACCAAGATACGTAGAATCAGCTACGATATTGTAACGTGTATGACCCGCTCGCAAAAACCGACTGGGGTGAAGACATTTGGGTGAGAGCTCCATCAAATGTCGCTGTCAGGAGTTCACTGACAAACTAGTTCACTAGCCAGTCACAGTGCTGCTTATCGCAAGGAGTCCTTGAGATGAAGAGACCAGTACCCGTATTATTCCGTTCAAGTAGCTTCAGATGAATCGTATTTTTATCAACAAATTTTAGGATTATTACAGTTTCCTAAAGTAGTGGAGAATTAGCTAAGGCCTGAGGGCAATCAAATATATCATACTCAATTTTTTTGTACATATTCTTTTTAATATATATTATTTGTTCCAACTTCATTGTATTCAAATGACATCCTAACCTAGAATTCCTGATATCCTGAAAACCCCCTCAGTTGCATCATATTAGGCTCAAGGATGCATGTGGGTTATCAATTATTTCTGTATGCAGAAACGGAAATGGATCGGTATACTTAACGGCACTAGAAAGCAATCTACATCTCTCGCGATCTATATTCCTGTCTTTCGGAGTTGGGCACATTACAAAAAAAATTAATTAATTGATTAGTTGAGAAAAAAAAACATAACAAAAAATGATAGGTCTTGGCATAAACTCCACCTAATGATGAGCATTTAGAAAATAGTTCGAATACGACTTACTTCAAATTCATGAAGAAAACCATCGAATCGTATCATTCTGAGCTCGTCACTCGCTCGATTTATCAGATCGGCCGATGATAATAAAGCGTGATGAAAGTGCGCGGTGATCGAGAAATGATGTACTTCAATTATGAAACCATCCTAGCCACAACTTCGCCATTCAAGTAGATTCGAATCCAAGCCGTACTGGAAGTGAATGTCATTGACACGAGCTCTTGCAGTACAAATCAAGGATTGCCGTAAAAATAATATTTTACATTTGGTTGTATCTATATTCAACCCTTAGCTGGCGCACTTCTGCCACATAAAATAACTGGCACACCTGGGTGGATTATACCCACGACGAAAAGGTCATGGCTGTGGCTACTATAATCAATCTTTCGGCTTCAAAAATTTTCTGTAGCCTTTTTGAAATGTTTTGAATTGATCGCTGTACCCAGATAATCATCAAAGTTGAATGAAAAATTTCAACAAATGAGTAATTCCACGAAAAAACGATATATGGTCGGAGGTAGGGTCCCAGATCTCTTTTAAAGTGAACTTTCTCGATTTTATAGGTTGAAAAATGAACTTCCGTCACCATGAAAAAATTACAAACTTTTTTTCGGACCCTGGTACACGAATCAAAATTATGTTTTCAATTTTTTTAAGCAAAATTTTCGTAACTTTTTCACACTCAAATCGTTATAGCTCAAAAATTACCGCAGATAGAGGGACGCGGTTTGGCGCATCTGAAAGGTGAGCAAAAGACCTATCAAAAATCACTTTGGAGTTCTGATTCTCATAGAATCTCGATTATATATGGATGATTCCGTGAAAATCATCTTTTATTTTTTTCTCAAAAAGCTATTCTTTTGGATGATTTAAAAGTACATTTTTTTATGTAGAAATTTGTGTTCTCTACGAATAAAATATTTCCACTCTGCATTTGTGGGTTTTAAGCTGTTTTCTGGGCGCTTTTTGAGTTTGAATGACAGAAAACCTCAACTTTCTGCGCATGCGCGAGATTTTAGAATACCAAAACCAATTTTTTGAGAAGCTGAGGAAATTTCCTTTGAAATGACCTCTTGTTGAGTTCAATTTCATCAACTAGAAGCGGAGTTCCAGCGCCCGAATGATGAAGAACGATTTGAACGAAAACTTGAAGGCTTCCAGGCAATGACTGAAGCGAATATGGTGCCTAGCACCAAGCTGGTTTTTGTAGTGGCTGTCAAAAGTCATTGTAAATTTTGTTTAAATCAACGGATTTAAGCTCGACATGTGGTCATTTTGAAGGAAATTCCCTCAGCTTTTCAAAATAATTTTTCTCGAAATCTTTCAAAAAAATAGCTTTTTGAGAAAAAAAATAAAAGATGACTTTCACGGAATCATCCATACATAATCTAGGTTCCATGAGAACCAGAACTCCAAAGTAGCTTTTGATAGGTTTTTTGCTCGCCTTTCAGATGCGGCAAGCCGCGTCCCTCCATCTGCGATAAATTTTGAACTGTAAAGATTTGAGTGTGAAAAAGTTACGAAAATTTTGCAAAAAAAAAGTTGAAAACATAATTTTGAGTTGTGTACCAGGGTCCGAAAAAAATTTTGTAATTTTTTTGATGGTGACGGAAGTTCATTTTCCTACCTATAAAATCGAAAAAGGTCACTCAAAAAGAAATCTGGGACCTTACTGACGACCATATATCGTTTTCTCGTAGAATTATTCGATACAAACGTCCAAAAAATGCTAAACATCATTTTTTTCACTAGAAAATTGCTAGAGAACACAATTTTTTGATGAAATGGGCTGAGAATTCAACTGAGTCATCTCGAAATAAGGTCAATCTAAGAAAAAGATAGCGCAAAAGTGGATCTCGAAAAAAGGTTTTCATTTGGACGTATTTCGACGCATGAATTGAGAATTATTATCCTCGCCCAATATGGCAGAATGGAGACGCCCCATAAAAAATCGACTACTACATTATCGCTTTCTCCAAAGAGAAAGCTTTGTTTTTGGTCCAGCAAATTTTTGATCAATTTTTCCATTCAATCCAATATTTTCTTCAATAAAATCCCTCTCATCAAAATAACGCCTTAACCGATTTGTTCCTCTCGCCAAAACCTATCGATTGGAGGTTAGACTCTTCCTCCCGAAAGCCCCCAAGACATTTGAAGGACTCATCTTTCCGTACCTTTGTCCGCGTGTGTGTGTGTGTGTGTTGTTTTTTTCCAGACACGCTTTCTCTTGTACGGTTCATCTAATCAAAATTTCGTTTTCTACGAGTTGTATAGAATCATTCGGAGATGAGGCCAGTGATTTGTCAGCTCTCCTGTCCCAGTCTAATTCAATTTAGAAGCGTTTTGAGGAAAAATCCCTAAAATTGTGTACCTCCATAGAAAGATATTTGTCTCCTCCGCTGTTTCACTGCAATTCGGGTTACCTAAGCTATGGTTTTATCGGCTTAATCCACCGATTGGTTAATACCAAAATTCGATTTAATTTTCACACACTTGAATTTTCAGGAAATAATCAAGATATTAACCAAAAACTCCATTTTGAGCATATTCAAACCAACTGTATCAAAATTACGTTTCGACAAAACTCCAGATATTGCTCAAATAACCCTAGTTGAGATAGCTCGAATCGCTCTAATAAGCTTCCTCAAAAAAATAACCCAAAATAAGCACACATATTTTTTGTCAATATTCATATTTTCGTCATATCTTCTTCTCAGACTGATTTTTTAAAAATCCAATAACCCAAGTTGATACTTTTTCGACATTTTTAATTTCTTGGTTGATACCGAAATTTCCTAAATTCATTTGAATATGATTAAAATTCAATTTATCCTCAAAAATCAAAGATTTTACAAAAAACTACATTTTGATCTATTTTACACCAACTGTATTAATATTTTCCCTCAACAAAACAATATACTTTGCCCAAAAAACCCTATTTTACATCATCTGAATTCCCCCTTGGAGCGAATCTCTTTAAAATAACTCAAAATCTTATCTCAATTTCATTCTATGCTCATGTCTCCTTCTACAACCAATCTACACACTATTAATGAACTAGAGGGATACTTTTTCAGCGTTTTCAATCGATTGTCTGAAACCGAAATTTCCTAAATTGTTTTGAATAAGATTTGAACTCAATTTATCCTCGAAAGATCAACAATATTACAAAAAACTCCATTTTGATCATTTCACACCAACTATATTGAAATTCCGCCTCAACCAAACGATACATCTTGCCCAAAAACCCTGCTCTAGATCATCTGAATCCTCCTAAGAGTCAATCTCGTAAAAGTAACTCAACAAAATCTCATCTAAATTTCCTTCTACTCTCATATCTCCTCCCACAATTCATCTATCCACCTTCTAATTAACTAGAGAGATACTTACCCACCACTCTACATCGATTGGTTGAAACCGAATTTCATTTACTTAGAGTCAAAGTCGCTTCAAATAGATGTAAATAAAAGTGAACGAGAGACTGTCACTTGAAAAATTACATTCTTGCTGAGTTATCGCACATTTAGCTAAGAGAAAGCTTTCTGCTAATCTCTTTTAGCAGCGTATTTTGTTCTCATATCTTCTTGATCTTGAGATGACTCAGATGAATTTTCAGCTCATTCCGTTGAAAATAGCTTCCTCTAGAATAATTTTAGTGACAGGATCATTTTTTGCATTTTTTTGCAATAACTAATTAGTAAAAAAAATCATCTTTCGCACTTTGTCGTTCTTTTCTCGTACGCCTGTCGAAAATGTGATAGCTGGCTGTATGAACACAAAGTCAGAGGAAGAAACAACGTATGTAACCGAAAACCATACGGAGTTAATTCTGATCCATAAAACAAACTCGAGTAAAAAATACCCGACGCGCGCGTAGCTGGCATTCTTGTGTATCGAGCACCCAATTGGTTTTTTGCACGGCTGTGGTGGAGCAGCGAGCGCACCTAAACTTGCGCTCTGTGCGCGGTCGGTAAGTGGCACGCCTTGACTACCAACAGAGGTCACGATGAACCCGGGAAACTTTGAACTATGAGCGTGGCGTACTCATGAAGGACATGGCGTACTCATGAGTACCTTGGGTGTGTTACACTCAAGTGTGCCAGCCGAGGGTTAAATGATATAAGCGTCTTCGATCATTGACGCACTTTTCTCATAATTCGATGTTGGGCACGCCACATCACAATGTTATTGAATGTGCAGCTTTCAGAGGTTGAGAGCTTGTCCTAATATGAATTAATCAGCCATCTGTTGAAACTCGCAATCAAACTCGCAAAAATTCTCAAGTCTTCGAGACAGCATCTCGCTACGTGCGTTCGAATTCGCTGACCAAAACATACACTCTTATCCTCAAAAGCTAGCTCATTATCCAAAAGTTATCTCAAAATCTGTTCATTTTTCCTTTTCTCTCTTATTTACACTTTTGATGAGCGTATTTCGATCTATCGAACCCCAAACCTCATCAAAATTCGACCGGAGCCACCAACAATACATTTTGCGCGGGATTCTTTTTGAGATATCGATATAAAATCAACGAGAGTCTGGGGCATTTTCATGTGACTTCAAGGTAAGGTTGCCAGTTTCTTGCTTGGCGACCGCGGAGTTACTTGTAAACGCTTAAAAGCAAAAAATTCTGAAAATTCCGTATTTATAACTCAAAAACTGTGGTATGACTCTATGAACATTCCGTCATACATAGAATACTCCGCCAAGTGTACATCTTTCACATTATCAAGGCCAGTCCGGAGTCTCCGCAGAACCGCAATCAGACACGCACCGGCGTACTTTCAGGTTGCGGCTACAAGCAATGATTGTAAGAGCGAAATTATTATCCATACGCTTTTAATGGAATTGTATGAGTTGGCCTGATAGCACCCCGCCTTCCAAATCGTAGTTCACGGGGGTAAACGAAAATTCGTGTCAATCTGTTTAGTAGGAAACGAGAAAACCTGGAGCTAATAATGGGGTCTAAACACGGAAGTGTCTCGCAATTTATGTTTATCATCCATGAAGAAATCGTATTCGGTCAAAATGAGATAGCATCCTGCCTGTGTATTGTTCTAATCTAAGAAGCCCTCCCACTTCGGAAAATTCTAAATCCCCTTCGAAAAAACCTCGAAGAGGTGTGAGCATCGAGCATTATAACTCACTCACAAAGGGAACACCAACCTTGTGGGTCCTGGATCTTGACAAAACTCTGGGAATCTTCTTGTTTTGGTCAGAAATGAAGGTACCCAGAAGGGTTTTAGTCCAATGGGCCTCCTAACTCGAGGTACAGCTATGGAAATTAGCATTGTCCAAATAAACCCATGGTGAAATGACACATATTTAGATATACTGACAATGCTAACCTCCATGGCTGTATCTCAGGATAGGAGGCCCATTGAACGAAACCCTTTTGGGTACCTTCATTTACCACCAAAACAAAAAGATTCTCAAAGTTTCGTCAAGATCCAGGACCCGCGAGGTTGGTGCTCCCTCGTCAGTGTGCCAAAGAATTATGATTTTCTCCGCATATAATGCATATTTTTTGACGTGAAACATCTCATCTGATTGGAAATTTTAAGATGCTTCGTTTGCGTTGTCACTGTTGGGCTAGAAATGAGAGGTTGAGATACAATCGAGGATACAATAAGGAAAAATAGCCACACATATTTTCCGATCCCATGCAATGCGGTCGACGCGCCATCTATTGAGCGAGAAATCTGGATCCCCTCCGGACTGGCCTAAAGGCTCTTCCGACCTAAAAAATGTTCGAAATTCACCAGTTGAGTCCAAATGCCTATTGGGCATAGCTTCAGTGATTCGGAACCCACCTAAATCTGCAAGTCCCGCAAAATATGTTCGAAAAAAGTTGAAAATGCGTTAATGAAACAAAATATCTACTGGGTGGTCACCAGTTTACACCCAAATAAAAGAAGATAGCAAATGGGTGTCAACATTTGCAATCAGGGCTGGTCTGAGAATGGTGTGCTTGTGCAGCTTCGAAGGAGCACTTTATTGATGATATCTTCTAGTGAGGTACCCATTCTAGAATGCTCATATATTATTGCAGCTGATACAGACTACTCACCAAATTTTGAGCAATCAGCACCCAAAAGACGTAAGTAGTGGATAGCGTCGTGAATGGGCACATAGGCTCTAAGGGACATGCTTCCTCGCCATCCAACCATTTCTAAGGTTAGTGGTTGAGATTCTCCTGTCCCATTCTCTTCGTATTGTAAAACACAACTCCCTTTTGCTGTAATTATGAAATAATGATCATAGGTGTTTGTCCAGGAAAGATCATTGAAGTGCCGTGTTTTGCCTATTGAGCTCTATACCACCGACATTTTTCATAAGAGATTGAGTATTTTTAAAGGAGCAAATTCATTTATATGCACATCCGATATGTCACGAGGATTACATTTAGGATCACGGGTGTCCGATACCCGACCATGCCGCACCAGCAAAACTCTCGATATGCCAAACACGATGATCGAATTCATAATCTCACAATTAAAAGATCGCAAGGAATTAAAAGAGCGCCAGTTCTCAACCATCGACGATATTTCTATGGCTAGAATCTCTCACTCCTCAACTACTTGTGATCTTGATGATCACTCATTTTCCTCATTTTCCCTCTATTTTTGTTTCAAAGATTTCAAAAATATTTATCGAGATTTGCTGCAGCAAAAAATTCTCTTGAGGAAATTGGTGTACCGATGGAAACGAAGAATGCTTGACTCATCGACTTCACTCAGACAGAGAACCTACGCTGAGTCGAACGAATTCGAACATTCCTTAACCTTGGATGAAATCGAATGGGAATCACGAATTGAACTTCTCGAAAACAACTTTCTCGCAAAGGCTGAGCCATGATAAACTTGCGTATATAAGTTCCTCATCTGACAATAAAAGAATTTTCAAATATGATTGGGGCAATATATTTAATCCGGTGATTGCAATTTATCGTCATAGACTGAAAGTAATTCTAGTATTGAGATCTACGACGTCACATTGCAATTACCGAATCAAATATATTGCCCTAATCGTATTTGAGAATTCTTACTTAGTCAGATTGAAAATTATAGGTTATTAGGATCAATCAAAAAGGGATGAATGAACCAGGACTCAAGTCTCACTTGCCCATCCCAACGTGATTTCAATACTCTCACGGACTTGACGTGAGTATTCTAACAAAAAACAAAAACCGAAGAAAAAAATTTTTTCCCCCTCTTTGGAAGAAATTCCGTAAGAGATTTGAGTCCTATCTGGGATTATTCATGTGTTCAAAGTTAGCCTCACGCGTCTAGATCAGAACACTTTTCAAATGCTGATGGCTTCCGTCTCGCACAACCAATCTAACTCCATCGCAGGGCAGTTGAAAGTCAAGACAATAAGCTATCAGTTGACCCCAGATAGATGCCCTCCTAATGTAAAACGTACAAGTTACAGGGAAATTAAAAGCGAAAATTCTGAAGTAACCCCGGTTGACGGTCGCTTATGTTACAAGCCCCATCCTCGGTTGGAAACTTCTGGAAAATACCAACCAACTGTTCAAAGTTTGAGATCAATCTCTTGGAAGCCTAATTCAATAATTCAACAGCATAGTCAAGAATTGAATTTAGCAATGAGCAGCCGGCTGATCACAACATTGAACATGCTTGCTGGTAGGGATTTTCTTCCAGAATTTATCAGAACTGAAACTTTGCTTGATTTTTGAGACAAGAATTCTAGAATTACCAAAGTCTTTCAATGCTCCTTGCGTGAGTGGGTCAAGTTTCGAAATCTCTGGCGGAGTATGATGGTCATCGTTCTGCAAGAGTAGGATCAGATCTTTCTTGGTCACTCGAATTTTTCGGCTTTTCCCAATGAAGTGGGCAATACTCTTCAATCCTTCTTGAGCCAATCGAAAGGCACACGTCACATTTTTATTATCGCATCGAACAAAGGTCTTCACACCAGTGTTAATCATTTTTACTCGAGCTTCATTCTCTTTGATGATGTCACGAATAGCTGGAGAAGATAAATAGATATTTTTCTTTTTACCCTCGTGGCACCTCACTAGCAAACATTGAGGATCCAAATCGTCTGATATTTCGTAAAAGCGCCTGATTGGACAAAAAAAGAAATTCATTATCGTCAAAACAGAATTCAAAAAGCTTCTAAAAATACGTACTTTATCGATGGCCATACATCTTCATCCTCATTCTTGAAGAAAACAAATGGATCTTCTCGATAACCTTGGACCCTCATGCGCTTCTTCTGAGGACTTCGGAAATGCTCATGATCATTTTTTTGATTCTTTTCTTCTGAGACAGCTACTGCCCCAACTCCGGAAGACGCGATTTCAAGATCTGATTCTTCTGTAGAAATCGACTCAGCTTCCCACGGTAACAGTTTTACTTTTTCCAACACTGCCACAAAGAATCCCCCAGTATCCTGATGATGGGGTAAGATCCTCATGCTGTACAAAAATTACATGTGTTACAAGTTTATTAGCTTTGGGGATCACAATCCAAAATCAAGTCGGTCACGATTAGATAAAAGCCATAGGCAAGTCAACCATTCAACTGGTGAATCAGGACCAAACAAATCTCGATGACACTAAGGAACAAAATGTTGGAGTCGAGATATCTCATTGGCCAGACTATGATTATCTTGTGTGTTTCTCGTAGTAGAAACCAAACCCACAGCCTGTTTCGGTCTGAACATCAGGATCTTGTACTAGAATCATAGAGCCTATTTTTGAAGTAGTTACGTTTTACGAAGACGAAAATACCGAAGTGTTAGTTCGAAAGGAGGCATGGGATTGTGTTTAGATGGCCATTTTACGCTGGAAATAGCACATTAAGCAACGAGGGTCGGTCGGAAGCGTGATTCCTGCACGAATCGTCGAAAAAAGTGCGAAAGCTCTTTCTCACCCGAGTTGGCGCCGGCAACCGCGAGTCCCTGGGACTTCACAGTCGTGAGACACGTGGCAGGATTACTTCCCCGAGTTTTATATGACTCACACAGTCAACCTCTGGGCTTTAAATACGCCTAGACGAGCACCTAGAAGAGTCCCTGCCCCTTCATTGAGAGGCGGGTTCGGACGAGTACTGGCAGCTGGCCCGAAATTTGGTAGTCGGTGAAGGGAGATGGGTAATTCCCGAACCACTTGGGGCTCAGAAATGGCTTCGCTCTGAGTCGACGCGTTGATAGTGCGTGACCTGTCCCACGTCCATGGGCGCAACCGAAGTAGGTATGAAAGTCGAGTGCTCAATATACATGGGTCAAATATTTCCTTCAGGAGGCTCGCGCACGGAAAAATCTGGAGTCGAGACGCCAGAATCAAAAATTCGAGCTGCCGCAAGCCGAATGCATGGATTCTGTTCCGAGCTCGGCGAAAACTGCTATAAGTAAGTGTAGTCTCGTGATAAGAACGGCGAGTGTGGCGCTTAGAGCGCGCCGAACTCTGCGGCAGGTTGGGATACTAGGGCTGTTGCCAGGTCGTGTGGAAGCTTGCCGCACACTTTGGCCCATTCCAACGACACATCAGCCCGAATCCTGCATACGCGCACGCTCCATCAAAACCATAATGACTCGCAGTGATTTATTAAAACTCTATAAAATAAATATCAAGATTACTTTTGAAAGAATCTGTGTTTATTGTTCGGAATATTTCCACTAATATTTCACAATATTTTCAGTGACATGTTTAATACGAACGATACATCAATACCAGGCTCTTCGGAGCTGCGATGCACATGTGCAGCTTTTGAAGCTTCCGTATCAAGAAAGTTCCTCAGCCTAGCGGTGGCGCACTTGCTCGAAACGTGAAAGTCCCGGGTTCAAATCACTGCTAACGAATTTTTCTCTGTTATTTTCTTTTATTATGATGATTTGTATGTAACACAAGGTTCAGTTTTTCAGACGGCTTCATGACTTCCAAGGCATTTTCTATCATTTTTTGTGAAAGCTTTGGTTTGTTCCAAATCATGCCCGCACAGACGTTCTAATACGAATGTTCGATCCTGGCGTCTCGACTCCAGATTTTGTGTGCGAGGCTCTGCGCGCAGGTGGTGAGGCCCTTCCACTTCTACTACGCTCCTGATGCTACATATAAGTATTAAGGTAAAACGACCAGTTTCCTAACACTCCGCGCTGCAGCGCCAGTACTTTGTTACGTACTAAATCTAGAAAAATAGTACGTATTCGATATTTGAATTGAAGAATGAATAAGAATGAGTTTAACTCGAATTATCCAGTTTTAAACAATGATTTTATGTTTGAATTTACCTTTTGGTTCGCCGACGCGAGTAGGGAGAAGGGTGAATGATTTATACACAGAGTTATGAATAGACTATTTGAGCTATATTGTTCAGAATAATCAAGACTCGAGAAATAGATGAAGCGTGAAGCGCTTTGACAAAAATATGTGATCCAGCCAAAGGCCAGTGTAGCTCTGATGGCGGGCCGCTTTGCTCGTCGATGCGGCAGTGGCGTGGGCGTCGGGCCCTTCCGATGGGCCTTGTTGCTGTCTCTCTCGCACTCGTGGCTGCTTGGCTAGCGAGAGCGTCGATCGATGTTTGGGAGGCAAATCTTCATAGGTTTCAAAAATGGGTGGCTTGTATTCAATTATCCTCAACTAATCACGCTGCCAGCTATAGTGACCATTTATATACGGTGATTTGAATCGGGCGCGGATCTTATACCATATTTGTCAGTTATCTACTTCATCAATATATCACTTCGTTACACTTCCACCCTTATGAAAAAAAATTGTTTACAATTTTTTCAGCAAACATTCTATATAATATATCTCATATGAACGAGCTGAGCTAATTAATCTCTCGTTTCATAATTTTTCTTCGATCCCAAATCATATCATATAATACTATTGATCTTTCCTCGTAACAATATCATTAATTACAACTATCATATACGTTCTTTTCATTTTCTCTTCGAATTGAATTCACAAAACATGATCGCTTTTGCTGAATAATGTGAAAAATTTTCCAATCTCGACAAAGTGAGAATGTTTGAAATATCTGAATTATGTTGAAACGCGCAGAAATTCGATTGATTTTTCGTAGGAACTTGAATGGCAAACAGAACTTTCTAAATGATATTATCAAAAGTATTCAACAAATTTTTAGAGAAAGTCTTGAAATATTGCTGTTAGTACTTTACAAAAATTGATTTCAGAATTTTGGAAGTTTGAAACTGCAATTTTCAGTTTTTTGTGAATATTCCAATGATTACGTAGGATAATAGAGTTAAAAGAATTATTGTGATATAAGTTGTTTCAAGTATCTGAATTTCATCGATGAATACCAACTCATTCTCTATTATATTCCAACCCAGATCATATTCTTCAAATCATACAGAATTTTTCTAAATTCGAATGCATCATACTACACATCAATCCATTCTATCTCGCACAATAGTTCTATTTCTTATTTGACAAGAGCAGTTTTTTATCTCTCATTTTGCCTCAACATGGATCCATCATTGTAATCATTAACAGTTAATACTCACAAACAATCATTCACTAATCTGGCAAGAAAAATTTGGACCGAACAATTGTGAATAAGCCAGAAAAAAACAACATTGAATTGTTATCCAAGGTAAACAAGAATTTTATCCCCGAATCATCTTTGAGCACGTCATTCTAGATCATATTTTGCAAAAATCAACGCTGAACCTAATTTTCTCATTCACTCTGAATTGCATGACTGGATATCGAATATAATATGATCAATGAATCTGTCAAACAACGGAGAGATATTTTAGACACTTGAAGCGACGTGATATTCGATATTTAATCCTCAATCAAGATGCTATTCTTTTAAGCTTCGCAACACAGTAATATATAGCAAATGGGAAAGTTTTCCATGCTCATTCGAAATTCCCTGTCAAAAAGTCTATTGATCCTAAACACCAAATTCCAATTTGATACGACGATTTTCAGAAAAAGAAAATGAAAGAGCAAAATTACTGTATCTGATAGCTACCAAATCTTGATCAAGAACTCTAGTTTGAAGGATTATAATTTTCTCGATCTGTACTTTGCATTGGAATCCTCAATAAAAATGGAATCTTGGCATTCAACCTCCTTCAATTTTACTCGAACTCAAAAGTGTTCTTTTAAATCCACGCATGTGAATTTTTAATTCAAACTGGGATATTCAATTTGACTCATGATTCCATTAAAACTTCAGAACTTGCCCGATATTCTAAATTCGACGATGAAAAACGACAACTTCAATCTCACAGATATAGAATAACAACTTCAAGAATTCACTCCATTTGATTTTCTATACTCCAGAAATTAGATGTGATTTTCTATCCGCGATTTCAGTTGGTTGTGTTCAAACTACTATTCAAATCGTAAAATCCTTGGAGGAAATGAACCTATCTTCAAGTTGTATCATAAAATTGAAAACGATAATTTTAACTGAGATAAGAAATTTCAATTTCAAATGCTATATTCGACTTAATCCAATTTCTAAAACTTGAATAATATCCTAAATTCGGCAATGAATAGCGGCAACTCCACTCATACACCAAAAATCAGCAGCAAATCATTCATACCATTTCATTTCTTCAAAATCTTATCCGTATTATTGATGCAAAATATTTCTCACTCATAGATTTTCACAATCTGAACATCTCATTTTTGATTGAACTTTCGACCAAAACTCATCTGAATAAACGAGACCTTATCAAACATGTTTGAATAAAAATTACGAATGTTGCAAAGAGAAAAATTCTAGCAGACGATTTTCTGAAATATTGATATTCGAAAATGCATTAGCAATTTTTAGATGTGTCCCAAAATACATGAATCCGTCTTAAATATGTTGTAAGATCAACCATTCTGTTATTCATTCGTGCTTTGAAAAGCTAAATTTCTAGAGCAAACCTGACAATTTTTGCAATAAGAATAAACCATGGAAATGTTTCAAAATTTCATTGTATATTATGGCAAGGTTATAATGTAACTTTTTGAATTTATCCTGTCGAACAAGTTGAGATGGTATTATTCTTCAATCTGAAACTATCCGCCGAATATTCGGAATGCAAATCTCAAGAGAGACACAAATATCTGACCTAATCATCATTTGTTTTTTTTTTTTTTTGAATCCATCACGTGATTTAAACGAAGATCCAGGAAATTTTCATCTATCACTCGCATTCATCAAATGCTCATACAATCATTCAGTAGCAGAACGCATGAGAAATTCGCGGGTGAGAGCTACACTGTGAACGTGGCCATATGTATAACATACTATAACGTACTTTGTGAAACGCCCCTGTATAGTACAGGCTGAAGCAGACAGTGGCAGAACACATGTCTGATGAGATTATGAATATGTTTTTTTTTTCAACTAATGTATCAGAATTGGCTCATGACAGCTTTGCAGAAGAACTCAACCCCAACATTCCTGCATTCAAATTCTATTTTTCTCATTGTGTTGTGAAGTTTCATTGTGGAATCTCTAATGCACTCAAACCCCATAGAGTGTGTGTGAGTGGTTTTGCTTTTTGACTGTATGTGCACTTCAAGAATGTCATGTAATCATCAAGCTATTCATCCATCCATCAAAATTTTAGGCTAACTATTCTGTGTTTTATGAAAACAGGTTCTCGGATAATCCAGTGATTCTTGTTTCTGATTGTGTATCAACATATTAGCTGTGCTCAAGTATCAATGTAGTTATCATGATGGTGAAAAGCTAATCCAATATAAAAGTGTTCTAGTATTCAAGACCTGAATAAGTGAATAAATGTTAAGATCCGCTGGAGTGTTAAATCTCCGGCCAGTTCAAGAATTGAATAGTGTTATTGCTGTAGTTTTGCTAGAAGTGGTGTGCTGGCATGTAAGTCATTGCATTTTAGATAAGTTTCAGAGTTATACTACTTTCTCGGCTTTCTCTCATTCATGAATAATACCCTTTCTTAAGTTATTAGCGTGTCTTTACTATATCACTCTTACATGAAATAATAGTCAAGAAGAATATCTATGGTGCGCTACTCCTCATTACCAACCTAGTAAACTACTTTCTATCTACTCAGTCGTTTCCAGAAGTAATATTCAAATACGACTATTCCATCACCATAGTACATCAGTTACCAGATTCATCATATTAATAAGTCAGTTTGTGCATAATATTCTCATTCATTATTTCATGTCTGTCTCATACTCTCTTTCATGTCAGTTTAATAATCTGTCCAGGCCTGAATCTGTCATTTCATCATTTCATCATTTCATATTCTTTGATTATTTGGTTCTGACCTTGGCTCATGAAGGTTTCCCGCATTTGAAACTGTGGCATGCTAAGGAGCGAACTCAAATCAGTATCATTTCATCATTATTTTGTTCTGACCTTGACTCATGAAGGTTTCCCGCATTTGGCACTGTGGCATGCTAAGGAGCGAACTTTCATTATCATTTTCATTTTTGTCTTGTCAATCTGTATATGTCAAAGCCCTCGCCTTGACTCATGAAGGTGTCCCGCATTAGGCACTGTGGCATGCTAAAGAACGGGCTTTCATTCATTTTATCATTCGTTCAAGCACCATCACAATCTTCACCAATGTCACATTGTCAATTTATCTTTGTCGAAACCCTCACCTTGGCTCATGAAGGTGTCCCGTACGCACTGTGGCTGTACTAAAGAGCGGGTTTTCATTCATTCCATCATTCTCCCAAGCATCATCAAATTTTCTACTAATGTCACAACATCATATTTCATATCCATACTTTTCATCTCAAATTGTACGAGTGATCCACTTCCCAATGAGTTTTTTTTTCATGCATAGTATTTTCCAATAATTCAAGTCCAAACACCACATAGTTATAAGTTCAGTTACTATTCGAGAGGCAAAATGAAGAATTCATTGTAGTACGTAAGATGAGAACTGAGATATTTGATCAGTAATCAAGTTCTTAGAGTATTGATATAATAGTTATAAAGTAGTTGAATCAATGTTTGGGGTTGATGGGGGGCTACGTAGCATGCCCATCTTCTCCACACACTGATCCGAAAGGTCAACCATAGTGAGACGAGTAATACTTATAGATCAATAGCAGTGAATAGATAAGATTTTCAGATAGATGGTGAGTATTAGAATAGTGATCTACATTTTCTAGTAGTAGTCATGTTATATTCATGAAGCCGTATACTATTTATTTTTAGTCTTTTTAATGATGAGGAAATTTTTTCATCAAGGATTTGTTTCCAAATGCTAGTCCTCGTCAATAATGTTGTGCTGCCGTATAGTATCCAGGATTATATTCAATCTTTTATGACATGTCTATCACGAACTTCTATATTTTTCTCAACAAATTGAAAATGTCCCATGTATTTGCTCAACTCTAGAATGATATTGAAATCTTCAAAATTGATTAAATTTAGTGAGGTAAGTACCAACATTGGGAAGGAATTCGGAAAATATTCCATGTGCAATAATTCCAAGTTCAAAAGTTCTCTACGAAAGGAAAACTTTGAAATTTTCTCTTCGAGCTGAAAATACTGAGTGTTTGAACCCTGTCATGCAATGACTCATGTTGTTTTTCACTTTCACTTGCTGTGTATGATATATGTATACTGTGGGGGCGGAGGCGACGCCAAAAAAAGAGAGAAAGACGCGGAGGCGGCATCCAAAAATGGCCGACTTTTCACTTTTCTCAACTATATCTATCCTACGTTGCACACTCAAGATAATGATACATATATACATATTAATACTCCCATATATACTTATTATTCTTATGAAAAAATTTCCAATTTTACGGGCGCGAAAATACCCGGGGTCACTTGATATTGAAAGCTGGGCTTACGCTTTGATGATGTGGATTTTGGGGTGGCGTCCGCGTTGTTGGCGGCGCGTCTCTTTGGGTCCGGCTTGGCTTCGCTCCGCGGGGGCGACTTGGCTTGGCGTCCTTCCTTCATTCTTCTTTTTTTTTATTTATTATCCTAATTATTTTCACTCACACTACTCTGGACTCGCGCTGGCAGGATCGCCACTTTGTTACGTACTAAATCTAGGGAAATAGTACGTATTCGATATTTGAATTGAAGAATGAATAAGAATGAGTTTAACTCGAATTATCCAGTTTGAAACAATGATTTTATGTTTGAATTTACCTTTTGGTTCGCCGACGCGAGTAGAGAGAAGGGTGAATGACTTATATACAGAGTTATGAATAGACTATTTGAGCTATATTGTTCAGAATAATCAAGACTCGAGAAATAGATGAAGCGTAAAGCGCTTTGACAAAAAGATGTGATCCAGCCAAAGGCCAGTGTAGCTCTGATGGCGGGCCGCTTTGCTCGTCGATGCGGCAGTGGCGTGGGCGTCGGGCCCTTCCGATGGGCCTTGTTGCTGTCTCTTTCGCACTCGTGGCTGCTTGGCCAGCGAGAGCGTCGATCGATGTTTGGGAGGCAAATCTTCATAGGTTTCAAAAAGGGGTGGCTTGTATTCAATTATCCTTAACTAATCACGCTACCAGCTATAGTGACCATTTATATACGGTGATTTGAATCGGGCGCGGATCTTATACCATATTTGTCAGTTATCTACTCTATCAACATATCACCTCGTTACAGTATTAAGGTAAAACGACCAGTTTCTGAACACTCCGCGCTGCAGCGCCAGTACTTGAATATTGTGGGATACCTTTATTTCTCACAACCCAGGCTTTGAATTTCGGCAAAAACTCTTGGATAATAATTTTCGATGTCTCATTTATTCGTCTTGACCAAATCTGAGTAGCTCCGGGAGATGTAAAATTTAAGAAATTGATCCACAAAAGTCATCTCAAATAGCATGGTGCGCGGCTGAATTGACCCGATTTATGCTCCTTAGGTTTACAAAGGCTGAACTATAGATACTCAGAAAATAAATAAATTAATAATTTTCGGGTCCAAATCTGCTCCGCACACATTCACAAGGCTTCGAATTCGTTAATTTTTGCGAGGATTTATAAACATGAGGAAATTACGTGTCCAAGTATAGGCATCGAACTGGACGTATTGCCTTTAGTTGGGCGAGTGTCCAACTTCAGGCAGCCATTTTCATTACTTATACGCCAGTAGTTGGACACGCGCAACTCGCGGTAGGCGACACGAAATTTCTAAGCCTTATTTTTGATTTTGTACATACAGGCGTCCCTCGTTGAACGCGGTTCTGCTAAACGCGGTTTTGGTCATACGCAGTTTTGGAAACGCCACCTAAATTTCGTTCAACGCGGTATGGGACGTGATCAACGCGGTTTCAAATATGAAATTTTCGGAGAAAACTTCGAATCACTTTTTAAAATAGACGCGGGATACTCCGCAAATCTGACGAACAATCCGCATTAAGGCAAGTCCGCGAAAACGTAAACTGAACTCTGACGGACTCAAAGTTGATTGTTGGGCAAACGAATGTAAAGATTCAGGTTGTAGGAATAGTCGAACTCGCTCACACCCGTACGAGATATGATGGACCTCGTCACGGGCTCGACGCAGAACTCTATATGTATGGCCATTCGTGGGCGTACGCTCTTTTTTGCAAATTTAGCAATTGCAGAATAAAAATACGCTGCTAAAATAATTTAGCAGAATGCTTTCTCATCGCGATTGAAGAAGTCAACTAATCACATATTATTCATTCAAAAATTCAAATATACTAATTGTTACAATGATCAATTCTCCTTATGAAATTTGTATCAAAATATTTATTCATCCAAAATATCGATATTACCTAATAATGAACTCCATCAAATAATTATTCTAATGGATGATGAATCATTTCTCTATCATTTTCATATACTCTTCCACATATTCATGTTCACCAAGTATACTCTTCCAAAATTCCAGTCAAAAATATTTTCATTTATACAACCCGACGCGGAAACTGCGACACTTCCTTGCTGCGCGAGGTAGCATGGAAACACGCAATTTCCACGTGTTGCCGTAAATCGACGTTCAATAAGGTTTTCGTCAAGAACAAAGTTTTTGGCACGAGACGCATAATATACTATGAATGATTCCGCAGTATTATTTCATCAGTACAATAATTCCTCACCGACGGATCCCTACCAAAACAGATTGTTGCTGCGTATGCTGTCGCTAACATACCGCAAGAACTAGAACTAATCTGTTTTTGCACGTTCTTGAATACTACGAAATCATCTTCCAGTACAGGAATTTTTTTTAATGTAATCCCCTCCTTTATTATGAAAAATGACTCAAAAAATTGGACGAAGTACTAGAAAAGGGACAGAAGTAATAAAGGATATGAAGAATATTTGGGAAATGAATTCTGTTTCCCGGAGATAAATAAATCAAAATGATCAGGATGAGCAGAAAGTTGGTTATGAAATATAACAATAACGAAAAAATATGTCATATATTTGATTTACTGACATATGAACCAGACATGAGTATTCCGAGCTGTAAATGATATTTGAATCGAAAAGGGATGACTCATGGTGACTATATAGGGAATGGGATGAATCGGTTCTGAAAAAATCAAGTAAAATGAGTATTTTTTTACAAATTTGTTATTTGAAAAATAAATCATGGCGTGTGAATTTTAATTTGCACTGGGTAGAACAGAGTAAAAAGAACGTAAAGTTTGTTATTGATTTTTATTAACGTAACAAATCGATTGGTTGATACAGAATTCTGGGAAAGAGATTATGAGATTAGGAAAGAAAGCAATTTAGTGTCGGTAAACGTAGAAATCGGAATAACAATGCCTCATTTGGGACGCAAAATTTCTTGATTCATTTGACGAACTCTTTTGAGACTTTGTAGGTGTATTTTGGAGATTGTGACGATGATGCCGATGAATTTTGAGCATGATCGCACCAGTATTTTTTGACTTGTGAATTTTTTTATTGAGAAATTTGAAATTTTTCCGAAAAAAGCACATCTTATAAATGATTTGTACTTCATTCTACTGTATGAAAAAAATGTCAAAGAGGTGATTTGGATGTTCCCCGACGTGCTGAATCGATTGGTTGATACGGAATTCTGTCAAATTGTGACTATAAAGGTCTTATAGCCCGATGTAAGAGAGGTATGAAGAAGCTAGAATAAAATGAGCCTCAATCGGAATTTCGTATTAACCAATCGATCCAGCACGTCGAGGAACGTGTAAATTGACCGCCTCAGATTTTTTGAGGGGGAAGGAGACAATATTTCTAGTTTTAAGACAAAAAATTACAGATAAATAAAGAAAAATTCATGAGTATAAAAGTAATCATCGGGGGGGGGGGGGAGGGCAGTGAAACTCTAGCATTCCCATCTAGAGACGCCTCCGAACATAGCATGAGAATTCCAGGACGATCGGTGAGCGCAGACTTCCGGGATTCAATGGAAGTTCAGGGGGGTTTCCAGAAGTTTTAGGTAGAGTACCATCACATTAGCGATGAGTCGGTTCTGGTGTATCATCATCGAGATAGAACCTTCCATCTGAAATGATTTGGGTTTGTTGATAATCTGCCTTAAGCTGCCGGATAGAGGCAGCTTCTTTGGAGGGTTCAAGGAAAGTTTGACTGATTCGAATTATTTCTGATTGACGTTTCTTATCATCTATGTATTTTGCGTCGAGTAAGGTTGTCACTTCTTCGCAAAAGAGATGAATTGATATGCCACATTCTCTCAAGTATTCAAAAAGTGCATTTCTATCCCGGAAATATTGAAATGGGTTTGGAATGAGGATATGCAGGTCGCTCAGAGTGTTTCGTTTTTGGGTGATGGTCCGGGAGTCCATGAGGAATGAGACCCCGCTTTGTAATACGTTTGGAAGATATTGAATATATTTCAGTCTTTTGAGCGGGTCTAAATTTCTGTGAAGCTGGTGGTAAATTGGATCGACAGGAAGGTATGGATCGGTGAGAAAATTAAGACGGGCATCGCTGAGAATTTCATGCAACTGAGTATGTACTATCTCAAAATGGTTAGAATTCACGCTAATAATCTATCAACATAATTCATCGAAAACAGTTGTTCTGATGAAACATTTCAATACGTGTTCAGTTATTTCGTCTACGAATGTAAATTCGAAATTTTCGAGAGCATGAAAGGCTGATCCGGATAGATGATCAAGGATATGACTTATCAAACTTTCATCGAAGTATTGATGTGGGGCGATGCATCTTGCTTCGATAACATGAGCAACGAACTCTACAGGGTAGATGTTGTGTCCGTCAAATGGTACAAGGCACGCCTCAACTGCATCGTGAGGATATTCGAGACTGGCGTCGTTTATTGTTGTTGATACGTCAATTCATGGAAGATTCAAATCTTTTTATACAGAAAGAGGCGAACATTCTCGCGCTGTGGAATCTGCAATGGCTATGATGTCCATCAAAGATTTATTTGATCTAGAAGAGAAAGCCATGGTTGATTTCCTATTCCTGCTTTTCCGTTAAGTAGTGGGTTTAGTATTGTAATACTTGAAGTTATATGCCGTGCGTTATGGGTTATGTGTACGTAGTTCGATTGTGAGAGATGCGTGATGCGTTACGGAGTGATGCGTTATGCGTGACGGAGGGTTTTAGCAAATTTTGAAATTCAGCGTGTCAGCAAAATCAAGAATTGTCGAGTCGTACGTTAAGTCAATTAAAGGTCGATTTGGTGCAAATGATGTTGCGAAAACGTAGATTTTGGTACTAAACAAAATGTGTGCAACAATATGTTCCCCACAAGGGATGCCAAAATGTTTTGGACCAGGTGGGTCAGGGTAAGAAATATATTTATTCAGTGTGGGTTCTTGGAACATAGAAGGGCGGCCTGCCCCGCACTCACTTTGTTCCGGAGTACCTGTTTTCCCAGGCGTTCAGGTGTGTGTATATATATGTATGTATATGTCGCAGTCAAATTGATCAATTCGCCAATGTATACAGTCGCTAGCAGATGTATACATTACCTAGGCGCTGTATACAGCCGCAGTCAGTGTTCAAGGATCGCTGCTGCAGCGTCGGCGAATAGTTTGCCTAGGTGATGTATACTTTGACTAGCGACTGTATACACTGCCATAGACCGACTTGGCAAAGTATTCACCGATAGAGCGGGCAACCGCTTCGCCTATTACAGGTCAATGATTTATCCTCTATATTGGCATATACGTGAATGCACGAATAAAATATTCCCCATATTTATCTGAAAATGTATGCCTAAATGTTCCAAACTATCAATGTAAAAAAAGATGCATACGATTGATATTGAGACTATCGTAGATGATAGAGGATAGATATGTAAAATTGAATTCAATCAAGACACGAATCACAATTTTTTTTGATAAAAATTGATACGCACTTTCTTTAAAAAGAAAACAAGAAACACTCATACCTTGTAACTTATTTGGTACTTAGAAGATTAGCTTGTCACTCATTTCGAACGCATCCTAGGCCTTCAAAATTGCTGACATCGTGTGCAGTAGGTCAGAATATGTAGAAAATCATGTCTCCGATGCGCTCTTGGCCCACTACACCGATAAGTCACCATATTCTCGCATCTACAGAATTGGCAAAAAACGTGACAATAGCTATTTGAAGGTGAATTAGTTTCTCGCGATTGAAAAGTTTTCCGGTATATAGGATCAAAGCAGGGGTCGGATCCGGCTTCTACGTCAAAAAATATACAAAAAAATTATCGTCCGATAAACACACTACTTCTGACCCAAAATTTCTTGGCCAGCCAAATTTCTTTTCAAATAAGCAGTGGAACTTATTTATTGGTGCATTCACGTATGCCAAAATAGAGAATAAATCGTTGACCTGTAATAGGCGAAACCGTTGCCTGCGCCATCGGTGAATACTTTGCCAAGTCGGTCTATGGCAGTGTATGAAGTCGCTAGTCAAAGTATACATTACCTAGGCAAACTATTCGCCGACGCTGCAGCAGCGAACACTTTGACTGCGGCTGTATACAGCGCTTAGGTAATGTATACATCGGCTAGTGACTATATACATTGGCGAATTGATCACTTTGCCTGTGACTTATATATATAATACCCTTTCTATGGTTGTATATACTGAGAGAATAATATAGTAGTGTGTACTTTAATATAGTACCTGGTACTATAGGTGAAGTAACTCCCGGGCCTACACTTTATAGTGTAATCCGTACTGTTGATACCGTACCCAGTACTTTATGGAGAGTAGGCACCTTTGTGGGATCTAAATATGGGCTTACAGACATATATGTCGGCTGAATGTAAGTATATTAACAACCATCGAATGTTTTGATAGTTCTGAATGCCTGGATTATCCATCCAACTCATTGCAATCTTTCATTTTGATGAAGACGCGTCTTGCATGCAGGTTTGGACAGGTTATTTGAGGTTATAAATCGCGCATCGAAATATGTAAACACGATGTGGAAGTGAATAGTGAGCACTCCGAACTTTCCTTATAGTACCCAGTACTTTATCGCGACTGGGCGCTACACTTCGATAGAGGTCGCATATACTTCACGCATGTAGTACCCCGGGCTACATCCTTCCCTCAGTGTATATATGGAATTCAAAGTTTGGAAAATGAAATATCCATAATGATCATGAAGGAAAAGATCAATCTAATGAATAAAGTTTGATTTAACAATAATCATAGATTTTTATACTGATTTTAAATGCGATAATCCAAAAGTAACAATGAGAGATTCTTCTTCGACTTACAATGCTATTGAATCTTAATTTTACTTCAGGATATCTCGACTCGCAGAGCTGAAAATCCTCAAGGTTGATGGACAGGTTGATTCTTCACACGTACTGTGGATGACGCCGGAGATGCGCGGCGGGATTCAGTCAACTCACGTAATCCACTTATGAGATTCACTTTGTCGTACACACAGAAAAGTAGGCAGCAGATATCCTGGTGCGTGCCGCCTCAGCCAAACTCATGCGGATCGCGTTGGAATTTCCGATGCGAGGCATCCTTTTTTCCCATGCGAGGCACCTCGAATCGGTGCGGACGCGACCACGTTGATCTCGAAGCTCGCGCTACGGCGCACGGCCGGTACATATCACGTCGGCACTGTGACATGACTCGATGGAATGAGCTGATATTTTGTACACACGTAGTTGGAGAACATTGCTTCCACGCAGTGTAAGATCTGTGATGGAATATTATACCAAAAAAGTTAGAAAAATCGTAGTATTCTTTCAAGATTTTTATAGGTTCCTTCAACGTAAGCATGATTTTCGATATGCGAGAAACTTTTTCAATTTCAAACTACACGAAAACTCAAAGCGAGAAAGTTGTTCGGAAAGGTCTAAATTATGATAATATTTAAGATTCAGACCGAGCGATGCGATAGAAAAAAAGTTCTGAGAGATACATTGATATTGTTGGGGGAGGCGTCGTAAACACAAACTTGTGCTCTTCAGCCTCCAAAGACCCGAATACAAAAACTACTTCCACTCTTTTCGGATCGCATCATTTGGTCTGAATCTTGGGTATCATCATAATTTAGACCTTTCCGAACAACTTTCTCGCTTTGAGTTTTCGTGTAGTTCAAAATTGAAAAAGTTTCTCGCATGTCGAAAATCATGCTCGCGTTGAAGGAACCTATAACAATCTTGAAAAATACAACGATTTTTCTAATTATTTGGTATAAAATTTCATCACAAATCTCATACTACGTGGAAACAATGTTCTTCAACTATGTGTGTACAAAATTTCAGCTCATTTCATCGAGTCATGTCACAGTGATGACGTGACATGTACCAGCAATGCGCCGTAGCGCGAGCTTCGAAATCCACGTGTCGCGTTCGCACCGAATTTGAGGTGACTTGCATGGGAAAAAGCCATGCCTCGCATCGGAAATCTCAGCGCGAGCCGCATGAGTTTGGCTGAGGCGGCGCGCATCAGGATTTCTGCTACCTACTTTTCTGCGTGTACGCAGGGTACTTGGGTGAAGTCAATGTCGCGGCCGTCGGAGCTTATATCAAAGACTGACGGACTGATCAATTAACTGATGCTAATGTTGAATTTTTATAGCTGAGTAATTCCACGTCAATTCAGCAAGGTTTTCTCCGACCATTTCTTTTCCTCCATAGGTCTTTTTCCCGTTTCATAGTGTCGAAAAAAAAAGTTCCAACAGTTTACAGGGCGAAAAAATTTTGCATCACCTGGGTCCATATAAGTGGTTTTGCTATAAATCCAAGATTTGAAACATTACCTCGGCAATTTGCATATAACTTTTGACCATCCTCACCGATCGCAATTTGACTCACGGCATTCGGAAGAGGGGTCAAAAACCTATCGATTCATCACCCGCAAAGCCTTCTAAAAGCCGTTCTGGCCTTGCCAGACTCAAAATAACTTTAATTCACGGTGTAGCCCGTATCTTTTGTGACCCACCGAAAAAAAAATTTTTTAATTTTTTTTCGATTGATATCATTCCAAACTACAAGTAAAAAAATTTGAAGTATTTCTTCTGAGATATGGCTTCTCTGGAATTTTTTTGTGCGTGAAAATGTCAAAAAAGTAGAAAATGATTTCTCATGAAGCCGGAACTCCTTGTAGAGCTCTGAATTTATTTCAATCGTATTTGCCGAGTCATTTTACATGGAAAATGTATTTTCTAAGAATCATTTGACTCCTTAAAAGTCATCAAAACACTGAAAAATCAATTTCAAAGTACATTTTTGAACAGAAAATGGCCTCACCAGCATGCCCATTAGGTTTTGGGCTCGTGAAACTATTTTTAAACGATAGCCCTTGAAATTTCCTTCAAAATGACCTATTGTAAAAGTCTATTTGATGCACTTAGAGTGGATGTGTAGCCACTCGAATCAAAACAAGCATGTCAAGAATGAAATCTGTGAGCCCTACGTAGCCTTCTCATACCTTCAAAGACTCTTTGGCAGCTGTGTACCACATCATTCGACGGAATCGACTTCGGCAAGAGGTTTTTTGGAAAGAAATTGACCCAGCTTCCGATTGGAAATGGTATTGAGACCATAGAGTTGGTCCCGTGGGCTGGAGATCCACCATTATGGAAGAGGAACAGAACTGTTAAATGAATATCGTTTGTTAACGTGAACCTCCTGCCCACGGGACCAACTCTATGATCTCAATACCATTTCCAATCGAAAGCTGGATCAAATTCCTTCCAAAAAACCTCTTGCCGAAGTCGATTCCGTCGAATGATGTGGTACACAGCTGCCAAAGAGTCTTTGAAGTTATGAGATGGCTACGTAGGGCTCACAGATTTCATTCTTGACATTCTTGTTTTGATTCGAGTGGCTACAAGTCCACCCTTAGTGCCTCAAATAGACTTTTACAATAGGTCATTTTGAAGGAAATTTCAAGGGCTATCGTTTAAAAATAGTTTCACGAGCCCAAAACCTAATGGGCATGCGGGTGAGGCCATTTTCTGTTCAAAAATGTACTTTGAAAATGATTTTTCAGTGTTTTGACGACTTTTAAGGACTCGAATGATTCTTAGAAAATACATTTTCCATGTAAAATGACTCGGCAAATACGATTAAAATGAATTCAGAGCTCTACAAGGAGTTCCGGCTTCATTAGAAATCATTTTCTACTTTTTTGACATTTTTACGCACGAGAAAAATTCCAGAGAAACCATATCTCAGAAGAAATACTTCAAATATTTTTTACGTGTAGTTTGGAACAGTATCAACCGAAAAAAAAATTCCAAAAATAATTGAAGTGCATAGCTATACATGGGGGTTTACGACAAAAACTATCGACATCGTCGCGCGCCAATATAATACACCCCAGAAAATTGCCACAGTGCACATCCAACCCTTAGAAACTTTGAGGAACTTGGAACACGGGAAATCACATTCTCGGCGGAATAACTCATATATGAGATCGTGGTTATCGCTATAGTTGGGAACGGGTGCTCCCCGTGCGCCGCCCGTTGAGCTTGCGGAGATGATAAAATCGGCACGGGCAGCTTACGGGAACGCACGTATATTACCCGATTCCCGTCTATTTGACACGGGTTCCCGTACGGGAGCGCTGCCTATATCCACTTTCATATTTTAAAGGGTTCCTAATTTCGACGCAATAAACTCTATTGAATGTGTTTCGGGAGTTATGAGACATCCTCATCCGAGTCGTATCGGGTTGAATAGTAAGGGACTTTTCGCTACGAAGGGATATGTGATTCGAATTTCATCTCTTACCATCGCTCTAAATGGAACTTGGAAGCTTCTTCTGGATTTGGAGGAAACATTTTCGGCCGAATTCGAGTTTGCAGCTCTTCGGGCACGTCTTGCCAAGAATTAAAGTGATCCACATTCTTTGATGCTGGTTTCCAACTCTTGATACCTGTCGAGGAGAAAATATTATCTTATTAGAATCGTTCATTCTCGAAGGTCAAGGTGTTCTGGATTATTCCAACTCATAGCTTCGAAGATGGTGCATTAGTTATACGTAGAGCAGGGTCACGTGGCATGCTTCAAGAATGAGGTTCATTCTATGTATTCTCCATGGAAGAGAAGATTTAATGGTTTTATATCTGATTTCAGCCACCGAATATATCAGCAAATTTGCGAGTTATGGCTGTTATAGTAAAGTAGATGACCAAGATACGGTATTCAATGATGAGATTTATTCTGGAACGTGGAGTAAATTCCAATCTTCGACGCGAATTCTCAGGTTTTCCACTTATTGGAAGGAATCAGGACCATTCAGAACCTCTGTCAATAACGGCGCACCGGTGGTTTGTCCGTCTGTTCAACGCGGTGAGAGTTGTTGAAAATCGTTTTCCCTATATCCGAGGGAATTCGCCTGCGATATAGTCCCACTCTCGTCTATCCTGTCGGGAATTCCCGATACGCTGAATAATATCGATACCCCCGTATCAATAATCATCGGGTCGTCCGATACAATACGTAGAATATATCGGACCAACAATATCGATACGCCGAATATCGAATCAGTTTTCTATACTGATTTGCGACAACATGTCAAGTCAATCGATTCTCATGAGATATTTGTGAAAATTGTATTTGAATCATGTTTATGCAGGATTGTTTCAGGGCGAGTGAAATGGAGGAAAGCCATTAGTTATGTTGAATGAGAAAACACTATAATGAGCAAACTGGTGAAATGCTCGAGATGGTGGAGCGTATGCGATTTATTCGCAATCCACGGGGAGACTAAGCGGCGTTGCCTAGAGCCAGCGGCCGGAAGCCGCGCAAATGTATGGGTATAGATGGCGCTACGGTGACACTTGAGCGTGTTTGTGTGTATACGTCGTAGCCCGATATGTAAATCAGCCAGTTGCGTTACTGTCAAGTCAGTAACGGCAAGCAGATAGGCAACTCCGCGTGATTGCATACATTTCATTCCTAACCGTCTAGTCAGTAACGCAATTGACTGAAATCATCCGCCAGTTACGCAACTCACTGGAGCAAAACTCACGGGTAGGCAGGCGCGGATACAGGATCCGGATTTGGGTGAGGGACGATCATATATATATATATATATATACCCGCACTCGATAGAAATTCAAATAATTGAGCTTAAGCAGTGTTTCAATGAAAGGCATCCACGGATGGATTGACTAACGATAATTATTGTTAATTGTTTACGATTATCAGGATTTATAACAACAAAAAATTCAATTTATGTCTCAGAACACATGAAATTTTCGTCAGAATCGATGCGTTTGGGAGGGGGGGGGGGGGGGGGGTCGATTTGATCATAACAAGGGGTTTAGTCTGTATCCGCGCCTGCGGGTAGGTGAATCATCGCGGGAAAGAAACTGGATGTGAGCTCTGGGATGTATTGATTGAAGGTAGCGGACAAGAGTTTGAGGTTCATCACTGTTGGTTCAAATTGATTGAATACTTATTGACTAATATATTCGTTGTAATATTTCTACTGATTAACTTTTTGTTCATCACATTCCTGTGATAATCTCCTGTAGGAATCATAAATACAGAGTTTTCGTCATCTTCGATCCTCTTCAAGACAACATGATTTTCAGTACCAACTTTCATCAACACATTCGCTGCAGAAGCTGAAATCGACGATCGTCCTCCAGGTGCGGCGGAGCCCACCGGTGTTATTTCCCATTAGGCCAAAATGTTCAGCACTGGAAGAAAGACATGCGGCACCCACTCTGGAGGGTTCCGCGTTAAAACCAGTGATCGCTCCTGGGCCGCCGGTAATAGGGGAGCCCGAACCCCAGGCTAACCACGAGGGGAGGCAGTCCTGCACAACGGTAGGAGGAAGGGACCACAAATTCCGCTCCTGTGATAGTGCCAGCTGGTGACCGGACGGGGCCATACTGCGGGGTGCGGGGGTTGGAATGTCATCTGAGGCCACCGGACTGTAGTCACAGTCGGCAAGTGGGAGGATCCAAGAATAGGGTACTGAGACTGGTAAACGGGCCTAGTTAGGACCACTAACACAAACAAAGACACAGTAATCTGGGAAGGATGAGATGAAAGAGCAAAACTAATCGCATAAACAATAACCAACTTGGAAACTTCCAGAGCGAATCTACCAAACTGAGTGTCCCACCTAACTAGAACCATCAACATCAAACAGTGAGACGGTTGATGCTGGAGCGATGGAGACTGGCGAAGAAAACATGCACGGCGCCAACCAACAGAGGTCTGCAAAACTGACTCTGACGACCTCAAAACGAGCTGGGGTAAGTATAAAGAGGCTCACTCGAGAGAGAAAAGACTCCTGAGGAGGATCCTAGAGGTACTCGATTCGGTGACATAACCAAGGAAGTAAACGAGCACACGACAGCAAAAAAGTCGACCAAAAAGCTCGTTCAGAAGGCCAGCAGCGTACGCGAAGGGCTAGAGGCTGCCAGCACGAGAGCTTCAGGAATGAGAGAGGCAATCAGCTCTAGACTAGAGACAGTGGCCGAGAACGCCGCTGGAGCATCAGCCTCGCTGGCCGCACTTCCACAAAGAGCGGGGTGGAGGGGCCAAACGAAGAGAGGCCGCACAAGCCCCATCAACCGGTAGCAAGAAGCCGACGTCAAAAGAGCAAAGAGAGCAGCCCTCAGACCAGAGAAGTTCAATTTCGGAGGACAAGGGGCTGTACTGTTCAAGACACCCCCATTCACGCCAGGGGCACCACTGACAACCTGGACAGATAACCGTCGGGCCCTCGGACGACGGATCCGGCTGGCAATTAGCGAGACGGAACAGGGGACGTACTCTCTCAGCATCAATCAGCTATTATATAGCTGAAATATCAGCTATTACTCCCATGGGTCGTCAAACTGCTGATCAGATCAGCAAACACTAAAATCACGCTTAAATCGATAATTTTGGCGGGAAAACTCCACAAACCCGGGTTCCAATATCGACATGAACACATTAGCGACTTCTCCAGATCAAGTCGTGACGAACTGAGGCGTATTCGATATTCACTCATTCCGTGATATGAGAGGCCCTATATAGCTGATTATAATCAGCTATAAGGGCCTATAATAAACAGTAATTGTAGCTGAAATTCAGCTACAGGAGCTATTCGTGTCAGTAAAAACCGTCGACTGAAATATCAGCTTATAATAGCTGATTCAGTCGGCCAACAAAGCTGGAATCTCAGCTAATATAGCTGATTTTTCATCTAAACGATATTCGTGTTGTGCCATACACACTATACAGTGTTACTCTATACAAATACTCAAATTACTCGGGGACTTGTTCTAGATTAGTATTTTCATCACAATAACAATCAATTTGTAGCTCCCAAATAAATCGTATTTCAAGCACTACTTTCTAGATCGATATTGGAGTTTCCTGATTGATCATGATACGAAGATACAGATTACTATGGTTTTTGGCCTGAAGTATATGTCTCAAATGTGGGCCACCCTCCACAGAGCTACATGCCCCGAATGTGGGCCGACCTCTAAAACTCAACATTCCCTGAATGTGAGCCACACTCTACAACACTACATGCCCCGAATGTGGGCCACCTTCTATGATACTATATGCCCCGAATGTGGGCCACCCTTTATAAGACTATATCGACGCCTCTTAAGAAGATAAACACATCCGCTAGCGCCCACGAAGACTAACACGGGGGCCGAAGATTAGCATTTGCTTTGTTACGGCCACGGAGATTAACACTTACTGTGTACGCCACGAAGATCAACACTCACGCCTCAGCGCCACGGAGATTATCTCTTACTGCTTAAGACCACGAAGAGTAACACTTACTCCTAAAACTGCACGAAGATTAACACATTCGCGCATTTTTTTCTTGAAAGAACGAAGATTATGAGTACTCCGTCCTAAGGCCACGAAAAGTAACACATTCTCCTCAGCGGCACAAAAATTAACACATTCGTAGATTTCATTCTTGAAGGGACGGAGATTATAAGTGCTTCGTCTTAAACGAAATACTTACAGTCTCCGTCCCTCCGTGAATGAAGTCTACGGATGAGGTAATTTTCATGCCGCTATAGAGAATGTGTTTTTTTTCGTGGCTCTAAGACGAAATACTTGGTCTCCGTCCCTTTAAACGAGAACGTGTGCAAGTGTGTTATAGTCTTCATACTGTTCAAGAGTAAGTGCTAGTTTCATGGGCCGTTGAGCAGTAAGTGTTAGTCTTCGTGCCCCTAAGGAGTAAGTGTTAGTCTTCGTGGACTTAACGAGAATGCGTTAATCTTCGTGACCCTAAGGAGTAAGTGTTAGTTTTCGTGGACCCAAGGAGAATCCGTTAATCTTCGTGTTCACAACAAATAAATGTTAATCTTCGTCAGCCACAAGAAAAGAGGTGTTAATCTTCGTAAGAGGCGTCGATATGCCCCGAATATGGGCCACCCTTCCCCCGAATGTGGGCCACCTCTTGTCACACTATATGCCCCGAATGTAGGCCACCTCTTATAACACAACATGCCCCGAATGTGGGCCACCCTTGCCCCGAATATGGGCCACCTATTATAACACTATATGCCCCGAATCTGGGCCACCCTTGCCCCGAATGTGGGCCGCCTATTATCACACTATATGCCCCGAATGTGGGCCACCTTCTATAACACTATATGCCTCGAATGTGGGCCACTCTTGCCCCGAATAAGGGCCACCTTTTATAACACTATATGCCCCGAATGTGGGCCACCCTTTATAACACTATATGCCCCGAATCTGGGCCACCCTTGCCCCGAATGTGGGCCGCCTATTATCACACTATATGCCCCGAATGTGGGCCACCTTCTATAACACTATATGCCTCGAATGTGGGCCACCCTTGCCTCGAATAAGGGCCACCTTTTATAACACTATATGCCCCGAATGTGGGCTACCCTTTATAACACTACATGCCCCGAATGTGGGCCAATCTCCTTAGAGCTATAGAGGGTGGCCCACATTCGGGGCATAGGTGGCCCATATTCGGGACATAGGTGGCCCACATTCGGGACATTACAGTGACTCGAAAATTGTACAATAAAATAAATCTCACTGCACAATATGAACGACTACTGATACCTGTGCCAAAAATTCATCACGAGGCGCAGAGAAATCGAAGAATTACACCCCTGGGCGGCGCACATCATTGCATATCACACCCTGTAATAGCTGATTCAATCAGTGAAAATTCTTTCATGTTAGCTGACAGAATCAGCTATCACCAGCTGATTTGCAGCTATCCTAGCTGATTGGTGCTGAGAGAGTAGGGAGAACGAGGAGCGTCCCGACAGCCAGGGCAGAGCCGAGAAGAAGAGAAAGAAGAGGAGGAACAGGGGGAATAAGAGAAGGACTGGACCTAACGCACTCCTCATAGAAGTGGAGGAAGATGGCTTGTCCCACGCGGATATGATCAAGAGAGTCAAGCAAGGGGACGAAACGAGGCAAGTGGCTTCAAAAGCCTCTAATCTGCGGATGTCGAAAGAGGGACATCTACTCATCGAGCTCGAGAAAGGGGACGAAGGCTGAGGCCGTTGAGGACGTCCTTAAGGGGTGATTCAAGATGCCGGAGAGATACAACGCCTTTCTCCAACGGTCTCGCTGAAAGTGCTCGACCTTGATGTGAGTACACTCCAAGAAGTCAAGGTAGCCTTCTTGAAGGGATTCGGAGCAAAGCACGCGGGCACCATCACGGTTAGGACTATCCGCCCAGGATACAGGGGTACTCAGCTTGCGCTGATCACACTGCCAGAGCGGGTCGCTAAAGGAGTGTTGGCCAAATGGAAAGTCCGGGTAGACCTCGTTAACGCGCGGGTCCGGGAAAAAGGCGGAATCCTGAGATGTTACACCTGCCTGCAATAAGCGAATTTGTCCGTAAAGTGCGACAAGCCACAGGTGAGGCGGGCAAAACGTTGCCTCAACTGTGGGGAAGGAGGCCTTATAGCAACGGCGGGCGGTGCGACCGGAAAGCGTAAATGCCTGAGCTGCGAGGCCCTGAAAGAGGACCACAAACACAAGTCGGGCACGCAGTGCTGCAAGGGCTACCAGCAGGTGCGAGCAGTATGGAAGGGCCGGAAGAGGTGCAAAGATGGCTAATTTCCTGCAAGCGAATCTCCACAAGAGCAAGGATGCTCACAGTATCCTCGAGGCAGAGGACTCAAGACTAAAACTAGACGTCCTTATCATCTCCGAGCAGTATCCCCGAGAAGAGCTACCACGAACGAAGGAAGACCTTGGGAGGGGATCGGCCATCCAAGTCTGGAACGGGAGCCTTAGAGAGACAAAAAGACCGACCGAAGTGACGGGCTTCACCCGAAGAGTCATTGCGGTGTATAGCTACCACTACTCACCAAACGCACCGATGAATGTCTTCCATCGGGAACTGCGAGAACTCGAGGATAGTCTAAGACAGTGGAGAGGCGATAGTAGCAGGGGGTTTCAACTCTAAGGCTCCAGCCTGGAACCCGAGGGCAGGAAGACGAGAGATGCAACACACTGGAAACGACCATGGCTCAATTGGACCTGGTCTGTCTCAAAGGGGTGGAAAAAGAGAGGCATCGTCCTCTTCGCTCGACCTGACTTTTGTTAGCTCGTTGCTCATGAGACGAGTCACGAAGTGGTAGGTCCACGATTCGGAAACGCTTAGTGACCACCGTCATATCTTCTTCAAGATAGATGGTGGCCGAGACACAGGTATAGTATGGCAAAACGAGGAATGGCAAGTCCGTAAACTTGACGTGGAGAGCTTCAAGGAAGTGATCCTTGAAGCAGAGGCCCCCAAAGAAGAGCCTCCATGCCGAGGAGAAAGCAACTGCGGTTCCAAAGAAGGTGAGCATACTGGTGGAACGAGGAGATTGGTGACCTTCGCCGCAGCGCAAACGCCAAGAGGAGGTGAGCAAAGCAAGCGCGCAAACGCGGACGTCCTCCAGCGGCAGCAGACGAAGCGGCCTACAAAGAGGCGAAGAAGCTCCTACGGGATGCCATTCGTCGCAGCAAAGGAAAGTGTTGGGCGGAGCTCTGCAGCATGGTAGATCGCGATCCGTGGGGTACATCATGTCTGGTGGTTATAAGCAGACTGCGCACGAATGACGGGCCTACAGCGCCTACTGCCAAAGAGTCAGTTCTAAGAATAGCAAGGGCAATCTATACGCAAGGTGAGCCCAGACTCACATTCCCTGGACGCATCTTCGATCCAATACCTCTCCTTGACGAGGAAGAGCTACGACGTGCAGTTAGAAGATTAGCAAACGGTGAGGCCCCGGGGATAGATGGTATTCCCAATGAGGCCCTGAAGATAGTAGTCGGAGGGCAACCCAGCCTGCTCTTCAAGTATTTCAACATGTGCCTTCCCCTACACGGAGAAACCAAAACGCACTCGCGGGGACGTCGCGCGAGAGATCGGAGCGTCTAGCTCGCCTCGGTGATGTTGTGAACGTTACCGTGGCGAGGCGAAGGACAGCGATGTGACCGGCTGCCCGAGGCTGTTTCGAGGGCCGCGATAATGTTTCGGATTCCTTGTTGTCATCCCAATATTTTGAAAATGGGACCGCGTGACTTTATCCGATAATTGATCCCTTATTAGTTTCAGCGCTACTCGCTCACGGAGAGGATAAATCGATTGGAGGCCTCTTCAGGGGGACTATTATTCATATGTGACATTCAGAATCGTATTCGTAATTTGTTAATTAGCTCAATGGCACAACCCAAGCCTCGTACTCTGAAGATCGTGGGTTCGAGACCCACCAATAATATTCTTGTTTTTTCTGTAATTCACAAGTTTGCCGAAAATGTCTAAATCTTCCATTTTTGTTATTTTTCGGTAATAAATTATCCGTACAACGAAAGACGTAGAGATCATTTCACTAGAAATATATCATGCATCGGATTTTTCATTATTCAATGTTAGAGCCATATGTACATTAGCACGTTCGCTGCGGCGACAATTTCAGTGATTCTATTCGGTTCATGAACTGGACTCCCGTATTCAGGGAAATGTATCTGGATGAGAGCAAACTTTTCCTTGGCTTGTTGTTCATGATCTAAGTAGAGTGAATCACCTCAAAAAATCCTGATTGGGGATATTTTCCGAATAATACGGAGGACATTAATTGGGGGCCTTTGTGGGCTCACTCAGCTTCCTCCTTTGAAGCAGCCAACGGGAAGATATTAGCAGAAATTCACTTGGAGGAGAATCATTCTTCAGAAAATCCGTTACATAAATCTATCTCGATAACAACAGAGACTAGAAAATCAACTCTATCCAATATGTACTGATGTTGGAATCTCTTCATATACCGAGACCTCGGGTGCGCGCGTCCAGAAAGCAGTGGAATTGAATTCGATATCTTACTTCGGGAATGGCCGACCAGTAAGTCAATCGTATGCTCTTCAGTCAATATATAAGAGCAGACCTTATTCCATGTCAGAGCTGTGGTCGATGGTAGTTTGTACACTATCGTTCAAGAAGAGAATGCCGGGAATTGCAACTACTTCGCTCGATTGAAGAATGGAAAATTCATCACAATCCCAAAGTTTCTGGTAGACTTTGACAGTCGTTTAGAGTTTACAGAATGTGACATTTTTCAGGTGCAAGAGAAGCATTTGTCGGACATGATACTAGAAATAGTAAGCATCTCGAAAGAAATACAGCCCATCAGTACAGATGGTATTGATCTGCAATGCGTGTTTATCGAGAGCGATACGGAGGAATTCATCATTCCTGTAGCCAACAAGCTCTGATACCAATATCGTTTTGTACCGTGATATTCCTCGGAATCTTGACTGATAACAAACCATCATATAAGAGAAAGGCATCGAATGTTACGATACATTCAGTCTCGAATTCGATCTTGTGATCAAAATTCTATCCCCCACAGGGGCGGTCATACTCGTGTCACCTCCATGAATGTCAAAGAATTGGATTGTATGTTGGGTGCACTCATCAAAAGAGGAGATGCGGAACCTCGAACAGCATCTCAGCAATGTTGACAGCAAACTGTTAGAACAGATTATGCATTTGCTGATAAGCAATTTGTGAAAGGTGAGTATTCTATGTATTCGACGATGAAGTGTGTTTGTATCGAGGTTTCTTCGAGCCTCCCATTACATTTTAGCGAATAGCGGAATAGACAAGGAGGAATCGGAACCCGAAATCATCATACTATCTATTCTCAGTCCCATCGAATACTTGACTCACTCAGTGGAGAAGAGCATGGGATTGGAAAGCTCAGAAATTGAAAAGCTCAGATCGACCATTTCTACCATATCTGCAAATCACGCCTCCTGCTGATGATGGACTCCCATAACATTTCGAAACAGCTGATCAACTTCAAGGTTCATTCCAAAAGCGTTGCAAAGCCCCACGTGGGTGAGTCAACCTCAGCTTGCGTGTTTCTACATGCGATGAATCTATGTAAAGGTCGGATGAGCTAAACGGAAATAACAATACGCCAAAGTGACAAAATTCTGTAGAAACGAATTTCAACTATGCCAGTGATACTTCATTATTACAACAGAAACAATTGGCTCTAAGTTGCAGTATCAATATGAGAATCGATTGACTATAAGTGGCGATTGTCAATATTCAATCCTGAAGATGTGGGCGAAACATATTTCTTCCTGAAATCTTGCACACTATTCTGGGGATTTATAGAAAGGTTGGCAATCCTGATCCACAATGAATATCTCATTCGTTACTATTGTTTGAAGAACAGGAATCATATAAGTTATATTCTGATATTCACACTAAGCTGTTTTTTATACTCTGAACCAGATAATTGTTATTATGACTTTCTGTTTGTGGAAAAGTAATCGGGAATGAATAAAATTATTCATGAATGATTGATCGGTCGTTTCCTTCTTTCTAGGCTTCGCCAGTGTTATTTCATGTTGTTGTGAACATGCTATTTCATGTCTTCCCACAGCTGTAATATCATATGTGATTGCAGCTGTATTGACACGTAAAGGAACACGTGGAGAAGCACGTGGACATTTTTAGTGGGTGGCCAACGAAGCCTTCTACCGCATTGGCCAGTGGTTTCCCGAGAACCACCTGGAGCTTGCCGAGCACAAGTCTGCCGTCCTGAGTAAGAAAAGGCGTATGGCACATTTTGGCCAAAATGAGATAAAAATATGATCGTATAGATTCTTCTGAGCCGGATCTGATGGTGTAAACCGCATCACTCTATCGAGTTTTTTCACTGAGATGAAAAATAAAAACAAAAGGCATTCTATCAAAAATAAATGCAATACTAGGCAGGCACATTTTGTCCGAAATGAAATAAAAATAGAGTCGTATAGGTTCATCTAAGACTAATGTAATGGTGCAAACCAGGTTGCTCTGTCGAGTTTTTTCACTAAGATGAAAAATAAAAACGTATGGAATTCAATCCAGATTACGAGCAATACCGGGCTTTCAACTTTTGTGCCATACGCCTTTTCTTACTCAGGATGGTAGAAAAGCAAAGCGATGCTGGTTACCAAGAAAAGAAGTTTCGAGACGCCCATGTTCACCATCAACGGGCACAAGATTCCACTCAAACGGGAACTCAAGTACCTTGCGGTGTGGTTTGATGACCAATGGAGCTACAAGGCTCAACTTGGGGAAGCAGCGCTGAAGGCGGAAACGGTCGGTGGAGCCCTCCAACGACTCATACCGAATATCGGTGGGCCCAAGTCCAATGGAAGAGCTCTACTCAGCACCGTGGGCTATTCCATCATGCTGTACGGTGCACAAATCTGGGGTCAGATAGCTAGGGAGCCTGTGATTGATGCGAAGCTGGGCACAGTCCAGTGACGCTCCGGACGTTCAGCGCTTACTGTACGGTGTCCGGCCACGCAGCCCGTGTACTAGCAGGTACACCTCCTATTCGCCTGCTGGTAGCCGAGAGAGTGCTCGTATGGAAACGTCAAGGAGCCTTCAAGAGCGATGGAGTCGTACTCAACCCCGCTCGAGAGGCCCTCATTCGAGACGTCGAGAGAAGAGAGACTGTCGAGGAGTGGCAAAAGGAAAGGGAAAATTCAACAAGAGGGAAGTGCACGCGGAGATTGGTCCGCAACATAGCCGGGTGGAATCGATCGAGCTCACGGAGAGTTGGACTACTGGCTGACACAGGCGCTCAGTGGACGTGACTGTTCCAGAAGAGAGGGACTCCGGTCTGCCAAAGGTGTGATGCAGATGTGGACAATGCGGAGCACGTGCTCTTCCAGTGCGTGAACACAGTGACAGAGAGAACGTAACTCGTGGATGGGCTCGGAACTCAGATCACTCCTGAGAACCTTGTATCATCCATGCTCCAAAGCAAAGAGACGTGGGATGAGATCGCCCCCTACATGAAAAGACGAAGAGAGCAGACAGAAAAGCGTACACACCGAAGAGGAAAGCCTCAAGGTGCGCGTTACGCCTCCCATCCTGGAGTTATGCTAACGCGGTCCCAGGGTGGGTGGGTTAGATAGTGGTTGGCTGCCCCCAGTCCGGCAATACTGTCTCGCCAACACTGCAGGGCTGAGAGCAGAAGGTTTTAGCCTCCAGGGCACACGGGCACTGGATTCATGCTGATTCGGCTTACCGGGCGCTTATAATGAAAGCGCTTATGGTCTGCCAGTGGGACATTTCTATCCCTTAGGGATATGTCCTGTCATCAGATTTTTCCTTGTATTCCATTTACATATATAGAAAAAAAAATGGATATTTATTCAACCGTGGAGTTTGGGTCCAGTGTAGTCGAGGCTACGTGCTATACAATCCATACAAAAAGTAAACATCCAGGCCATGTACACAAGTACGAGACTCGAGCATCATGAATAGAAAGGAAAAATAGAAAGTGGATGAAAGATAAGTGATTATATATAAAAGAAAGATAGAATTATCGCATGACCATTTTAAGGTGGACACACCTTGGCATTTTTTTTCTCTGCGAGGTACAAATTTGATCGAAATTGATTCTTACATGGTTCGACCTTCTCCCTTGGGTGGTGAAGTGAACAAATTGAGAAAATGGAAAATTCGATGCGAACGGGAAAATTTTTTCGAAATATTCAAGAAAAATAACTTCGCGATACGGCATCGTGTAGCTCATCAAATTTTGAGTCCGAAATGACTTGTCCGATAATTTTTTCATTACTCAATTTTCCAGGAAAACTCATGGAAAAGAGCTGATTTTGAATTTGCCACCACAATTGTCGCAGAGGTTAGACGCTTCACCCGTTCAGCAATGTTATTGTTTTGGTGTAATGCCACGTGCTCTTGTTATTGTTTTGGTGTTTAACCTATGATCACTTGTGGGTTATCCAACCACGGCGTTCACGATGAAAACTCGAGATTGTGTGGCAATGATGATCGGCTTTATACCGCCGCAAAATATTAGATGCATCGAGCATGTACTCTTGCCATTTCAAGTACAAGAGTCCAACAATGCGTGAAAAACTGTATAGTAGTCATGCGATCAAAACTCTCTAATGTAGATCGAAATTTGAACAATGCCGTATTCAAACCTGTTCGATAATAGTAATGCTTAGCAGATTCAGGCGGTGGCTCTCAATTTTAGAAGTTTTATCGCCCAAATTCTGACTACAAAGTTTGAGAAGTAAAAAAATCCGAAAAATCGTGGCTTTGAGTGCTTCCCCACGAGATCAGAATTCTATAAAGTGGGTGGGTTTTTTGAAAATTACAAACGCGAACCAACTAGAGAATGGTGATGCCAAGCAGGTTTGAATACTGCTTTAGACTTCTGAACATTTTCTCAACCAGAATCTGAACACAAAGCCTGAACGTCCGTCAAAAGTAAGTTTGCATCATAGTTAGACAGATAATAGGCACAAGTTAGGACAGTATCTCATAATACAGGCGTGAATAAATACGCGAAAAATTGTGGTTTCGACTGTTCAGTTATGATATCAAAGTTCTTGAAAGTGGGTGAGTTTTCGGGAAATTTCAAGCACGAACCTCTCAGAAATTGGTGATACCAAGCAGATTCAAGTATTGCTCTTCAAGTTTAGAAGTCCTGTCGGCTAAAATTTGACTACAAAGTTCGGAAAAGTTTGCATCAATGGTAGATCATAGACATGAATTGAACCGGTATCCAGTAGCTGAGGAGTTGGAAAATATTTGACAAAAATTGTGGATTTGACTTCCCAAACATGATATCAAAACTTTCAAAAGTGAGTGAGTTTTTTTTAAAATTTCAAACTTGAATATGGTTGATATTACGATCTCCAGTAGGTTCACGTGTGGAATTCTTCAAAAACCCTTTGAAAATCATAATCCCGGTCAGCTAGGCGGTCAGAGTCACAATTTTCAAAAAATTTCCATATACTCCCCAGTTACGGGTTACTGTTGCTACTCGAACTTACAATTCACTTTGATGCAAACTCATCTCAGTCTTTGTAGTCAGATTTTAGCTGACAAACCTTCTACGATCAAAATGCAAAAGTCGAATCTGCTTGGTATCACCATTTTTTAGTAGGTTCACGTTTGCAATTTTCGAAAATTCCACCCACTTAATAGAAATCTGATCTCGTGGGGAAGCACTCAAAGCCACGATTTTTCGGATTTTTTTTACTTCTCAAACTTTGTAGTCAAAATTTGGGCGATAAAATTTCTGAAATTGAGAGCCACCACCTGAATCTGCTCGGCATTACTATTATCTAACAGGTTTGAATGCGGCATTGTTCAAATTTCGATCTACGTTAGAGAGTTTTGATCGCATGACTACTATACATTTTTTCACGCATTGTTGGACTCTTGTACTTAAAATGGCAAGAGTACATGTTCAATGCATCTAATATTTTGCGGCGGTATAAAGCCGATCATCATTGCCACTCGATCTCGAGTTTTCATCGTGAACGCCGTGGTTGGATAACCTACAAGTGATCATAGGTTAAATACCAAAACAATAACAAGAGCACGTGGCATTACACCAAAACAATAACATTGCTGAACGGGTGAAGCGTCTAACCTCTGCGACAATTGTGGTGGCAAATTCAAAATTAGCTCTTTTCCATGAGTTTTCCTGGAAAATTGAGTAATAAAAAAAATATCGAACAAGTCATTTCGGACTCAAAATTTGATGAGCTACACGATGCCGTATCGCAAAGTTATTTTTCTTGAATATTTCGAAAAAGATTTTCCCGTTCGCATCGAATTTTCCATTTTCTCAATTTGTTCACTTCACCATCCAAGGCAGAAGGTCGAACCATGTAAGAATCAACTTCGATTTAATTTGTACCTCGCAAAGAAAAAAAATGCCAAGGTGTGTCCACCTTAAAATGGTCATACGATATATGAGGTAATCTACCAAACCCTTAACTTTTCGACTATGCGAGATAAAAAAAATTTTTTCCTCCTCGTCGCTTTTGAAACCAATTCCATAGTGTTTTGGTACCTCTAAAATGTGAGTTGTGTCCACCATTTTTGGAAAATGTTAATCCTCTGAGAACAATGAGGTGGAATTAGTCTATTACGTTTTCGTCACTATTAGAGGCTTTTCACATGGATGGATCGTGAATAGTGCAGTATGATGGTTGATAAAAATGTTGTTGCACCCGTTTAATCGAATTCCATTCCCGGAATTGAGTCTCTTTCCGTTATACTCATCAAGTTTCACTTTTCCTGCGTCCACGGAGTTGTCGGAGGTATACGCAATTTTTGCTTTTTCAAAGCTTTCTCACTCGAATTATGATAAGCTTGCAGTGTGAAAATGATGTGAGAACTACATACAGAGTCGACAGCTATAATTTAGACCTGTTACGTGCATCTTTTTCGACCGGAAAAATCAGTTTTCATAGGCTGAACAAGTTACTCGAGCTCCTTCCTCAAATAAAAATCTTTATAGCCACCCCATTGAAGTGCATGGTGATTTATCTTACGTCGAAGTAAAATGGGCAATAGGATTTGGGAGCAACATCTGCTCATTATTTGAGTAACAAAGGTTTATGTCCTTTCTTGAAGCGGTGGGCGCGACAAATTATGCAAGCTCAACGTCACAGATCTTCGGCCAGAATAATGTGTCACTCTTAACCGAAATGGCATTTTGATTGTCTGTTTTTACTCTTTAATATCTCACCACTCGATTCATCCTAGCTGGGATGATATTTTTTTACATACAAAGAAATGGAGGAAGAACAGTATTTTCCAAAAAGTGAGTTACACTTTTTATGAAAGCCCTGTGCTGACCACGGACCTGAGACGCTATTAGAACAAATCTCTTATGATCATATTAGGTTTAAAGAGTCAGAAGGAATTTTTTCAGATTTTTTGGGACAGTGGTATTTTCTCCAGAAGCCGAAGAGTTTCGAAAGACGCGCCAGTTACACTGAAAAAGTACGGAATTCGACGATTCTTCAATTTGTATCAAGAGCACTACGCACGTGTCATAAGAAATCGATAGAGTACCATCCTGGAAACTATAGAAACCATCTGAAAAACATTTTTCCAGGGCGTGAAAGTCCCGATCTCATTGAAATACTGTATGATACACTAAAAGTCAAAGGTTCCGTAGATTTCCTCATATATATATATATATATTTTTCCACATTCGTTTGACCAAATCAGATTGTAAATACAAGTTCAACGCTAATTGGATCGCATGTTTTTGCAGAATTTTATCGCCACCGTCAAATAATCAAATACTCGGGAATTAATGCATTATGAAAAGTTCATAGGCATCAGGAGAATGAAGGAAGACATTTGCCACAGTGATCTGGACAGCAGTTCTATATTCGCCACTCGCCTGATGGTATTTCCATTTTTGCTTTTGAGAAACATCCATTCTGAGTCAGAAAAATTACCAACATGTCCATATCAACATTTGGTCATTTGGTAGATTCACCGATTTGAATATTGAAGACAGGTCTCCAGGATAAGCTGAGGGGTTACGACAGGTTATCAAACAGCTTTCGATGTAAACAAACCATGGATTGAATCTACGTCAGTTCGCACTTATTGACGTCAGATGACGGGTTTTAATGTCAGGATACTCCAACCGAAACAGACCCGTGAAAATCTCTGAATTCGGCCAGTGAAGCGCGCGCGTAGAATTCGGCCGACTTTGATCCCCAATTATGAATGTTAGAAGGGGAATTGGAAAAATTCTACGAAATTAGAAACATTTCTATTAGGTGGACTAGCGTTTACGAGTGCCAAATTGAATTTAGCTGACACATGATGATTCTCTAGTCCTATTCACTCTTCATTAATCAAAGTAATAGTGTACTAGATGGATACGATCAAGTATGTATATCTCACTGGCGGAAATCACGAGTGATTGAATTTTATTGACCGACTTTAGCCAGTAGCTTTATGTCAACAGATTTTACTGACTCCAAACCTCGTATGGTTGCGAAGTTTCAACTGGTAGGATTTTGATGGAAAGTATAAAGGTGAGAAGAAACATACGAGGAGCCAGATCTGACCAGGAATGGCGAAGCACACTATGATCTAGCGTAGATTCAAAATTCTTCGATATGTTTCTTCTTACCTTTACACTTTCAATCAAAATCTTCCAAGTTAACCATGCAACCACACGAGGCTCGGAGGTATATAGAACGAGTTTGAGAAATCCAACTCGATCTATGACACTAGTCAAAAAAGTTCTTTTTTGCGGTCTAAGGCCTATTTTCGCAAATTATCACAAATCCATTTTCCAGGCTTCTGGAAATCGTCTGTTTTGTACGCATGCGCAGGGATGTGGATCTCTGAAACCAATTTTATTGAGAAGCCAAGGAAATTTTCTTCAAAATGACTACCTAGCAAAGTAAAGTTCATACATTTCAACCGTAACTACAACGTGTGGAAGATGAAGCCTTAGCTCGAGCGGCAAGTCGGTGGAAGTCATCGGACGGGGGCAGGCTTTCTTACTGCTGTCTGCGGTACCTCCGAACCACCTCTGTGAAACTATCAAGATTTAGTGGTCTTACGAACGCTGCAACGCTAGCTCAAGTGCATGGAATTGACTTCGGCTAGTGGTCATTTTGAAGGAAATTCTCTTGGGCTTTCCAATGGAATTGGTTCAAGAAATCCAAATTTTTGCACGTGCGCAGGAAACAGACGATTTCCATAAGCCTGAAGAATGGATTTGTGGTGGTTGGCAGGAACAGGCCTTAGATCGCAAATAAGGAATTAGGGTCTATTCTTCTTGAAAGAATACAACATTTTACACGAAATATCCAATTTCCAAACTTCTATAAGAGATTGAGTTTTTGAGAAATTGAATTTTCTATGTTCTTCACTCTTTTTCTCAATGAAACTACCCAAGACCTCAAAATCAACTCTACCAGCCCGGTTCCGATGGGTTTCTATGAAGACCTTTCAATGCTGTAAAACGCTCCTCTGTATCTCCAAACGGATTCGAGAAACATGCATTATTGGAAAAAATACCCAAATTTTTTTGTCAGATATAATTCTAAGAACAAAGAAATGTACGTTTGAGATACCTAGAAAATTCTTTCGGGGCCTTATAGGTGGTGAAAAGATCATATTTTGTACCATACAACCGAATAAAAATACCAAGAAAAAAATTTGAGTCATGACTTTTTTGCTTTCACTAAAGAGAAAGCTTTGTTTTTGGTTCAGCGAATTTTTGATCAATTTTCCCATTCAATCCAATATTTTCTTCAACAAAATTCCTCTTATCGAAAAAATGCCTTAACCGATTTGTTTCTCTCGCACGGTGTCCTTGAACCAACTTTAAATGAGTCGGAAGACCACCTCGCCAAATATTTTCTTAAATGGTTGTTCAGGGCTCAAATAACATCTTCCAACTGTTTTTAAAATCGCCTACGTTAGAATTTTCAAATAAATCAACTTTTATGATTTTTTTTTGAAAAAATTGTCAAAAAACGACTCTGACGCGCTTTGGTGATGATGAACGCTTAGTTATATGCTTCAAATTTCACAAAAATTTCGTTAGAAAGTGCAGATGGTTCATGACACTCTATCCCAAAAGATTCACAATGTAATGCGTAGAGGAAAGGATAGGCTTCGTGAGCTGTGACTAATGCTTGGGTAGAGAGTTAGATGGCGAATATAGAAAGGTCCACCTATCTATATTGGGAAATTTGTCGTCTGCTCACGGCTCTGTCTTCTTTTTACTCACATTGGTCTTAATAATATGTACACAATGCCTTGGACTCTCGGCAAGGTCCTCATCGCGCAACAAAAGCTCTCACTCCGGTTCTGCAGAGCTTGCAGGTTCGTCATACCTGCTCCACATCTCGCATTTGAGTGGAGGGGGTAGCTCTATCGTAGTTCTAAGATGCCATGTGCTCGCTTTCATGAAGAGAATCGACTCAAATTTTTGGTATTGTGCATGAAAAAGGAGGTGGGAGTGCAGAAGCTGGAAAGAGACATGGAAGACTGCTCCAAAAATCTTCAGCGATTGACGTGCAGGATGATAAAGTACCTTCAACCAAATGTCAGACATAGGTGAGTCAGATAGGGCAATCTATCAATCTGACCGTCAATCGCTGAACATTTTTGGAGCAGTCTTCCATGTCTCTTTTCAGCTTCTGCACTCTCACCTCCTTTTTCATGCACAATACCCAAAATTTTAGTCGATTCTCTCCATGAAAGCGAGCACATGGCATCTTAGAACTACGATAGAGCTACCCCCTCCACTCAAATGCGAGATGTGGAGCAGGTATGACAAACGTGCAAGCTCTCCAGAACCGGAGTGAGAGCTTTTGTTGCGCGATGAGGACCTTGCCGAGAGTCCAAGGCATTGTGTACATATTATTAGGACCAATGTGAGTAAGAAGAAGACAGAGCCGTGAACAGACGACAAATTTCCCAATATAGATAGGTGGACCTTTCTATATTCGCCACATCTGACTCTCTACCCAAGCATTAGTCACAGCTCACGAAGCCTATCCCTTCCTCTACGCATTACATTGCGAATCTCTTGGGATAGAGTGTCATGAACCATCTGCACTTTGTGACGAAATTTTTGTGAAATTTGAAGCATATAACTAAGCGTTCATCATCACCAAAGCGCGTCAGAGTCGTTTTTTGACAATTTTTTCAAAAAAAATCATAAAAGTTGATTTATTTGAAAATTCTAACGTAGGCGATTTTAAAAACAGTTGGAAGATGTTATTTGAGCCCTGAACAACCATTTAAGAAAATATTTGGCGAGGTGGTCTTCCGACTCATTCAAAGTTGGTTCAAGGACACCGTGCTCGCCAAAATCTATCGATTGTAGGTCACACTTTTCTTCCCAGAGGCCTTCAAGATTTTTGAAGGAGTCATCTTTCCGTACCTTTGTGTATGTGTGTGTTGTTTTTTTTCCGACACGCTTTCTCTTGTACGGTTCACCTAATCAAAATTTCGTCTTCTACAAATTGTAGAGAATCATTCGGAGATGAGGCCAGTGATTTGTCAGCTCTCTTGTCCCAGTCGAACTTAATTTAGAGGCATTTTGAGATAAAATCGCTAAAATTGTGTACCTTAATAGTAAAATATTTGTCTCCTCCGTTGTTTTACTGCAATTTCGGTTACCTAAGCTATGGGTTGATCGGCTTAATCTATCGATTGGTTAATACCAAAATCTAATTTAATCTTCATATACTCGAATTTTCAGGAGATAATCAAAATTTTCACCAAAAACTCTATTTTAAATATATCAAACTAATTCTATAAAAATTCCGTTTCAACCAAACTCCAGATATCCCTGAAATAACCCTACTTCAGAAAGCTTGGATCGCCCTAACAAGCTTTCTCAAAAAAATAACTCAGTATAAGCACAAATATTTTTTTCAATATTCATATTTTCGTCATATCTCTTTCTCAGACTGATTTTTCAAAGTTCCAATGAACTAAGTTGATACTTTTTCCACATTTTTAATCTCTTGGTTGATACCGAAATTTCCTAAATTCCTTTTAATACGATTAAAATTCAATTAATCCTCCAAACATCAAAAATTTTACAAAAAACTTCATTTTAATCTTCTTTACATCAACTTTATTAGAATTTCCCCTCAACCAAACGATATATTTTGCCCAAAAAACCCTACTTTAGATCATCTGGATTCCCCCAACAGCAAATCTCTTTAAAACAACTCAACAAAATTGTATCTAAATTTCGTTCTAGGCTCATATCTCCTTCTACAACTAATATATGGGCCATTTCGGAGCATCTCGACGAATGCCTGCACCAGGGGGGTCTGGGAAAAATCCATAAAAATTTTTTTCCGTTAGTACTAGATTAATATAGTACAAAAAAATTTTTTTGGGATTTTTTCTAAGGCCCCCGTGGGCCCTGGGGCCTATGAAAGGTCCTTTTTAGGCCCCTTTTTAGCCTATTTCTGGAAAATCATTATTCGACTAAAATCAACATTTTTGGACGTACCTAGGCGCATTTTCTTCCTCAAGGCTAGTATTCTTGAGAAAAAAATTGTCCATGGTCGATACTTGAGCCTAGCAACTTCTAGGAGCTATTTGCTGAGAGCACATTTTAGCGATTTTTGGGCTTGCTTCAAAGTGATGTAGCTCCCACTAGACATGAGATAATCGACTTTTACAAGTGGTCATTTTGAAGTTCTTGAGGAAACCTACAATTTGACCACTGGTCAAAGTCGATTACTGTGCTTTTTATAGGAGTTACAGTCATTACAAGCTGAGCAAATTCGTAAAAATGCCAAACTTTGAGCTCAGTTTCAAAAAGTCAATTTTTTTTATTCGACCCCAAACCTGTGCGACTATGTTTTTCGATACAAATACTACCAATTAGAACAATGATCTGGGTGGCATATTGAATTGCCGATTTTATTCAGCCAATTTAAAACACCCTTCTTTGACTTTTTGCTCAAAATGACCTCAAAGGTATGGCTCGCATATGCTTCCATCTGAACTAATGTGCACCAATCTGTGTGGGATTACTCCCCAATGTGCCCCTAATTATGTGTGAGAACTTCCGGAGGCGAGCCTCGAGCTAGATGCGAGCAGGCGGTTCCATTTCACGAGTTGAAAATTGGCATTGTTTCGTCTATTTGGACGCAGGCGAGTGCGAGTGGGATTTCATTCATTCTACCTCCATGTCTGAAGCCACTCCATCGAAAAACATGTAACTAAAGTGTTTTCTAGTCTGAGAGCAAGTATCAGTATTTTGGAGCCAAACTGACCCCGAAATCGTGTTTAGATGATCATTTTGAGTCAAAAAACCATGTTTGTATCCCTATTTTAGCCGCTTGTCTCATTTGTGAGCTAGAATGAGTGAGATCCCACTCGCACTCGCCTGCGTCCGAATAGACGAAATAATGCCCATTTTCAACTCGTGAAATAGAACCGCCTGCTCGCATCTAGCTCGAGACTCGCCTCCGGAAGCATTCACACATATTTCGGGGTACATTGGGGAGTAATCCCACGCAGATTGGTGCACATTAGTTCAGATGGAAGCATATGCGAGCCATACCTTTGAGGTTATTTTGAGCAAAAAGTCAAAAAAGGGTATTCTAAATTGGCTGGATAAAATCGGCAATTCAATATGCCACCCAGATCATTGTTCTAATTGGTAGTATTTGTATCGAAAAACATAGTCGCACAGGTTTGGGGCCGAATAAAAAAAATTGATTTTTTGAAACTGAGCTCAAAGTTTGGCATTATTACGAATTTGCTCAGCTTGTAATGACTGTAACTCCTATAAAAAGCACAGTAATCGACTTTGACCAGTGGTCAAATTGTAGGTTTCCTCAAGAACTTCGAAATGACCACTTGTAAAAGTTGATGATCTCATGTCTAGTGGGAGCTACATCACTTTGAAGCAAGCCCAAAAATCGCTAAAATGTGCTCTCAGCAAATAGCGTCAGAATGGGTAAATTTAAGTAGAATCGAGGATTGCTTGAAGCACAGAATCGTAGTTTATTCGGCAGCTCTGTATACAATGATGTAGTCTGGGATATCGTCTGTAGCGTGGTTGGGGCTGGAATGAACGAGTCGAGGGGCGTGGGACGCGGACACAGCTCACGAAGCTGTATAGAACAGATACTCGATATAATGCAGGTGGTGTAGTTTCCTGCCGAGCCGCGTATCGGCGCCATAGCGCAGGACGACTCCAAGCTCTATTCTCACACTCCCTCCCTTCGGGTTGTCCGAAGCATTTTCCACCGCGCCTCTGACTCTTTACAATTTCCTCTTCTCCTCCTCATATCATAGTAATAAGGGTTCCAAGTCATCTGATTCTTAATTTGGTCACTATGTTGCTGTAAGGGTACACAATTCTGAATGGAAAATATCTGATTTCTAGCCGACGCATTTGAAAGAAAATTGAACTTCAACTCTCCTGGGTTGACTCTAATCTTGAACATCTGAAACGTTGTGAATGGTTCATCTGTTATTTTACCTTTTTTTTTGTCTAACTTGTCATTGAGTTTATGATTGATTCATATTTTTCTTCTACATCACTCTGAATAAGATTTCTATCTGAATTGAATATTGTTCCATTACTTTCTGACTCCTTTGCAATTTATTTTTACTGCCTCTGAGATTTTGATGATGTATTTCTGACTATCGTCTGAAGTCAGCTTTGGCTTTAACAAGCGTTTGTTCGTGGTACACTGGAAGCTAATTTCTGATATGAGTTGTTCGAATAGATATAATTAGCATCTGAGATCCAAATAAACAAGAGTCAGTCCTCTGTTTGTGATTTTCAGTAGGCAAGTATCTTCTTCAATCAATGATACAACTACTTCCGGAAATATGTAATGTTAAATTCTGGAGACTCGAATGGCCTGTGTCTAGGTCAGTTTTATCCTTTTGAGATTCTTGATTAGTTCCTCTGAAGTTTTTCTAAATATTGTGAACGAGATTCGTCACCTTCTCCCTCCCAATCTCAGCGATAAATTCTTCTATTCCATAAATGTTCTACCAGACAAAGGAATGTTTGCTCGAGATTGTCACAGGAGCTCGGCCAACCTCTCTGGTTGAGATTCATATCCGCAGAAATCCTCACGGTAACGAGTGTCTTCACATTTTTTTTTATAATATTAGCTCGGACGCTAACTTGTTATGATAAGTTTCATGCAAATTGTTTCAGTTCTCCATCCTATCTAGCCCAATTTGTTCGTCTGATTTTTCTATTTTTTATTATCTCTTTCTCTGCGAATTGACTCTACAATCATCTGTAATTTCATAATTTCGTTGAAAAAAAAAAACGATGATGCGTCTAATGATTTCTATTGATGTTTAGTTAATTCTCTAAAGTTTTACGGATCTCATGCATATTTTAAGTTTGAATATGAAATTCTTTTCCGATTTGAGTCTAAAGTTCTACCTCTGTCATCGTGATCGATCGTGCATCTAATGATTTCTTCTGGTGAGTTAGTGTTTCTCTAAAAGTTTCCTGATCTAGGCTTGACAGCTCAAGATGTCATCTGTGTATTTTACTTCTTGTAGGAAGGTCTCTGATTTTTTTTTTCCTGTAGTTTTCTCAAAGAACGAGTAATTCCCATTCTAAGAATGTATCTAGTTGGTTTTGTATACACCAGGACTAACTGGCTGATATGTCCTTGGGACATCTTCTTTTTCAAAATAATCAGCTGATTCTTATCATCTAAATAGTTAGTATTCAATCCGAGAATAAGTATGCCTGAAAGGGTAGATTGAGGTGTCGAAATGACCCTTTTTCATTCTATATACCTGACTTCGCTCCCTCCGGAGAATCCTCCAGTACTTCTGATAATTCATTGACGTCAGGGCATATGAATATCAAGCCCTGAGACATTACTCTGAATTTTTCTGTGTTTTTCTTCGACCGTGCTAAAGTCAAGTTTCATCATCTGATTTTTAGGAGAACGAAAATATTATAAAGAGGAGCAAGAAGTCCTCTGATTCTATCTTATGGATAAATAACCCTGATACTTCGTTTCGAAATCGTTGTCACAGACTAACGACCTTGTTTTTTTCTTTTTTTTTTTCTTTCTGAAATTCAATATCTCAAACACTGGCACATTACTCTGAAGTTTTTCGTCAACTGAACCGAATTCAAGCTTTAATCATCTCACTTCCAGGAGAAATGATTTATTCAATACAAGAAATAACGAGAAGTACTCTGATATCGTTTGTGGACAAGAAGCTCTGAGAATTTGTTTCAAAATCGTTGTCACAGACTAACGACCTTGTTTTTCGAAATTCAATTGCCTGGAAGTGAAAATTTTTGGGATGGGGATACGTGATTTCGATACTTTTTATTTGTGTAGGCTTCCAATCCACCACAACTCTCACCTCTTTCAACAAATTTGATGGCATCATTTTGCCGCCTACGTTTCAGAAGGCAGAAGGGGGCCTCAGTGTTTTTATTTGTAAACAATTTATTCTGATTATCACGACTGAATATCCATTTCCATTGTAGACGAATGTTGCTACAATTCGAAATGCCAGATCTGGTACTTCTGAAGAAATTATTTACATTCTGATGTAGAGAGCAAAAAAACTAGCTCCTTGAGTAACTTGAGTAACTGATTTTTGAGACCATACTTTTCTGGAGGGATCTAATACCTAAGTAGGAGATCGTCGTTAGTATTCTTCCTCTTTATTGCTCGTCGCATAAATAACTGCACTGCGTGTTATAAAGCTGGGAGCGGACCATGAATCTGCTGATTTCACCCCTACACATGTGCTCCCTCTCACTCTGCATGAACGCACAGCTATTCATCCAATCGGTGTGAGTAAGGGCCGATCGTACACATGTGCAAAGGTCAAACTTAGCATATCACCATCGAAAAGTCCGGGCACTGCCTCGGATATCCCTGTTCAGTTCTACTAATCAAGATAGAAACAAGACAATGATTGGTTAGATCAACCGAATAATTGGCGGAGCCATATTACCATTTCATTCGACAGACAAGTATCCAATCACATTCGGAGGTTAAATAATTCCATATGTTACTAGCTGAAGCTATAAGTCATAATGAACCTGCAAAAATCAAGAAAATGGAAAATTGCATCAACCCTAGCGAGCTGTAGCTCCGCTATGCCAGGTTAGGTTTGCCGTTTATACGACTTAGGGTAATGCTGGCTTACACGCCGCAACTTCAGAGATATTATTAGTGCTCCCTCCATTTCTGTTTGGAGCCGAGGAAGGTTCAATACACTCGTGCGTGTGCCGCTCACACGTCTGAATCTTTGAGCATCCAATTTTTTTTTCCGTAGCATCTGAATTTTTTTTTGTGTGCGATGATGCAACGTATATCGTGCTCTTAAAGTGCAGAGGATCCCGAAGCATCGCATACAAACCACGTCGATCACACGGACCGAGCCTTGAAAGAATACCTGCGATTGTTACACACATCTGCGATTGTCACATGCATCTTAGATTTCACACTAATCTGACTGTACATACACAAGTACACTGTATCTTGCGAATTCCTCTGATTGAGATTTCCTCAAGAGTTTTACGTCTGTTGTTCGTCTGAAAATTCCCGCGATGTGTATATTAGAGTTTCGCAACAGATGCACTCATACACATGCCCCGATAAACACAGTCAACTCCGAGCTCTCGTGCAACTCGCTTCGTCGCCATTTTGTATTGTCCGACGCGCAGACGCAATTCAACTCCAGGTTCTACGCGAGAATATCACACCTGAGAGCCGCATATTTTTCCGAGGACTCGGGCACAAGTTCGAGCCAGACTGCGACAAATTAACAACGAAAATGCGTAGGATGGTGCACTATGTTGCCTGGGAGGTTAAAAACGACTAGATACTTTCGCGTATCGACGTCAGCTCTGCGATTGTAATTTATCCAAAATATAAGCCATCTGATATTTGTTGTAGCGCCCGAAATAATTCGAGGCCGCTTCAGTCGCTACTCCCGGAGTAAACATACTCGCGCACCATCACTAGCTTTCATCTGATATTTTACGTCACTTCATCTGTGTTTTTCTACTCACGGAATCACACCTCTGCGACTATTACACATTAGTACATTTCTGAGAGTTTATGCTAACATGCCTGTACATACACAAGTGCACTGCATTTTGTGCGAATCTCGTCTCATCGTTCGTAATATCTGAGATCTGCATGTCATACTTAGCAAGCAAACGACATTCGAGTCACTTTGTTTTGATTGAAACACAGCCTCGAAACCCGGCACTTTTCACCATACTCACGTCCTACCTTTTTCTTATTTCATTTTTTTCCTTGTTAGAGACCCGGCTTTCAAGCCTCCTCTAGTGTGATAGGCCCATAACCTGTCAGAATGGGTAAATTTAAGTAGAATCGAGGATTGTTTGAAGCACAGAATCGTAGTTTATTCAGCAGCTCTGTATACAACGATGTAGTCTGGGATATCGTCTGTAGCGTGGTTGGGGCTGGAATGAAAGAGTCGAGGGGCGTGGGGCTCGGACACAGCTCACGAAGCTGTATAGAACAGATACTCGATATAATGCAGGTGGTGTAGTTTCTTGCCGAGCCGCGTATCGGCGCCATAGCGCAGGACGACTCGAAGCTCTATTCTCACAGATAGCTTCTAGAAGTTGCTAGGCTCAAGTATCGATCATGGACAATTTTTTCTCAAAAGTGCTAGTCTTAAGAAAGAAAATGCGCCTAGGTACGTCCAAAAATATTGATTTTAGTCGGAGTTATGATTTTCCAGAAATAGGCTAAAAAGGGGCCTAAAAAGGACCTTTCGAAGGCCCCAGGGCCCACAGGGGCCTTAGAAAAAAATCCAAAAAAAATTTTTCTGTACAATATTAATATAGTACTAACGGAAAAAATTTTTTATGGGTTTTCTCCAGACCCCCTGGTGCAGGCATTCGTCTAAATTCTCCGAAATGGCCCATATACTCTCGTTGATGAACTACATAGATACTTTTTCATCATTCCCAATCGATTCGTTGATACCGAAATTTTCTAAATTTTTTCGAATATCATTCAAATTCAACTTATCCTCAAAAAATCAACAATTTTACAAAAAACTCCATTTTGATCATTGTTACAGCAACTGTATTCAAATTCCGCTTCAACCAAACGATATATCTTGCCCAAAAAACCCTCCTTTACATCATCTGAATTCCCCTAACAGCGAATCTCTTTAAAATAACTCAACAAGATTGTATCTAAATTTCGTTTTAGGCTCATATCTCCTTCTACACCTAATATATACACTCGTTAATGAACTAGAGAGATCCTCACTCATCACTCCACATCAACTGGTTGAAACCGAATTTCATCCACTCGAATTCAAAGTTGCTTCAAGAAGATGTATAGAAGAGTGAATGAAAAATTATCACTCGAAAAAGTACACTCTTGCTAAATTATCGCACATCTCGCTAAGAGAAAGCTTTCTGCTGATCTCTTTTAGCAGCGTATTTTGTAGGTGCGTTTTGCGCGGAACTACTCATATATGTATTCAGGTATACGCGAGGGTATACGGGCCCCACGGTCAATTCCGTGCGAAGGCGTCGCGGGTTGTTGTATCGATTCGACGTTATTGTTCCATCTCCCTATCCTTATCTTCCTTCTGCGATTCAAACTCTCATCAGGAATCAATATTCAAATTTTACCCAAAATCTGTGAATTTTTTAGATTTTTTTATCAAAGCTAGATTTTTCTAGCTTAAGGAGGCTCCGTCGTTGGGTAATGTATCACGAGCATTCGGGGCCCCGCGCTAGTAACACAAGCGTCAGGCTACGAGACGCGCTCGCTCACCGACATGAATACACAACCCAAGCTCGAGCTCGCGCAAGCGTGCAGCGGTCAAGCAGCCGCTGCACACCTGTTTTTCGACAGTTCTTGATTCATTCGAATGTTTTCCTGCCTTTTATACGTCGGCAACATGCATGTTTCTGAATGAATTTCCATTCATCTATAAATGATCCATGCTCAGACAGTTGCTCGTCGCGGTAACACTTGGAAATTTTGAAAGATGACTTATTCCGTGGTCATCATCCACAAGACGCCATGTTAAATTCCAATATTTTGAGAATTTTTCTCTCAAAAATGAGGTCGGCAACCCGCATATTTCGAAACTGCAATAGATTCCTTGTACCATGAAGTATGCACCATAATTCTTCCAATTCAGAATGACTTAAAAAGTTATGACGACGGAGCCTCCTTAAAATTTGAAATTGACTGATTCCATAGTTTATGACAATTATGGACGTTCCATTTGTTTATCGTGTTACAGAAAGTACGAAGTTCATCAAATAACTGCTATCGTAATCGGGTTAAGCTAAAGCTTTCCCTGAAATCTGTGAACTTTTTCTGACTTTTTTATTCAAGACAGACTTTCCTAGCTTCAAAATTCGGGATTGACTACAACCCAACAATCCAAAGATGATTCCTCGAAACGAGAACCGACTCTTCTAGTTGCGAGTATGTGCAAATTTGAGAAATTCTGAATCTCTTGTTATAGAATTTTCTCAATTCGAGAACAAGATCATCTCTTCCTATGAAGCCGCGAGTCTCACGAGGATATCCCTTTCGCGAAAAAATTATCCATTTTACTCATGATCAAACCACAATCCACTCATCAGATGTTTGTTGCATTCGATTTTTAAAGGACTCAGAGCTCGATTTGCACTAATTTGTCTAATAATACTCAAGATTTGCCTTATTCATTGTTAAAAAGGTCAACATGGCCATGGAACATGATGGGTTGCGTAAAATTAATATAATCCAGGGAGGGCATTCCTATACAGATAGTCGATGAAGCTCAAGAACGAAGTGTCTTTTTTCGAAGAAACTCGATGACATGACGAGTATTTGACTCAATAAAAACAACGATGGATGAGCTTGGTGACATGGAGAGAGAGCAATTGGATTTCACAAAGCAGTTCCTAAAAATTAAGTAACTATGTACCCATTGTGAAATTTGTTCAAAGTTACCGTGACAGACCTCAGTCGCTCGCGAAAAGATCATTTCGAAGAGTAGGAAAATTTTCAAACTTGTACACCACCTCGGCAACGATCAATCCGTCAACGTATATGAGCAAATCCACGAAACTCGATGATTTGGGAGGAAAGGAATTTGAAAATCTTTTTTGATCGCACATCACTCGGGTTTCGCATACTCTTGAGTTATCAGTATCTAGAACTCAAATCGATTCGCGTGATCGATTTTCATGAAACGGCGTCAGGTGGGACAGAGAAAACCGAAAATGCCCATAAGAGCAATACTATACCCACATACACAGATACACTCTTATATCATTCATTAAAGTATTTGACTCATCACCAGATAACTCGAGGAGGTCATTGCAGTGATGATATAAACATTATTCAAGAGTTCGCCAACAGTGTAACTCCCGAAAATCCCTTAAGGTATGTCTCCGAGTTTTTTGAAACTCAGATAATCTTCTGGGAATTCGTGTGATGGTTCCACTATCCATAACACACCTTCTGCTGAAATTTCAAGGAGCCTGTCCATTTTGTTTTCGAGTATTCGATGTTGAAAGTTCGAGCTCGTAACACGCGAAGGATAGGAACGGCGCAGCAGAAGGCAACTTTTTTGGGCCGTTCTGACGAATGCTCTGACAATTCTTCAGAGAACTCGCTGAAAAATTGATATGTCATTCATTCAAGTGTTATCTTGATCCTTGCCAAAAATAGGGACCCGTGCCCACTTATTTTGTTTACACGAGGGCTCGAATGTTTGTGACTTTTGTCCGCGCGCAATGTTAATTTTCTGCCTCGCGGAGAGCGTGTGTGAGTGAGCGTGTACGTGCACGAGCTGCTCTGTTGTGTATACGCGATTGTACACAAAAGACGGTGAGGTTGCGTTGCTATCAAACCAACACGGCTCGCTCAAACTTTTCATTCTGATTGTCCCAGGAGACATACCTTAAAAACCGAAAAAAGTAGCTCGTACGAGTAAACAACGAAATATTGGTTCACGCAGTTACTTACTTGGTATCAAGTACAATCGAAGTGAGAGATCACAAGCATAACCCGATCAGTTTGTATCGTCTTGTTCGTGTGCACCTCAAAAAACATGATTTCGTAAAGCGATCACGTTTTTTTTAGAGCGTTATTTGCTTACGAATCCGACATAATTCGATGCACATAAACCGGACTCATCTAGATTTTTTCGTTTTTTGATGGAGAATCAGATGCCATTTGCAGAAATGAGATTGGTCAGACTGCGTCGGCGTAGGATGATGAATATTGTCGATTTTTTTTCTTTTCAAAAAGTAGTCACGCTTTGTCAACAAGAGATAGTTCCACACCTGTTGGGTAGCCTCAAGTTAGTGATTAATTTCCCCGCAAGAATCATACCGATACCCCAGACTGCATCCAAATGCCAACCTTAACACTGAGGGGAAAAAGCCAAGTCACGCACGAAATTCCGTGATTTTTCAAATTTGATGGCCCGCCATTCCGGGCTATTTTGGTTTTGAGTCTCGAACTCATTACAACTCGTTTGTAGGATCTCAAAAAAGGTGTTGGCTTTGGCGCGGAGTTGATTCATAGCCATCGGTGCGAAAAATTGGTGCACAAGGGGCGTAACGCATGAATCACCGTGTTTCAAGGATTTGCCCATATGTGCTGACTCATTGTTGCCATTTGGTCAGAATACACATGATATTCCACTCGGGGAATATCGCACGCATAGGTAACGTCATTTTGCAATCGACACCCACAGTGTGCGACTCATTTCAAAAAATATGCAAAATGTGCGGTGCTTTGAAAACTTTATAACCGATCGCCGGAGTTACGAAGATTGTTAACACAATACGGGTATATATAAGTTTTGAGGAAATTTTTCTTTGGGTACGAGATTCTCATTTTCTCAATTCGAAAACAATTCTTCCGAAAAGTTGAATTTTTTCTCAAATCGACTCCTTGAGCACGTGTTTTTCTCATGATTTGAAGGAAATTTCTCATCTAGAGCAATCGATTCTAGATTGAAGAAATCTAACGTTAATTTCATTCTTATTTCGAGAGAATCAGTTTTGAGAAGTGAAAAACATTTGAGAAATACTTTTTGCGGTAGAATGTTGATGGTAATAATAAACTTTTCATTCCTTCATAATATTACAAAGCCTGCAAGGTTCTTTGGAAATGTTCCATCGAAATCGTGTTGAACTAAAGCACTTTGCCGCGACTTTTTTGGAAACACGAATCGAGCAATGCCAGGTTTTCATCCACATCCGAGGCGATTTCGCCGATAGCTTCTACATCTAGCTTGAGATGTAAATTTTCTACATGAAGGATATCTTGCTCTGTAATATGCAGGAAGTTTGATAACCATGGGATCAGCCGTTCGTGAGCTGTTCAATTAGATATGCGCTCAATATTCGTGGTGCGACGGTTCGTCATTCAGCTAAGATCACAAAAGTATCACAGAGAAGTGTGAACAAGGATAAGCTGATAACAAAAGCTGAGACAGTATCAAGTTCGAGGACAAGTTCTCACCGGGTGTAAATGTCAAACCAGGCACCAGGTTACTGCAATCCACCAAACGCAAAGAGTCACCTGACTCTGCGAGGAGTCTGTGTAAGACGGCTTCATTCTCGATCGGATTCAGTGAACAGGTAGAATACACCATGCGACCTCCAACATTCAATAATTCTGCACCGCGTTTAGCTATCCGGAACTGAATACTGGAATGAGAAGATAATAGATATTTATAGATGTATACACATGTGTGATGTGCGAGTCTTCTTTTCTCACGTAACCCTTAGCAGCATGGTGTCACACATATGTGACACCTGGATTTGTGCTCTGAATGTGTAGAAAGTGTCGATTAAACAACAATGGAACAATAAAGTGTGAAATTCCTCTTGGAAATCATTCAGCACTCACTCAAGTATGAATCCTTCATCGTATCACTTATTCCAAACTATTTTTTGAAGCCGTATACAAGTTGAAATCCGACAAAAAAATTTCTTCTCTGAAAACTTGTGAGAACTACTAATTAGTATTATTAGTATGATTAGTAACTATTAATAAATGTAACCATATTCAGTAGGGATGCAAATCTAGTCAAAATCCATCGAGGAAAAATGTGTGCATGTAAGGGTTGAGGCGTTCTTCCAAGCCACCTTTAATAACACCTATGGTACTTATAGTATGATTCAAGTAGTTCAGAATCAAAGTAGACTGAGTCCAGTTTTGGTTGATTTGAGTTAGGAATTGGAGGCATCTAAGAATCGCATTGAACGCATAATATAACTGCTCACGTCTCCAAATCAATCATCAACCTCTGCTATGCATGGTTGCTGTTTCCACTCTGAAAATAAGTCGCTTTAATACCCCTGCAAAAGAGGACTAAGCCCATACTCGTGTGCAGAAGGTTCATAAGAGTCATTATTTTTAATCGGGCACACTAAATGCCATCTGGTCACAGATTCTCCTGAAACTTCGAGGATATCTTCTATATGATGAATTGAGATGGGGCGCACAGTTCGTTGTGATGAGCTATTTTCGTTTTAGAAATTTCGAAAAAAATCGCTTTTTCTTATCTTTGATTTATTTGTAACGAGTACTGGACTCCTCAAAAAAAATATTGAAGATACGAATTTCGACGTAAAATGAGCTGAATTTTACGAAAAAAAAAACTTCCAAGTTCGGAAAAATTCAACATAACTTCAAAAAAGGCACTTTTTCAGAAAAACTCATTTTGAATCCTCTAATCCAAATCTTTATGCAGATTTGATATTTTTATCAAGTTCCTCGCAGTTTTTCACGTCGAAAACCATTCTGAACTAATTGGGGTGGGCTTCGATTCCACCCCAGCAAAAATAAGAATGAAACAGGATGAGCAATATTCAACAGGATTCGTCACCAAGGTTGAACCAGACTTAGACTCACATGGCGGGTGACTTTCAGATCAACAATCCTTCTGGAACTCTGGGATATGTTTTCTCTTACCAAAACATGTAATAAATCACTCTCATAACGTGCCAACGCTCTCTTGAATCATCCTGAGCACCGGGGTCAATATCCGAGGAAATAGGCCCTCTCCAGGTGGGTTGACGTATCTACAACTCTCCACAATTGTTCCTACCACAGCCATCTCATGGTGTGCGGTTTTTGTCGGAACAGATAAGGTTACACTCATGGAATAGAGAACAGAAGGAAAGAGATTCAGCCATATGGGACTGGTATAGCTTGTCATAACTATGAGTGGAGGGTGTTGAGAATCAAAAAACTCGTAATGTGGAAGTATTCAATAACGGAATGGTGAGTTTGGGTTGACATGAGGCTTGCCAATGAACATACGGTAATGCACGTGGTCCACTTTTGCCCAAAGACCGTCTTTGGACGTTTTTGAATTAGTGTTGTCAAAAAGCAGCTGTACTCTAAAAACTGGAATCAGCCAAAGAGTCACAACCAGCTACTGACCGGGAAAAATTTGACAACTAAGTATTGTACTCAACTCAAACACTCATCCAACTACATATTCCAGTATGTAGGATGATTGAAAAAAATTCAATTTGATCTAATCTCAACTAGCTCTGTTGACTCAAAGTTGGTCTCATTTTGACAACGCTCATAACTCCTGAATAGGATTTTGCTCGGATATCGAGCAAAATTCTATTCAGGACCCGCAAATGAACACTTATCTGAGAATCCCAAATCCTTTGCTCGTGATATCGTTATGAGCGTTGTCCAAATGAGGTCAACTTTAAGTCAATAGAGCCAGTTGAGATTAGTTCAGATTGAACTTTTTCAATCATCCTACATACTGGAATAGGTAGTAGGATAAGTGTTTGAGTATGGGATTGTCCATAAACCATATGGCCTCATTTTTGGTCATTTTTGGCCACCCACCCACCCCATGTGGTTTAATATGGTCTCTGGACCAACCACCCACCCACCCCCTTAGAAGTCATATGGTTCGAAAAAAATTTCACTCGGAACATTGAGTAACATTCGAACCGAATTCATTGAAGTCATAATTTTTTGACAAATTTTCTTTCGGCAATATCATCAGACGTAGTAAAAGGTCAAGCGAGCCATCCATGCAAGTCATCAATGATAGGGAACAAGTCCGACTCTTCTGTTTGAGGAATAGATGGTATAGAGTTAATAAGGTCCACTTCCGAATGCATCGAATTTGTTGTCAAATTTTTTCAGGTCAGTCGCAGGGTGTGCTATTGTTTGTTACTCTCTTCGGCTGGTTCCAGATTTCACAGTACAGCTACTTTTTGACAACACTAATCTGAAAAGAGAAGGGCTTGGGCAAAGGTGAACCACGTCCATTAACGTATGTTCATTGGCAAGCTTCGTGTCACCCCAAACTCGATATTTCGTTATTGGAAAAATTCCACATTGCGAGTTTTTTGATTCTCAACACCCTCCACTCATAGTTATGACAAGCTATACCAGTCCCATATGGCTGAATCTCTTTCCTTCTGTTCTCTATTCCATGAGTGTAACCTTATCTGTTCCGACAAAAACCGCACACCATGAGATGGCTGTGGTAGGAACAATTGTGGAGAGTTGTAGATACGTCAACCCACCTGGAGAGAGCCTATTTCCTCGGATATTGACCCTGGTGCTCAGGATGATTCAAGAGAGCTTTGTCACGTTATAAGAGTGATTTGTTACATGTTTTGGCAAGAAAAAACATATCCCAGAGTTCCAGGAGTTATTATTTTTTCGGCACACTGGCATCGAAAGCCTATGGTTTCCGCCCCGATCCCGGGGCAGAAAATGCCGCAATGCCGCCCAGGCTAGAAAACGAGTGAGCATGCGCAGTAGCCCTCGGGCTGCGCCCTCGGGCCACTACATTGCATGCTCCGACGTTTTCTAACCTGTACGGCGGAGCGGCATTTTGCCCCGACATCGCGTCGGAAAGCATAGAATTTCGATACAAGTGTCACCGAAAAATAGTGTACGCACCTCGGGCCAAAAATAACCCATCGCGGCCGCGGGTATGCCGCCCTCGCCTGCCGGCTCGTGCGGCAACCTACCCGGGCCGCGATGGGTCACTTTCGGCCCTTGTCGCGTAATGTACTATTGCTGGGGTGGAATCAGAGCCTACCCCAATCAGTTCAGAACGGTTTTCGATGTAAAAAAACTGCAAGGAACACGATAAAAATATTAAATCGGCATAAAGATTTGGACTAAAGGGGTAAAAATAAGTTTTCCTAAAGAAATTCTTTTTTTCAGGTTATGTTGAATTTTTTCGGACTTGAAAGTATTTCTTCCGTAAAATTCAGCCCATTTCCCGGCGAAATATGTATCTTTGATATTTTTCTTGAGGAGTTCAGTATTCGTTACAAATCAAAGAGAAGAAAAAGCGATTTTTTCAAAATTTCCAAAACGAAAAGAGCTTACTACTAATACGCAGGGGACTCTAAGTGCCTCAAATCTGTGCGTTCCATCTCAGTTCATCATATGAAACATATCCTCAAAGTTTCAGCAGAATCCGCGACCCGATGGCATCTAGTGTGCCCGATTAATTTTAAATAATGACTATAAAAGTTCAGCATTCGTGAATTTAAAAAGTTCTTTTGAGAAGTACATAATATGGTATGAAGTCTTATCAAGCCAGGATCAGAAGGCAGTTGGAGGGCAATTACGACCTTTGGTGAACGTGAGCTAAGGGACTCTCGCTGGCTGTTCTGGGGACTAGCGACGTATATTAGACAACGCCGCAAAAAATGAGTCCAGTCGGATTGCTATCGGAAGTGATGACGATATTGATGCACTCTTTTACGTCCGGGATAGGAGTAACTAGGAAAATCCACCCGATTGTCTAAAAAAAGGGAGAAAACCCAAAAATTGTTTTTACTCATAGCGAATTTTTTTTCGATCCTCATACGCAAGCCACGACACGCGGAAGAAGCAGAATCGTACGTGAAAACAAACATCATCTTGAAATTCATCTAAATAACAATGGTTGAATTCTTGATGAAATTATAGTTAGTGGGAACGAAATGACAAATCTGAATTGTCCGAAGCCACTTTGGCGAAAGTTTTTCTGTTGGAAATTTCCAATCATGTTGCCACATCATTCTCCAAAAACAAAAATAAACCTCACTCTGACGGCGAAGTTGATTCCATATTACACGTAGTCTGGGTCAATTGCTGCAATTCGTGAACGTGTTTTGTTTCAAATAACAACTCTTGCATGTCATGAAACCGTGAGGAGTCTGACGATTATCTTCTCCAAAAAATTTTGCGGAATCGATGTTACCAAAATAATTCGAAGTTTCGAGGGCTCTATTCATTCCGAATGGAATTTTTGTTCTCCTCTAACCTCAGTATAAATAGAAGAATGATCGGTCCCAACTCCTAAAAAATGACACTCTTCCTCGAATATTCATTTTTGAAATCTATAATACAACTCATCACCCGAATGCCTTGGAGAGAACTACCAACAATTCGAAAAAATTTTTAACAAATCGTTGTATTTTTTCAAGATTTTTCTACGTTCCTCCAACGCGAGCATTTTCTCAATTTTGAACTACACGAAAACTCAAAGCAAGAAAGTTGTTCGGAAGGGTCTAAATTATGATAATATCTAAGATTCAGACCGAATGATGCAATAGAAAAAAAGTTCTGGAAAATTCATTGAGATTGTTGGGTGAGGCGTTGTGAACACAGATTTGTGCTCTTCAGCACCCAAATACCCGAATACAAAGACTACTTCCACATTTTTACGGATTGCATCATTCGGTCTGAATCTTCGATATTATCATAATTTAGACCCTTCCGAACAACTTTTCTGTTTTGAGTTTTCGTGTAGTTCAAAATTGGAAAAGTTTCTCGCATGTCGAAAATTATGCTCGCGTTAAAGGAACCCAAGAAAATCATGAGAAAATACAACGATTTTTTTATTTTTTCGGAATTTTTTCTCAATATAAATCTTACACTACGTGGAAGCAAAATTCTTCAACTATGAATGTACAAAATTTCAGCTCTATTCATCGAGTCATGTCACAGTGACGTAATATGTACCGGCCGTGCCGCATAGCACGAGCTTCAAAATCAACGTGGTCGGGTCCGCACTAAAGTCGAGGTACCTTGCATGAGGAAAAGCGATGCCTTGCATCAGAAATCTCAGCGCGAGCCGCATGAGTTCGGATGTGGTGGCGCCACCGGGATTTCTGTTGCCTAATCTTCTGCGTCCAGAGTATGGAAATAAGACTCTGAGCCAGTTGTGTAGCAAAATTGACAATTATCTTGAGTGTGAGAAGTTCACGAAGTAACCATATTTTGAGATCCTTGCTGAGAATAGGGCTAATAAGTTTCGTGAGGTAGTTTTCAGGAGAATCAAGTTCAACAGCTGTGAGCTCAATATGAAAGATGCAAACAATTCAGTAATATTGGACGATGAGAAAATGATGAATCAATTAGTATTCAGATTCTTCGTCGATCTCAAAGGACTGGTTGGCAAGGAACTGATGGAAAAATTACTCACTTTTTATGTATATGAGCAAGAGTTTTTAATTCTTTCGACGAACAGTAATGTTTGTTCTTACAAGAGACGGACGGTTCCTCATAATGAGTAGGTTCGATCTCGAATTTATATTTTATATGTCTTAGACTTGAGCTGTCCTGAAGAGGTCTACAAACCACGTAGACGAAACGTCGAAAGAATTTAAAACTCTTTCTTTTATACATAAAAAGTGAGGAATTTTTCCACCAGTTTCTTGCCACCCAGTCCTTCAAGATCGACGAAAAATCTCAATACTAACTGTACCACATCAAGGACGGAAATTACCAATCAAACAATGATGAATCAAGTCCATGTTCACTCGTCAATCAAATCGTAAGAAAATGGGATATATCTGTGTTACAGTCAAAGAGATGAATGTTGTTGGCCCAGCGGTGGATTACAGGCGAACCTCCGTATTCGCGGGGGTTACGTACCGAAAAAATTGACCGTAAATACGGAATTTCGCGAATACTGAAGCATATTTCTTACGGAAATATTCAGATGGACGGTCATTTACCTGTCCGCGAATACCGAAAATCGCGAATACGGAATCCGCGAACACGGGGTTTTTCCTGTACCCTTTTGATGCCTCTGTTTTAAAATTGTACGAGGTTTGAGAGAACGATAATAGTCTCACTATACATCTAACATTTTTAGTTTTAGATGGATTACGTAAAACTGAAAATGGCTTTGTTTCATGTTTATGAAATAATGGGTGATCCTAAAGAGTCATAAGCAATACCTTTACTGCACATTAGGGTGACACTTATTTCCCGACTTTTCTGTATCGGTAGGGACGCCCCCCAGAATTCAACTTCACGATAAAAGGAAATGAAAAAAATTTTTTTTAGATTTTTTCAGGCAGTTTTAGTACTGCCGCATTGCACTTGTATTCTCGATTTTTGAGACGTTTTTTCACAAAATTCGTTAATTTTGCATGGCAAACACTTGCATTTCCAAGAGAATGGAGCAAACCGAACTGGATAACATTGATTGGGAGGGCTTAGGAAATCTTTTCACGCGCGTAGCGATTAGTTTTGGTTCAATTTCAGGCTCAGAACGGGGCCAGAACGGCAGAAATACAGTCCTAAAATCACTTTTCATCGCAGTTTTCGAGTTCTCCTGCGCATGCGTGATTTTCTACGGTTTTGATAATGTTTTCAATCGATAGCCCGTGCGATTCCCTTCAAAATGACTACTGCCGAAAGTCAATTCGATGCAATGGAACCGGAGTAGTGGATGATTTTGAATGAGGTGGAGTCAAAGGGGCAAATCCGTTCAAATCGGTCGAGATCACCTGCGATGCTTTTTATCGTGTACAGCGTGTTTCTCTGGTTTCTCTGCGACAAATCGACTTCGTCATAGGGTTATTTTGAAGGGAATTGTGTGAGCTATCGAGGTAAGTAGGCTACGGAGTGGCGAATTCATGGTGAAATACGGAAAAATGGAAATTTGATAATTTTTAGTCGAATAAAGAGCTGTTATGAATTGTTCTGCGTGACTATACTGTAACTCACCATCACTTTACCACTCTACAACCTACTTATTTCGATAGCTCAGATCATTTCCTTCAAAGTGACCCCTTGGCGAAGTCAATTCGGAGCAAAGAAACCAGAGAAATACCCTGCACAAGATGAAAAGCATCGCAGGCAATCTCGACCGATTTGCACGGATTTGCACCTTTGATTCTACCTTATTCAAAATCATTCACTACTCCGAGCCCATTGCATCAAATAGACTTTTGGCAGTGGTCATTTTGAAGAAAATCGCACGGGCTATCGATTGAAAATATTATCAAAACCGTAGAAAATCATGCATGCGCAGGAGAACTCGAAAACTGCGATAAAAATTGATTTTAGGACTGTATTTCTGCCGTTCTGGCCCCGTTCTGAGCCTAAAATTGAACCAAAACTAATCACTACGGGCGTGAAAAGATTCCCTAAGCCCTCCCAATCAATGTCATCCAGTTCGGTTTGCTCCATTCTCTTGGAAATGCAAGTGCTTGCCATGCAAAGTTAACGAATTTCGTGAAAAAACGTCTCAAAACTCGAAAATACAAGTGCGATGCGGCAGCACTAGAACTGCCTGAAAAAATCTGAAAAAAATTTCTTCCATTTTCTTCCATCATGAAGTTGAAATCTGGGGGGCGTCCCTACCGATACAGAAAAGTCGGGAAATAAGTGTCACCCTACTGCACATGAACTAACTTTCATATATTGCCACTATGCTCGAAAAGAATCAACTGTTGACCTGTCATCACAAGTTTTATGCTCGACCATGACTTTGTTTGATTGCAAAAGATCAGATTGATCTTGGTGAAATGGAAAAATATATTGATTGTCCATATAATGCGAATCGAGTTTCTCTTTTTCATCTAATGTTTTGAATCTGATTATGAAAGTCTTCTCATGAGATGTAAATGATGTTCTTTGGTATTGTAGTGTCCTACTTCACCGGCTAAGAAATGATATTGTTAATCAAAGTTGTTTTTATCTCACACTCGCCGTGTTGTATCCGGGAGGAATCCACTCCTGTTTGTTCAGATTTCTTATGTCCCCGGGATCGAGTAAAACGATATTGGACTCAGCATAAGTGAATAACAACAACAAGTATTCATGGCAGGCATGGTACAAGAATCTTGGAGAGGGGGGGGGGAGCTGCAGGTCCCCAAATTATGTTCATCATTCATAAAGTGTGCGATACACATTCATTCGCGAAGATTCTATTCTAGAGATCGTCTCTGGGAATACGGGAGATACAAATCGAGGAATAGGATCTTCGATTAAAAAGTTGATTTTCTAGTGTGAGGTTTGAATGAAGAATTCCCTGAGGATAATATCGTTAGTAAGTAAGCTAAACCCCGAGAATCTTGCATCGGTGCATTACTGTGCTGAGTACTGTATTGGTAAGAATTGTATTGGGAAGTATAAAAGAAAAATAAATTATACTAAGGGGAATTTCAAGCAACCCGCCGAGTCTGATCGTGGAATATCCGGCGGGACGTGTGGTGGGATGTATATCGTAAGGCTATGAAATTGGTCATTTCTCATCTTCCACCGCACGTTCTACCGCACGTTCTGCCAGTCGTGCCACCGCACGTAAGTATCTTGAGTGGGATGGAAAAATCAAACACATATTAGCTAGGAGCATACAGTTTGGATTGAAGGTTCTTGACATTTCAATCTCAACTAAAATGTACGAATATACAGACAGTAGTGATCATACCCGTGAAGGTTGTTTCCATTTGCCGGGCTCCACTTGCACCAAATGTCTGGATTCTTTCGCATGGTTCCATCTCCACTGCATGGAACATCTGCCAATATTTTGTCGAACCTGGGAATTGAGACGCAAAAGAATCATCTTTCGAGGCCAATGATTTGTGGTGAGAAATTGTTGGAAATATTTCGAATTTTACGTTTCAAGGAGAAAGGAGTATCGATCGGAGTAAGGTCGCTCGTCTCAAGCCCACCTTATTTCTCCTAGCTTGGTTCACAAGAGCATCGGAAAATATTAGGACAAGCTATTATAGAGATATTATGGGTTGAGGAGAAAAGTAGCGTTCAGGCGTGTGGAAGATTGTGAAAAAGGCAAAAGCTAAATGAACATTAGGGAGAAGTATAGAGGAGACGTTCGTTTAACTTGGCTCCACATGCGAATGAATTGGCTGTACGATCTTTCTGCGATGTGACGAGTATCCAGGATAAAAATAAAGGAGTGTATGAGTATAGTAACAGAGCTGAGCTATGCGAAATCTGTCGACATATTTCTGCAAGCCAATTTGGACGTTCTAAAGATTGTCCGTTAAATTACAGCTTTTGAATGGGTCATGGAAGTATGCATGACTTCTTCTGGTGAAAAATTGCAAATGCTAATTGTAGACGTGGAGAATAGTACTTCACGTACGGACTTGCGGAGGATCGTCAACTTCTACAAATGAGTGCTGTAAACGAAGTTTTGAAATATCCTCCGTACCCCGGGACAGCCTGACAAACGGGGAACGTATACTATTCTCTACCATAAGGGCGAATGAGCGCCGGAAAATGAGTATTACGGGATGTCTGCTCGCCGCACGCACGGATGTTTCTCTCAGGGTGTGTCCAAAAATTATGCATATGCACTGTTTACGCACACATGAGCAGCTCATGGAATTCCAGCCGGAACTCGACGAGTTCTACTTCGTACCACCCATGATGCACGAAACACCCATAACTGCTCCAATCGGAGATTCACAGATTTGAGTCCATCAATCTCTGCTCAAATCCAATGATCTGCACATAAAAAAAACTTTGGTTCGAGTTTTACGTCTAGTTCCGCCGGTAGTCCCCCACCCACACGGCACCCATGTGCGTGGAGTCGAGATACGCTCAACCAGCGCGTCAGCATACTGCTGACTACCGATTTATACCTCGGTTTGGAGGTCCTACAGTTTTAGGTGGAATCCGAACCACCGAGACCGCCGAAAAAAGGTACATGAGAAAAGTCTCAGCGGTGCCCTGACCGGGATTTGACCGTAGGACTCCCGCATGGGAGTCCGATGACTTATCCACTATGCCACGGTGGCCTCTTGATCTGCACATAAGCACGAGTGAAGTGCATATACGCAGCGTGCAACTGCGTGTGCATTTATAGGCATCATTTGTGGATACACCCTTACATTGTCACCGCCGTCTCCATCTAACGCATAATTCTTCCCAACTTCTCTCTACCGTTTCGATCTTATTTTTCAAATTTACTTGAGTGGCCACTCACGGGCAAATCGGTCGCTCCATTTCTTTAACCATAATATTTCTATGCTAGCTACACTGTAAAAATTTTGTTTGATGTTGATATACACATTTCTGTATACGTATCCGTGGTCCTCATAATTTTGGCGGGTTCCAAATCCTTTGAGCTTCTGTTTGCGAGTGACTCGGGGAATTATGGTTTTTGGGCTACTTGCGAGCTTTTTTAAGGTAACAAGGTTTGTATCAGGGATTCACATCAACCGAAGTACAAATTCTCACAATATCAACAGGCTTTGGCAACTGTGACTTCCGGGGAACCCATAAGCGTTTAAGCTTGCCAGTGCTGGGCCTTGACAAATAAGGAATTCCATAAGCATCGGGGGATTTCGATGGATATGCCTAGTTCCCGGGATATTTTAGGGCTCTGAACGATGATCAGGGATGAAAATGATTGATTTTGCTGTCTCATTGATGTTGTTGTATGATTCATTGTCTAAATCACATATAGAATTCCATATAGCATGCCAGAACCATGTATTTACCTACTCAAACGCGTTATTTGGCATGAAAATGCATATTCCTCGAAGCAGGAACGTCGGAACGCTATGAATTCTTTTTTCATCTTGAAGTACATGAAGAAAGCTAACTTATTACGCAATCATTATATAGGGTTTCTGCAGTGTATGGAGACTTATTTATTCAAGATAATGTTACAAGCGGCGGCTCAGTATGCACTGAGTTCCACCAATGCGAATGTGTCTTATATACTATTAGATATGAAGCCTGCCCATACGAAAGACGCATCAATCATCCGGGAAATGTTGACCGCATTTCTTCAGAGTAAAGCGTCAGAGAGGATGCGTGGTATCTCATTGCATATACCACATTCCTCCCTTTTTTCAAGTTGAGTTCTTGGACTTATCTGCTAAGTGTTTTGAACGGCGTACCGTTCTAACAATTTGATTCTTATGTGGTTTCATGACCTTGTTTGGCTTCGTCTTTACACGAAAATTTGATAGGAATAAACGCTTAACGACCGTCCTTTCTATGCGTTTCCCACCTGATGTTCCGTGATTATCCGCCATCACTTCATCTCCTTCATCAATATCCATAATCCTCGGCCCGCCCTAGGACTCTATCTGAGATTCTTGTTTATCGTCCATCCGCGCACGGAGGTCTGGGCGAAGTAGGTCGAAACGCGTTTTTAATTCTCGTTTATAGAGTAAGTACGCGAGAGATTTGCCTGTGGAACAATGTGGAGCCGCTCTGTGATCAAACAGGAATTCTTTTACAGCTACATCTACCGACTTTCCCCCTTTGACAATTTTCGAACACTTATCTTTGAATGTTCCGACAAAATTCTCGGCAGCTCCATTTGTAGCTGGGTGATATGGTGGAGAAGGAGTATGTTTCATCCCGTAATGTCTCATAAAACTTTCAAATTCGGTACTCGTAAACTGTCGTCCGTTGTCTGTTACCATGTGATCTGGTAGCCCGTGTCTCAAAAATAGATCTTGGAAAAATTCTATTAATTTCATAGATTTCGTATTTCGCTTGAAATTCATCACTTCTGGCCATTTTGAGTAAGAGTCGATCACTACCAAATACATGTCATTGTAAAATGGGCCAACAAAATCACAATGAATTCTGTGCCACACTCTTTCAGGCCATGGCCATGGTGTGAGAGGTGCATGAGCCACTGCTTTTATTTTCACAATTCCCATATGAGAGCTATGTAAATCGTCCAGTAATTGAGCCCTCAACGTGATTGGTATAACGATTCGAATACCCCAAAATAAACAGTTTTCTTCCACTGAAAGTTCGTTTCGACGAAGAGAATACTTCTTTTCATCATCAGAAAGATCTTGAAACCTTGGCCAGCCAAAAATGCAGTATCCCATGATTTTCGATAGAGTTTCATCCCTTTTAGTTTCTAATCTCATCTGGCTAAAATCGATTATATTCGCGTTCTCACAGGTGAAGTGAAAATCCTTCGAAAAGATGTCTGTATCATCTTCAATAGGTAATCGTGAAAGAGCATCACAATTACCGTTTTGTGTCGTTTTTATCCATTCTACATCATACTCAAAACCCGATAGAAAATATGCCCATCGTTGTAATCTTGAAGCGGCAGTTTGTGGTAAACCTTTCTTAGGTCCAAGAATCGTCTCAAGTGGTTTATGATCGGATCTCAGAATAATTCTGCGACCATGAACAAAATCATAAAATTTCGTGAAACCAAAAACAATCGCACTAGCCTCTTTGTCAATAATTGCTCTGTTGGGTTCTTTTTCTGTAATACGTTTCGACGCAAATGCTATGGGCTTTTCAGAGTCGTCCTTATATTTGTGAGATAAGATAGCAGATAACCCGTAATGAGATGCATCGCATGAAAGTACTAGCTGTTCGTTGTCGTCATAGTGAGCCAACACTCCCGGTGATATCATTTCATTCTTGACCCACTGAAATGCTTTATCACAATCAGCATCCCACTCAAATTCATCTCTCTCGGCACAGTTAAATAGAGGTCTCAATTTGTCAGCCCTGTTATTCAAGAATCTTGCGTAAAAATTCACAAACCCTAAGAAAGATGACAACAGCTTTTGGTTTTCTGGTATAGGTGCTGCATAAATTTCCCTCACCTTATCTTTCGACTCATGTAAGCCTTCTCTATCAATTACGTATCCTAATATATTTATCTTATCTTTCATTATGTCACATTTTTTTATATTTTGGCGTAATCCGCGGTCTAGTAGCCGCGCACAAATCAGTGTCAAATTCCTTTCGTGCTCTTCATCAGTTGAGCCTGTTACGTAAATATTATCCATGTAAGCAATAGTACTAGGGATACCTTGTAGGGTCTCATCGATAACCTGTTGAAAATCACCTGGGGCATTAACTGTTCCTTCAAACATGCGCGTAAATCTAAATAGCCCCATGTGTGTGATTATCGTGAGAAATTTCTGTGATTCTACTTCTACTGGTATTTGCATATATGCGCGTGGTAAGTCGAGTTGAGAAAAAGTCTTTCCGTTCTTTAAAATACCAAAAATGTCGTCAATTCTTGGGAAAGGCCGTCTAGTAATTTCCAAAGATGGATTCAGGGTCACTTTCAAATCGCGACATATTCTGATATTCCCGTCGCTCTTTCTAACGGGAACAATGGGCGTTGCCCATTCACTTGAATCTACTTTTTCTAAGTATCCGTTTCCGATCAATCTGTTTATTTCCGTTTTGACCAAAGGTTTTAATGCGTATGGCACGTGCCTTGGCTTGTGTGCAACTGGTTTTGTACCTGGCTTTACATGTAATGTTATCTCTCTTTCATTATATAGACCTGGTGTATTCCCGAACAATATCGAAAATTTCGTCAATAATTTTTCTCGTACAATATTTGCATCAATTTTATGGAAAAACTCCATAGTCATGTCTGGATTCGTTGTTTTGAGAGGCCACATCTCGAATGCTGCAAGCCATTGTCTACCAATCAAGGGCACTTTATTGCCCTTCAAAACCAAGCAATGCAATATTTTTGAAATACCATTTAGTTCGACTTGCAAGTTTCTCAATTGGCCTCTTGGTTTCATTTGACCATTTCCATAATTAAAAAGTTTCGCGTCGGTATCTTCAACTGTCAATTCTTTGAATTTACGTTTGACATAATTTTCAGACGTCACTGTGAATGACGTACCTGAATCGATTTCCATGTTGATATGTTTCCCGTTGACCTCGACTTCCATGAACATTGGGTCGGCTTCAATGAGATAAAAGTTCGGAGTGTCAATCGTATGAAAATCTGCCTGATGATCGATCTCGTCGCCGTCACTGGAGCTCCCGTCGCCAGTCTCTCCTCCGTTGTCTTGTTGGATAAATTTGTTGGACATCTTTTTCTCGGTGATGCAGGCCCGTTCTAGATGTCCTCTTTTCTTGCAGAAGTCACACGTTCTGTCTCGAAATCTGCATGCATGTGTTGGGTGCCCATGTTTTCCGCAGCAATAGCAAGTTTTGTTTCTCTGAGAGGATCCGGTTTCGGCGGATCTCTTACTGCGGTTGGGAGTGTTGTAGGTACGTCGTGATGTGTACAATTTTTCAATGGCAAAATTCTCGTGTTTTACTTGTTGATTGGACAGGTACTTTGCTGCCCCTGCTGCATTTTCCATAGCTTGCTCTCTTGACGTAGCTTTTTGCAGAGCTTTTTCGAAAGTGAAATCCTTCATTTTGAAAAGCTCTATTCTAGTTGACTCCGCTTCTGTTATTTTCTCTGTAAAAAAATGCAGTTCAAGTCGTTCTGGAAAAGAATCCCAATCGTCTTCGTGGAGTTTAAAGAATATTCTGGCGTCGTTTGCCATATTACCCAACTCGTTATCGGGAATGCCGGAGGCCTGTTCTTCTCCGTTATTTGTTGTGGTGTCGAGCGCTGATAACTTAACCGTACTTGCCACTTTGTTTTGTTCCCCCAATTCGTTGTCCCCTGCACTCTGCTGTCCGGAAGTATTCGACCCTGAATCTTCCAGTCTGTCAATTTCTTGCGTATCCTTCTGTTGTCTGCCTCGAAGCTTGCGCAATACGGCTCGCAGAATGTCTATCGATTGTAGATTGTAGACCAGGCAATTCGGAAATTTACTAATCCACAGAATCAGCTCAGACTCCTCCAATTCCTGGATATTCAACTCTGGAATCACTGGAAACTTGCTTTCCATATGCTCTGGTTCGGTGGTCCTCGTCGCCAATTGCAGTGTATGGAGACTTGTTTATTCAAGATAATGTTACAAGCGGCGGCTCAGTATGCACTGGGTTCCACCAATGCGAATGTGTCTTATATGCTATTAGATATGAAGCCTGCCCATACGAAAGGCGTATCAATCATCCGGGAAACGCTGACCGCGTTTCTTCAGAGTAAAGCGTCAGAGAGGATGCGTGGTATCTCATTGCATATACCACAGTTTCCATTTGTGTTTTTCGAGTAATTTCCGTGAGAAAGTTGGACAGTATCGCTTTTCGAATCTTTCTTGCTATAAACTCGAATCATAAGCGTTTTTTCGAAAAAATTATGAGAACCAAAAATGTGTCTTTTGATGAGATCGACAAGATCTGATAGTTAATTGGTCCATATTGACCCTATGATCGCCAAAAAATCTAACAAATATGGCTTTTTACGACTTTTGGCCGTTTTTGGGGACCCAAATCAATACATGCATGAAAAACCGATGCCAAATAAAAGTTTGAGACACAATCGACAACTTTGGCCCTCTGGAACTTTTCTATTAACCACACACCGTTCGAGAATTTCCCGTTCTTAGAGTGAAAAATCCGCATTCGTCAATTTCTAAGTGGTTTTTTGGTACCAGCGCATCATTTCCCGTCTATGGAAACAAAACCCAAAGAGTTGTATTTTTCGTTCAAAAACAAATTCTCATTGGGGCCGTTATAGTCCCTGGGCTCATTTCGAGAGGGACGCTAGAAAGTGCGTTCCACGTGTCACTTAAATGGGGCACCTCTTTGCCCACCACTAGGAGACGCTTTGGTTTGACGCGAGAAAAATTTACATAAATATTTAGACACCCAAAACACGCATTTCAGTGCAACCTGGACCTCCTATTCTCTGGAGCAGATTTGGCCTTTTCTGCAACAGCTCCTTCCTTGTTTTTCTGATATTTAATTCAAGTACAGTTAGTACTTAAGGCGATGCGGTCGCCATGCAACCAGGAAATTATATTTTACTTCCATGTAACTCAACATTTTGACAATACGAAATTTGACACAAGTTGGCCACCATTTATCATTATCTAAATTGTGGTGGACAACTCGTTATTTTTCACTAATCCTAAGACTATCAGTGATGAACGAGAATAACTTGCCCGCGGGTACTTCCTAACCCATAAAACAGGCACATTTTCGCTTGCAAAAATCTCAGAATCTTTTCCAATTTGGACTAAACGAAGAGGTATTCAGGCCAAGTTAGATGATTACAAAGCCTGAATAACTCGCCGTTTAGCACAAATTGGAAAAGATTTTGAGGTTTTTGTGAACAAAAATCAGCGTGTTCGGTGACTGCATCGCCTTAAGATCCTTTTTTCAAAATCCTCGTACAATGAAGTAGGTCGGAGTAACCATGAACGTACTGATACCATAGAGGTTCCATTAATTTTGGAAGGTACTGTACACAGAGTTTTGATATTGGAAACTTTTCGAACATGGCTCGTTCGAGAAACTGATGCTTTGTTGGCGCTTCTTGAAATCTGGCGTATTTAAGCCTTGGCTATGCGATGTTAAAATTTTGTAGAATTTTCCATTGGATAAGCAGTTCTACGTCCAAAGTTGTCTCTTACATATATGTTGAAAAAAACCTATGTTTTTGGAGTTAAGGTGTTGGCCTCTCCGTCCTTCAAGATCGACGAGTGGAGGCAACTTCTATATTTGACATCAAGAACGAAAATCTGTCAATTTTCTCATGCGAGTCACAGGTCGTTGATCTGAATGTTAGGAATAATAACGAAAAAAGAATGACGCTGAGTATAAGAAGTAATTTTCAGAAACTTCTCGAAATTTTCGCAAAAGTTTTGAACTTATTGCATTACACTTGGATATTCTTGTACTCTCCCAAAAATTTAGGCCACAACATCTGCATGCCCATGAATTACTCATCGATACCCCGACTGAAATAAACATTCGAAGAATGATCTACGAGAAAAAAATTTAGGAGATACGGGGATTCAAACTTGGGCCAGCAAAACAAAAAGCGAGAGCATCGTCCACATGACCACGTCGGCATGTATCCATTGATAAAGAAAAACCTATATGTAAGCCGCTTGCCCCCATATGAGTTTACTTTGGTCGTATCGAGAATCCGTCACAAAATATCGAATGGGTCGGGGCGTCACTTGCTTATGTAACGGGCAATTTCAACGCTCCATCTCTAGCTCATTAAATATAGATTTGTGGCGAATTAGAAGTCGACTGTATGCAACTCGTGGGCGCGAGACATGCCATTGCGAAAACAGACGATCAGCCAGCCGCGCAGCCACGAGTTTGCCGAGATCAAAATGCCACCAAATGGCTACCTCAAGCACCATCTGGTAGCAATGACGGGCCCGCACTCCTATTACAGAAGTTGAAAGGCCTGTGTATGCGACCGTGAATGGCAATGATCAAACCTCTTTACAGGGTGTCCACCGATGATCGAAAATAAAATTCCCTGACAATTCCCGGTTTTCCAGGGTGTAAAAAATCAAATTTCCAGGACATTTTTTGGGCCAAGAAAAAAAATTAATCTGTTCAGAGGAACCTTTATTCATCACAATATAATCATGTTTGCCACCAACCAGGACTAAACACTTAAGGAATAGCACAGTGGCACCGTACATTAATTCACTAAGATCTTTTGAGATCTTGAATCTTTTCTTGCAAAAGATGCGCTTTTTTTAGAAAACACTGTCTTTCGTCTTCCAACAACTGTGCTTCAATCGCCTTTCTCTTTCTCGCTTTGTTCTCCGTTTCTGTTTTTTCCTTCTTTTCTCTCTCTTGTTCTAGAGTTTTTTTGTAAAGAGATGAAGACAATTTGACTTCTTGGATCATCTTTTTACTTATAACAAATTTAGATAAAGGCACTTGCATTGCATGTATAGCATCACATATAACTTTCTGAGCGATCAAAGATTCTTCCTTTTGGTTTTCAACTAGGCATTCTCTATTGATTGAAAAACTTCGTTCTAATGAAGCGTTACCGTGCGATAAGATCATGACAGTTTTCACAAATTTGAGAAAATTTGGATATTTTTCAATTCCTAAATCTGTCAGAACTTTTATCCAGAAATGATCAAGTCTGATATCATTTCTTTGAAACTTTCCACATTTTTCACGTACGAAATCAAGTTTAATTATGATTCGGAACTCTTTATCAATTTTCTCAGCATCTACTGACCGAATTATACCATTTGTCACAAATTTTTCAAGTACAATGCCCATATAATCTTCAGCTAAATCTGTTCTGACAGTGACGCTAGGATCAAGGCAAGAAAGTCCTTTTACAAGTGGTTTGGTCAAGGGCGATTTTTCGGCAATTTTCAAAAGGAACACTTTCATAATAGTGCGGCATTCAGCTTTGAAATTGGTTTTATCTTCGGCTGTTACTTGCTTCAAGTTTTTCAGAGCTATTCTTGTTGCAATAGGTAATTTGAGGTCTTTCGGATCTATCAAGTTTGAGTCTTTTTTTAGATCGATCTTCAATACGTTATTTTCATTTTCTTTCAACTTCTCGGGTAGAACTATCAATCTCAGAATGTCTACATATAAATCTGCTAAGCTTCCATTCAGAAAACAAACTTTTGGATCATTGGACTGAAACTCAGTCAAGAATGGACGGATCTCATGCGCAAGTGACTGAAAAAAAGTGAGCTTGACACCCAAGAACTTGTCAGAAATTGATTTCTTTACTGTCACGTAACTTTGACATTTGGGCTCATATTCTTTTTTCAACATGGGATCCACGGATTTGGGGTTTTTTGCCCGAGTAATTGTCAGCTTAGTCATCGTTTCTACATAAGTTTTAATGTGAGGCAAAGTCAAGATCCCTCTTTCAGCAGCAGGTTCATTATCTAACCAGCGAATACCGCCGAAACTTTTGGGAAACAGAGAAGAATTCGTGATTTTTTTATAGATATCTCTACGTGGGGGTGAGAATTCGAATAAATTAAATGTTCCTTTCAAGTAATCCACAATGCCCCATCCTACATCCTGAAAACCCGCTTTGAAGGCATTATTCATGACATGGAGCCCGCAAGTACCAATATCAACTAGAGTTATATTCGAATTGTATTTTGGAAGTATCGCTTGGAACTCTTCTTTGAATTTCAAATTGACGTTAGGTCCATCCATCGACATGTGGATAATTTTTTCTAGTAACTCTGGTGGAATGACATCTTCAAAACACTTCAATAAATCCAAAGCTGTGCACTTTCCCAAAAAAGCTGAAGTGAAGTAACGGGTCGATACCTCATTTTTATCTGGAGACCAAAACCTGAAAAGAATATCCATCTGTTGCATCTTATTGATTGGATTTCTGCTTTCGTCAAAACCTATAACCAGATGGTCACACTTCTCAAAAAAACTCGAGAGTTCCTTCTGAAAGTAATTCTTTAAACCAAAAACAATTTGATAGGAGGCTTTCGTTTTTCCTAGCTGTACTTTTTGCGCAATGGCACTATCATGATACATTTCTGCCATAACAGGGACACTAGTTTCAATATCGCGCAGAGAGTGATGTCGCGAAACATTATGCATCAACCACCGAATTTCAGCTTTTGCAACGTCTTCATTGTTTAGATACGTGGTTAAAGCATTTGATTCACGAGAATAAGAAGTTGGAATTGGATTCGTCGCATTTGTAAGTTGTGTCCTATTATTTTCAACTTGAGCAGCATTGGTGTTTGATGATTTTGAAGAATCTCGCAATGCAAGTGTGATGGGGTTAACAGTCGAAACAATTGTTTTGGCTTGATTATGTTTCTTCCCTGTTGCATGGCTCACCAGCGCCTGTCTACCCATATTGCTCAAGCTAAATATGGTATTGCACAGCTTACATTTGACACTCATAGGGTCATTTGGAACTGACTCGGACCAAAGGAAGTCTTTTGCAAACTCTGCTTTGTAGTGACAAACTCCTCTATTTTTTCGACCCATTTCTGCCTGAAAAAATGAATCGACTCTGAGTGGCGAACGTGAGGCATTGAGTTGTTGGTTCGGTTTAAGGTTCTGTCACTGTATGCAAAAAAACTTCCGATTCGAAACACGAGGAGGCAGTTAAAAAAAATAGTTACAAATCCATCCTCCCATTTCAATCTCATTTCATCAAAGTAAATCCATCTCATTTCTCAATTAAATGAGATTCAATTGAATTGTCACGGGATTTATTCCTAGTACCGGGCACTACTGTTATCACGAAAGTCTTCAAAGTGAAGAAAGCCCCGCAATAAGAATTGTATCGGCTTATTTTTGCATGTAGTGACGGAATTCGATATGAGCAAAAGAGTCGTGAAAATTTTACATTTCGCCATATGATGTTCGTACTCACCAATACATGCGATGAAGTAGTACGTTCAGAAAAATTCTAAGTCGTAGAGTTCAATTAACTAGCGGAAAAATTGGAACTTTGTAGCTGTACTACTATGCACTGATCGACAAACTGTCGTGTGGATTTACTGACGAGAGGCCGCTTTGAACTCAGCTCGGATATGTTGTTTGGATCTTGAATGGCTAACGAGCGCTAGCCTGCCCATATTACCGATACTGAAGGTTTGGTTGCATTGTTGACATTTAAATTTAGTTGCATCTTCCAGAACTTCTTCTATCCACAAAAATTCACGAGAGTACTCTTCTCTAAATATCAAGGCCTGTCGCACTCTTGCATTCATAATGATCTGCAAAATGATTAACCGTGAAATGTAGCACGGTTTACAACGACGAGAACTTATCCAAGAGTTACAGAAAAAAAAACTCAATTGGTACCTACGCAACATGTGGTGGGCTGAAAAAAAGACTCGAGTCAGTATGTCCCAATGATAGGCGAGCTCACAATTCCACTAGATAGCCATCAGTGCAATACACTACCACTATAGATCTCGCAGATATTTGATGGCAAGAGTTTTCGCTATTGTCGCCAAGTAATGCGTCTTGTATACTATAAAACCACCTGCTCTAGATGAGGTTTTTTTTCTCGTTGCGCACTTTTTCACTGTTCACTCCGAGCAAAATTCTGATGCGCACTCGTGTATTGTACAGATGTCAACTTGAATCTTTAACAGAGAGACTTGCTCTTAGAGAGCTCTAAGAGCCAACTGACCAGCACCGGATTTGGTTCCTACGCGCGCAGGCCGTCGATAAGTTCTCTCGAGAATTTAGCGCTCAAAGAACAAAGACACACACATATGTAAAGTCAAGACAAGATTGGACAAGCTCGATTTGAAGGCAAAATTTGTTTATAGTAAAGAGCCAACGACTCCGCGGCAACCCATGTTATTGGATCTGCATCGCCTTATCTCCTTCTTACGAGCATGAACCTCTACGTGAATCATCGTCGCTTGCTCTGCTTACGCGTGCGGAGCCATTCAATCTTGAATATGACTAAAGCTTTGCTGGTATTACTCGCGATATTTAATATTTCGAACATAATGAAAAAGTTCCAGGCTTCTGAGGTAAATTCCCTGATATTTCCCGGTTATCCAGGACCCAAAAAAAATCCCTGACAATTCCCGGTTTTCCAGGTTTTCCAGGATCGGTGGACACCCTGGTCTTATTATGTACAATCACTGAACATAATATCTGCACAAATTTGAAAAAGCTTTTTCGTCCCACAGCTGCTCGTTAAAATTTGAATACTAGATTTCAATCCTAAACTATTGCGGGTGAGGTTGCAATCGCCTAAGCACCAAAAACGGTCTGATCAGAATTGAAACAACGGCCCAGCGACAAAAAGCTTTTTGAAATTTGTGCAGGTATTTTGTCCGGTGAGTGTATGTTGCATTGCGGATCCTCATGCAATGATTATACATTTTGCTTCAGACACAAGGCTCCACCTTCTCATGCCAGCGGCATTTCTAGTGATTTTCTCGGAACATTTGCGATGAGCTCCGGAACAAGCAAGGTACGATTACCAATTATAGAAATCCGTCAGGTCTGGGCATCGCAGAAATCTTGATTGGGGGTCTACTCACGGTCGCCTAGACGCTATATTTGAAGATTGATTATTTTTTGACTCCAAACTGTAAGATTTTAGGATAGCTCCAAGACTTATCTCCTCAGCGGACCGTATGGTCGTAATTCACCAAAAAATGCCTACTTTTCGATTTCAGTCCCATCTTTACGCCAAAAAATTCAAAATTCGATTTCCGCAGTGAATTTTCGAAGTTTGTGTGTTTGCATCTTGACCTACCTTCGAGCTCACACGTATCCACCAAATGAATGGAGCCTGTAATCAAGATCCTGAGAAAGCTGGGATTCAAACTTATGATCTATCTTGATGACGTGCTTATTGTAGCATAGTGTGCTGACACTTGCAGAAAAATTGCTCGGATCGCGATGGATCTCCCGAAAAAACTGAGATTTTCGATCAACATCCAAGAGTCCCAACTTAAGCCTGTAACGACTTACAAATACTTGATTTCCCTCATTATTTGAAAAATGGCACACTGAGTCTCACCCAGAGTAAAAAAGATCATCTCACAGAGTCCTTGCAAATATACTAATCTCAATCAAGCTGCACAGTCTGAGAAATCGTTCAACTAAATGGGAAACTGGGATCTGCCTTCTCAGCTGATCAGTTCAGCTGGCTCTATACCAAGATCATGGAGAATGCAGAATTGTAAGCGTGAGAAGAAGCTGATGGTGGTTATACTGGATCCCTGCAGCTCTCTGCTGAACTCAAATCTGATGTTGGTTGGTGGATCAATTATTCATAACAATATAATTCAATATGAATAATAATATAATTCCATCTAGTTCCAAAATGTTCAGAGACCAACCATTTGCAATTGAACTTTCCACTGATGCATCAAATTCTGGTTGGCGAGCAACTGATGGCAAATGCAAATTTCATGGAATCTAGTCCAGGAGCAAATTACAGTTGACGCAATCCAGTTATCGGACAGCCAAGAATGTCGATGCAACGGATCTCCCTCGCTCCGGAATATATGATTCTAGGGTCAAAATAACGAGATACGTATTTTTTGTTTCGCCCTGAAACTCTCCATGTAAGAGATATGCGATTTTTCAGTTCATGAGCGAAACTTCGATTTCTGTTCCTTTTGGGTCGGTAAAATTCGATGAACCGGTATTGGATTTTTCTCTGAAATTTTCTTGCATATGATGATATTGCATAAATTGAACGGGGAACAATTGTTATTGGGCTAATATAGGCCGTTAATTTCTTGGGAATAAATATTTCGCGAATAACACTAAAAATTCGATTTCTCAAAAACATCATCTTCAATCTTGCTGAAAATTTTTCTGGTACAACTCTTTTACACAACAATCAAGGGAAAATTAGTTTGGTTTACTCTTTAAGACTGGCATGGGTACTATGGATTAATTTCGGTGGTGGTTTGTCGAAGAATCATTCTTCTCAAACGTGTAAGGGCTTGAACACTAGAGTGGGCCGAAAAATAGAAATCTTTGAATTTCGACACTGTAACACGTCATTGACTTTTTACGGCGATTCTCGCCTCCCCTTGTCGATTAGTTACCACAACTACGCGAGCGCGGGTGGGTTCCATTACTATTAGTGTGGACGAATCAGTGCGCTGGACGATCAGCGCGGCTTCAGCTCAGTGTATTAGAGCGTCGGACTCCAAGAGGCTCGGGGTCTATTCCCACTCGCGGCGCGAGCTCCTTCAGTCGCTTGCTTTTTCGGAGTGAGAATACCGAAACGCATTAACGAGCCCACGTTACAACACGTTTGGGGCGGCAAAACTTGTATATTAACACATGCACGCGGAAGAAAAATTGGTACATGTTAAGAAATGATATTTTCAGGCCCGGCGAGGGATGGGTTGGAAACAGAAATGTATGTAAAGTGCCATTTCAGTGTTTTTCCTTCTCGTAGTTTTCTCTCCCAATCGATGTTCTGATGTTTGATGTATTTCAGCCAATGAAAACACAATGTGATCTTAATATTTTAGGCAATTTGACCTCTTAAAACAATTCCGGTGGTTTTCAAGAGCGGTGACGTGCCTAAACTGGGATGCGAACTAGCCAGAATGACCGAATATCCTCAAAAATTTTAAAAATTTAGCCAAACCGTGCAGTGGCATCCCATTCCACGTGCAACTTTGCTCCCGGAAACCACTGGGATTATTTTTATGAGGTCGAGATACCTCAGGAACTTAGATTACAATGCTTGTTCACCGGTCAAGATGCATTATCCGTTAGGACATCGATTTGAAGGGAAAAAGTGCGAGAAGAAAAAATTCTCAAGGCCATGCGGTAGCCTTGCAATATGACCGTAGAGCTCCATTCACATCCTATATTGAAATTTTAATGAAACAAAGGTTGAGATAAATTGTCGATACCTTGTCAATATCTAATTCATACTCGACAACTTGCCATTTAGTCCAAATGATAAATTTACTGTAGAAAATCGGGAAAGACTGGATGGCTGGTGCCTCCTAACCTACAGGATGAGCGCATTGCATTCCTCTTTTTTCTCCGATTGTCTTGCGATTTGGGCTGAATGACGGGGAGAGCTATTCAAGTTAGACGATAACGAGTGTGTCTGTTCTCGTCGTTTACCCTGAATCGCAGGAGGATTTGAGGAAAATGTGAACAAAATTTAGCTTGCATGGCTACCACATGGCCTCCAATGGCACTTTACATACATTTCTGTTTCGAACTCCAAGTCTCTTGCCGGGCCTGGAAATGTCATTTCTCAGCATGTGCCAAAATTTTTTCCATGTGCATGTCTTGATACACAAGTTTTACCGCCCTGAACGTATCGAAATCCAAAGATTTTCATTAATCGGCCCACTCTAGTGTGCAAGCCCTTGTACGTGTGAGAAAAATGGTTTCCGACAATTCACCACCGAAAATAATTCATAGTGCCTTTGCCAGTCTCAAAGAGTAAACTAAACTAATTTTGCCTTAATTGTTGTGTAATCGAATTGTACCACAAGAATTTTCGGCAAGATCGAAGATGTTTTTGAGAAATCGAATTTCCAGTGTTATGTTGTTCGCAAAATATTCATTTCCAAGAAACTAACGGCCTATATTGGCCCAATAACAATTGCTCCCCGTTCAATTCATGCAATGTGATTGAATGCAAGAAACTTTCCGAGGAAATTCCAAGACCCCGCTGATTCATCGAGTTTTACCGACTCAATAGGAGCAGAAATCAAAGTTTGGCTCATGAACTGAAAAATCGCATATCTCTTACATGGAGAGTTTCAGGGCGAAACAAAAAATACGTATCTCGTTATTTTGACCCTAGAATCATATATTCCGGAGCGAGGGAGATCCGTTGCATCGGCCTTTTGGGGTGCCCGATCTTAACTGGATTGAGTCAGTTTCATGTCAATTATAAAGAATTGTTAGCTGTAGTGTTTGTCTGAGAGAAGTCTGCGTTAGGCTTTCATTGCTGCACAATACCTTTGAGAACAGACAACACCAGTGCGATCAAGGTGTCAATCGGATTTCTGAAAGCCAATAAAATACTTTTTGAGGACTTTTTGAGGACTGAAATGAATCATTTTGAGGAGTGAGTTCCAAGTAAACAATTCTTCCAGAGTTCAAATATCATGTCGAATACATTATTTTCAATGCAGATATCAATCTAATAGTTATATTTTCAACTTATCATATTATAGAATACACAAATCCTCATGATTATTGTCTAGCAGAAAGAATGCATGCAGGGTCAGATTGCTAGCTGTAAACTTTTTGTTGAAAAATCCCCTACTTAACAAAAAAGGGAAAAATGAATTCGATTCCATGGCAATATTGGTAATAACCACTCAATGATTCAGGTTCCTTAAAGAATCGCTGAGGGCGATATAATGATTGAAAATCGAAGCTGTATCTCAATTTGAAAAAATTCGTAGTCAGGATGTGTTGAACGAATCGTGTATTTTATGAAGTTGCTGATCAAGCTCTAACTTCAGCTGATGACCTCATTATGACACAGTTTGATCTTGAATCACTTCAATACGAACCAACCATGTACCTTCAAGGGCCCTCCAAAGAAATCTTGCATTAGAGTGGCCCCGCTTTGAAGGTACATGATTCAAATCAGAGTAGTGTAATATCAAACTATGTCATAATCAGCATCGCTGTCAGCTGATTAAATTATATCTCGTTTAATGAGTTCATGGAGTACATGATTTTACATGGGCATTCGCGCAGATTGAAAGTGGAGGGAGTCATTGTTGGCATACGAATCTCTGGACCGAACTCCGCAATTCAGGAACTTTTAAGGATTTAAGGACTTTTCGAATCAAATAAGGGCTTTTCAAGGACTGGTAGAAACCTTGGATCGCACTTGTGAATGAGATGAGAAGTGTGGGATCCCAGAAAAGACTGGTTCTAGACCAACCTTAGCCATTACTTTTTCTTGGAACTTAGTAGTTGAATAAGCAGAAAAAAGTCTAGTATCAAGAGCGCTATATTGAATGAAGTCAATTGCAATCAATTCAGCTAGTCTCTTCGGATTATCTAAAGCTCTCTGGAGAGCTACGCGTTTTACATAAATGATCTCGAGAGCAAAATTCGAAGTATAATTGTAGATCAATCGAACTTACCAAGTAAGCGAGGTTCGATCGTAAGTATGCAAGAACTTCGCTTGCAGAGATCAAATCTACACTCTTTCTCTAAGTTGTGAATATATCATTCACTAGGACTCATCTGTCTATATCACCTTTTAACAACTCGTTTCGTATATTCATAATAGGGTGCTTGCATGAAAATTTTTCAACTTCTTATCCGAAAGTCCTTATTTTATAATGAATTTAGAAAAAAATTTGCAATTGTAGGATGCATAGGAACGGAGATATGGATTTTTGAAAATGGCAATTTAGGGGCCCGCGCGGTACCGCGCTCAAACGAGTTTTTTCGTGCGCCACTAACATACGCATAGATTCGTGACGTCACAGGTCAGCTGCAGACGAGCCGGCATATGAGATTTGCACAGGCGTCCGCGTTCTATCAAATTTTTACGTGAAAAATTTGTGTGAAGGGGGAAATATTGACGATGTGCCCTTATATTGTAGATAATCGAAACCTGGTGAGTGACAACAAGGTGCATAGTGGTCGCGTTAAGTCAAAACGTTCAGATACATAGCGGTGTTTGAGGCTATGTATCGCTTGTGAAGTGTTGTTGTTTTTCTTGGCTACATGGCAGTTTTTCTCTTCTTAGACACGAGTCTTCTTCTCACGAAATATGTAAACTTTGTCTCTGGAAGATCGCGCACCGTCTCCTTGCCCAAAACATATCTAATTCTGGCGTAATATCAGCTACACTCCTCACGCGATACGTAGCCTCAATCACCACGAAGTGTCTGTACTTTTTCACTCAGCACGGTCACAATACACCTCGCAGTTAATCACCCAGGTTTAACACTGTGAAAAGGCACATCACCAATTTTTTAATTCGTTACATAGTTTCACGGACGATAATTCGGCACGCAGAACGCGGATTTCCGTACAAATCTCCATACGGCTCGTCTGTAGAGTTGACCTGTGACGTCACGCGTCAATGTAAGTGTGAGTGGCGCGCGAGTGTGCGCTAGCAAAGTCGTTTTAACGCGTGCCACCAAACTGCGATTTTCGAAAAATTATTTCTCCGTTCCTTTGCATCCTAAAATTTTAATTCTTTTTCCTTAATTCATTATAAAATAAGGACTTTCAGATAAGACATGAAAATGTAATATTTCATCTTTCATGCAAGCACCCTATTATGAAGCGCGAGTGACAACGGAGCCATAGAGCGGCGAGTTCCCACTTGTTTCTCTCACTCCAAATTTTCCTTTGTGTCATCTGCGAACAGCTGAGGAGGGTGACAGATAAATCACCAAACGTCGACTAAATAAAAAGACACAGTGACTTGTTTGAAACAGTCATATCCTTCAATCTTAGACATATTTGGAGATTCTCACAGATGCGGGCGAGCAGACTCACGCAATCGCGCTCTCGTGTAGAAAACGCACGGGACTCTTGCGTGCAGTAGAGTCAATCAGTAATACCCACAGACCCTATAATTCTAGCAACCCTTAGTACATGTCGGACAGAACGGGACACGGTAGCCTTGATTTCGTATGGGAATCATTCTAGAAGAGGATGCCAAGAAGGCCAGTGAAGACACAAAAATACCAACTTCAAAGGTTGCTTCCCTCCATCTGGAGTTCTTGTGATGAAATTCGGCATCACTGAGGAATCATGGTTAGTGATGAGAATATTTGGACTGTTCAGTCGCTTGGCTTGATGAACGAGCATGTAGCAGCGGTTGTTATCTAGATCATTGGCAACGACGAAACCATCTAGAATCAGAAAAAAGGACTGTTTATGTACACTTCTTTCACTCGTGGCATTTTCCATAATATTTGGCGGAATAATTGTTGTCTTACGAGTCACCAAACAATTTATTATGAACTACGTTTCGACGACAATTTTTCGTCCTTCTCAAGTCTGAGAAATGATTGAATACAATATCTTCGGAACACATAGAATAGAACTCACATATCACATGATGAAACACATACCTTTGAAATTAGTACATTTTGTCTACTTAATTGTAACATCTTTCATCTTGTTCTGATAAGTGTCATAGTGTTCCATCTGGTAGGATTCAATTTAGGTGACGTATGGTATTTTATTACATTCGTTAGATATATTAAAGATATGACTACAATATGCTATTAAATACCTCTTCAGAATTCATTATGTGGACAATTATGGATAGACAGACCTCTCTTTTAGGAATTATTACAATTTTATCACAGGTGTAAGTGATTTAATCTGATTAACGGCGAAGCAAGCTACTGTTTACATTTTGACTAATGGTGCATAGGCGTACTGTATTGGTTAACACGGTCGCTGCGGCGGAGCCCACCGGTGGGGCCTGCATGTCTTCCCTCCAGTGCTGAGAATTTTGGCCCTATGGAAAATAACATTGAGCGGGCCCCACTAATGGGCCCCGCTGCACCTGGGAAAAGATAATCGATTTTAGCCTCCGCAGCGAACGTGTTAATCATCGACCAGGACTTGACATCCATCAATATCAATAGAACTCGACCATCACTTTGACCAGTACAATCAATATCTACTATTACAACTATCATGATCTCGGGATGAAAAACAAGACTTTTCCAGCATTTTAATTTGCAGTGAGACTTTCTTTTCTTTCCATTTTCTTCAGTAATGGAGCGTAGGACTTATGTGAGTTCCGAGTGTCTTCCTTTACATTTATTGAATATAATGTGATATGTGAGTTCTATATGTTCCAAAGATATTGTATTTAATCATTTTCGAGACTCGAAAAGGACGACAAAGTTGTCGTCGAAACGTAGTCAATGATAAATCGTTCAGTGACTCGTAAGACACCCGTTATTCTCCCAAATGTCATGGGAAGGACTACTTAAGCGCAATCATGGCAGGCGGTCTGGGTTCAATTATGATATAAGGGCTGGTGAAGCTAAACTAAAAGGAGGGTTTATTTGGTCGGAGAGGACCGTCATCACAAGACCCCTGTGCTTGCATATTTGTGTTGTGCTCATATGTTTAGATATGGAGTCTTGATGACAATGGTCTCAAACCGACATTTAGAAGGGATGACTATACTAAAAATAAGGGTCACCCGAGTGGATGGGAAAAGGTCTGTCAAAGTAAGCACCTACCGCCGCATTGGTAGGGTCGCTGAGTGCCAGCTCTTCCGATCAGTAAAGTTAAGCATCGTTCGGCGCGGTTAGTACTTGGATGGGTGACCGCTCATTCGAGTCTGCCGTGTCGGCTTTGCTGACTTTTCGGATCATTTGGTTGATGCTTACGACTCTGCAATGCGAGCGGGAGGCGCAAAGTGTTACAGGTTTGGTATTTATCGATCGTTGAGGCGTAAGATCTATGCCCAATCGGTAACACGATAAGGACGCCGAGCTCTTCGAGGCAGGTTTTCTTCCCCGAGAGGAAGTTTTCCCTCGTCTCACGGGTCGAATCAATCCGGCCCGGGCGAATGCGAAGAGTCGCACACACGCATGTACACACGCATTACACTGACACACTGTCTAATCTCGGTTTCACGCTACAGATGAGACCTCCCACTCTGCAAGTAGACGCCATGTCGTCGAAAGCAGAGGTGTCCGGACTTTGACTTAAGTCTCGGGCACGTGACGTCACTCTGTGAGTAGTCGTCGGAAGCGTCAAAAACCAGAGGGTGCAGTGTCATTCTAACGGGTGGCCTGTTCCAGGGAGGCTTTACAGTGGAACACCAACGAGTATTAGACAGCTCACAAGTACCAAGTACGTGTTACAGTGCACGGTTACACGATACGAGTTACAGTACACAACACAGACACAGCTAAAAATGCTCATCACACCGTCAGCCAAATAGGACTCCAAGAGAGGACCTGGGAAGGCTTAAGAAAAAAAAAAAAAAAAAAAAAAGTAAGCACTTGTCCGGGTGGGACGGATGATCATTCCGGGAATAATTCTTTGGAGGACGAATTGTTTTTTGTACATTTTTCGGTCACATATTCATTTTGAGGCGAGTAGTTTATAGTCTTAAGAGTTTTGTTCGTGTGAGCTACAGCTTCAAGGACGAATCGCGAGATAAAAATCTTGATAGGAATACGATCAACACTGAACAAAATTTCCTCTAAATCTTCTTCTACCAAAATAATAATCACAGACTTCATCCTTTGTCTGTGAAGAATCTCTTTCCTTTCAATTTTTTCCGGGGAGGAATCTTTTCATTCTTGAATCTATTTTCGAGGTGCAGTTCCTGCATGGAAAAATTGGCTCCCCCTCCGCACTGCGATTACAACCATCAATTCATCTCTCAACCAGGTCTTTCCATTACTGACATACACAGACTTTGCCCTGAGAGCTTCTCCGTCAGTGTGAGATGCTCTTCCCGCACTGAGAGCCCTACTCTGTGTTAGGCTGAATAATACTCTCCGAAAAGAGAACCTATCGCCCAAGTCTACATAAAAGAGAAAGTGCGCCGAGAGTGTCCTCCTCTGCTCTTGCCACTTGTACAGCGCACGGTGGGACCAAAAATCGAATTCGGGCCAAGATTCGGTGCCACGCGAGTTCTCAACCAGTCAGCTCGACTTAAACGAGATTCCCTTAGTTTTCCCTCGTTCTACAAGATGTGTTACCGGGTATTTCAATTTAAGCGCCTTTGAGGCCACAAAAATCGTGTTTGAAAGCAATCACGATGAAAAGTTGATGATCACGTTTTTACATGGACGTCATGAGTGATCGCTTCTTGTCGCGATCGCGTCGGGATTCAAGCATACAGAGTTTTCAAAATATCAGAGATTGAGGAAGACACTTAGAATAGTATATCAAGCAACAAGGGTGCCAACAGACATTTGCGCACGAGTCACCGCAACGAGTGTGCAAATGGTCTATTTGCGCACAGCTTCATCGTTTGCGCCATGCGCAAATGGCTTATTTGCGCACGCTAAGTCCCACCGGTGGGACCCGCGAAAATTTCTATCGTGCAATGGGGGATGAAGTGAATGATCAAACTACCGAAATTAGTGATCCTAAGATGTAATCTTCAGCTTTTCGAGAGCATTAGTTGATTTCTGATAACTTGGCTCTATCTCGCTCAAATTACGCGTACTTGGGCTCATTTTGTAGCTTTTGACGTAAGCTTTCGAATAAGCTAAGAAACGTTGTAGAATATTCAAACAAACTTGATATATTTACAATTTACTTGCTATTTCTGTGTCATTCATCGCCGTTCCCACGAATATTCAGTTTTTATGGCGTAGCTCGAACCAATCAAGTCCGATCCCTAAACTGTCCTGTACGCATGTTCTTGGCATCGTATATAGTAAGTAAAAGCTGCCAAAAAAGCCACTGGATGTGTCTACGTTGTTTGGTGCACACTAGAAGCCGAACAAAAATGGGTCCCACCCGTGGGACCCGTCGCAGCGAACGTGTTAATGAAGATCTGGATGCGATCGTATAGTTTGCAGATAAGAGGAAAACTGAAGAATTGGAACTGCATGTAGAAAGATTGCAATTTCTGGATTGGAAGAGAGTTGCAAAAGAGTATATGCAAATTTGAGAAGCGTAATGATGTCTAAAAGATGGACTCGACCACCTACTTAGACTCAAATCCAGACGCAAACTTCCACTCGAGGGAGGCTAATGTGCGTACAGAAATCCACCATCAAGCGGGCGATCATTGGCGTTGTATGAGTGGGAGTTCAATCCAAATATATCAATGCAAGTGCTGTTCAAATTGGAAGTGATCTCGGAAATTACGGAAGTAAGTGAACAAGATGTGATAAGATTGAAGAAATTCGTGTGCGTTTGAGAAACGCGTGAGGAACGGAGTTCCGAAATTCGTCCCGATAAGATGTTTGGAAATATCAATAAAGTCTAAAACTTTGATCGACTTGAAACTAAGATCCAAGCTTTGGATCTTAGTTTCAAGTCAATCGATGATCAAGATATTGCCTCCATATCTAAAAGGTTCTTGAATCCAACGATTCAGTGAATCCCAAAAAATTCTCTTCTTATTCAATCACTTCTGATGCATTCAGTGAACCTTAATTAAGTAGTAAGGATTCAGATTCGAATTTAAAAGCTTTTTATGTCCCCCACCATAACCTTCCAAAGCGTCCACCCAGGGTCAAGGAGTGACTCGTCATTTTATTTACATTACTTGAGAAAATTATGCAAGCTATCTCGATCACTCAGAAGCTTATTGGTATGCATCTTTATCGGTATCTAACTTGAAACTATGGATCTTAGTTTCAAGTTAGATACCGATAAAGATGCACACCAATAAGCTTCTGAGTGACGAGTAAAAAGCTTCTAAATTCGAATCTGAATCCTTACTACTTAATTAAGATTCACAGAATGCATCAGAAGTGATTGAATAAGAAGAGAATTTTTTGAGATTCACTGAATTGTTGGATTCAAGAACCTTTTAGATATGGAAGCAATATCTTAATCATTCGGATATCAAATTCTGCCCATAAGAGAAACACATAGATACCACTTTCATCGTTGTATTACTATCAACAACAATCGAATAGTGCTGCGTGCATTCAGACGGTAGACCGTGTAGCAGACGGATACGCGCAGTTGCTCAGCGCAAGCCAGTATACCTATATCGCAAAAGAGTCGCTTTTTCGTTGCATCGTATGGCGGGTTGCATCGAATCTCGCTCCACGGGGCCATGTCGGTCAGCTGATCGCGCGCGATTTTACTCCTCAGACGAGCGTAAAGGAACTCCGTTCCAAAAAAGATCGTCAATGATTGGAATTTACTATTCGCTGTGTCCAAGTTGCTTGCGAGTGCCATCTAGAGGCTATGCCGCGCATTAGAGAATGGGGGCACAAGAACACGACCGAGAGATCACACTCACACACACACACACACACACTCACTTACACGCGAGTGTCGCGTCACCTTGTCGACCGATTGTCGACGACTCCGCATGCTATTCTTCTCTGCAGCCCAAAATTTTCCGCAAAATAGAAGTGACGTGAGCCCGTTGAAGACTCTGCAATAAGTTTGTAAGCTCTCAGTCAAGCTTACATATAACAAAAGTCGTAAGTATCACTGAATGCCCATAGAGTATGAATCTCTGCTCCTCAAGCAGTAGTTTGTTCTAACTAAAAAAACTACGCCCACGTTGTTTCAAAACATAAGTTGCTCATGTGACTGGATGAAAATTGGCGTAGAATATATAGATTCAAACAAACAACCATCGACAGGCAAGAACACATCATCTCTGCCGTCCACTTCAAGAAATGTCGTATGGCAGAAAAGTTGAAGCTGAGATATTCGACAAAACGTGTTTTTTTGCCGTAAAACCTTCAAAATCATCGGATTTCAAATTTTTTTTTTCCTCTTATACATATGACGAGCATGCGGATATGGTGGTATACTTTTTATCTCGTTATCATGCTTACTTTTTGAGATATTGGACATACGGTAATCACGCACATCAGCAATACTCCGTAAGAAAAGCGTATGTCCCTCCTGTCGGACATACGGTAGCGCCGCGATCGGCGAGTGGGGGTCAATACTCCGGAAGACTACCGTATAGCAGTCAGTGACTGCAGCCAAATCAACCCAAATCAGTCGTTGATCCAAATTTGGCTCAAATTCATGCCAGTATCGACTTCGACTCGATCGAATTGGGTAAGTTCAACGATATTAACGTAGATCATTTTTCCCTAATGGATTTTTGTCTATTGGGGATAAATTTGCCAGAAGTATTGTTTGGAAAGAATGTAAAATTCATCACTGATCAATCATAAATATCATTAATACCCAGATAATGCTCGTTTGCATTAGGATTGCAAATCAATGCCGCGATTCGCTTGTTTACTTTAACGATCAGACTCTAAACACGCGCGACGAGCACCATCATCTCACTGTCGCTGAAAATTCTCTAAACTGACTCGATCAACGTGTTATTTACTGACATACGGTAGCTCTCATGAGCAGAATACTCCGCAAGAAAGCCGTATGTCTGCGCCATCCATGACATACGGTCGGGCGGAGGATCAGCTTCGTTTCGTGGCCACCGAATACTCCGGAAGAATGTCGTATGTCTGTAATTAATTTTGACACTCGATCGATATGATCGGATATCGTATTTATCAGTCGCGGGAATTTCAAATTATGAAGATATAATTTTTTCGGTCTTTGCGAGTTAAAGTCAGCAGATATTGCTGACGTTTTTGGCATCAATCGAGAATGGATTTTACTCAACTCTCGATCAATGCACCTTTAGAGCCTCGTATGGTTCCGAGGATGCATCTAAAGGATTTTGATGGAATTTTAGATGCATCCTCGGAACCATACGAGGCTCTAAAGGTGCATTGATCGAGAGTTGAGTAAAATCCATTCTCGATTGATGCCAAAAACGTCAGCAATATCTGCTGACTTTAACTCGCAAAGACCGAAAAAATTATTTCTTCATAATTTGAAATTCCCGCGAGTGATAAATACGATATCCGATCATATCGATCGAGTGTCAAAATTAATTACATATATCTCCGGCAGAAGGCCGAAGAGCTGCCAAAGTAAAAATGTTGAGAAATCAAATGGAAATAGCGGGTTAAAATGACCTTTCTCGCAAGCGCTTAACGAGGATGAACTTTCGTATATAAGAGCGTCCAAACCATCGAACATTCGGCCACTTGAGCCGCGTGTCAGTGGTGAACTTTCATTGCTCTTCCACCACTTTGAAAAGCCCGAGCAATGAGAGAAGGGCGAAACACGCATAACATCAGCGTAGAATTCAAATTTTTTAAAAAGTTTCTCATTTCTCATCTTTACTTTTCATTCCTTTCCATCAAAATTCTTTAGATGCATCCTTGGAACCATACGAGGCTCTAAAGGTGCATTGATCGAGAGTTGAGTAAAATCCATTCTCGATTGATGCCAAAAACGTCAGCAATATCTGCTGACTTTAACTCGCAAAGACCGAAAAAATTATATCTTCATAATTTCAATGTCGTATGTCGTGCTATACGGTAGTCTTGCGGAGTATTGCCTGCTATACGGTAGTCATGGCAAGTATTACTCGCGATTCTGATTAACTGCTATACTGTTTTATTTTTCATCTCAGCAATGAAGTTTGATAGAGATTTCTAGTTTTCACTATAAAATCAGATTTAATTCATTCTATATGAAGATATTTTTATCTCATTTTCGCCAAAATCTGCCATACAACATTTCTTAAAGTGGACGGCAGAGCAGCTGTTGTCAGCTGTCGCGGCTCGGCGGCTCGCGATCCTGGGTGATCCCACCCGCCCGTCGCTGGCCCCCGTTTTTTCGTGTCTTATTTGGCCACCGCGAGCGCTCCAGTCAGAATTTTTCCCGCGAAATATAGGTGGACACAGCGAATATCAAAGGAGTGAAAGATAAAAAATGATGACGTACTTATCACGTGTCTGTACATGCGTTCTCAGTTAGTACAGACGGACGTATGTTAGACACAGGTGAAATACAGAACACAATCAGTTCAAAGTCACGGAATTTGATGAGCTTACAAGTATTGAAGAATAAGATGATAGAATTCAGTCCTTTGATTGACTTAATTAAGAAGATCAAATTATTCTTGCAACCGGTGACTTGTAGGGAAAAGGTACCCACACTTCCAAATTTTCAATGAGCTGTAACTTTCTATAGCTGAGCGAGTATGGCGACCGAGGAGATCAGTCTAGTTCTTTCAGAATTTGTAGAAAAATTTTTCGGATGTGTGAATCCATCGCCTTCCGTTCTATCTTCTTTGGTTCATTCCATATGAATAATCCACAAATTCGACCAATTGTTGACAGAGAAAATATAGGAAAATTGGATTCATTCTAGAATTTGTCGGAAATTTTATTCCTGGTGATTGTGCGCACTCAGTTTTGCACCAATCTCAGTAAAATTCATTCCCGGCTTTGCAAAGAAATCCCCCCGCACGTAACAGTTCCATTGCATTCCATTCAAAGATAAGTGGTTAATCATCCATATTCTACCTGCCAATTGAACCGCAAGAAGGTGCGCAAATCTCATAAAAATCGTGCACACCGCTATGAAAAATGAGAGCCGACCTCAACATGGACACCTCCCAACTTTCCTTTATCCCGTTTTGTCCGAAAGCACAGACACGCTTAGTATCGTCTACACTCACCAGATATCGAATTCTCGCATTTGATTGTCTTCGCCTGCTTGCAAGACGGTTACAAGAACATCTTGTATTGTAACTCACAATAGCGATAGACATCGTTGATTGAAAAATTCGAGAGGAAGAAAGTCAAGAATATCTATAAATTAGATTCATTCCTAAAATACTCTGATCGGCTTGGATGCCAAATTCCACACGGAGCTATAAAATAATCCTTACCTGGAACGGGTGAGCTTTCATCGGCATGGATCATCTCAATCAATTGGGCAGTTTTAGATCCCGGCGCAGCACACATATCGAGTACCTGGAATTGAGATTATGCCAAGATTAATTCCACATCACCCAGGCAAAAGCTTAACATTTCATGATCAAGAATGATGGTTTCCTTGAGCTTGGCCTGACTAGAATGAGCAACGAGACCAAATCCACCAGCTATTCTCTATTTTACTTAAAAGCAGTTCCCTGGAAATTTCGAGATTATATATACCCTTTGTGCAAATGAATCAACAATTCGAATCGATTCCCACCACAAGATCCACGTACAGTAGAACCTTGAATAGCGGACACCTTGGGATAGCGGACACCTCGATACAGCGGACAATTTTCGACGCTCGGTTTCATTCTCATTGGCTCTTGGGGGACTAAACCCTTGGAATAGCGGACACTTACAATAGCGGACGATTTTTCCTGACAAGATATTTCAATCCCGTGTAATTTTACCTCGCAATAGCAGACACTCAACTTTCCCGTCCCAAATTCGAGTCAATCTCAAACATCGAGATTATAAGTATTTTCTCTTCAAACATCCAATGATTCAAATGTATTCGACGATGTAACTGAGCAAATCCATAATGATATGAGCGAGTTGAATGAGCTACTGACTGGATTCGGATATCCAGCTGACCGGTATGTGAATATTGACAGCGCTTTGCCCATTGAAAGTACATCAAAAAGTATACAAGAGATAATTGAAAAGCAGATATCGCAAGAGAACGACAATGAGTCGGAAGATGAGAACACGCAAGAAATTTCTGATGATGTCCCTATTTCCCATGCTGATGTGCAAAAATGTTTATCTACTTTGAAAACTTTTTTTGCCAAGAATGATTCATTGTCTTCTTTGTCAAAAATTTCAGAGATTGAATAGTAGTATGAAAACGACATTGTATGTGAACGAACGAAGCAAACATCTATATCTGAGTACTTATCTAAAAAATAATCATAAGTGTGTCTATAATTTCATTCTTTCGAGACGTATGCTTCTATGTTAACTGACTCCAGATGACTCTGGTGAGGATGAAACACGCGTGCGAAGGTTTTACGAATTTTAGTTGAATTAATATATGAAAATTAACATGATTGACTCAAAATTACCAAGACCCTTGGGATAGCGGACACCTCGCAATAGCGGACACTTTTCGTGGCACACAAGGTGTCCGCTATTGCGAGCTTCTACTGTATTACCATTTGACGACGGTACAATCTCAATTCTATGAAGAATGTCGCATTACGATCGATATGACACCCCATGGTGAAGCATTCGGCTAAGAAGATATTCCACAAGAGTCTCGACGCCTAACAACGCTTGATAAAAGTTCATTTCTCAATCAACGAAATCTCAAGGTCTTTACCAATTTCTCAAGGGTTGAGTTCTGCGCATTAAGACGTTTGTTGGTTGGTCGGAAAAAGCGTGAGTTTGGGCTCTAGTGCCGTTACCCTACTTTTGCGATGCACAGGAAAGATGAAAATTCGAACGCTTGACTCCCTACACAGTTGGACTGTATTTCTATGACCAATTGCAAGACAAGTTTTTCTTCACTTGCATGAGGCTCTTATGTACCTGGTGAGGAACAATTTTGGAGAGATTTCACAAATGATTGGAGATCACCTTTCAATGACCTAACCTACGTGTTGACTTCGCATCCAGGGATTCAAACATGCTGTAGGAGCATGAATATCGTTAAGTGTCTGAGAGTCCGTTTCGTCTGAGTATTCCTCAGTATGTATATTTTCTGAGATTCTTCGCATTTGATTGCTGTGACCTCACATTTTTGGGCCTGCTTCAAAATCTGATTGGCATGTGGGTGAGTCCAAGAAACTTCAACGTTTGAGTAAGAAAAGTTCAATTTTTTTAGTTTCAGACACATCATCAACGTCTGACAGCATATTAAAGAGCGAATCAGAGATAGGAGAATATGCGCATATTTCATTTTTTTGCCGAGCTAAACGAATGAGAGATCAGTCACGAATCTAAGCAATAGATCCCGAAGTATCAACTTGATACCGACCTTCCAAAACTTTTGTACCAATCAAGATATGTAAACAATTTTCGATGAATTAATTAACAATGAATCTTCGTGTAACGTCATTCTGGCGATGTTTTCCTCGAAATAGCTTGGATAGGAATTCCGAGTTGGTCACGGTATTCGTGAATATTTCTTCCATTCAAGTATGAGGTTCATTTTTTGATTTATTCTACACAACGGATCGGGAAGGTGACGAAGTATTAAATGCGTGATCACGGGGAATATCGATTGAAAATGTTTGAGAATGCCTTTGGAACATTTTCCAAGATGAATAGAAGTGATCGGTCGGGGATTTTTGAAATAATCACCATTTTTGTAGATTCGCCACCTACGCCTTCAATTTCACGAGATAGTCCTCTGCAGCGCTCCACATTCTATCTCTACAGTCAGTTTTTGCCCTCAAATTTGCCCGCTACATGATATACGCTGACGATACCCGGATTTATGTGCATTGCTTTCCCAACTGCATATTAGATGGTATTCAAAAGCTCTCCACTGATGCACTCTCTATAGCTGGGTGGGCGGTTGACCACGAACTTTCTCTAAATTTCGACAAATCTGTGGTGATGATTCTCGGCAGTGCAGCATACCTTCGAGATATCGATATTGCCCTACTTCCGAAAATCAGAATCGGAAATAGCGAGCTTCCATATGTGGCGAAATGCAAAAACTTGGGTCTGCTAATATCTCCTGATCTCTCATGGAAACTACAAGTTAAAGCCACGATCATGAAAGAGCACCGATCTCTCAGATCCCTGAAATTTCATAAGCACTCCCTTTCACGAAATCTCCGCAAGAACCTAGTAGAATCTCTCATCTTCCCAATTTTTGATTACGGTAGTATCATATACAATGATGTAACGGCAGGCGAAGATTTTCTGCTACAGAGGGCTCTCAATGCTTGTGTGAGATTCGTAATCGGCAACATCCCCTTTAGAGGTCACGTAACCCCACATCGAATCGCACTAGGCTGGCTATCCACAGCGAGGAGAAGAAAATTCCTTCTTGGATCCTTAGCCTTCAATATCGTAGCAAACAAAAACCCAAGCTACATCACAAGACATTTTTCTTTGCTAGACGATAACCCGGACATTAGACGTTCTGAGAGAAACACCCGTAAACCCTTCCTCGTCTCCACACCTAGGACCGAATCCTTGAAAAATTCGTTTCATTATCAAGCTTCCGAAATCCTGAACTCCATCCCGCACATTCCCCATGAGCACAGACACTCAACGCTTTTCAAGTCACAGCTTTTTGCTAAACTCATGGGGGAAGATGAATCAGACTGGAAGACGCGTGTTGCCGTCGAAGGAATAAGGTGACCTTAAGCTCACCAAGCCAACCACCCTATACTGTATTATTGCTATACTTTTCTATAAGACACTTGAGTTTCACTTTTGATATAAATTGTTAAGTATTCTTTGAAACATTCCTTGTACTATATATAGATATACATATATATTTATTTATTCAATTCCTTCTAATCATAGGTGCTTTTCACGAGTATTTCAAATGTTCTTCTATTTATCCAGTTTCCAAGCCACTGTTATTCATCCTTTTTCTCACGCTTCCTCTCACTACCGAGAGTTATTCTCGCCCATTTTGTTATTTGTTAGGTCCATCTGTTACAAAATTGCTCCTCCACTTACTTTTGAAATTATTTTGAATTTTAGTTTATAAGTTTATATGCATTTGTATGATTCTTTTGGGTCAGATGGGGTAGTACCCCGTGACTGAAATAAACACTAATCTAATCTACAGTCACGATACTTCTCTGAAATGAGTTAATGAAATATTCTCACTTTGGTATGACCCAAGTTTCCAGATTATATGGCCAGAATCCCTCAGAGTTAAAACTGTAGTGATGGGAAATCGAGATTAAGCAAGAAGATACACTTTCCCTTCACCAAAAATCTCTCGAGAAGAATGAGTTTTTCCTATTCGTTCAAGTTCCTCCAGCTTTCGAACATTTGAGAGAAAATTTGCAGCAGGAGCACGGTGCGAATCCCAAGATTTTCCCCTCAATGTCACGCAAGTCACTTATTCAAATTCCATTGAACGTAATGGGCATAATTTGCACCCGCGCCGCACTACGGGGAACCGGGGTAATTTTGATAGAAATTAGCTATTATCTCAAGAACGGAGTGACCTTATCTGATGATTCAAAATGGTAATTATAGTTTGAAGCCTCTGGAATTGAGATTATATACTGAGAAAGGGTTTCGTGCAAATCCTCAATTAACAAATTTGGTTATAAACATATAAGCTGGAAATGCGTATTGCGTTGTTTGGCACTGAAACTCTGCCAAGAGTTGGAATTTGTTTATTGAGGATTTGCGCGAAACCCTTTCTCAGTATATAATCTCAATTCCAGAGGCTTCAAACTATAATTACCATTTTGAATCATCAGATAAGGTCACTCCGTTCTTGAGATAATAGCTAATTTCTATCAAAATTATTCCGGTTCCCCGTAGTGCGCCGGTGCCCACCCCGTGATCGCGTCCTCCCGGTCCCTCAATTCACGCGTCGCGCCCACACCGCGTATATTACTTCTTATACACGAGTGGAGCCTGCTCTTGAGAGACTAATCTCCACTTATTTTTCCAGGATAGAAATCGTGAGTGAATTATTTAATGAACCCTCTCAGCATATTTGATCCACATACAGGGCTTCAGGTTTCCACTAGAACACCGTGTCCCATCATTCGGTAGTGGAGCGTGGGAGGATCACGAATTTCGTTGAAAACACTAAGAAACGTGGTTCGGCTGAGCTCACAGTCTTGCATCTGAAAACAAGAACCGGAGTAGTTGGAAATTATTGAACGGATTTTATTGCGCGTTACGGCGAATTATATCCGCATCGTAGAACGCTCCAAGAGCAAAATTATCTGAAAGACCACGTCTTTCACACAAACGAAGACGCTTATTATGGAGCTAGAGCTTGGTATTTAGATAACAGTTATTTACGATACAAGGGACTTAAGAGCCTTATTATCACACGGCATGAAGTTGGCGCCCGAGCGCTTGCGCGAGGGTGCCAATCACGCCGTGTAATAATCAAGGCTCTTGGGTCCCGGGTATCGTACACTATTTTATAGCATCGAGTGACATAAGCCCGCCCTTTCTGTGGGTCATAACACACCCGAGCGCTTGCGCGAGGGTGGAGGTGGGTGGCTGCGGCGGGGGTAGGTGGGGGGGGGGGGGGGGGGGGTCGAGGGGCGGCAGCGCCCCTGACTGAAAAAAAGTTAAGAATCTGGTCCTTTAGAATAGATATCACACACCCGCGAGTAAACCCATCGAGTGATAATAAAGACGTTGATTGCATGGAGATAACACAACCCCTACACTAACAATAGGTCGTAACCAGAAACTCTTCACGCGCGCAAGCGCGCTGTCAAAATTTTATGAAAAATTTAACAACACATACATAATACAATGGCTGTTTCATGTGTTGTAAAATCAGATTATTCCTTTTGATTCAAGATTCGTGAATGGTGGTACGTACAGTAGCACGAGTTTATGCAATACCCTGTATAAAAAATGGAACACCATAACCTTCACTAAAACAGCGTTTACTCTGACGCTCTGGGCCCTACGGCAATTTTTCAACACGCACTCAAAAGATGAGAAACAAATCCATCAAATCATGTGTTCTGAAAATTATTTGAATTGAAATTTCTCGCTTTCAATCGACGCCCAAAATTCTAAAAATCTCCATTTTAATCTATCACCCTTCATTTCCATACAAACACCATGCTGTTGTAAAGATCCTTGGGAAATCTTCTAGCTCTTTTCAATATCTTCAAAATCATTTTTCACACATTGCTCTACGATTTCTCAAACCCGAGGTACAAGCGATCTCGCGAAAGGAGTTTTCTACGGGTTGAGGATATCGAAAGTATGGAGTCATGTGTTTTTTCTGAGTTGAAACGGGCGAGAGTCCTTTCGAGCAGTCTTTGGGATGAGTTTGAGTATAATAATTCAATAAAATTCGGAAAATCTTTCGTCAAAATCGTGGAGTATGACCGTTTTTGTATTTTTGATGCCTAATCACCCGTGCAAAACTCTCTTTGCGCGATCGCTTGTAACTCAGCTCTGAAAGATCGTAGAGCAATGTATAAAAAAAATTTTGAAGATATTGAGAAGAGCTACAAGATTTTTTAAGAATTTATTCAACAGCATGATTTGCATAGAATTGAAGGTTGGTTGATTAATATGTCGACCTTTACACTTTTGAGCGTCGATTATAAGCAAGAAATTTCAATTAAAATAATTTTCAGAACACATGATTTGATAGATTTGTTTCTCATCTTTTGAGTGCGTTCTGAAAAATTGCCGTAGACCCAAGGGCGTCGGAGTAATCGCTGTTGTAGTGAAGCTTTCTATGTTCCATTTTCTGCAGGGTACTATAAACTATGGACACAAACTTGTTTTGTAGATTTGGAGTTCAACGTTCCAAGTAATCGTAGGCTTGTTTAATGAGACCATTCTCAACGTTTGAAACCCCGAGATCTATCTCACTTAGACTTGCAGAAAGAAAGAGAGACTCGAGCGTTTCGAACAATCCAAATCGAATAAATTTTACAACTCCATGAATAAGTGCAAGTTGAACGCAGATTACGCAGAGTTATAATCAACTGTATAGGATCAGACTCTCGTGCACTCCCATTCAGTTTCCCTCGATTTTTGAATAAAGTGAAGTCTCGGACTGCACAGGGTGCCTGAAATCCACGATCTTATAATGAGTATGAAAATAAGACGTGGCCTAAACCGCATCAAATTAGAGTTTAAGGTCTAAGTAGCTCGCGAATTTGGAAATCATAATATTTTTGGAACAATGATTGGGTTATTCATAATTGATTTGCTAATGGGCAATTCCTCACAAAACAGCCTTACGGCCACGTTTCGGATTTTATAATGAAATGTTGAAAGCTAAAAATTGAATTATAACCTGAAAAGGGATCCAAATCACACTCACTCGATCAATCTTTGGAAAAACGTTTTTGGACGTTAAGGCAAGTCCGGGGTGCCCGCAAAACCGTAACCAGACACGCACCGTCGTACTTTGAGGTTGCAGCTACATCCAATGATTCTGAGAGCGGTGTTATTGTTTATACGCTTTTATTGGTACTGAATGTGTTATTCAGATACTAGGCCACCTGTGGAATCTTATACCACGATACCATGCTAAGTTTCATGGCATTTCATTCATTAGGAATCGAGAGAAGCTTGAAGGCAATTTTTTGGTGGAACAGAGCGCGTCCGCGACTATTCCGATTTATTCCTCAATAACAAAACAGTTTTGGCCAAAATCAGATACTAGGTCATCTGGGGATTGGAATTTCCTGTCGAATGATCCCTCCCACGCCCGAAAATTTTGAATTTAGCTCGCAAAAATCTTGAACTAGTGAGAGCACCGAGCACTATAACTTGCTCACCGAGCCAAAGAACTACGATTTTCTGGAGATATAGAATGAATCCCCGGGTGTGGAACAACTTATTCGATGGGAAATATCATGGTGTTTCAGTTGCCATATCTCGTTTGGGTCGGAAATGTGAGGTTGAAATACTATGAGGCAAAAAAATGGTTCATAATCTCCCATCGCACATGCAGTACGACCAAAACGCCATCTATCGGGCAAAATATACGGACTTCAGCATCGTGATTCGCCTACTCTCACGAGTTTGAAATTCGGCAGCAAAAATAGCTGCGAAAAAAGTTTACAGAATGGAATCCATATACAGTAGAACTTGGTTATAACGAGCTCGGTTATAACGAGAACTCGGTTATAACGAGCAAATTTTAAAAATTTGGTTGGTTTCTGTACTAAGTAAATGGAAACAGCCTCGGTTATAACGACCTCGGTTATAACGAGACCTCGGCTATAGCGAGCGAAAATTCTGCCAAAATTTAGATTTGGACCTCTGCTATAGCGAGCAAATACGATGTCAACACTACGCGATGGTAAATTTGAGAGCTTGTCACTAGCTGTAAACATGCAACATCATATTAGAACCAGTACACTCGACACGAGCAACATGAGCACTAATAAACGGAAAGCTTTTACGATAAAAGAGAAAGTTGAAATAATTGGAGCATTGGAGCAGGGACGGAAAAATGTTGAATTGTGTAATGCCTACGGCGTGAGCAGTTCAACGATCTCAACAATATTAGAGAACAAGCAGCAAATTTTGCAGATTTTTGAAAGAGGCGGCCAAAGAGTGAAAAAAAACGAACATGTGATGATCCAGAAATAGATGCCGCTTTGTTCAAGTGGTTTAAACTACAGAGAGATCAAAACATCCCGATCAATGGTCCAATTCTGAAGTTACAAGCTGAAAAGTTTGCCTCTGAACTGAAGATTTACTTCTTCTGTTGTACTCCTGCCTGGATTGATCGTTTCAAGGCTAGACATAGAATTGTTCTCGCTAAAGTTGCAGGTGAAGCTAATAGTGTAGATTTTTCAACTGTTGATGAGTGGATAAACTGCGAGTGGAACGAGCTTAGGGAAAGATATAAAGGAGAAGATGTGTGGAATCTGGACGAGTGTGCTCTGTTTTATAATCTTATGCCCGATAAAACGTTACATGTTGCGGGTGAGAAATGTGTCGGCGGTAAGCTTCCGAAAGATCGAGTGACAGTTTTGGTTGAGGCAAACCTAACTGGCACAGAGAAGAGGAAATTGTTTGTCATCGGCAAATCTAATAATCCCAGATGTTTCAAGAATATGAAGAAACTCCCTGTAGATTATGATGCCAATAAAACAGCGTGGATGACTTCACCTATCTTCATAGCAGAAATGCGAAAGTGGGATGCAGAGCTCAGAAAACAAAAACGAAAGATCTTAGTTCTGGTGGATAACTGTCCTGCTCATTGCCGAATTGAAAACTTGACTAATATTGAATTAATTCTTTTCCCGCCACAAGTTACTTCAGTTTTGCAACCCATGGATCAAGGAGTCATAAGGAGCTTCAAATCTCACTATAGGAGATTAGTCTTAAAATTCATCGATAATCGCGAAAAAGGCATTTTTGATAAGAAAATTTCTTTACTCCAAGCCGTATTGTTCATGGCCGAGGCTTGGAATGCTGTCACAACGGAAACAATTCGCAACTGCTTCAAAAAAGCAAGGATAAGCTTCGAAGGTATGAGATACATTATTCTTCCACTGGATTCATCGTCAAAGTTGTTACTTATCCTCATAATCATAATTCAAGCAGTTGATGAAGATATTATCGCCGAGGAATTTGAAGAGCCTCTGTCAAGCTGGATTACTTCAAATGCTATGGATGTAAACATACTCGGCATCGATGATTATGTTGGTATTGATGATCAGCTGACTGTCGCGGCTATACCATCTGAGTCTGACATCGTCGATCAAATTCGTCAGAATCAAGAGGCTTTCGAAGAATCTGATGAAGATGATACACAAGAAGGGATTCCGCCGTGTCCCGTTTCACATAGGATTTGCTCAAGTATTGGACATGAAATGTTGCATGTGACGAATGTTCACTTATCAAACAACATGATGTAGATTCTATGCATTATCACAGAATTCATATGGTTTATGACATTTCATCTAGGTGGAAGAGATACCCATGAGTGCGAGTGCCAGTATTATCATCTTGCTTTTGCTTTCATGGTGAGAAAGAGAGGAGGTGGGCAATAGCAGGTGGGACTATTTCTAAATGTTCATGCTTCGCACGATTGAGCCAGTCGTCACAGTCCCGTGACATGAGATGGCTAAAAAGCTTCCCTTTGAATTGTTCATGAGTGGAATCTTCAAAATCGGTGTAGGGTAATTTGTTCATGGGCTTAGATGATGTCAACGTGAACGATTGATTCAAAGCCTCAGTTCGTGGAGCACGGTAGGATAGAGTAGCTTTCTCATTTCCACTGAATTGTCTCAGTGATGTCACATCAGCCGTGAGGCAAAATCTGTGGCGAAGGTATTCAGGCAAGCCATGATCAATGACTGAGAAGGCTGATGGGCCCAGTAAGTACTCCCCGCGACTTTGAGCAGAGAGCCATCCAAGAGCAATTCTGTACGGGGTGACATGCAATCGCCACGGTATATTACCGTAGACAAATCGAACGCAGGCATTTTGAAGACGCTGTAGTTTCAGAATTTGACTTTTTGTCAGTCCAGTGAGTAGGGGTGCAGCATAATCAAAAATTGGCAGTACCAGACTCTGGACAAGGTGTTTTCGCAGTTCACGTGACAGTGAGTGCCGCAAGGCACGAAGTGAGTAAAAGGAGCCGTGAATTCTTTTCGATATCTCTCTTACTTGAAGATTCCAGTCTAGACTTGGTGTTATATGGAGTCCTGAAGCTTTCATACTGTTTGAAAGGGGAATTGACGTGCCCATAACATTGAGACTTGGAATTTGGTTAAAGTTAATCATGGAGATATATTATTCACTTCCTAGTATCATAACAGTGGTTTTGGCTGGGTTGAGCTTAGGACCGTTACTTGTAGCCCACGCAGCATCAGCATTAGCGTCTTGATTGATCAGAGCAAGTTTGTCAACCAACTCTGTCAACCAACTTTGTCAGCATATATCATATGGAAGGTGTGCCGGAGAGCTTTGGGGAGATCATTGATAAATATGAGAAATAGCAAAGGTCCTAGTACGCTCCCCTATGGAACTCCTGCATTGATGGGAAGCCAGTCAGTGGTCATGGTGGAATACCAATAGTCGTCTCCTTTCACGTGCGACTCAGTTGTCGAAATTTGAAGTCGAATGATCAATGCGCGAGATAACTTCGTGATGTGAAACACCAGCGCTCATACGATGTTTGTGTCAGTAAATTACTATGAGGTAAGTATGCCTGATATGCCCCTATGCTACTCCTCGAATGTACGCTCCCGCACATTGTGACACTCATCTTTTTCATGTTTGTTACGTTGAAATATGATCTCGAATATGAGAAAATGGACGTTGAGGACCAATTCAAAATGGCTTGCGCGTTTTTGAAGATGAAACCTTCACCGTCGGTGGGGACCTTGGCCCCGGAGAAAAATGTTGCTCGATGCGAACATCGAAATCCGTGTGATTCTTACGGCGCGTAAGTAAGCTGCCGCGTAAATGCCGTGTTTCGCCGTCTGAAGGCCGTAAATACGTGTGTAAGCGAGGGCAGACAAGCAAATCAAAGCAGCCGGGCCGAGCGTCGAACGTGGCCAAGCGCGGCCCGGCATCAGCTAAATGTATTCAATGATAATGTTTTTGAGCAGGAGTTAACTTAGCGCGGAGTGTAATTTTTCAAGACCGATTTGCTGTTCTGTTTCAATAGTTGTCTACTGCTCTTTGCACACGCAATGAATGGAATCTTGTCTAGATGCCTGAGTCACTCATCTACCCTTATCAGCTGGTACCATAGCCTTATCTTACAAAATGTGTGCATGAGTGGTTGTGGTGAGTGGTGCTGGTTGATTGAAGTTATTTAGAAGTGTAGTGAGATGTTTTCTCCTGATATAATTTCGTGTTACTTCGGAACGACATATATCTAACCCTTGGATTCAAGTAGTCAATAACAGCCAATGGTACTTCCTCGACAATGTATTGAGTATATCATCCGAATAGTCAGATGTGTACTTCCAGTTCCCACCCAACAAGCTACAGTATGAGATTTCAATTACTCGGTTTAGATTTGTCTTCTTCAACTATCTGTTATCACAACAATTAATGCCCAGAAATTTAAATGTACGGATTCAAATCCTTTTCTGAGTTACAGTGTGGATATGTCATTGGTTGTTCAGCTAAAGGATTCGATACTGTGTCTGAGATCTTGTAGGAACTATCCCTGACCATTCAGGAGCATGAGTTCAACATGAACACATTCAATGCAAGAGTCTTAACTATCATTACCAGACACGCCAACATGCAGTTGGAGTTACACATTGACTCCGTGCATCTGGAATCTCAGGAATACCTTGCAAAACAACTCAGTTCGGAATCTCAAGTTGAATACATTGCTCATCAAATGTGAGCTGAAAGTTTTCATGAATGATTGAGTGCACAGTGTTGATAAAAGTTTACAAGTTTGAAGTTTTTGACAATGAATTTACCAAACTTTTCAGGGAACGAAACTTGGAAAATGCATTTACTTTTCTCAAATTTGCAGCGCTGCATAATTGCAATCTTTGCATCTAAATCCTTGATGAGAAGTACGTTAACTCTTAGTAAAGTTGTACACTGATTCCTCGCATCTGAGAAATTCATCAGCGATGTAGTGCATCCAATGCAAGCTCAGAGTTTTCATAAATTTCCAAGCCTAAGTTTCTTAAGTTGACAGTTCTTGTGAACGGATTCACTAATTTTGGAGTGATTTTCCAAAGCTCTACAGATGGAATTCAGAATTTTCCAAACTCGAACAATAGATCCAACTTTCCCAGTATGAAGTATTGCATGATCTCTAGTAATCTATTTCATCAATGAAGATACCATACACTGAGGAAAAGAAAAGTACGGAGTGCCGGATGCAAAAATTGATTGCTAGCCGAATTCAAGCTCATCTTGCTGAAAAGACCGCAAAGTGCCTAATTTGCCCCGTGGTCTTAATCGAACCCGTACTTCGTTCCATCAAAATCCATTATTTCAATCCATGAAATTCACAGAAAGTCGACAAGAGCTACAAAATGAAGTGAGGTGCGTCTCATTTGGAGGTCCAGGAGCCAACATATTGCAATTCTACGGGAAAATCGTATAATCACATAGAAATGGGACTCTGATACACGCGGGGGCATATTAGGAACGCACTGTCAAGAAGTAGCAAAAAATTACCTTCTGCGAGAATTGAGAAAGAGAGATTAGGGAGCTATGGAACGTCCTGAAGAACATTGAGAAAAATCGAGATGAGCCATGATTTGGAGCAGAACAAAAGAAGTGGGGGCATTCTAGGCACTCTTACCTCCATCAATGATGAATATTGAATCATGCGAAATCAGTCCCCTTATCAGAGCCAATTTGATTTGCGCCGTTTACAATCCACTGGATAACATAAAAAATACGAGTCAACTCGAACTTGAATTCCTGAGCTTGAACTACTTGATTCGATGGTGCCCCGAGCCCTTTTGGTCATTGTCGACAATGCCCGGCTCTATTGGGGATCGTCGACAATGCCCAATTTTGGATATTGCTCGTATCATATATGAGGAAATCCCAGAAACTTTTGACTTTTGCTGTCACTCCACCATCATTTGGGCTGTGTCACGTGTAATGAGGCCTAACCAATCAATTTTTCTTTGTTTGGATGTCCTAAAAGTGGACACTAAATTCGAAGTGGATTGGTGGATGTGGATAGATACTAGGCTGCTCAAGTGCGAGAAAATAATCGAAAATCGACAGAATGACGTGTCACTCGGCCCACTTCTCAAAATTCGTTAAGCTCTCATGGTTTTAGCGTACCCCAGCAGCTTCTGTAACTTTGCAGTCATATTTCTTATAATCCAAAGTTATGATTTTTTTCTTCCAGGGAGATGTACATTGATGTACTCAGCCGTGAAACGCATGGGACGGTCTGTCACTGCATTTCGATGAAAAATCATTAGTCCTGTTCTTAGGCTGATACACTTTTTAGAGTATTCTAGAGGAACTCCCCGATAAACTCATTGTGTTACTCGCGCAAAAACGAAGAAATCGACCTATTGCAGGTCCATGTACATTAGGGTGGTCCTTATTTCCCAAGTTTCACAGATCCTTTCCCCCCCCCTCTGGATACCTTCTTTGAGCCGAAAAAACATGGGGAAAATTTTCCCCGAGCCCCTAGAGAGTGATTCAATAGTGCCTCAAAGAGCATCTTGCTTTAAAACTCAAGTAAAAAATAACGCTTTTTGTGATTTTTCTGTCCCTATGTTCGAGCTCTTGAAACTTAGTGTTTCTTCGCAAATGTAAAAGTGGGGATACATGTTCCCACGTAAAATTTGATGCTGAATCGAAGTTCATCGTGACATTTGAACTAGGATGCCACCCAATACTCGTAAATTGCGTTTTCCGACGCGGAAAACATTTTTAGCGCGACTTTTTCATCTCATTCGAGTGTCTTAGGCGTCACTTACTCCCTCAAGATTAATCTAAACAACCTATTTCCATGTAGAAAGAGACGCTGAATTGCAATCCATCGTTATTTCCTAGGTATAATGTGGCCCAACGTGAGAAAAATGCGTTTTTCCACCGAGAAAGCACCTAAAGCGAGTCTTTCACGCCCGAATCGAGTGTCTCAGGCGTCACTCACTCTCTCGAGATCGATACGAATGACCTAATTTCATGTAAAAAACACGCTGAATTAGAATTCATCCGTATTTCTTGGGTATAATGTCGCCTAACGTGAGAAAAATGCGTTTTTCCACCGAGAAAGTACCTTAAGCGAGTCTTCCACGCCCGAATCGAGTGTCTCGGGCGTCACTCACTCTCTCGGGATCAATACGAACGACCTAATTTCATGTAAAAAAACACGCTGCATTGGAATCCATCTCCAATTACCAGGTATAATGTCGCCTAATGTGAGAAAAATGTGTTTTTCTAGCAAGGAAGCACCCTAAGCTCATCTTTTACGCGGGAATCGAGTGTCTCAGGCGTCACTCACTCTCTCGAGATTGATCTAAACGACCTGATTTTATGGAAAAATCTACGCTGAATCAAAATTCATCGTTATTTTTCGGGTACAACGACGCTTAACGTGAAAAAATCCGTTTTTCCTCCAGAATGCACCGAAATCCTCGAAAGATGACGAATTCCTGGGTAAAATTCATAAAAAGTCTGGAATCAACCAAGTCAATTTGAGAGACAGCTCAAAGTCCCTACGAACCATTGTGATTCTTAAAGAACTCAGTCATCATTCTCCACCAGAACATTTTGACACTCGACACAAATAAGGATATCATGAGTCAAAAGGATTTACATCTCAGGCATCTATTGGAAAAAAAAATTTAGGATATCTGATTCGGATGGGATAGTCGATACTCTTTATCACGCTTTGACTAGGGAGATGCATTTATAAACAAGAGTGGAGATATCGAGTGCCTCAAGTTAACAACATAACACGAATCCTCGACTCATAAACTTATGAAGATCTTTCCTCTTCGATCCTCATCTTTTTCAGAAGGTCATCTTACTTGCATCTGGATACTGTCTTTTATCCCTTGTTAAACTTAGCTGTATAAAATGTAACTGGGTTTTTGATCGTCTGATCGTATGAACTTTCGTATATAAGGGCGTTCAAACCATCGAACATTCGGCCACTTGAGCCGCGTGTCAGTGGTAAACTCTCATTGCTCTTCCACCACTTTAAAAAGCCCGAGCAATGAGAGAAGGGCGAAACACGCACAATATCAGCGTAGAATCAAAATTTTTCATCATGTTCCTCATTTCTCATCTTTACTTTTCATTCCTTTCCATCAAAATCCTTTAGATGCATCCTCGGAACCATACGAGGCTCTAAAGGTGCATTGATCGAGAGTGGAAAAAATCCATTCTCGATTGATGCTGAAAAATTCAGCAAAATTTGCTAACTTTAACTCGCAAAGACCGATAAAATTACATCTTCATAATTTGAAATTCCCGCGAATGATAAATACGATATCCGATCATATCGATCGAGTGTCAAAATTAATTACATATATCTCCGGCAGAAGGCCGAAGAGCTGCCAAAGTAAAAATGTTGAGAAATCAAATGGAAATAGCGGGTTAAATTGACCTTTCTCGCAAGCGCATAACGAAGATGAACTTTCGTATATAAGGGCGTTCAAACCATCGAACATTCGGCCACTTGAGCCGCGTGTCAGTGGTAAACTCTCATTGCTCTTCCACCACTTTGAAAAGCCCGAGCAATGAGAGAAGGGCGAAACACGCACAATATCAGCGTAGAATCAAAATTTTCCATCATGTTTCTCATTTCTCATCTTTACTTTTCATTCCTTTCCATCAAAATCCTTTAGATGTATCCTCGGAACCATACGAGGCTCTAAAGGTGCATTGATCGAGAGTGGAAAAAATCCATTCTCGATTGATGCTAAAAAATTCAGCAAAATTTGCTGACTTTAACTCGCAAAGACCGATAAAATTACATCTTCATAATTTGAAATTCCCGCGAGTGATAAATACGATATCCGATCATATCGATCGAGTGTCAAAATTAATTACTCTTTTGTATAGTCAGATTCGACATGAAATCAGACTTGAAAGTACACCAGAAAGTAATTTAGGGAATCATTGTGATTCCAGAATCTCGATCGGTTCCCCAGGGACCTACTTATTCGCAACTCACTAAAATTTCATGACAGCCTGACGTTGCTCGTCGTTAACTGCCAAAACGACCGACGTGAATCGACGCTGACAAAAGGCTGGGAGCACGGCCTGGACTACTGGAGCGGCCATAGGATCCCATTTTCACATAAAATGCTAGGATTGCGAAGCGTGTAAGGTTTGGTTCGATGACCGGCCGCAACGCACGAGCAAGGGGCGCTACAATCTTCGCGTGAGATAGGGACCTTACCCGTCAGGGTTGGGTTAGAGCGAGCCCGATTGATCTCTTTCTGGATTAGGCGGCCGGAGTGCATAGACGTTTTCGTACGAGATACTTTTATCTCGCGCTGATTGGAGGTGATTTCAACAAGACGCCATTGACGAATTCGATTCAGCCTAGATCTTCATACGACAGTGAGCGCCTTTAAGAATGGTTGTGAAGAGAGTTTGTCACGAATCCCGAAAATCCCATATGAGGCCAAGTGAGACAGTTTCTCGATTTTGGCAGGAACTCTCTCTTAGGTCTCTTTACAGGGACCAATTTCACGGCAGAAATGATGGCGAACTCTGATTTGGCATGGATTTGGAACGTTCTGACCATTCCTACGCAAGACAGTGACTGCTGAGACCCTCGAATCAAACGGAAGAGACATTTTGGTCAATTCACATTAGTCTCGAGAGAGTGGGTGACGCCTAAGACACTCAATTCGGGGGTGGAAGATGCGCTTAGGATGCTTTCTGGGTGGATAAACGCATTTGTTCCACGTTAGGCATCGTTGTTACTGAGAAATGATGATGAATTTCGATTCAACGTGGTTCTTTACATGGGATCAGGCCATTAAGATCAATCTCGAGGAAGTGAGTGAAGCCTGAGACACTCGATTCCCGCGTGATGGACGCGCTTAGGGTGCTTTCTCAGTGGAAAAACGGATTTTTCTCACGTTAGGTGACATTATACCTGGTAAATACAATGGATTCCAATCCAGCGGGTTTTTTCACATGGAATTAGGTGGTTTAGATTAATCTTGAGAGAGTGAGTGACGCCTGAGACACTCGATTCGGGCGTGAAAGACTCGCTCAAGGTACTTCCTCGATGGTAAAATGCATTTTTCTCACGTTAGGCGACATTATACCTAGGAAATAAGGATGAGTTCCAATTCAGCGTGTTTTTTTTTACATGAAATTAGGTCGTTCGTATTGATCTCGAGAGAGTGAGTGACGCCTGAGACACTCGATTCGGGCGTGAAAGACTCGCTTAAGGTGCTTTCTCGGTGGAAAAACGCATTTTTCTCACGTTGGGCCACATTATACCTAGGAAATAACGATGGACTCCAATTCAACGTCTTTTTTTACATGAAAATAGGTGGTTTAGATTTATCTTGAGGGAGTAAGTGACGCCTGAGACACTCGAATGAGATGAAAAGTCGCGCTAAAAATGTTTTCCGCGTCGGAAAACGCAATTTACGAGTATTGGGTGGCATCCTAGTTCAAATGTCACGATGAAATTCGATTCAGCATCAAATTTTACGTGGGAACATGTATCCCTACTTTTACATTCGCGAAGAAACACTAAGTTCCAAGAGCTCGAACATAGGGACAGAAAAATCACAAAAAGCGTTATTTTTTACTTGAGTTTCGAAGCAAGATGCTCCTTGAGGCACTATTAAATCTCTATCTAGGGGCTCGGGGAAAATTTTCCCCATGTTTTTGCGGCTCAAAGAAGGTATCAAGAGGGGGGGGGGGGGAGAACGGATCTGTGAAACTTGGGAAATAAGGACCACCCTAATGTACATCAACGAGGAAATCAAGGAGCTGCGTTCAATCGGAATGAAATTAGTGTTACTCGTGGTATATTTACGCCGTTCTCGGCGGTGTAAACTTGCTGTAACCAACGGATGCAATCCAAAATACCAAGAAATAGTGGATTGATGATTCATCTACGATTTTCAATCTTAATTTCAAATAATAATTTCGAATTTGTCAAAAATTGTTCATTTTGCAATCGAGACCGTTAATACATTTCAATTTTCTATGTACGAATGAATGCTCCACGATTTCGTACGCCGACCGGGCGTACGGAACTATATACACATAAGGGGCCATCCATAAACTACGTAGGCGGACAGGGGGAAGTCAAAAATTCAATAAAAAGAACTACATTTGGACTACGGGAGGGAGAGGGGGGGTCATCGTCTTTGCTACGTAGACTCATATTTTTTAATTGCGCGCTCAACGAAGTGCCCGTGCTCCTGTCCCGCTCTCCACCTCTTTCTCTTTCTACCTATATATTATATGTTGAACCGTATCATCTGCCAGACTCAAGTGTGTGTGTGTGTGTGTGTGTGTGTGTGTGTGTGTGTGTGTGTGTGTGTGTGCGTGTTACGATTTTCATTATGGATCATGATCCAGGTGACGTGCCATATTCGTGATACGAATCTTCAAGATTTACAAATGATTGAAGCAATATTCGTGGCGAAGTGCAAGTGTAATTGTTATATAAGTTGCAGCATGAATAGTGATTTCTCTCGTTGTGTGTGATATAGTGGATCGACATGGAAGTTTCAAAGCCTTTATATACGACATTCTACGACACATACAGAGCTTTTATTCAGATGAACCTAAACAGGAATTACAGGATGGATGCAATAAACTGTGGCACTCCTTGAAATCAGACGAATCGTTCCCAGATAATGCACAGCGTAAGATAGATCAATGGGATAAGAGATAGTACATTACGCGTCGAGTGCTGGAAACATTTTTTCCTTCAGGGAACCAAGCTGGACGTGGGCGATGGCACCGTCCAGCTTGGTTTTCTCTAGGGAAAAATGTTTCCGCAAGAGACGCGTATGCAGTTTCATACGTCTGTACGCAGAAACAGCTTGTTTCCAGGCCTCCTCTTGTGTATCGTTTGAAGTTTCGAACTCAAACGTTTTGATACTTGTTCGTAATTCGGTTTCATACTTGAGCACGGTTGCTCAAGTATGAAACCCAATGCACTTGTAGATCCTGTCACGGTGGTCCTGAACCAAGTCTACCCTCCGCTGACGACAGCAAGTAGGATTCTTGTTGGATATGATTCGGCACATCTGTGGGATCACAACCTAGTAAGAATCAAAATCGCCACTTGGACCGTTTTTGAAAAAAGTCGGAAAAACGTGTTTTTTCGATGTTTTTCCCTTTTTCACCCTCAAAAACTCGAAAGGGACACATTTTATCGAAAAATATGTAGAGCAACTTTTTGTAGAACTTGAGACGATGAACAAAAAAGGTCTCCACACATTTTTCCATATAAGACCTCCTGTTCCTGTAATAAACGTATTTCGTCTGAGACTCGTATTTTATCTGTCATTTTTTATGGTTTCGACCCCATAACTCAAAGGGAACGCATTTTATCGAAAAAAGTGTACAGTGATTTCTTGTAGATCTTTGAAGAATAAATCAAGAAGGTCTCAACACATTTTTCGATACAAGGTTGTCCGTTCCCGTAATAAACGTATTTCCGCCTGAGACTCGTTTTAGAAACAGGAGGCCTTACATGAAAGAATATGTATATATATTTCTTGTTTATCCTTTAAAGATCTACAAATATTTAATGTACATATTTTTTGATGAAATGTGTTCGTTTCGAGTTATGGGGTCGAAACCGTGAAAAATGACAGATGAAATACGAGTCTCAGACGAAATACGTTTATTACAGGAACAGGAGGTCTTATATGGAAAAATGTGTGAAGACCTTTTTTGTTCATTGTTTCAAGTTCTACAAAAAGTTGCTCTACATATTTTTCGATAAAATGCGTTCCTTTCGAGTATTTGAGGGTGAAGAAGGGGAAATCATCGAAAAAAACACGTTTTTTCGCCTTTTTTCACAAACGGCCCAAGTGGCGATTTTGACTCTTAGTAGGTTGTGATCCCACAGATGTCCCAAACCATATCTAACAAGAATCCCACTTGCTGTCGTCAGCGGAGGATAGACTTGGTTCAGGACCACCGTGCTGTACCAGGTACTAAATGTTTTCCAAATTTATTTTGTAGGATCCTTCAACTTCGAATTCGAATGTTCCTCCAACTAATGCAGATAAACCGTCTACGTCTTTGGTTCGTTTTGATGGAATCAAATATTTATTATTTTTGGAAAAGCTACGTAGTTTTCTGGGGGAGGGGGGATCAGATGGGACAAAAAACTACGATTGACTACGGGGGAGGGGAGGGGGGGGGGGGGTCAAAAATAATTAAAAGCGGTCTACGTAGTTTATGGATGGCCCCTAAGCAATTAGAATGATTACTTTTCTCACGAAAACTAATCGAGCCCGGCTTGTACGCTCTGCAAGCGTACGACTAGGATTATCCGCTAATGGTAGTACTGGAATTAGGCATTCAAGAAATTATTATAACAATGCTTTGACCGTTTCGCTTTTCTCGCGGGTGAGTATAACAGAATTTTTCAGAGAACCATTATGAACTCACTCAAGTTAACGACCTGGTCCTTACGCTCACGAAGCGTGACAATTCCAGCAGTGTAACGCGGAACGTGTGTACGACACCGAACCCATCAATTCCAGGAAATGTTTACCACCTAGCTCATACGCTCGGGCCTGCGTACATTTCTATCAATGTAACGCGACTCTCACTTAACATCAATGTATTGCAATATTAGCTCGATTGTTCGTAAGCAACTTCTACTACGTGAACCGTACGTTCGAGCCCATGTACAATCATTGAGATGTCATGCGATTTTCACATGACAAGATAGTTGAATGTAAATTTCCAAGAATTGTTTATGATATTGCTCAAACGGCTCGCGACCGTAACTTTCCTGTAGTTGTAATGCCAGCTCGGCGTTACATCATTTTATGTCAAAAGCTGTGTCCTCGTGCCGTATATAAAGGGCGAGCGATCGGAGCAAAAGGACAGTGAATTTTCAGTTTTTAGCAAAAGGGCCGAGCGCGCAAGCTCCGGCCGTCGTCTTCGTTTTTTACCTTGTACGCGAGTGGGCCATCGGCCACCGTAGAGTCTTAGAAAAATGTCTCAACGTAACCCGTTTTCTTTACCAACCCAAGGCCCGGCGCCGCGCCGATGGTGCCGCGGACTTGTGATCGCTCGATGATCGTCGCCATAGCCTGGCCGACCTCATCACGTGAATCTTAATCAATCAACCGGGATGTGAGTGTGTTGTTTTATCACCTATTGTGCGAGGCCGAGGCCCTGATGTCCCGTATACATTGGTGTATAATCGATATAACTCTTCACCTTTCCCATTCACCCACATCCCAAGACCACCACCCCACCTGGGTGCACAGGTCAAGATAATAGTACCAGAAAACCATATCCACTTCGCTACGCTGAGACTCTAGCGTGTTTGAGAGTACCATCTGTTTGAATGGGGACAATTAAACATTTTATATGAACGAAGTCGTCATGAAACGTCCCATAAAATCTTTCAAAAAGTTCAAAAACACTCCAGATTTGTATAAGAATGACTAAGATCGTATTTAATATTCGCACCTTGTATGCCAGTGGATGATGGGATCTGGTCGGACTGAAACTCTCCAATATTTGGTGTGTTTTTACCACCTTTCGATAGGTGACAAGCCTCCACCATTACAATTGTAGGATCCAAATCATGAACTCTAAAAGTTGGGAATCTTTGACATCCATTCAAGTATTCTATAAGAGATCTCCGGCCGGCCAACCCCCGACGCTCACCCAATCAATGAAAATTTCGGACCGAATTTTTAAAAATTCCCAAGATGTGGGACAAGACTTTGTTCTGTAATTCGTTTAACGAATTTTTTCAGATGATCCACATGAGAGGTTTTGTTCTTGAAGCTCTCAAAGAAGTTGTATAAAAAATTTCAGAGATGTACACAGCGTTTTTCAGTATTTTCACTTTTAGGGGCCAGAAGTCGAAAGTTTCTGGGATTTCCTCATATATATTGAGTGTCGGAATTCGTGTGGAAAACGTCAGTGGGGTATTGATCAAGTTCTGTAATTTCATTGAGTGTTTTAAAAATTTTTTGTAATGCTTTCCATTACTCGTAATTTTTAATTCAGAAAGCCTTTTTAATCATTGAATTTTTAATGCTTCAAAGCGGGTGCCAACTTTGCGCGCGTGATGATTTTCCATCAACCATTGTATGGAAAACAACTGTTTGTTGTGGAAAAATGAGTTTAATCACATCTAGGTTGAGGTGGGGTACATATCATCCTTCGATGAAGTGTAATAAATGCATCACTGTTTCGCGGTGATAGCGGTGACGAAAGTGATCGATAGTGCGCGAGTGGTTATGCCATTGAACTAATCCACAACAAACGCTTGCTCGTTATACAATGGTTGATGGAAAATCATTATGCACGCGAAGTTGGCACCCGCTTTGAAGTATTACAAATGTAATGAAAAAAGGCTTTCTGAATCAAAATTAACAAAAAATGAAAACTGTCACGAAAAAGATTGGAAACACTTAACCAAATCACAAAACGCAATCCATACCCCAATCACGGTATGTACACCAATTCTGACACATACTTTATACATATTGGTCACAACTTTCGAGAGAATGTTAAGCTCACTTCGCGCCGAAGGATTCCGCAAGAAGAGCCACTGACACTCGAAATCTAACAAATCAAACAATATTTCAATATTCTATCTAGGAGAATGAGCACGTACCACCAAAAGTCGACAGAGTACCATACCGAGCACTCCGAAAACTACCAGGAAAAGTCCATCACAAAGCATCAACATCTCGCTTCGATTGGAATTGAGTGTGGTAACACAAGAAATAAAGATTGCACGGATTTTTTCACACGAGTATAGATCCTCAGCTTCCACCCTTTCTCAGCTAGATTTCGAAATTAGGGTTGCATCTCTCCTCTGGACCTATAGTTAGAGGTAGTACGGTACCAATATACTCTCTGCTGGGCGAGAGATTTGTACACGCACTATACTTTCCTCTCCACCCGGCAGCGCAGACGATCTCTCACTACAGACTCCATGTACTAAGCTATGAAAAATGCGATGATTTGCGGATTCGCACAGTCACAGATCAATCGCTTCACGGCAGATCTTGTCCTTGCTTTCTTACATAGTTGACTTATGACATCTTCCAAGATATTCTCATTTTTCGAAACAATTGCCGCAGAATTATTCGAGAAAAAGAATTCCAATTGCCAGTATTGAGCAATAACTCCCATAAGTGCTGTGTTGAAATGTGGAAGTTCCGCACTTTTTCACTCAGAATATAGACGGGAGAGCTAACTGAAATTTTGATGGTGCGTCAGTGATGCATTCATCTACTCATACAAAAATATTCGAATCATTACACAGAAAATCGTTCTGCGACTTTACTGCCTTAAGACAGATTCCAAACCACCAAAACCACGGCGTAGGCACTTCAAAAGCTCTCGATCATGCCAGCAACGGAAATTGAACCCACAATTTTTCGATTGGGAGGCGATGGCTTGGACCCCGCTAATACAATTTCAATTGATATCAAATTTCACATCAACACTACTCAACAATAGACGAATTTTTATCTCGGCTCCGACAATAGATTTGTCAAGTTATAGTACCATCGAAATAAGACGAAGAATATCAAATTCCTGTTTTATTCAAGGCTCAAACTTTACATGAAAAATAGTTTGGGAAAATAGAACGGTGCAAGACCTATTAAATCAGTTTCGGAAGAAAATCTACTGCCTATCGAGCGAATGAGTAATTCCGCGCGAAAGCGGACCACGAATTGCAGACATATCCCAGATTGTTTTTCCACTATTCTTAATCGATTCTATGGTCCAAAGAATGAACTTTTCACCCTCTATGGGGTGAAAAGAAAATTTTTTGTTTCCGAGGGGAATATCTTTGTGATAGTGTTTTTAGGAAAAAATACCAATCTTTTTTTAGTAAAATGGGTGTAGTTCCGACTTGAGGTAAGATACGACCACGCAAATAGTAGCATTTGAAAGGTCTTTCAAAAATCTATCGAAATATGTTTCGAAATTTTTTTTTGAAGCTACGGACGCCCCCTATGAACAAAAAGGTGTAAAACAGAAAAAATTCATTTCCTCAAAAACCTAATTTTCTAAAAATCTGGAAATCCATATTTCGATGTAAAATTGCGTGTTCTTCCAGAAAAAAGTGGTCCCGATCTATGTTTTTGGGTTCTACGCTGTTTTTTTACGTTTTATCAATATTCTCAGCCTTTTCGGTTGAAAAATGAATTTTTCTGCGCATGCGCAGGAATTTAGACTGCTGAAACCAATTTCATTGAAAAGCCAAGGAAATTTCCTTCAAAATGACTATACTTGGTGAAGTCGATCGATGTACTGGGACCAAAGTTAGAAGGTCTAAAAAATGATGACACTTCTACTCGAGTCACGATAGTAATGGGAAATTCGTGCAAGATCTGCATTTACCCCTCTTGAGGATGCTTCATCATTAATGTGATGTAACTTAGGGCCAAGTAGATAAAATTGACTTCGCCAAGTAGTCATTTTGAAGGAAATTTCCTTGGCTTTTCAATGGAATTGGTTTCAGCAGTCTAAATTCCTGCGCATGCGCAGAAAAATTCATTTTTCAACCGAAGAGGCTGAGAATATTGATAAAACGTAAAAAAACAGCGTAGAACCCAAAAACACAGATCGGGACCACTTTTTTCTGGAAGAACACGCAATTTTACATAAAAATATGGATTTCCAGATTTTAGAAAATTAGGTTTTTGAGGAAATGAATTTTTTCTGTTTTTCACCTTTTTGCTCATAGGGGGCGTCCGTAGCCTCAAAATAGTACATGAAGTAACAAGGGCGCAAAGTACTTTTACGCCCGAGTTTCCGAAATGAGTGCGTAAAAGTGAACTTTGCGCACAGTTGTAACTTCTGCGACGTGAGCAAAGTGTTTTGCGCTGTGCGCAAAATAGCTTTGCGCACAGCCCAGAAAACTTTGCGCACGGCGAAGCGTGCGCAAAGTTACAACTGTGCGCAAAGTTTCACTTTTACGCACGAAATTTCGGGAACGAGAGCGGAAAAGTTGCGCCCGTGTTGCTTACTATACTTTTTGATATTGGTGCGGAAAGTTGTTCCCCGCGGTCTATACCCCGAAGGTCGGGGGGAAGTAAGGGCGTGGGCGGGGTGCAGGGGGCAGAGCCCCCACTGAAAAAAAATTCTGAAAATCATAAAAAAATCTCCCCATAATAAATCATATTTTATCGCATCGCTAAAAAATTTTGATTTCAACTTTCAGAAGTACTAATAGTAGACCAATATAAGATATGCGAGTACTCCCACTAAAAAAGTATTACCATCAGTATCAAACGAGAAGTTTGTATGATGGGAAAATTTATTTTAAAGGAAGCTTTATCATCAAATTTCATGGCAAAAGATTTTGAGTCCTTTGAATATTTGGCAACAGAATCTTATTGTCAAACATTAGGAAAAAATTCGTGGATGTAGAATTCTTTGAGTCTTTGCAAGCGTAGACCATTCTGACTGGAAAATATGGATATATTAGGAGAGAAATATTCAGAATTACCGAACAGGCATCAACAATCAAAGTTGAAACACTATATCAGTACGTTACTTGGATAGAATTTGGAAGTGAAATACCCAAGAAACTTTCAGAATTTTATTGACAAATGGGTGAAAGTTTTGAGTAATTAGAAAGTTTCGAATGAAAAATGAGAACTATTCTCCAGGGAATGGTCGACATCAACCATATCGTGTTGATTATCCTAGAAAAGCTCACATTTCCATCTGAGTCAGTACTTAGTTATTTTAATCAATTATTAGACACGAACAATAGATTCAATGTTATTGTACATATACTCCCATTTTATGAGGCATCATGTTTGAATGTTTGAGCTTTGTTGAGTATGAAAAACTTTCCTACATTGTGGCAACACACAACTTTGCACACTAATAAGCGAACTTTGCGCACGATTATGGCAACTTTGCGCACGATCGTAACAACTTTGCGCACGATTTCAAACTTTGCGCACTGAAAATCGTGCGTAAAAAAGAATTCGCTCAACTTTGCGCACCGCACACTCACCCGCAAAGTAACTTTTCGGCACAACTTTACGCACACAATATCAAAAAAAATTTTTCGAAACATATTTCGATAGATTTTTGAAAGACCTTTCGAATGCCACTATTTGCGTGGTCGTATCTTACCTCAATTCGGAACTACACCCATTTTACTGAAAAAAGATTGGTATTTTTTCCTAAAATAAAAAACACTATCACAAAGATATTCCCCACGGAAACAAAAAATTTTTTTTTCATCCCATAGAGGATGAAAAGTTCATTTTTTGGACCATAGAATCAATTAGAAATGTCGGAAAAAGAGTTTGAAACATGTTTGCAATTCGTGGTCCGCTTTCGCGCGGAATTACTCGAATGTAAGAACTTGAAAGTGCATGCAGATTTGAAGTCATTAAAAGATTTAAACGACTCATCAACATCATTCCAAGTTAAGAAGGATTCGGATGATGCGGCTTGAGAATTACTCCTCATGAGTTCATGGGCCTGATGGAAAAACACCTGAGACTGGATACATATTCCAAGTCTTAGTGCTGTGTATCAGGATAAAGAAATGATAATAGCTCTCAAATACCCCATCGTACTAATGAGAAAACCAAAAAGCATAATAATGAACCAGTTGATGGTCAATGAGAATTCATGAAAGTAGCATTGAAGAGAGATCTACAATGTTTTTAACATTGAGACCTTCAAAGATTAGTAGTTTACAATAACGCCGTATGAAATAGTCATTTAACGGATACTTTTGAAGGAGACGGCGTGGATGCCAACGATTGAGCATGTCACGTTATTGAAATTAAATCTTCGTAAGAAAAAATTCATACCTTATCTGAAGGTCGTACACCAAGCAGCAGTGGTGGGATCATACTGACCACTTCTTGTCTACTTATATTGCCACTGTTGGTTTCTGCTATGAGAAAATTGTGCAACTTGTAAAAAGCCTCACATCTTCTAATATCCGCTCTAGTTAGTTGCAACTGCCATGCTAAGCTGTCTGGGTAGAATGGTAGGCACTTGAGGTTGATGTCTATTCTACCAGCATCACTTTCCAACTTGCTGTTCAGAATTTCCTTGAAATAATTCCCTCTAATGATTTCCAACAAAGCTCTAGTCTCGGTTTTTGATCCAGTTATACGGAAAGCTGTGGGTAGATTTTTTTTCATTGTTGCCATGAATGCATCCCATTCTCTTTCGGGGACTATCTCCTGGAGCTTGTAGTATGCCTCAAATTCTCGATTTTCTCGAACTATTTCAGCATATGATCTCTGAGGTGTTTTATCCCATTCATCTTTTCTCTAGTTTGAAAACATATACAAATTAATCGTGATGAACAAGATGAAAAAAATCCCACTATGAAACAACTATTAGTGTTCAATTTTAAAAAAAGTATGGTAATTAGTCAAGCATTAATGATACCTTTTGTTTCTCTCTGCGTTTCTCAGCAAAGTTTTTCTGTGGGCGATATTTTCGATCTCTGCCCATCTTCAACAACAAAACTGAATTAATTATTGTTGCCGGAAATATTTTTGCATATGCCGTGATTCACGTCTGATATCTGCACTCTGTAAGTCTGCACTGGAAGTTGGAATCTGTGCTCTTGCCGAGACATTACCAATCACGAGTTCAAACAAAAAGATATCAATTATTTGGGATATACTATTTTGCTTAGCATACTCTAACTTACGAGAGTCTACAGCTAGAGCTGTTCATCTCGCGCGACGCTTTATTCCCTGTAATGACTTTTATAACATGGGTTCAACTTCTTTCACACCTTTATAAAATCGAAGCTTTATCGCAGGATCGTAGTTCAATGGAATTATAGGCTCTATCATTTTTTTCTTGCACTGATCTAGTGCGACGTTTCGGCCACTTGTATTGCAGACCTCATCAAGCTGCAAAGATATGAAAAATTAATTTAATTGGATCTTTCGCACTCTAACAACATTAACAAAAAATTTGTTGCCGTAAGAGTTTCTAGAGTCAAACATGATCAAGGTGAGATCAAGTTTTCTCTCTCAAGCACAGCTTGGAGTTCATTTTTGGTATTCAACATCTAAATGAGGAAATGATGCACGTGCAATACAAGCGTCCAAACTAATAGAATCGTATTTTGAATAAATTCTGCGACTAAGAAAAAGACTTACGGTTATATCAGTGTTATTTAAGTCAACAAAATGTTGAGATCTTGTCCCCTCACCTTGATTAATTTCAATCGAAATCAGGTCAACTTTATGATTCAACTTGTCACAGACTACCTTAATAAATTAGATATTAACAATATTGTTTATAAAACTGATTGCCATAATTGCGATAAAATATATATAGATACCAGTAAATGGAAGCTGAGGAAGAGGGTCAAGGAACACGAGCGTGATGTCAGAAGCAACAAAATCTTTTCTGCTTTAGCTGCTCATGTTTCAAATTCAGAGCGTGAAATAGATTTTAGGAAGATTCAAATTTTAGATGTTGAGGAACGATACAGATCAAGGTTGTTCTCTGGAATGCTCAACATCCACTATTACTCAAACACGCCTGCCTAACCGTATTGAAGACACTTTATATCTCGAAACGATTCACAAAAATTCCGTCAATAATTACATAACCCTTCTCTCAATCGATGATTGGTGTTCTCGTTGAGTCTTCACTAATTATCGATAGAAGTCCCCACGTGTTTGAGATCAATCACTGCCTTGACATGTGTTGTCTGTTTGTCGTTTTTTTTTTCCTGCTTCTCCGGGTTGGTGAGGTCTCGGTCAATACGGCCTGTCCGTGGCACCCTCAACCGTGCCGGGCTGGAATCCGCATCGATACGGCCATTCTCTACCGGCTAGAACCCTCTCCCCTTTCTACCAATCTGGACCCGGGACCGCGTGAGCATTACTTCAGGTCCGGTGGCGTCTCGCGCTCTGGTATGAGCGGCTCTCTTCACAGGACTCGCAGGTCTTGTTCCTCCTTCTTCGATCATTTTCCTGCTCTTCTCTCTTCTTTCTTCCCTCTTCTCTCCTCTTCTTTCCCTCTTCAATCCATCACGTTCTTCCTGGAATCATTCGAACCTCTTCTGTTGGAATCGACTGATCATTGTGATCCGGCTGCTTCTAGGTGTCTCAGTTCCCTCTCTTTTTCTTTCTTGCGGGTCATCACATTCTTGATGTAGCCGGTGACTCTGTACAGACGTTTACTTATTTCATACGAATTTGTAACCTTCAGACAATTTTACAGTAACAACTCGTAGGGATTGCTCTATGACCCATGGGACCCACTGTCTCCGGGCTGAATGAACCAATCAATCAATCTCTCTCGCTCCCCCCTCCCCCACATCCTCAGTCTCTTCAGAACTGTTGTCGGAAGACAGCTGAAGGAATCATCATCTTCGTTCACCCGGTAGATGAGATCAATTAAAAAACACTGCTATCACCGTTAGTTTTTTTCCCAGTTGCAAAATTTATTTAAAATACAATCCTATTAGTTGTACAGTTCTATCACACGTCTGCTATTTTCTCATTGAGATGTTGAATACCGAAAATAAACTCCAAGCTGTGCTTGAGAGAAGAAACTTGATCTCTCCTTGACAATGTTTGACTTTAGAAACTCGTAAGGTACAAATTTTTTTGTTAAGGCGATGCGGTCACCGTGCAACCCGGAAATTATATCTTATTTGGATGTAAATCAAAAAATTTTCACAAAACGAAGTTGGAGACGATTTGTCCATTACGTATTATCATTTGAATTGAGGTGGACAACTCATTATTTGTCACCAATCACAAGACTATCACTAATAAACGAGAATAACTTGCCCGGGGGTACTTTCTAACCTACAAATTGGCACATTTTCGTTCATAAAACTCTCAAAATCTAGTCCAATTTGGGCTAAACGAAGAGTTATCCAGGCCAAGTCAGATGATGATAAAGCCTGGATAACTCGTCGTTTAGCCCATAATGGAAAAGATTTTGAGAGTTCTGTGAACAAAGTTCAGCATGCACGGTGACCGCATCGCCTTAACCTGTTGACTGTTTATGTTTAGTATAGTGGACGAGTGGTATTTTCGATATTTTGTGATAACGCTTGATAGGAGCATTGAAAAAATTTTGCAAAAATCAGGAAATCCCTGGAACACTGTTAAATCATGTTGATACAAGAATTAGGTCTACATACTCGACCATTTTTGAGAAAAATCAGAAGAATCGAAACATTTAAGACGTTCTGATTTTGCCATCTTCTACGATTTTGACACTAATATTTGGTGTTTCGACCATCAGGATGGGTTTGCGAGTGGCGGAAGTCACTTCTAAAATTAACGTTTTAATTGTGAATGAGATAGAAACTGCATGAGGGATCTAGCCATTGAATATCAACGGGTTAATGTTGTTAGAGTGCGAAAGATCCAACTGAATTAATTTCTCAATATCTTTACAGTTTTATAGGGTCTGCAATACAAGCAGCCGAAACGTTGCACTATATTAGTGCAAAACAAGAAAAATCCACCGGGAGGAAAATCGGTAGAGCCTATAATTCCAATATTTCACACCTCACCATCCACAATAATGATTTCACTGTTCCCTTCGTAGGATCAGCCGTCAAAATTGAGACTTCGAAGAACATTTTTCCAACTCAGGGACGATTTTTGATGTGTGATTTTTTCACCATTTAAATCTTGCATTTGAGAGCATTACATCAACACTAAAGATTATGCATGAAATCTACGTAGCTCATACGTTTCAGTGAGGTATGATATTGATAATATCTCAAAGAATTCCCTGAAAATATTTCAGAGGATCCCCTGAAAATATCAGGGAATCGCATATGAATAGAGTGAGATGTCTAAAAACGGTTGGTTCAAGAAAAACTGAGATCACGAGATCCCAAGGATAGAAATGGCTTCCTACATGACTATTCTATATCGTCTAGTCTTTTTTAGAGCGAGTGTGCCAAATGTACGCCGAAGAGAGAGTTTAAAGACAAGTTAAGGCTTCAAGCGTAAGTTTGATTTTGATCATAGTTATGTTTTAATTCGAGTATGCACCGATGAGCATTTGACGTATGGCACTTCAGAAAAAGAATTTGATGTATGCATATCATCGTCAAAACTCACACATCTTGCACACAAAAATTCGGAAGTTATAAATTGACTAGGGGAGCTTCCCCCTACTCACTACACTTGTGAACCCCCACACTGCACATGTGACTTTCATTATATATTGAAATGGAAATTTTTGAACGATACCAGCGATTTTTGTCCAAGCAACTGATATGAAATTTTTACCAGTGGATAAAATGGCGTGCGTCTGAAGTACTTGCGGTTGATGACGAAGTCATAGAAGTTTGCTGAACAAAATTGCTGTTCAACCGAGATCGCCAATACATTATCATAATATATTATTCTATTTTTAAGTGTGTTTGTCCTATTGAGTATCCCAGAAAACACCTTCTGAGTACACGAAACTGACATGTGCCGAGCGACATTTCACCCTTGAGATCAATTGCAAAAATGATTTTTCCGAGCGAATTTCATGTATTCCCATCATACACTAATAGGAGAAATTGTTTGCATCCAGATCAATTTATTTTTAATAAGAGTGTGTCCACAAATGATGTATGTACATGCATATGCCGTGCACATGCACATGTGCAGCTCGTCGGATTTGAGCTCAGATTGAAAGGTTGAGGTCATAAAATTTCTGCATTGAACCGGTTTGTGTGTGTCACGTGGGAATTTGTGGAAAGTCGATAAACTCGTGAAAAAGTAAGCGATCGATTTTACACGGAAACCGTGGAGATTCGAACCCAGGACCTTCGACTTCACGATATCCATGTGTCCCGGATAGCAAGCATCCGAACCACTGGACCCCGACCGCCTCTATTCTTCCTTCGTCTCATCGACTTACACCTCCAGAGATAGAATCCGAAGATGCCCGCGTTGCACTTGTTCGAGGCTCGGCGCGTAGTAACATACGTCACACCCGAAAGGGGGTGGGGATCTACGAGTGTCTCCACTCGTGTCGGTGTCTTCCTTATCATTATGAAGGAGTGGTCAGTATGCGCGGATAAGTCCCACAAACAGGGCGCGTCATTACCATACATCACTTCGCATGGTCACTCAGTCTCTCACGGAGCTGGTCTGCCATCTATTGCGACACCCGACAACTACTCATTTTTCTCATTAATTAATTCTCAATTCATTTCATTTATTTACAAATGCACCGAGTCGCGAATAGTGATGCGGTACCCCACACCTAGCACCAGTTGTCACGTGGAAATTTGTGGAAAGTCGATAAACTCGTGAAAAAGTAAGCGACCAATTTTACATGGAAACCGCGGAGATTCGAACCCAGGACCTTCCACTTCACGATATCCATGTGTCCCGGATAGCAAGCATCCGAACCAGGATCTGGACCACGACCGCCTATTCCTTCGTCGTCTCATCGACTTACACCTCCAGAGACAGAATCCGAAGATGCCCGCGTTGCACTTATTCAAGGCTCGGCGCGTAGTGACATACGTCACATGTGTTTCATCTGATACCGGCTGATCGAAAACAGAGCTAGACGAGTTCTAGCTGGTTCGGGCTAAAATTTTATGAGCTGCGCATGCGCACGTGTGCAGTGCACATGCTCGTGTGCACAGAAACCAGTCACTGAAACTTCAGTGATCTTTGGAGTCGGACGGGCCACCATGACTGAAGTTTCAGTGAGCATCACTGAAGTTTTAGTGAGACCATTCACTGAAGTTTCAGTGAGCATCACTGAAGGTTGAGTGAGACCATTCACTGGAATTGCAGTGACCTTTGAATCGGACAGGCTATCGGCGGTGAACGAGTGTAACTTGCCCGCTAGTACTTTCTAACCCATGAATTGGCACATATTCCTTCACAAAAATCTCAAAAAATATCCCAATCTGGGCTAAACAACGAGTTGTCCAGGTCAAATTGGATGATAATAAATCCTGGATATTTCGTCATTTAGCCCGAATTGAACAAGATTTTGAGATTTTTGTGAACAAAGTTCAACGTGCACGGCGACTGCACCGCCCAGTATCAATTGATAGTATAGTAACTACTCAATACAACAGAAAGAAAATCGATACTTAAGGAGAGAACTGGCAGCGCAGTCGACAGTCCACTTCATTGGCATTAATCAGCTAATGTTGAATTTTTGAATATTACGTCGCGTGACGACTGTTGTGGTGTCCAGAATCACTAGATTTCCCCCTAGATGCTAACCTCACCCTGCGGAAACGTCCCTAGGATTGTTTTAACTCAACCTGACCTGACCCGTTATGATAGAATATTCCCCTAGACCAGTTATATACCACCCTGACTCAATTTGCCTATATAGAGAATTATCCCTGAATTTCACTAACCTAACCTGACTTGATCCAAAAGTGGTGCGTAGCGTGGCCACAATTCACACCTTTCCCCTAGATTTCTTTTACAAATTTACCTAAGGTTTATTTTACCCACTTTATTTCATCTACTCTATTTTACCTGTTTTATGGATTCTTAACCTCTTTTGATATTTGCGGCTAACCTGCGTGCAAGAATTCGCCTTCAAGTAGGCGGTCATTGGCGCATGTATGACGAATGTAATGGAATGGTGGGAATGATGCAGAAAAGGGAATGAGATGGCGTTGGAGTAGAAAATGATACAAAGGATGGTGGAATTGAATAGGGATGAGATAGAATGGAAGAGTGAGGAGAAAAGAGACGGGGAAGATGTAGATAAGAAAAGATGAAACATGCAACGAATGACGAAAAGCGTGGATGTGAATGGTGAAATAAGTTTTGTGGTCGAGTAAAATGAAATGAATCGAAGATCGCCTCACCCTCCCAACTGGGGACAAATTCGGACGCAACCTCTGCACCCAAAGGGGGCTGATCTGCGCGTAAGAATTCACCTCCAAGGAGGCGATCATGGGTGCATGTATGAAGAATGTAATGAAATGGTGGGAATGATGCAGAAAAGGGAATGAGATGGCGTTGAAGTAGAAAATGATACAGAGGATGGTGGAATTGAATGAGGATGAGATAGAATGGGAGAGTAAGGAGAGAAGAGATGGGGGAGATGTAGATAAGAAGTGATGAAACATGCAATGAATGACGAAAAGCGAAGTGATGCAATGTGGAAGATGTGAATGGTGAGATGAGTTTTACGGTCGAGTAAAATGGAATGAATGGATGATCGCCTTACTCTCCTAATTGGGGATGAATTCGGACGCAACCTCCGCACCCGAAGGCGGCTTACCTGCGTGCAAAAATTCGCCTCCAAGTAGGCGATCATTGTTGCATGTATGAAGAATGTAATGAGATGGTGGGAATGATGCAGGAAAGGAAATGAGATGGCGTTGAAGTTAAACATGATATGAAGGATGGTGATGTGAAGAATGATGATGATGTGATGAAACAAAGATGGAGAGTGGTGAATGAATGTGGCGAATTCATGCAGTGAAGTTATGAAAAAAACGAAATGATGAATGTGAATGATGTGTCTGACCCGTTATAATAGAATATTCCCCTAGACTGTTTTAACCCAACCTGAACAGACTTCTTTTTAGAGAAAAATATCCCTAGATTTGACTAACCTAACCTGATCCAAAAATTGTGCATAGCGTGGCCATTTCTACACTTTTTACCGAAATTTTTTAAAATGTCAAACTGGGTTTATTTTACCTGTTTCATGGATTCTTTACCCCTTTCATTGTCTGTAACGACTTCATTCTACAATTTTAACATTTTGGTTCTTCAGTATTTGTTTTCAGATTTCTTATCCCTGGGAATTTTTTAAAATATACTCTCTTCAATTTTTTCTCCTAATTTTTCACCCCTGATTGTTGTAGATCTTTTGAAATTTTCTACCCTTTGAATTTTATCACGCCTTTTTCCTGCAAAAGTAATTGGTTACCCCTTATAATTCTCACTGAGACTACTGACTGAAGTCTTCAGTCAGAGTTGATCCCAGATTAACTCAAGTTCAGTGAAATCTCACCGATGGTTTCGGAAAGAGTATGCTGGCTTTTCTTCGAATACTACATTAGATGAAAGGATTATGTCAAAAACCAAGCAAATTTTCTGGTGGAAATTATCTGGGAGAGATGCGTCCTATTGATGATTCAAAACTACCTGTGACAAAAGCCGTACAGCTTCATCAAATTATTCAATTTTGTCTCTGAAATATTATCTGTTTTGTGTTTATCTACACTGATTCAAAGGTAAAACAGGACTATAATTGATATTAAACTAATGCTTGAAATCTCTACTACTTCCCAACTTTTCCTTGACCGTCGATTTCCATCAAGCGCGTAGTGAACAAACAGAACAGTATAATCTAATTATGTAAGCAATCATCTCCATGCTTGGGACTCCTCTTGGGAATTTCGATTCTTTCCGCGCTGTTCGTTATTCTTTCCTTATACTCTGTTGATGAGCGATCATTCCTGATATTCTTTAGGGACTCTCTGCCGTGTGAACTAGAAAATTATGCCGCTCTTAGATGTATTCCAACAGAGGTGTCAACCCTGACAACAGCGCCAAAATATCATAGTAGGAGGCATCAGGTGGACTTGAAATACATTGTTTGCTGAGGTATGCTTGCCCTGTCTAATTATATAAAGGAATTTCATTTATACACTCTAATGTTAATGTTATGCGCTCAAGTGTAAGATTTCAAGTATAGGCAAAAATCAAATATAAAAAAGTCCCCCTGTTGGTCCCTCAGAGAAGAAACACAAGACCTTGTGGATACTAGTAGGTATAACTTTTGGTCCTTTACGTGTTACACATCTAATTTGGGTGATTTTTATCGATCTGTAAGGACCAAGGTAGCAAGGATTTTCCATCAATTCCTTGCTACCTCGGTCCTTAAAGAAGGATAAAAATCACCCACATTTGATGAGGACATTGTGGATGGTAAGGTAAGAATTAAGTTGAGCCCATGCTTAAGTAATATTAGGGATCTAAAGCATTACAGGAAATGAGACATTACAGAAAAGTTCAGGATATTTGAAAAAACTAAAAAGCCCGTTTCATAAGCTTGAGATTGTGAGCCTTACAGATGAAGAACTCTGTGAAGTCAGATAAAAGTAAAGCTGTGGTCATGACCAAGGAATTCATGCAAGCAAATTCCCAGAACAGAACCAAGAGTCTTCACTTTGAATCCATGACAGTATTTTAACAAAAAACAGGCTATAAGTGGATAAAAGATGATAGCTAAAACATACGAGAGGAACATCAATTTTTAGGCCGTTCAATAGGGGCATTATAATGAGATTCCTCACAATTTTGGATATTTGTGGGTGTTTTCCAGGTGTATTCTTAATTAAAATTTTCATTCCCATCACTCAAGTATACCTGCACACTATCACTAGAACAAAATCTCACCAAGCATGAAATAATGATGGGACAGGGAACGAGTCATTTTGGACATTTTGAAAATTTGGTTGGATAATGTTTTGATGAAGTCTGGAAACTCCGGGACTGTTAGTAGACCTCAATAGAGATGTGTATGTCATGGATGTATGAAATCCAACCTATTGTTGGTGGGTTCTGTCTAGCATGTATGGGTTAAAGCATTGTTAGAAAACTCATTCGTTTTCTCAAGAGCTTGAGCTTAATATGCCGAAAATTTTCCCATAATAGTTGGAATCATAAACTGAAGTTGGGAGTGATAGTTTAATCTTGAAACATTGTATGAAATATGGAAAAACGTGCACATGTACCAGCAGTTGAAACGCTCAAAACTGGTGTAACTGTTTGGACCAAGATGGTCCATGGCATAACCTGGTAGATCCGTTAGTAGTCACAAATCAAATTCCAAACTAAGGGAAATTATATTGAAATCACATAGAGAATTTGAGCTGAATGAGCGAGTCAATGACACTAACAATAAGTGTCTCTAGCACTTATTGAGTTGACTGCTTGCTCCCTGAATGGTGATATTGACAGGTGACATCGACTCCACTCGTTTTCAAGAGATGTGAGATTATAAGTTATGATTAGAATACTTTTACAACTAGAATTATGATAATTAAGCAATACCTTGAGTGAAAACTCTTATGATGAATGAAAAATACAACTATGTGATGAACAGCTGAAGCAAGAGGCTTCAGTTTCTCAAGTAGATACCTTGGATTTGAGATATATTTTGATCTGGGGATATTACGTTCACTAACTAGGGTGATGAATTGGGATATATCACCCAATATCAATTAATATTATCTAATATCAATTAATTATTGGGATATGAGTAAATTCATCCTGTACATCTGACGGCGTGCGGCTTATCGCAATGCTTCACCGACTACTGCTAACTAACTACTGCCAACTACAATGAACGAGGGGTGGGAGTTCTGGATGCCAATAACGTGTAAATGCGTTTCGTCCTTTAGTTCAGTCTAGGGTCCCTTTCCAGTCTGCCTGCAAGAGACCCATGAGGCAATTTATAAAATACTAGCAGAACTGCCTCGCTCGCGAGCTCGCTCGGCCATAGTGTACAAAAGCTCGTTGAAGATGTAAAAATGTTAATGTTTTCTCCAATAACTACCAATACATGAGAATGATTTTACTTTTTAAAATAAGTGAATTGTAGGACTTAATCGAGTTTTTATCCGCCGAATCAAAGTGGACTATGGAAAATCACGACAGTTCTCCGCGATGACAATAAAAACTTGACTTGTAAGGAAGAAAGTGAGGTCAAATTCGAATTTCACACGGGAAGTACAATGGGAATCATAAATTAATACCCCATCTTGGTTCCCATACCCGCTTGAGCGATGCAATCCTCAAAACGAGACATTGCTGTGAGATTGCATTTTGCTCATGGCTATGAATGCACCATCATTTTTAAGGGGTAGTTTTTTATGAAAATGCATAGTGACACCCCTCTAACATATTTGGAGACGTTGTACCACTCACTATGCCACTGATACCCGACGACTGCTCAACATGAGCCAATGGAAATACATGGAGTTACTCGCTCGCCAAGCTCGTTCGGTTATAGTCAATCAAAGCAGATTGAGAAAGCAAATCCAAAAATATTCTATCAAAGAAAAATAACTCAGATGAAATGAATAATATTGTTCCTAACTTGAATCCTGATGATACACTATATCGACCGTCAGCATATGAATTCCAGACTTTTTTCCTAAAATCATCCCGATTCCCTGAGATTCCAAACTTTTCAGAGACCCAGATCAAATTCCCTGAGCTGTCAGACTTTACAGAGTTTTTCGGACGAGTGAGCACTCTGACTGTGGGACATTGATGAAGCTTAAAACTCAACTGCTCTGAATTTAGAACTTATGACGTATTGTCATGCAAACTTCCACTACCAACTCATTCTACGTACATTTACCACCTCACTCGCGGAGATTCCCGCCTCATTTCTGACCCTCTAGTCCCAACCCTACCCCGATGCAGATTCATTCATCTCATTCTACTCGACGAAACCTATCAAATAGTACCCCTATACATTCCACATCTCATGTACAGCGCACTCTGTGAATTTAATGAAACTACACGTTGTTTATGTTTGTATGTGCGTGTACCTGTATCTTGTCTTCCCTCTTTCACGCGAGTTCTCCTGAACCCCTGGACCAATCTTCTTGAAACTTTGAGGGTCTATTCTCAATCGATCAGAAATGAGCCCAGTCCATTGATAGCTCCAAACTCTCAATACTCCTCCTTCCACGTCAAATTGATTACCTGAAATTCAACACAATTCTCAGAGTGTAGTGGTCAAAACGTTCTGATATCTGAAGGTTCATTCGATTCTGCTGGTTTGGACCGTTTGGAGCGCTCCGAACTAACATAATCGAATGAATCTCAAGATTCTCGATACAAATTCTCGCCTACTGTTGCGTGTTGCCTAAGTAATTTTCGATCACTCTGGAGAGATTAGTTGATACCTAATCCTGATCAGTTTTCTCATTTTTTGCTGAACATTTCTTCATTTCTCCTTCTATGTCACTCAAAATATCGTGAGCACTTCGACCGAACCCTTTAGAAATTTTAGGCATTGCTCGAGCTCCCCCGACAATGGATCTAGTCCCTCTGAAGCATGATCTTCCGATTCATTTTAGATCTATAAATTGTTTAAACTTGGATTTGGGTTTCAATTCCCTCTCCCCGGCCTAAAAAATTCACGAGTCTCTTCTTTTCGACCATCCACTTACTTCTAGCTTTAATGCAAGTTCATCCATTTCATTTTGCTCGTCGCGACCTATCAACTGGTACCCCTATCATTGCACTTGCATTGTATAAACTCTTTCCGTGAATCATTTTTACTACATCTTGTGTATATCCGTATGTTCACTTTTAGTCAGGCGAGTTCTCCTGAATCCCTCGACCAACCGTCTTGAAATTCTGGAGGCTTATCTAAAATGGTTTAAAGATGAGCCCACTGTAATGAAAGCTTCATGGATCTCAATACTCTTCCTTCCACATATAATTACTTTTCTTAGGTTTCGACATCATTTTTAGACCATGTTTGTCCAAACATCCTAGCATCTGAGAATCTCAATATAAATTGTCAAATATTGTTGTTCAAGTATTTCTCGATTATTTTATAGAGATTGGTTGATACGGAATTCTGATTATGACTCCCATTTTCGTCGGAAAATTCTCCTCACCAACACTTCTATGTCACTCTAAAACTCGTAGACACTCTCATCAATCTCTTTAGAAGTTTGAGTCACAACCTCTTCACACAATGGATCTGGCCCTTTTTGAGCTACATCCATCAATTCATTATGATCCTGCGAAGTTTTAACTTAGAGTTCAACTCTTACTTGATTCTGACTTCTGAATTCCTTTCCTAATCTCGAGAACTATTCCACTGATCTTCATGAATTCTTTATGGACTGTTCCCAATCCCATAGCGATTCACTTAGCCAATCTTCAACTCTACATATTCAACTTCTTCTCCAAATTATCAAACCAAAATATGACCATTCACAAAATTCTTGAAAAAACTGAGAAAAACAATTCATTCTTGGATTTTGATCTTCCGATAATTTTTCGAATGTAATTAGAGGAACTTTAGTCACTAATGTGTTTCCATTGAAATCGTAGAGATGGGTTCCAAGTCCAAATGGGATGATGATGGGTGGATAAGGTTTCAATGTTGCAAATATTTAATAGGAGATGAGAAAGCATTTTGCAATTGTCTGTAGAGTGCTTCATTTCGTTTCATTCTCTCATTTCTTTCCTTTTTATATCTTCGACTCGTCCATTACCATTTCAAATGAATCACTCCACATTTCATACACGGAATTATACCATTTACTTATCCTGCATCCTTTCATATGATTCACTCCATGTCTTACTTAGAAAATCATTCATTCAGCATCGGAAGACACTCTTCATGTAAGCCAATGATTGCCCATTTGGGAATAATCTCCGCACGCACTTAAGGAGGTTCGATGGTGTCATGAGGGATCGGTGAGGGGGGAAGACGAAAACTAACTCAACCTGCCACTCGGCTGCACGAAAATACACGATGTGTATACCTATATGTTGACGATTTTTGACAAGAATTCGATCATATTTCCACAAAATGCATGGTAAGCTGTGATCACCGAAAGGTGCTGTTGTTCTTTAGGAAATTCTCTATCGTCTGAATATTTTATGAGAATTTTCTTTACATCTCATGAGGTGCTAGGCTTGTTTTGGTGGCGCCGTCCATAAGAGCCCATGTTATTTCGAAAAATGTAAGAGCTTAGATCTCGAAAAAACGCCTGGTGAAAAATACTGAAAAAATTCACAGAGTATTTTTTTGTCTCAAAGATAATTATGTAAAAGGTTTCGTCTCGCGATCTCTACATCTTCGTCGAGACCATCGAACCTCCTTAAGTCGCCTCTGTCTGCAAGAGTTGCGTCCAGATTCATTCCCAAATAGGAGGCCGAGGTGACCAATATGACTCATTTTATTCCACTTCATGTTCCATTCCGTTTCATTCTCTCATGACTTTCATTCCATTTTCTCATTTTTTCCATCTCATATCATTAACCCATTCAGCATCATTCCATATCATTACCTTCATGTCTCATTTCCAACATCATGTCATCCACTCATCCAGCATTATTTCATATCATACACTCTACATCTCATGTACAAAATTATTCATTCATCTTCGAAATTCACTCTTAGCACACGCCAATAATCGCCTTCATCATCATTCATTTCATCATCATTCTTATCGTATGACTTATTCGATTTCATTTCATTATTCACTCCGTTTGATCACGTTCCAATTCATCCCTCATCTTGTTCGATTCTTCCATCTCATTCCATTTCATCTCTCATTTCATTCTCTCATTTTCTTTCATTCATATCATTCATTCATCCAGTCTCATTTCAAATCATCCAATCATTCACACATGTCTCACGAGGAAGATTGTTCATTCGTCTTCGAATTCTACTCTTCATTTGCGCCATTAATTGCCTACTTGGTGATGAATCCTTGGACGGAGTTGAACCACCTCCGGGTGCAGATGTTGCGTCCAGATCCGTCACCAAATAGGAGGGTGGAGCAACTCTCATACTTCATCACCATTTTCATCATTCGATTTATTTTATTCCCTTTCATTTTTCATTTCGTGTCATTCTCTCTTTCCATTCCATCTCATTCTCCATTCCATCTTCCATATTTGCATTCATTCGATACCATTCTTTCATCCGGGATTATTTCATAATTCACTCCGCATTCCATGCACAAAGTCATATATTCATCTTCGTAATTCATTCTGTGCGCATATTCGCATTGATTTCTCATTCTTCATTCCATTCTATCATCATTTCATCTTTAATTTCTTCAATGACTCACCCAGTATCATCCCACATCATTTACTAAATGTCTCACTTGAGAGAGCATCCACGCGTCATCAAATTTCACCCTCCACACACGCCAATGATCGCTTACTCGGCGATGAATCTTTGTACGCAGGTAAGCCGCCTCCGGGTGCAGATTTCGCGTCTGGATTCATCACCAAATAAGAGGGTGCGGCAACTTCCATGATCCATAACCATTATTTCATTTCATTCTCTCATTTCTTCTCATTTTATCAAATTCAATCATCCAGCATCATTCCATATCATTCACTCCACTTTCTATATCCATAATCCTCTATTCATCTCCAGAATTCAATCTTCGCACACGTTATAATTCACTTGTCATTTTTCGCCTTATTCTCGTATCTCATTTCATTCCATCTTTCATTCCATTTCTCGACTCTTCTTCATTCAATGCCAAATCCATCACCCAGTATCATTTCATACCATACATTACATGTCTCACGTAGAAGATCATTCATTTATCATCAACTCCCGATTTCCACACACGCCAATGATCGCCTACTTGGCGCTGGATCTCTGCCGCAGGTAAGCCGCCTCCGGGTGCAGATGTTGCGTCCGGATTCATCACCAAATAGAAGGGTGAGGCAATTTCCAGACTCAATCACCATATGACATTCCCTCACTCCTTCTCAATTCATACCATTCAATCTTCCAGCATCATTTCAAAATCGTCCACTCCACATCCCTTTCACAAATCACCCATTCATCTTCGAATTTGATTTCATCCTTTCATAAACTTTCATTTCATAAACATATATACATAATTTCAACCTCATAATGCTCAATTTCATAACCTCACATGAAATTTGGCACTGAAATTTACATTCACACGGCTCGACGCGCAAACCGGCATATGCGTCTCGTGCCAAAAACTTTGGTCTTCACGATAACCTTGTTATCGCAAGGAACAAAGTTTTTTGGCACTCGACGCATAATATACTATTACACTCATATCTTTGATATCGATACTTTGTACGAAAAAAAACACTTCCCAATGTATAAGCATATGGCTTACACATTGGGAAGTGTTTTCCTTCATAGGAGGTAGCGATATAATCTAAAACAAACTCTTTCGCGATTTCTCAAGATTCAAGTTAAGACTTCGTTACACACATATTTACTGCTCCCTGATTCTAGACTAATTACATTCTCGATGTATATTTTTTGTTTATCCTGATTCAAAACTGATCACATATTATGATTGTGAACTCATCGAACATCCTGATTTGAAACTGATTGCCTCCCCCTAATTTCAACACATTAATGAATCCATTCTTAAACTGATCTTATGTGACTTCTCTAACTCACACCTCACCAACATCCATTCTCTCCATTCATATCATTCTTTCTCGTTATCATCTTCAACACATATTCACTACTCATACATTCCAACTCATTCATCGTCATCATTTTATCAGCTCACATCACTTCCTTCATTCATTCACTCCATTTTCATCATCACCATTCATCCATCATTTTCAATACGCACATTCACTCACCATCATTTCCATTTCCATTAAACAATCCATTAATAATCATACAATGCCAATGATCGCCTACTTAGAGAACAATTTCTGCATGCACATAAGACTTCTCTAAGTAGGAGGGTGAGGCATTCATTCTCTCTCATTTCATATATTTTCCATTATCGCCAATTCATTCATTATCTTCATCACCTCATCAGCTAACAACTTACCAACATCCATTCACTCCATTTATATCGTTCTTGCTCGTTATCATCTTCAACACTTATTCACTCATCATACATTCCAACTCATTCGTCATCATTTCATATCAGCTCACATCACTTCCTTCATTCATTCACTCCATTTTCATCATCATCATTTATTCATCATCTTCAATACACACATTCACTCACCATGTTTTTCATTCTCATTGGACATTTATAATCGTACAATGCCAATGATCGCCTACTTGGAGAACAATTCCTGCATGCACATAAGATTCCTCTAAGTAGGAGGGTGAGGCATTCATTCTCTCTAATTTCATATATCCCCCATCATCGTCGTTCATTTGTCATCTTCATCAGCTCACAACTTACCAACATCATAACTACTTCATCAACCATTCATCAACAATTCATCAAACATTCATCAAACATATCATCATCATCAATCATTTATCCATCAATACCTCATTAATCATCCATTTTTTAAGGGTCAATTCAAAAAATATATATTCATTTCAAAGGTCAATTGATTCGAGAGATGCAACGAACGTATGAAAAACATTCTCCCTTTTACGTTCCTTACATTTGCGACCAATTGATCTTTGTTGTAAATATATATTGAGAGAATCGATCTTGTAGATTCAGACGACCGACAGATCCTCGTGAGTCGAAACTATGGGGATTGACTCTCAATCTGCGCCTTTGCAACACTCCGATACGCATGGTGGCGACTCTAAGGATTGAGAGTCATTCATTCATAGAAAATGAGGCGATCGAGGATGACGTACAGATAGACAGACAGACGATTCCCATAAATCATTATTCATTGTAAAGGATGCGACAAACTAGACGAAAACCACACTGACACGATCACCATATTATAAATAACTGATAATAGATAATAGATAAAAAATCTTGGAAATAAACATGAATCAAGAACAAAGTAATCAAGACTGTAGAATTAACATAATAAAAATTGGACGTCAAAAACTACACGAAAATGTTTTCAGATTGGAAATTACACTAATAAGGTCTAAATAAGGTTCAAATAAGATTTGGATGTTTGCGTGAATGCATCAAAAGGGTAGGAATCTAGTGAAGTAAGGTCTAAATAAGGTTTAAATAAGGTCTGTATGTATGTATATTTGTATGCATGCGTGAATACATCGAGAGGGCAAAAATCTAGTGAAGTAAGGTCTAAATAAGGTTTAAATAAGGTCTGCATATTTGTATGTATGCGTGAATACATTGAGAAGGCAAAAATCGCGTGAACTAAGATTTAAATAAGGTTTAAGTAAGGTCTGTATATTTGTATGTATGCGTGAATACATTGAGAGAGCAAAAATCTAGTGAATTAAGGTATAAATAAGGTTTAAATAAGGTCTGTATGTATATATACATGTATACATATAGATCGCAAAAATCTGGTACCGCCGGACGCTGCAGGCAGATTATATTATCAATAACCGGACACGAGTTAGCGATTTGGAAAGAGGAGATCAAGTACACTCACCGGACAAAATATCTGAACAAGCGATTTAGTGATTTTCACTTTTTGGGTTGGTAGTGCCACGCATTAGTTCCATTTTCCGCGTTCCCTTGGTATGGTGAGATAGGCCGTGCCAACCCAGAAAGTGAAAATCACTAAATGGCTCGTTCAGATATTTTGTCCGGTGAGTGTACATTGTAAGAATAAGCTGATGGCTAATCCACTACTAAATGAAATGACTCTACACGCTCGAGCAGGAGGCTCTTATGCGTTTCGTCCCCCACCCGCAACCTGGTTCATCGTAACCGGACTCATCAGCAGGGCTGGAGTTGCAGGTGGTGCCCTGGACGCTTGGCGATGAAGCACTTATACGCTCTTATATACTAATCGAGGTCTTGAGCCGTCGATTGCGGGAAAGGAGCTGGATCCATCATCCATCTATTGCGCATGTGAGGTATTATGTACCCCACAACCACTCCCCCCCGCTTCAGAGCCATAGCGTTCAAAGGATGATTTTACAATTATTAATTATGCACTTATCACTCAATATACATGACACCGCATTATAGCTGCGAATGCCGAGAGCGAATTCATCGTGACATCGCATTCCGCGACTCGCGCCGCAGCAGAACCGAAGTCGCAATGCCTCTAGGTTACTACTGCGTGTCGCGGTACAACGGCGCTTAGCAAGTGATCAAATGTAGAATGAGAAAAGGCTTTTACTGAGCGTACCCCTACTGAAAAGTCCCACGTACAATTGTACGTGCATTTTCACGTACATTTTCACGTACATTCCTAAGTCAATGATCACGTGTAAATGTACGTGCAAATGTACGAACAAGTGTACGTGAATATGTATCTGAATTTGTACGTGAAAATGTGGGTGCGAAAATGGACCCTTTTCGTCACCCACATTTGTACGTGCAAGTACACGTGTGAAAGTTCGTGCTCTTCTCACGTGTAGATACACGTGTGTTCACACGTGTCAGAACGACTGCCTCATCAAGGTCAGTCCCTGGGTCACATGGAAAACATGAATGCCCAGAATCAAATAATATCGGCATCATAGATCTAGTTCAAGGAAGCTTTTTAGACGAGTATTAGATAGATTGATTCATGGATGACTAATCGATGATGGAATCCCAAATCGTACTCGGAGATGTTATTATGTAGGATTGATACGTTGGATAAGGCGGAATAAATACGAATAAATTTCGATGGTTCGTTCAAAACTGAAATATAATGTCGATTCAACAGGTGTTCTTGTACTTATACCATCCATACAGTCATACCAGGGGAAGTCATAAGAAAAATTATTCTTGATTCAATCAAACTTGTGAAAATAAATAACGGTACCTCCATCCTAAGGATGGCGAAATTCATGGTATAAACTGAGCTCATGCTCGATTTCCTTCATAATCAAGGAAAGTATAGATATAAGGAAACAGATGATTATATTACAGAAGTGAGCCAACTGTATCAGTCTAGAGTCAAATCAACAAGATTAGTGAGATTTATCGAACTTTGGCAAAATTATATCATAATCAATTATAACTGATAACTAAACATGTAATCAACACATAAAAATCACTCGAATCGTTGAGAACAACACAATTTCAGCAAGTCGATTCTGCATCACCGAGGATTGTCGAGATTTTCACCTTCCATCAGTCCTTCTAGTCGTTCAATTTCTTCAACGCGATACTCATACAAAAATCGAGATAGATATGAACAACCCTTCAAGAGAACTACCTCCCTCTCTTTGAGTGTTGTGATTGAGTGTTCTCCAAATACGTAGTCATGATATAGACCTACAAAATATTGAATTTTAGCTCATAGCAAGTGAATCAATTCGTGAAGCACCGTTATGGGAATACGTACTCATTAACAGAAGCAGTCGCTCTCTATCAATACTCTGGGGTCGAGGTAGTCCGGGTACAACATTTTTCACCTGAGTGGGGTCGAGAGCCGACGTCAGTAATTCTCTGTGAGAGAACACGATGGCTGCTGTTGTCGAGATGAAAGTCCTTGGATTCTTCTTGTTCATTAATCCCCACCTTACAAGATCGACTGTCCTGTGTTGTGTCAGATGAATCTGTAACGATAAAAGATTCCTCAATGAGGTCATATATTCGAGTCTGTCAGACACATGTCTGAACTCTGAAGTAAACACACTTTTTTCTTGATGAATTGGATGTCTCATGATTCGAGCAAACACGATTGAATCAAATAACTACTGGTTAGTTCTTTCAGAATTGAAAAATTGCAGGAGGGAGTGAAGTTTCATCCAATCTTGATGGAATTCTGAACAATTTGAGGTCACAAAAAAAATCAACTTACTCAAAACTTACGCTTTCTATTACATTTGTCCTTGTTTACTCTAAATCACTGATGTGAATATCAATCAAATGTGATCAACGTCATTGTGGGCTAATCAACTACTGCGAGGATAGGTGATGAGAAAGTAAGTGAATAACAAGGAGGGAAATACTCACCCTTGTTCCGACGACCCTGTATCGGTATGTGTTTCGATCTGCATAATGCAACCCATTGACTGTATGATAGTCTTCATATACCGAGATTGCGAGCTGCCTTCTGCTTCTGACGTGACGTCTCATCTGTCCTATTGGAGACAAAATAAGATTTTGAAGAGGTCTCTTCAAGGAGAATGTCATCATTATATCGAGCCAAAGAGGATGATAGGATTACCTCTACGATTGAGTTCATTGGGACGACCGTAACCATCTATAGCCGCGCGGTTTTGTGCAGCCGCTAATATATTGGGTTGCTGATCTTGGTTTCTGGCTGGAAAAAGTCCATGACCATCTTGCTCTCCACCGTCTCCTTGCAGATGACCATCTGCTACTGGGACATTCCTTACACGATTTTCTTCCGCTCGCAAACGTGCAGCATCCTGTTCAACCCTCACTCGACGTTCTTCTGCCACACGCTCTGCCTCCAAGCGTTCCGCTGCCAAGCGTTCCGCTTCCCAACGTTCCGCTGCCAAGCGTTCTGCTGCCAAGCGTTCCGCTTCCCAACGTTCCGCTGCCAAGCGTTCCGCTTCCAAACGTTCCGCTGCCAAGCGTTCCGCTTCCAAACGTGCTGCTTCCGAGCGAGCAGTTTCCAAGCGAGCAGCTTCCAAGCGAGCAGCTTCGGCCTCTCGAGCCTGGCGCATACTTTCAGCTTCTCTTTGTGCTGCAGCCAGGAGTCTGCGCTCGTTTGCCTCTTCTTCTCGAGCTCTGAACCGTCTCGCTTCTTCTGCTTCCATCTGCATCCTGTGACGATCTCTTTCCCCTTCTCCGCGTTGCGGAGAAAGGTGAGCTGTAACTTCTGGTGGTGCCCTCATTGTGACCGGTTCCCTGAGTTCGGTCGACACTTTCAAATCATCAGAAATAACGGGATCGACTGTTTCTGAGAGGTAGTTTCTGTCAGACCTTTGAGATGTGGTTGAGCGGATCTCACTTGCTCCAGTTGGAAGACCTGCAAAACCCCCAGATGCTTCGGATACTCCGGTCTCGGGTATTAGCAACATCGGGCTCAATCTAACAGAGCAAGGCCTCAGCGCTACAGGCGGCCTACAGAGGGAGGGCGGAGAGGAATGCCGTGGACTGTTTTGCGCGTCATCAGATAACTCCGAGAGTAGCCTACTTGGCGATTGCTTAGACGATTCTTCACTGCTGGAGTCTGAATCATGAAACTGTTTTGCGACCTTGGTAGGTACAATATTCATCACACTCTTTAGAGTGTCAAAAGATCTCTTCAGCTGGGCTTGAGCTTGGGATTTTCTGTTACTCAGCATCTCCTACAAGTATATTACAAGCTGATGAGCTTCGGATGAGTCATTCAAAATGTCAAGATAGTTCAAACCTTTTTGATTTCTCTCGTTTTTTCTGCACATGTTTTCGGCTCTTGACTTGTAGATGCATTCGGTTTAAATTTTTGACGAGAACCCGTACCAGCCCTGGCACCAATATCTTGAGGAGTACCTGAAAAGGACAAGTATCAGTAGTTCCTGGATTTTTCCTCAATGTTGAACAGTCGATCAACCAAGAAATATTTCTAATGAGCTCCCATGAGAAGTCATTCTTTTCCTCATGTACAAGTAGCAAAGTCAGAGATTTAATGTCAATATTAACATGATGGAATAGCTGACCAATGGAAGAGAAACTCAAATCTCTTTGATATTCGATAGGCATCTAGATGAATTAGATACGACCTCTGGAGGAATTAAACCCCCTACTGATATTCTTCACTGGATCAACTCACTCAATCAGCTCAATAAATTATTCTGAGACATAACACTATTTTGATATCCATCAACCTCCATGTATGCTCATAAGTACACTAAAGTTCATTCCAGAGAGAAATCACAAGTTTGACACTACCTGCTTGGAATATAACAGAAATTCCTGAAAGTTGATATTCCCTATGTTAGAAAACTATTTCAGTTCAATAGATGAGTGCACAGTACAGCCAAGCATGTACAAGGTAAGATTCTGGGATTCACAAGATTTTACATTGAGCCACAATTGCAGGAGTATCTTGGGCATAGAGGTTCAAATCCACCGAAAGCTGTAGTATATGGATCGTACAATGAAGAGCGAGTGAAGTGGACACATTTTGATAAGGACCAAAATTATCAGTTCCAAATATTACTAGGTAAGTGCCCAAAAACATCAGAAAATGTACATCTATCTTTCAAGTGAATGATTTTGGATTTTCAGTAATGGGGTTCCTGGAGATAATTGGGGATCTCTTACCACCCAACCGATGTATAACTGCTGGTAGAAGACGGTACTTATGTGCATGCTCGACAGGGCATCTCAGTCCATTACTTGTACAATAGAACCATTTCACTGAGTAATGGTGGTCCACAATATAATCTTGTAGGTTCTTAGGTCTGATGTAAGTATCAACCTCTTTCGACTCGAACACATCACACAAAGCCACTATGAGATTCTTCTTATTCTCAATGAATGTTACTTCAGCAAACTGTATATCAATCGTTGCAGATTCTTCTTCTCCTACCATGACTGATGAACCAACTATGTTTATACCACTGGAAGACGTTGACATTAGGAACAAACATAATTCAAGTGTAAGGCAAGTAATCTATGAAAATGATCTGATTTAAATGAAATGGGGAGACATAACACAAGAATTGTGAAAAACAATTCTGAAGAAAGTTAGGGCAGTTAACGATCAGAATCTCCACATAGCAAAAATAGTCATCATCTTCAGAGGACAGAACCCTGTTGATTAATTCAAGCCATTGAGATTTTTCAGAGACTCGAAGTTTCGAGAGGCTCTGATAGACATGAACCAGGAACAATATACTCTTATAATTCTTCAGTTGAAAGGACCAAACCTTGGGAATGGAGATCTAACATCAATAATCGCAACCATCAAATAATCAGAATTCAGGAAGTAGAGCGGGCTGAGAAGAGCTGTTGTCTAACAATTAGTCAGCGTTGTTCGACTACTTAGGAGGATGCTCCAAAAGTGCGATCATAGTACAAGACTTCATCAAATGAGATGAAGAATTATAAAGCCAGGAGGAGATATGCATGGATGGTAAGTCTGGCATATGTAATTATTAAGCCGCGGGCAAAATCCCGTCCGTCCGGATCCCCCCGAGCAGGGCTGCCAACGTAAAATCGTAAGCAGGGTTGCCAACTTGACGGAAAAAAATATGAGTTGGTATTTTGAGAGCGACAATAGCCCTTATGTGTCGCGAGTGTCTAAGTGCTTACTATCTAAGATCATCTAAGATCATCTGAGATCATCCAAGATCATCTGAGATCATCTAAGATCATCTAAGATCATCTATGATCATCTTAAAATTATCTTTTGATTATCTTTTTATCTTATTGTTATCTTTTGATTATCTTTTTATCTTTCGGTTATCTTATGATTATTTTTAAGTTATTTAGTCGTTTTTTGATTATTTCTACTTTGCTTTTTCGGTTGTTTTTCCTTTTTCGAGTGATTTTTTGATACATTTTCATTTCTTTGGTGTTTAATACAATTGTTTAATACAAAAATCAATCACTCCAATTTAATATTGGAGTGATTGATTTTTTATGTACTATGTAATTTTTTAGAGATGGTATTACTCAATCGTTGTTTAATTTACATGATTTTTTCTGAAACACTTGAGTGATTTACCATGAAAAAAGTTGGTTATTGAATATCTTTTCAACTATGCATTGGGTACTCCTTAGAAGATTTGATAATTACTTAGAAAGATTTTATTAATGAATTTGAATGAATAAATTTCTTCTGTTGCATTATGGAAATTGTTAGATTTTTTGTTATATTGATTTGAGAGTCTTATCATGTTGTGTGTGAAGTGTTGATGGATTAGTTTTGGATTTTTCGCTTCGGTCGCTCTCAGCGGAGTTAATAACTCTTGAGCCATGGCCTAGGCGAGATACCGCAACGTTATCATCAGTGTAAAGTGGGTGTTTCAATAGTGCTATGTGTGATTAGTTGATTGCATTAAAGCCTATATATGTGATGAGTGTGGTGTTGATGAGTTTGTATTGGATTTTTCGCTTCGGTCGCTCTCAGCGGAGTTAATCACTCTTGAGCCATGGCCTAGGCGGGTCACAGCAACGTTCTCATCAGTGTGAATTGAAGTATTTTAATTATGATTGATGTGATTTTTGGTTTGTTTTGAATCATCAATGGTGTTGTATGAGAGACTGTTAGTGTTCTTCAGTGTAAAATCCATTTTGCAACAATAGTTATTAAAAAGTTTATCATTATCTCTTATTCTATTTTGGTGAGAGTATTGGAAAAAAAGGAAAACTTTGATCTCTGATGACGATTTTAATTGATTGCGAAATCTTCTAAAAGTTATTATCAGGAGAATCTTTTCTCTATTTTGTTCAATTATTGCATGATGGATAATGCAGTCAGAGTATGTGCGTTCGTAGCCCAGAATTTCACGATTCCAAGAGAATGTACAAATCTATGGATGAGTCATTTACTAACAGGGGACCTTCAAGGGTTCTGTGTAGAATGACTCAGATATGTAGGGATTCAATTGGGGGGAAATTCTTTGATGGGATCCGTCAGTCAGCTAATAAGAACACCGAGTCCTTGACATTACCTCAGCACTTTTGTGAGGCACCCTACCGCAGGCGATAGTCAAGTACTGGATTCTTCGTATGTGGATGTCAAGTCGATTGATTATTAGGAAAAGTTCTACTGTGACGCAAGATAATCATTATTGAAAATTCTGTCCTATTGTCATGGTCTTGATTCTAAATTAAGTGTAATTTTGCAATCAATTAAAATGGTCGAAATTTGAATATAAATGAATTGAATTTTGTCAAACCTTAGCAAAAATCATTTTATAGTCCTTTTCAAGTGACTTCAAATTATTCGAAAGTTTATTCTAACTAAACCTATGAAATGAATGGAGACGAGAGAGGAGAGACGGGCAAAAGTCCCGTCTCTGACGAATTTTATTGGATTATCCAATATACATACATTTCTTTACAATTTCCATGAAGTTTTTATAATTTTCCACAGATAGTATAAGAATCTTACTTTATCATTCAGAACATTAAATAATCTTCAATGATTTGGAATCACCTGGACTACGTATTTCCTGTTGAGAATCTCCTGTTGACTGAGATTGTCCAATGGGTTAGCGGGATACACTTTCTCTCGGCCTCGGTGGTGCTGTAGAATGAAAAATCATTAAAGCGTATTATTTTTCTACTATAAAACTATTGAAGACGTTTGTGTGTATATGTGTATATATGGGTGTGTGTGTGTGTGTGTGTGTGTGTGTGTGCGCGAGTAGATGTGTGTGTGTGTGTGTGTGTGTGTGTGTGTGTCAATAGAATTATGAGGGAGGTGTTGTGTATAGGTATTGAATGTTGAAATTAATCGTGTATGTGCGTGTATGGGTGGGTGGGTGAGTGAGTGTGTCACGGTGTGCCTGAATTGATTTTAAATGAAATTTTCAGCTTCGGTCCTGGAAGTTTTGGGTTTCGTTTCTGCGTAATTTAGACATCAAATTCCTTGAAAAAGGAAAATCTTTCGCCGGGCCGATTCTGAGGAATGTCAATTGGAACATTTTTGGAACTTTTTTGGAACTTTTGCTTTTTAAATCTCTGAAAAATCAGTCTTGGCTGTGGATTCAGTGATCCAAACATGAATCGTCATACCTAGAGCATATTTTCTCATGAAAGCAAGTCTCTAGCCCCACTTGGACCCTCAAAAGAGTAGCCAAAAATGCTATTGCAGTCCTCGACGAGGCCCTCGATCATAAATCTCACGTGAAATCATTTAAATTCTCTCAAAATTTGCAATCAAAATACTGATGATATGTGTCTAATTCTGTATTTGTGCTACCTCGTCAAATACCATTTCTTGGCGTGAGGATGAGTGAGATTAGTATACAGTTGTGCGGGTGAATATTATGATCGAGAATATCAGTTTCTAGAGGAGGGATTTCGTCATGATTAGTGTTCAATGTAATGTATAGTCGCTTTGCACAGATGATGTCGGTAAGTCGACACACTGTTGTGCGATCATTCACTATACTATATACATTTGGTATTATTGGCAAACCGTTCGCATACTCGAATACTTGCAAGTACCGGCCGTACAAATTCAAAACAAACATCACTTCAAGTCAAGCCTATCTTGCCTCTGTCAAACTAGTATAGTGCTTCGAAAGTTTGCAAGCAGTTGATGTCCGCATTTGAGCTCTATTTGTTCATAATCGCGAATCATATTTGTTATAATCATCCAGCTCATTCGATGTCACGGTTCACCGACTCTATCATCGTTTTTTGAAGAATAATGTCGCCAAAGGATCACGCATATAGTCATGATGAAAATAGGCTCAAAGTTTGTCTCTTGTGCTTTCGAAAGAAGAAAAACATGTATGCCATTCAGAAGCAACTAAAATTGCATCTTGAGTCTGTGTTTGATCGTTACGTGGATATCAAAACTCTACCAGGTGCTTTATGTGGTGGATGTAAAGTGAAAGTGTACCTTTGGAAATCTGGCAAAGGGAATCGAATCCAATTTCCTGACACTGCTGAGTTTCTAGATAGTTCTTCGCCTACGGAACGAGAAGAAAATGTTCAATGCTACTGCAAAATCTGTGATATAGCGAGGACAACTCCATTCAATTCATCATCGCATGCTAAGGCCAGATTATCAGGTAATTTCTGGACTCCTGTACTAATTCTAAAAATTGTACGAGGGCTATGCCATGGATATTTTTGTTTGTATGCTTGCGATTGATAAACCATGACCTCGTCGTAGTCTGCATCATCGTATCTTTGTTTCTGAATAAAGCAACAATAATGTCAGCCTTTCCTGGCAATTATGCTTACAAGTTTTATATCGCGGCATTCACTGTTTGTGATGGCATAGTAACAACGAGTAGAGTGGGGATCAGAAAGCTGTATTAGTGAGGAATGTGTGTATAGCGGTTTCCCACAGTGCTTTGCTCTGATAACGTGCCAGCTGCTCGACATTCTACAAGCTCTTCTTTCTGAATATTTCTACGCGAATGCGGGCCTATCCCGTAGAAATGTGAAGCGTTTCCCACACGAGTTCAGTGATCGTGAGATATGGTGGAGCGTTAAGTTCGGGGTTTTCGGATGGAATTCTAAAGTTAAGGTCTACACGTTCGGCACAAATTTTTTGAATCCCTACCAATATTTGATATGTTTTCTTTACAGATGATTCAAGTTCACAGACACTTGGAAATCGCTGCTTTGATTGTTTCTCTCCACTTTCTCGAGGAATATCCCATATCTGTACTATAGAGTCTCTCATCAAGAATGTATCATCTTACTTGGAGAGTATTTCACAAAGAGCAAAGGAACAAGTTGCATCCAATCTTATAAAACATAAAATGCAGTCTAAATCTCAACTGATCCTACCACAATGCCGTGGGAAACCGTTGAATTTCATCAAGGAATCGAAGGGAAAATCACACCCTGGTAAAATGAGCAATCGCTCGTTATCTGTGGATGATCTGGCAAATATGCAAACACGTTTGAATCTGACTACTCGCCAGACTCATGGAATGGCATCTTTCCTGAGGACCGCTACTCAGAATAGAAAATTGATCGAACCCGGTTTGAAGACTAAGCTCATAGAAAAATCGCACAAACTAGACGACTTCTTTGGCCATGGTCAGTTCGAATTCATTGATATCAATGGGAAAGCTATCTCGACTGTGTCCAGAGTGGTAGTTCACTGCACCGATACGAAAGAATTCGTAAACTTTGTAGAAGCTCATAGAGGTTCCAAAAATTGTCACATAAAAAAGGGATTAGATGGCGGAGGTGGATCCTTCAAGATTTGCCTCTCAATTCAGTCAAATTCATGCTCAACAGATGTGACCGAATCGAAACGGCTGAAATTTAGTGATGGTGTGGTAGCAAAGCCTTTCAAGGACTCCGCTGTCAAAAAGATACTGTTGTTGGCAATAGCACCCAATGTTCAAGAAAACTATCACAATGTTTCATTACTGTTAGATGCATTAGACCTTGACGAACTCGGAGGGACGGTTGCCACCGATTTGAAATTGGCCAGTATCATCAGTGGGATAATGCCACAAAGCTGTACTTATCCATGTATTTGGTGTTATGCGAAGAAAGGCGAGCTCCACAAATGTTGTGAACTAAGGACTGTCCAGGGGAATTTGAGTCACTACATGAAATGGGTTGCAGCTGGATCTGTCAAGAGTGATGCAAAAAATTATATGAATTGCGTCAACAAACCGCTGTTTCCAAGTCAGCCTAACAGAACATTCCTGGAACTCATACCACCACCTCAATTGCATATCATGCTGGGCGTTGTGAATACTATATTCACTCATATGCACCGTGAGTTTGAATACGAATCTACAGTGTGGATCAAAAAGTGCAATGTTGAGCGAGAGGTGACACATGGCAGCCCAGCATTCAAGGGAAATTCCTGTAAGATTCTTTTGGATAATGTTGACTTGTTGCGATCTCAATCAAACCTTGGATTGGTGAAATACGTTCGAGCATTCTCGGATTTCAAGAATGTTGTGAGTTCATGTTTTGGACAGAATCTCAATCCGATCTACAAAGAATACATTGCGAAGTTTCGCCAAAGTTACATGGATTTGAAGCTTAGCGTCACCCCAAAAATTCATGCAGTTTTCTTCCACATTGAGCAATTCTGTGACATGAAGGAGAGGGGACTAGGATTCTACAGTGAGCAAGCAGTTGAATCAGTACACCATGATTTCAATATTTTCTGGGAGAATCATAAAGTTGCGAAGTCAAACGAAAACTACGAAAAGAAACTTCTTCGAGCGGTGTGCGCTTACAATAGCCTTCATGTATGAGATTCGATGACCCGCATACTTAAGACTTACCGATATAATTTCTCTGAAAGATTTGACGATCACGTTGAGAACGAATGTATGATTTGAATAAACAAGCCATTCTTGAATTCTTAAGAGTTATTTTTCGATTTCAATGGGTCCCCCGGGCCACCATGTATATCCTCAAAATAACGATGTTTATCAATTTACCATATTCCTAATATAATCTTTGATGAAACCCATCTCACGATACAAATCATGGTGGTTCTTTACGTGGAATTCACTGGGATGAGGATTTTAGTCACTGCTTGGAGATTTCCAGGAAAACTAAAAAGCTTATTCTGATGAGAAAATATGATCCAGGAATGACTATTGATGTTTGGATCACTAAATCCACAGCCAAGACTGATTTTTCAGAGATTTAAAAAGCAAAAGTTCCAAAAAAGTTCCAAAAATATTCCAATTGACATTCCTCAGAATCGGCCCGGCGAAAGATTTTCCTTTTTCAAGGAATGTAATGTCTAAATTACGTAGAAACGAAACCCAAAACTTCCAGGACCGAAGCTGAAAATTTCATTTAAAATCAGTTCAGGCACACCGTGGTGTGTGTGTTGAAAGATTTATCATAGGCCTATTAATTGATAAAATTATAGATTATATTAATAATCATTGATCATTCAAAAGATCATTCTATTACTTACCAGTGCAGCCTTTGAATATGATCCTTGACTGTTCCAGTGGCAAAGTCATTTTTCTTTAACATCTGAATGATCAGCTGCAATCGGATGTTGGACGGATCTATTGGCTGAAAATAAATAAAATGAAAGTTATATTATTGTTCATAGACCAACTGAATTTGTTTATGTGTTAGTGAATTGTGTGGTAGGTATATTTATATGTGAGTGAATGAGCGTGAATGTATGTGAGTGAGTTCGTGTTTGTGTGTGTGTAACTGTGGATTCATATGAGTGAGTGTATCGAACAATTTATGCATATTGATTAATATTAATTGATCAATTAATTATTGATTGAGTGATCAATAAAGACTCACCATTGCAGCCTCCTATGATGCTCCGGGAATTTCCGAATGATGATGAGTTGAGACTGGAGTTGAGATTGCTCCATACTGTTGGATGCTACAACTTGAATGAAACATTATATAATTATTGAAGTTATATGTTTAAATGTTTGTGTATTCAATTGTTTAGATGAAATTACTCACCTGTGAAGTCCCCTGTGACAGACTTCGATTGATCCCGTATCTCCTGGAGGTTGGCTTCCGAAGTGACTCCTCGATCATCAGGAGCGGCATTGACTTCACCCCACGATGGGTTAAGACAGACTGGCCCTACTCGCCGCTTCAGTTTTATATATACTTTTATCAACTCCCTCTAACGACTTTCAAGATCGATGTCGCGTGTATCTAAATATCTATTGTATCTTCATCTATATTATCATCTAAGATTATCTGGTAGTTATCTTTTGATTATCTTTTTATCTCAACGTCATTTTTCGGTTATCTTTTCATCTATTAGTTATCTTTCCGTTATCTTTGAGTTATCTCATCATTTTCTTTATTATCTTTTATCCTCATTCCGTTAGAATTTCATTTTATGGTCTTTTTTTGAGATAATTTTACGACAATTCAGAGCGGACCATTGAGAATGTCACATATGTAGACAAGTATTTGTATTGAGATGGGACTCCTTATCAGCTGTGTGCGTCTAGAAATTGAGTCTAGAGCGAAAAAAATTTTTCTTTCAAGTTTTTTTATTACAGATCCTCATCAGTCACGTATAGTTGAAATGTTTCTTATAATATATAGAAACTTCTTCGATGAATTCAAAAGTAAGTATTAATTCAAAAGTATGTTTCTACATTTTCCAAAAGTAGTCTTCTGGAAAATGTAGTAACAACAGTCATATCGAACATTGGAGAGTTTTTTTGTGCTTGCGTGCGTGAACCTGTATGGGAAAGTTAATTTTTAAAAGCTTCAGAAGTTTTTTATTAATCAATAGTCTTAGTAGTGAAGAATCCTATTAAAAAACCTACCATAACAACTTTCTAAAAATTTTAAAATACCTTTAGAAATCGCAAAACTATCGAGTTTCCCAAATAAAGTGATGCCGAGCGAGCGTTAGCGAGCGAGGCAATATCGCTAGTATGTAATTAACAGCTAGTGACCAAATTACTTGATTGGAAGGAATATTGCTTCTTTTGCATGATTCTTCAACTGAGCAAGACTGCCATCCTAAATTTTGCTTGTTGTACTTATCACCCAGTTTGAAAGAAATGTCCTATTAAAGGAAATTCCAACCATGTACTTCTAGTGTGACTGTGGACCGCGCTCTCTTTTCATAATTCTCAGGAGATAAATGATCTAAGACCAACGGAACGGATGAAGTCCACCTACCTGTGATAGACGCTAGGCTACTCAGTAGCTATGGTCAAGGGGCGTCTTACACCTTTTCCAATCACTGAAAATGAGTGCAGTAGGCCATGCGTCTGACTAGCGTCTGACAATGCGTTTTAGTGAGTGCGAGGAAAGATCTCAATTCTCATACGATTTGCTGAACAATATTTGCTCATCCTGTGAATCTATTATTTAATATCTGCTCATCCTCGATATCTTGATAATAATTCAAGACGCTGGAACTCATGGTTGTCCATGTACAAGGACCTCAGACTGCCCTCACGTGACATCTTGTGGTCCTGTCCCTAACAACTCCCGAACACAGCGCATGATCGAGCAGTAACATGATTGAGGGGTGTCGAGGTGTAAAAATCCCGGTTCCGTATTGTATGATCCTCAGATCCTGATCTCGACTCAATTGGCGCATGCGCAATGTGCTTGTACATCGAAGAGCGGTCTGAGTTGATAACATAGTGACAGGAGAGAGACCATTCAGTTGTCTGCGGAGTGGACAGTTTGGACTGCTCCCGAGTGCCTGAGCCGGCGTCTGTATGTAGATCATGCTGATATTCATCTGAGGAGAAGTAAGTTGAAGAGAACCGAAGACTTTGTGATGGGATGGAGCGATCAAGATTCATCAAGAAACGACAACTTATCACTATGTAAATAACTCAAAGAGATGGTCATTCTACATCACCGTGTGGTTGTTCTGCAGTCCTAAATTTGGAAATAATTTTAACAGAAACCACATTGAAGATTTCAGTTTTGACATCATCAAGAGTCACTTGACAGATGTAGGCTTCTGTATTGTCCTTCATGAGAATCAATGGAGTCAAGTTTAGTAATGCAGTAATCATCTTGTGCAACAAGTACATTCATATTGCACTTCACATGTTGATACAGATCACAAAAGTCTGATTCTCTGAAATTAGATAATCAAAGAAGGTATCTTGAACATCAGAAGTTTACATTATTCATCAACCACGACTGACTGATTCAATTTTTTGCGGCTTCTATTGAAGTGGACCTGTGTCAAGATAGGAGTGACCTCAGTGGCCTTTCGAATTCCAACTGTTATTGTTCACAACTGTTCAAAATAGGATGTATAAAGAGAAAAAGCAATATTTATACAAGGATAATGTGCCACTGCCACGGAAACTCCAAACTTCGTTACTTCGAAAAGAAAATGATGTAAGCACATTCCATAAGTCATTAGATTCAATAATCCAATAACATATTTGCCTCATGAGTGAGAGTGCACTGCTCTGATCACTGTTCTATAATGATATTTGGAGGATCTCATTCAGGATTCCAGAATTCGTGTGCATGTAAAAAAGTACTTTCCTGTTTTCATAATTCCATGTACTCAGCTCTCACACAAACTTGGAATGAGTCAAACATGAACGAAAACTACTATGATGACATCATGAAGAATCGAAGCCATGAAAAAAATCATATTAGAGACATTTATGATGGGAAGATCTACAGAAAATTCAGATCTCGATTGAGTCCTAATGACAAACATTCATACGCTACTTTCATTTTCAACACGGATGGTGTTCCCTTGTACGAAAGCTCAGGTTGCTCTATCTGGCCTATATATCTCATGTTGAATGAGATCCCACCGCACAAAAGGTTCGATTGCTTGATACTCGCAGGATTGTGGGTGGGAAACGGAAAACCTGTCATGATGAAAATATTAATATTCTTGTTCTAATCGTCTGACAGATGATATCATCCCAGTCAGTGAGCAACTTGATCAATGATGGGAAGTTGCCAGAGAATACGGATGTTGCTCATATTTATTCACTTCCCATCATCAGTCTTGAAGCAGACTCCAACATCGATGCAGCAAGAGTCTTGAATCCTCTGTCAGGTATATGTTACTGTCCAGGACTACTGGAACATGAGGTTCCACTGAATGATGTTCCTATGGTGAGATTTTTCATTTTATACTGGTAATTCTCACAAACTTTGCATCAGATTCAAGGGTGATGGAAATTTCTAGATTTGTTATTCGCCTCGCTGTAGCTCTTTCTAGATTTGTTATTCGCCTCGCTGTAGTTCTGATCAACTTCATGAGTACATAGTTGTAGAAATGGGAGCACACTGGTGATGAACGATACCCTTGATCAAGCCAAGATTCTATTAGAAATCATTCTCTCTCTACCATTCATTGATAGAACAAGCACATGACAAGAGGGGGCCACAGTGTTTGGGTCGACAATCGCCTCCAAGATTCTCCTATAGTTTGGTACTACCCAGAATATGAAGAATCCAGAGTCACTCTGTCCAATGGCCTCCCCTGTCCAGAGATACAGCCAGTGAGACTAGCATTGCTCATGTAGGCTCATGTTAAAAAATGATATCTATAGATATACTGCAAATGCTAACGTTTTTGACCATAGCTCTGAACAGGAGGCTCATTGGACGGAGTGACTCTGGATTCTTTATATTCTAGGTAGTACCAAACTGTAAAAAAATTTTGGAGGTGATGGACGACCCAAACACTGTGCCCCCCCCCCCTCCCTATGAGTGAGAAATGAACACACAGAAATGAAATCAAATATTTGTAAAATCACATTGTCACTCCCATTTATGCTATACCTAACATTGCAATTTTTGATTGATATACTGACATTCATTGCAGGAGGATGTCAATATTATGGCGATGGAAACAGATGAACCATTCAATCTACAGAGTGTGCAGAGTTCTGAAAATAATATAATTCATCATGATGAGTTGGATCAACCACTTGAAACCAGCCGTGAAGACATTTTGGGCTCCATATCTATTGTGAGTTAGAAATTTTCCTTATGAAACCTCGCTTGATATATAAAATACTTCTTTGATTCTTGCAGGCTGGAAATTTTGTCTCTAACATGATCCAGGATCCAAATGATATCACTCAAGATGGGTATTTTAGTGATGGAGAAGATGAAGTACGACATGAAACAGAGAAGTTTTTCGAAAACCTGACAAACACTGGTAAAGAAACGGACCCTGTGAAGAGTATCCCGGAATCAGTGAAAATATCAACAGAAAAGAATCCAAGACTTTTATTGTTGATGGGCCTAAATTTTTCGATCAAACATATGCTATCTTTCACGGCAATAGTAGGACTCTTAATGATAATGAATTTCATTTGTGATACAAGAGTGTTACCGGACACTCGATATTCTCTTGATAAATTTTGTAACACCGAAGTAAATTATGATTTGCACTCTACTTGTCCTCAGTGCACGGAATACTTGGGAACTTTTGGCAGTCGGGGAACCATGACTTGTAGAGGTTGTGGGAGTAAAGTGGACTTGAGTAACCCTTCAAATAGATGTTTTTTTGTGATTTTTGATCCGACTGAATGTGTGCGAGATTATTTACACATGAACGAAAACTACTATGATGACATCATGAAGAATCGAAGCCATGAAAAAAATCATATTAGAGACATTTATGATGGGAAGATCTACAGAAAATTCAGATCTCGATTGAGTCCTAATGACAAACATTCATACGCTACTTTCATTTTCAACACGGATGGTGTTCCCTTGTACGAAAGCTCAGGTTGCTCTATCTGGCCTATATATCTCATGTTGAATGAGATCCCACCGCACAAAAGGTTCGATTGCTTGATACTCGCAGGATTGTGGGTGGGAAACGGAAAACCTGTCATGGATGTCTTCTTAGATAAGTTTGTCAAGCAAATGAATCAGTTGTCAACGAATGGTATACGTTGCACAATCGAAGGAGAGGAGCGAACCATAAAGTTGTTCACCTTACAATGCAGTGTGGATACCATTGCTAGATTCCCAATGAATGCCACAAAGCAGTTCAACGCGAGGTACGGTTGCGACTGGTGCCTACAAGAAGGCATCGTTCCAAGAGCGAAGGAGAATGATAATAGCAGAATCTATCGGTATGAATTTCCTCTAGAGAGTCGTACGCGAGAAAATGCCATTTTTTTCGCTCAAGAAGCTTTGCGACTTGGGAAGTCATTTATGGGCGTATCACATGCGTCTCCATTACTGATGTTGCAAGAGTTTGATTTCATACATGGGTTCAGTCCGGAGTACATGCATCAGTACCTAGCCGGGGTAGTGGCTCAATTGACAGAGTACATCATTTCTGATTTCTCATCTGCAGAATTCGAGGAACTTAATAGATGGTTGACCAAGATAAGAGTCCCGAATCAACTTGGTCGTTTATCTAGATCTCTCAAGTACAGAGCGGATTTCAAATGCAAGGAATGGGAGAACTGGGCTCTTTACTACAGTATTCCTCTCCTGTCCAGATTTATGAAGAATAGAGCCAAGTTGAAACACTGGTCACTCCTGGTGAACTCTTTATACATAGGTCTTAAAGTGGATATTCATATGGCCCCGGTTATTCGCAGTCGTTACGTGTATATCCGTGTAGAAAATGAGCCAAAACGGGGTAAAAAGCCACGTGTTCCGTGCGTGTCCGTGAGGAGTTGTAAAGCAAATGCAGCTGTTTATCCGTGAACTTCCGTGTGCTTGCAAGCTCATCTACCCGTGCCGATCCGTTTCATGCCCTGGGCTGAAGGCCGCATCCGTGCAGGTCCGTGTATCCGTGCAAACCCGTCTAGCCGTGTCTATCCGTTTTCAGTCGGCTCCGTCATCGGATCCGTGCGGACCCGTGCAACCGTAAGTATCCGTTTTCAATATTCTCCCCGTCGCATCCGTGCACACCCGTCTACCCGTGTCTATCCGTTTCCAGTCGGCTCCCTCATTGGATCCGTGCGGACCCGTGCAACCGTGTGTATCCGTTTTCGAAATTCATCTTGTCAAATCCGTGCACACCCGTCTACCCGCGTGGATCCGTTTTGGTTCGGTTCGGTCATTGTATCCGTGCGGACCCGTGCACCACTGTATATCCTCGTACCCGTGCGGATCCGTGCAACCGTGTCTAGCCGTTTTGGATGTTCTATCCGTCGCATCCGTGCACACCCGTGTACCCGTGTGGATCCGTTTCGGTTCGTTTCGGTCATTGTATCCGTGCAGACCCGTGCATCCGTGCGGACCCGTGCAACCGTGTCTAGCCGTATTGGATGTTCTTCCCGTCGCATCCGTGCACACCCGTCTACCCGTGTGGATCCGTTTCCAATCGGCTCCGTGTGGACCCGTGCAACCGTGTCTATCTGTTTTCAACATTCTTCCCGTCGCATCCGTGCACACCCATCTACCCGTGTCGATCCGTTTTCAGTCGGCTCCCTCATCGGATCCGTGCGGACCCGTGCAACCGTGTGTATCCGTTTTCAATATTCTTCCCGTCGCATCCGTGCACACCCGTCTACCCGTGTCTATCCGTTTTGGGTCGCTTCTGCCATCGTATCCGAGCAGACCGGTGCAACCGTGTCTATCCGTTCTGACTGGTTCTGTTCGTTAGATCCACGCAGACACGTCCACTCGTGTCTATGCGTTTAGCGATTAGATATGCTGAAATTGCCCAATCATCAGTCTCGGATCAGTTCTCCAATTCTTCTTGGTCACACGCAAATATCAGAAACCGGCGTAAGAATAAGATCGTGAGTCTTTTTTCATCAAGCTCATTCATTCTCAGGCGATTACAGGCGATTTTTGAGAGTTAATCGTTCATAACCTGCACACGCCTTCCATTATCTATTATGGCCATTACCTATTGATATGTCAGAATATAACTACTGGATGAGAAGGAACCTGAGAATAAAACCAGCCAATTGCGTTTTTTTCTCAAGCTACCCTAGATGAACAGAAGAATGAAGCCAATTTGTCACGTAGAACCAGAAATACCGCGATGAAATAAAATAATAAATTTTCCATTGATGAAGTTCAGTAGTATGCAAAGTGAATTCATGAAGCCTAAGAGTTCCACCAAATTCAAAGCTTTGCGCATCTCTACTGTCAAACTAAATGTTGAAAAGAAAAGAATTACATATAGTGCTAGAAATTATTCCAATCAACTACCTCACCACATGAAAGTTAGTGAAAGTAATAAGGATTTGATCAAAAAATTGATCAGACACTGGCTTCAGAATAATGAGATAAACATATCATAAGATTTATCTTGAAATGACAGAAACAATTAAATTCATGCCTGATGTAATATTACATGAAATAATTTTTTTTTTTCGCTTACAATCTTTCCATGCTCGTTCTTAGGACTCTAATAACAAGTACATCCCTTGTTTTTCTTGACTGGGAAGTGGGAACTGCCAAATCACTGGGCTGTCTACAATTTGTACAGAACTAAAAATTGTTCGGGTGAACGGTAGGATGACGAAACGTGTCCGGTAGAAAACAACACACACCCACACGGACATGAGTGCGCGCGTTCAAAAGGCAGGGATGATGGGTCTCCAACAGATTTCGGGGGCTATCGGGGAGGAAACTGTCACCTACAATCAATAGATTTTGGTGAAAGGAGAAAAATTTTCCAGGTATTCTTTAGATGAAGGAATTTTTCTTTATGAAAATATTGGATTCAGTGGGGAATATTGTCAGAATTTTGCTGGGGTTTTTCTTCAGAGAATCACAGTTTATTCTTCAGAGGGAGCAAAAAGGATCTTACGGCATTTTGCCGCATACAAATCCTATGGGCCCAAGAATACCGCGGAAATATTTCTGCCGTACACGACATACGGTTTACCGACTGGAACTGATCCTATGCAAGATTGCGATAAACCGCGAGTCACTTCGACATGTTACTATCACGGCAATAAGGCGCGTATGCGCGGTCGACCGCTGCGGTTCCATCCTCTACAAAAACACCGTAAGTGATTTTGCGCTGTGCCTACGAGTTTTTGCATAGGATTAGCGTCTTACGGTATCCTCGGCGAGAATTGTAGCATAATTCCGTGGATCCGCATAACAATGTTTATTTTTTAGTTAAAAACAACTATATTCGATAGAAACATTCTATGAGCTTTGTAACATAGAGGATTATTAGATCTACACGGTGATTTTTTCATCTCATTCCCAATGAAATGCGCTATACAGTTTTTCGTCCGTAGGACAGCGGGGCTACGGTATCTTAGCTCATTCTCTCCGTATTCGGAAGCGCTACAACATTTATCTGAATCATTCTGCTGTTCGACCAATACTCGAGCACAGAATTGCACGAAACCCTCTTCCTGAACCTTTGATCCCTGAATCCGTTTTCAATATTCTTCCCGTCGCATCCGTGCACACCGAAACGAACCAGAACGGATCCACACGGGTACACGGGTGTGCACGGATGCGACGGGAAGAACATCCAAAACGGCTAGACACGGTTGCACGGGTCCGCACGGATAGACGAGTCTGCACGGATACAATGACCGAAACGAACCAAAAGGGATCCACACGGGTACGCGAATGTGCACGGATGCGACGGGCAGAACATCCAAAATGGCTACACACGGTCGCACGGGTCCGCACGGATGCGACGGGAAGAACATCCAAAACGGCTGGACACGGTTGCACGGGTCCGCACGGATGCACGGGTCTGCACGGATACAATAACCGAAACGAACCAAAACGGATCCACACGGGTGCACGGGTGTGCACGGATGCGACGGGGAGAACATCCGAAACGGCTAGACACGGTTGCAAGGGTCCGCACGGATGCACGGGTCTGCACGGATACAATGACCGAAACGAACCAAAACGGATCCACACGGGTACACGGGTGTGCACGGATGCGACGGGCAGAACATCCAAAATGGCTAGACACGGTCGCACGGGTCCGCACGGATGCGACGGGAAGAACATCCAAAACGGCTAGACACGGTTGCACGGGTTCGCACGGATGCACGGGTCTGCACGGATACAACGACCGAAACGAACCAAAACGGATCCACACGGGTAGACGGGTGTGCACGGAACATCCAAAACGGCTAGACACGATTGCACGGGTCCGCACGGATGCACGGGTCTGCACGGATACAATGACCGAAACGAACTAAAACGGATCCGCACGGATGCACGGGTCTGCACGGATACAACGACCGAAACGAACCAAAAGGGATCCACACGGGTACGCGAATGTGCACGAATGCGACGGGCAGAACATCCAAAATGGCTACACACGGTCGCACGGGTCCGCACGGATGCGACGGGAAGAACATCCAAAACGGCTGGACACGGTTGCACGGGTCCGCACGGATGCACGGGTCTGCACGGATACAATAACTGAAACGAACCAAAACGGATCCACACGGGTGCACGGGTGTGCACGGATGCGACGGGGAGAACATCCGAAACGGCTAGACACGGTTGCACGGGTCCGCACGGATGCACGGGTCTGCACGGATACAATGACCGAAACGAACCAAAACGGATCCACACGGGTACACGGGTGTGCACGGATGCGACGGGCAGAACATCCAAAATGGCTAGACACGGTCGCACGGGTCCGCACGGATGCGACGGGAAGAACATCCAAAACGGCTAGACACGGTTGCACGGGTTCGCACGGATGCACGGGTCTGCACGGATACAACGACCGAAACGAACCAAAACGGATCCACACGGGTAGACGGGTGTGCACGGAACATCCAAAACGGCTAGACACGGTTGCACGGGTCCGCACGGATGCACGGGTCTGCACGGATACAATGACCGAAACGAACTAAAACGGATCCGCACGGATGCACGGGTCTGCACGGATACAACGACCGAAACGAACCAAAACGGATCCACACGGGTAGACGGGTGTGCACGGATACGACAAGAACGGGTAGACGGGTACCCACGGACAGAGCTTGCAAGCTCACGGAAGTCAACGGATGTACTCCATCATCTTAGTTTAATGTTCTTACGGACGCGCATGGAGGGTATATTCTCTACACGGACATACACGGAATACGACTGCGAATAACCACTCCCTATTCATATTGATGACTTGAACAGGATGAGTGAGATGCTTCACTAGTTTGTCGGGGACATCACCAAATTTTACCCCCCTAGAGCTCTAACCTACAATGCACATCAGCTTCTCCATATAGTGGAAAGTGTTTATAACTGGGGTCCATTATGGGCACACTCTGCATTTGCATTTGAATCTGCAAATAGAGGATTGCTTGCTTCAATACACAGTGAGAAAGGCGTGATACTACAAATAATTCGCCACGCAAACATGATTCGATATCGACAGATACTGGAGAACCATGTTCATCAAGATTGTAGTGATATTCAACGGGCTTATTGTGATGGAATTTCAGAGTCACTCAATCAGAAAGTCGTCAAACTGGACTCTATTACATACTTTGGTTCTGGGAAACCAGTATCACAAGCTTTCGCCTTGAACTTTCACATACCAGGAGAAGTCTTGTCCTACAATAGATCTGTGGTCAATGGAAGTCTATATATGACATCGCACAAGGAAAATAAGAGGTCACGTAATTATTACGCTCGGCTCAAGAGTGGAAAATTCATAATGATTACAAGGTTCCTGATAGATTTTGATAATCGTGGAGAGTTGACCTCTTGCCGAACCCTGCAAGTACGAAAACATCACTTGTCTGATGCTATCAGACAAGTAACAGAGATTCATAATCACGAGGAACTCGTCAATACAGGGGATATCGATTGTCCATGTGTTTTTGTAACAGTCGATGATAAAGACTTCATCATTCCGACTCCCAATAGATTGTCTTATTGAAGAGTTTCTAGATTTATCTTCTATGTTTTCACTCGTTCTTGGATTAAACTGATTTCATGATTGATTATTCTGATCGTCCTCTGGTACCAATGAGTTGAGCTGTGCACGCACAAAGAGTCCATCATTAGATGTAAGCCGCAGAGTTATGTTTATATATATATATATATATATACACATGATATACTAATTGACATCACTTACAGCTATAATTAGCGGTTAATTGAAGCAGATCTAATTGATTCTCATAATATTTTGAGTGTTTAGAATAATGAATCTTATTCCAGGTCTTGTTCTCATACGAGTGACTGAAACAATGGAATTTCTCCGAATATAGGTGGATCTAGATATTGACTTGAGATGAAACTAATTTAGGGATTCTAATTAACTGAAGTTTGTTTGAGGATGTTTCAGCTGATTACATACATACATATATATAGGTACATGGATATTCGCACTTCGAATATATTTACTTGCGTTTGTTAGCACCATAATTATGTTCATAGATAATTCCAGGGATGTGCAGATATACGGATTGCATGCATATGGATTCTTGATTCTGATATATATCCCGATGAATACTTTGCACCGTACATTTGACAATGAGATCGTTGAAAGGTACTTTGTCTGAGCAGAACATTTCTGTTGCAGATGTGACCCTGTGTACTGAGTTCACGTGGAATAGTCGTGAATGCTCTTAATTCAGATCTTTTGTCGTACAGAAAAGAATGATGTGACTGAAAGTTGTCGAATATGTGAGAATCTTCATTCTCCTAGACAATCTCGTTGATCTGACGGTGTCTGAATTTCCTCTTGGGTGATGATATCTTATCGATTAGAAGAACAGATGAAAAATATGTTATAAGTACTCATGTCAGAGATAAAAATCATACGTTCGACTTTCATAATGTAAAAATTTTAGACTACGAACATAACTGGTATAAAAGGTTGGTTTCAGAAATGATATTCATAAGAGTACAGGATAACCCGTTGAACAGGAAAGAAGATACTCGAAAATTTGAATCAAAAGTATGCTCCGTTGTTGAGACAATTGAAGAAACAACAACGTAACAGTATGAGAAATTGAAAAATTTTTTTGATTCAAGGTATATCAGATATCTGTTTGACCGATCTTCCACTTGTCACTCGTAATTACTAAGTTTCTTAGAATTAGACAGAGGTCTCTTTGAGCCGCAAGTGATCGATCCATCAATAATCATGTTTTGATTGGATTGTTATTATGTTTTGATTTAATTTCTGTGATTAGTTATGTACAAGTTTTATATAAAAAATGTGAGAGTTTGAATAGTATAAAAATGATTACTAAGTGTCATAAAAATAAGTGTTCAAGAGGTATGTGGGCTCAGAAACAAAAAAAATTCTACAATGTAAATTTGAATGAAAATGTCGTTAGATTGAAATGAGGTTAGAGTATTTTACCCTCATAAATTTGTCATTTGTCATTTTAGGAAGGTTGAAAATTGATGGATTGGATCAAAAAAAATTCTTTTGACACTAGTTTATTAAAGACTGATACAATGAACTGTTATATGAAGTTTTGGGGTAAATGTGCAGATAGTAAATATGCGTGTGATAGCGATTCAAATGTATATATATATATATATATATATATATCATATCCGTATATGTATGCAAGTGCTGAGCAGTCAATCGCGCATGAAATACGCCATTCACAATTTCCAAGTTCAAATCTCGCGCCGAGAGTACTCGAGCGTATGGCTTGAAAAATTGTTGTGCTTGGCTGACCTCCGTCAAGGTCACTGCCGAGTCAGAGTCTGCCTCGAAATTGATGCGATGGCCGTTGACTTCGACGGTGGTCTAGAATTTTCCTCGATGGTTCAGCTGTTTAGGCAGCTGGGGTGCCGCGTCTACAGCAACAACCTCTTTGTTGTGTAGATTAAATTGTATCATTGTAGTCCATGTTGTAATTTTCCTCCAACGTTTGTACTTGTCTTGTAGCAGACAAACGCTGGGATTTTTCCTCGAAGCACACCTTTGCCAAGTGTCTTTTGCCTTTGCAGAAAGAACATTCCATATTTTTAGGCACTCTGCAATCTGGAGCATCATGATCGGGCGAACCGCACCGGTAGCACTTTCTATCTGCTGTAGTTTGATTCTTAGACGTAGCGGGCTTTGAATCGGAGCTCGAGGGTGTATCCTTCTTTGGTTGGTTTTTTTCCTGGTTCTTGGGCACATTTTTCTTTGCAAGTGAATAATTCACGGATGACGTAGGCTTTGAATTTAGTGTATGAGGTTCCTTTTCAGAAAGTTCCATCGCGAGTGCAATTTGGAAGGCTTGAGTCAAAGTGAGATTAGCTGTATCGAGCAATTTACTTCCTATGCGCCTATTACGCAGACCAAGAACAAATTGATTCCGTAAAGCTTTTTGAGAGTACGAATTAGAATCACGAGTAGTACTCAACTTTGTAGTTGCGTTTGCAAAATCTCGAACGCCTTCTCCGTCCAGCTGTTTCCTGGTGTGAAATTTGAAACACTCCGCAATTTCAAGTGTTGCTGGAGCAAACAATCACTCCAAGTTGGCGGCGAGAACGGTGTAGTTTTCCTCGTATGGGTCCTCACTGTTGTAACTGTCGCACAGCGTATCGTGGACTTTTTTGCATACGTAGTGTAGTAGAAGTGGCACCCACAAGAGAGGTTGGGGCATGGTGCCTGATCCCTGGAGTCTGACGAGCTCCCGGCCTCAGTCAGCGCCCTGACGGAGCGTGGAGACCGCACATCTCCATCCGGCACCACGGGAATGGATGAGTCTAGGGACTCATCCGTCCTCGGGCGATAACAATGCGAGCCTGGAAGACTCATCCATCATCCCGAGGGGCTTCCTGGGCTCTCAGGAAGCCTGAACGAGCCCCAAAACCCCTCACGTAGGGGTGGTCATCGGCCTTGTACTGGGAGCCGGGTCCGGGATTCGGTAGTTGGGGAGGAGGACCGAGTCATTGCTGAACCATTTGTGGTTCGGTGATAGCCGTCTTCTAAACGGATGCGCTGGCAGGGCGTACCCCTGCCCCACGCCCATGGGGGTTAACCGGGGTGGAGGCGAAAGCCGGGCACCCGGGATACAAAAGATAAATTCTTGTAGTAGGAGAGGCACTTTCTCTTCTTCATTTGTAATTTCTATAATTGCAAAACCACCCTCAAGACGGTGTATCCTCCTGTCTCAGCTGGATGAGCCAGGCATAAATGGCTGTATTTGCAAGTGATTTGCAGGCGCAAAATTATGTGTGGCAGCAGCAGCCTCCGCCATTTCATAGTGGAACGTGAATTGAGGGTTACCAACGAACAATCAACGTCTCCTTGAGATCGAATCGAAATGTATGTGAATGCACGAGCACGATGTATCACCTCAATGAGCACTGGATTCACTACGAGCCACAATTTGTTCATAGAGACTACCGTCGCTACTAGACAATTCGAATAAATTGCGTTGTAACGCATGCTATAACGTGAAAGCACTGTAAATGTACATGCACTGCACCACTGTAATTGGCACAAGTGCGCGGCTGATCATACTGCTGCGCTAAAGGCTAGGGTCCCTAGAAGGGGGTCTCGACACGGTCCGCCATATTCAGACAAATCCGGTAGATATACGTATACAAAAAGTATTAGTCTGTCTGAATATGGCGGCGATTTACCCAGGGGTGGGAGAACCGTGTCGAGACCCTCTTCTAGTGACCCTACTAAAGGCCGCTGGCTCACAGTTTTGCTCCGACTCAAGATTTGCACTTTTCGCTCCAAAAATGTAATTGAAATTCACGATCCTCGTCGCCACTTGTTACGTATTTGAAAACGTGGATGATTGAAAAGACAAATCGTGATGTACCAATAAACACTTTACGAAACTATGTTGAAGAGGTTGTATGATACACAGATGGCACATATGATGTTACTCGTGCTACGTGCCGACGCGAAGTGTCTGCACTCTCGCATCAGCAGCGGTAACTTGGGCGCTTCCATACGCACATGCTCACGCACACATACATGTATTCACACAAACGGATATGCGTAAACATATAGTGAGCCCAACACACGTACTCTAAAGTCCGGTCATTTTCTGGCAGAGCGTCAATTAAATCTTCAATATAACTGTAATCTTCCGAATTGGATATCCGAAATCCAATCCGCCTCAATCGATTTCAATACTGTTATTCTGTATTGGAACCTCAATCGAACTCAATACTGAATAGAATCATTGGACACCTCATATCCTATTCATCTGAATCGATTTGAATGCTGGAAATCAGTATTGGATATCCGAAATCCTATCCGCCTCAATCGATTCCAATACTGTTATTCTGCATTGGAACCTCAATCGAACTCAATACTGACTAGAATCATTGGACACCTTATATCCTATTCATCTGAATCGATTTGAATGCTGGAAATCAGTATTGGATATCCGAAATCCAATCCGCCTCACTCGGTTTCAATACAGTTATTTTGTATTGGAACCTCAATCGAACTCAATACTGAATAGAATCATTGGACACCTCATATCCTATTCATCTGAATCGATTTGAATGCTGGAAATCAGTATTGGATATCAGAAATGCTATGCGCATCAATCGATCCCAATACTGTTGTTCAGTATTGGAACCATCGAGATCTGAATCCGCCCCAATTGACCTCAATACTGACTAGAGTCATTGAAGACCTTGTATCCTATTCATCCGGATCGATTTGAATGCTGGATATTAATATTGGAGATTCGGGATCCTATCTGCCTCAATCGATTCCAATACTGATTTTCAGTATTGGGAACATCGAGAACTCAATCGGCCTCAATCGACCTCAATACTGACTTTCAGTCATTACTACAAATCAACGTCTCACATATACATCACTCACATTACAGGTAAGGATTCAATACAATTCAATACTTATTTTAATCATGATCGCATTAACATATCATCGCATTACATAACTAAACGCTATTTGGAGGTTCTGTCACTCATCAGTCTTATATAGGAACAGGAGAGATGGTTCGTCGCTTGCGAGAAAGCAATCCCATGATATTTGGATGCAAACTGAGATGGTCATCGAAACGCCGCCTAGCGTCAGCCACTCGAATTCTATCGGCCTCAATCGATTCCAATACTAACTTTCAGGAATGGGGAGTTCAATAACTCACACTACGTCCATCGGTTCCAATACTGATTAGGAGCATTGACGAGTTTATTTATCGTCCTGAATCGATTTGAATGCTGAATATCAGTATTGGGGACTTGAAATCCTATCTGCCCAGTCGAATCCAGTACTGTTTTCGAGTATTGGGAACATCGAGATCTCAACCCACTTCAATCGATCTCAATACTGACTGTGAGTATTCTAGCCCTTATATTCTAATAACCTGAATCGATTTGAGTACTGTCTCTCAGTATTGGGTAGATCGCTATCTCAATCCACTTCAATCGATCTCAATACTGGAAGTAAGCATTAGAAACCTTATATCCTATCTACTTGAATCGATTTGGATGCTGGATTTCAGTATTGAGGACTCGAAATCCTAACTGCCCCAATCGATTCCAGAACTGTTTTTCAGTATTGGAAACATCGGGTTCTCAATCCACTTCAATCGATCTCAATACTGATTTTCAGCATTGCAGATCTTATATCCTATCTACTTGAATCGATTTTAATGCTGGATATCAGTATTGAGGACTTAAAATCCTACCTGCCCGAATCGATTTCAGTACTGTATTTCAGTAGTGGGAACATCGGGTTCTCAATCCGCTTCAATCGATCTCAATACTGATTTTCAGCATTGCAGATCTTATATCCTATCTACTTGAATCGATTTAAATGCTGGATATCAGTATTGAGGACCTGAGATCCTATCTGCCCCAATCAATTTCAGTACTGTATTTCAGTATTGGGAATATCGGGATCTCAATCCACTTCAATCGATCTGAATACTGAAAGTAACATCAGAAACCTCATATCCTATCTACCTGAATCGGAATGAATGCTGGATATCAGTGCTGGATATCAGTATTCAGGACTTGCCATCCTATGTGCCCCAGTCGATTCCAGTACTGTATTTCAGTGTTGGAAACATCGGGTTCTCAGTACGCTCCAATCGATCTCAATACTGATGTTCAGCATTGCAGACCTTATATGATTTTTACCTGAATCGAATTGAATGCTAAATATCAGTATTAAGGACTTGAAATCCTAGCTGTCCCAATCGATTTGAGTACTGTTTTCCAGTATTGGGAATATCGAGATCTTAACCCAAATCAATCGATCTCAATACTGACTGTAAGTATTGGAGCCCTTATATCCCAATAATCTGAATCGATTTGAGTACTGTCTCTCAGTATTGGGCAGATTGCTATCTCAGTCCACTTCAATCGATCTCAATACTAAATATAAGCATAAGTGACCTCATTATATCCTATCTCCTTGTATCGATTTTAATGTTGAAAATCAGTATTGCAGAATTGAGATCCTATCTGCTCCAACTCATTCCAATACCGTTTTCAAGTATTGGAAACACTGAGATCTCAATCCGCTTGAATCGATCTCAATCCCGACTTTCAGCATTGCAGACCTCATATCATATTTACCTGAATCGAATTGAATGCGGAATATCAGTATTGAGGACTTGGAATCCTATCTGCCCTAATCGATTCCAGTTCTGTATTTCAGTATTGGGAATATCGGGAGCGCATTACGCTTCAATCGATCTCAATACTGATGTTCAGCATTGCAGACATTATATGATATTTACCTGAATTGATTTAGATGCTGAATATCAGTATTGAGGACTGGAAATCCTATCTACCCGAATCGATTCCAGCACTGTTTTTCAGTATTGGGAACATCGAGATCCCAACCCGCTTTGATCGATCTCATTACTGACTGTGAGTATTGTAGCCTTAATATCCTAATAACCTGAATTGATTTCGGTACTGTCTCTCAGTATTGGGTAGATCGCTATCTCAATCCACTTCAATCGATCTCATTACTGAAAGTAAGCATTAGGAACCCTATATCCTATCTACTTGGATCAACTTGAATGCTGAAGATCAGTATTAGGGAATCGGGATCCTATTTGCCCCAATCGATCCCAGTACTGTCTTTCAGTATTGGTTACATCGAGATCTTAATCAGCTTCAATCGATCTCAATACTGATTCTCAGCATCGGACACCTTATGAACTATTTACCTGAATCGAAATGAATGCTGAATATCAGTATTGAGGACTTGAACTCCTATCTGCCCCAATCGATTGCAGGACTGTTTTCCAGTATTCGGAACATCGGGTTCTCGATCCGCTTCAATCGATCTCAATACTGCTTTCCAGCATTAAAGACCTTATATCATATTTATCTGGGTAGGATTGAATGCTGAATATCAGTATTGAGGACTTGGGATCTTATCTGCCCCAATCTATTCCAGTAGTGTTTTTCGGAAGTGGGAACTTCGAGATCTCGATCAGCTTCGATAGATTTCAATACTGATTTTCAGCATTGCAGACCTTATATGATATTCACCTGAATCGAATTGAATGCTGAATTAAATCAGTAATGAGGACTTGGAACCCTATCCGCCTCAATCATTCCCTGTACTGTATTTCAGTATTGGGAATATCGGGATCTCAATACGCTTCGATCGATCTCAATACTGATGTTCAGCATTGCAGACCTTATATCATATCTACTTGAATTAATTCGAATGCTGTGTATCAGATTGGGAATGGGAAGTCCTATCTGCCTCAATAGATTCAAATACTGACCTCTAACATTGGATACCGTATATTCTATCTACGTCAATATACCTGAATGATGATTGTTAGTATTGAGGACTTGAAATCCTATCTGCCCCGATCGATTCCAGTACCGCCTTCCAGTATTGCAAACATCGAGATCTCAATCCGCCTCAATCGATTTCAATACTGATTCTCAGCATTGCAGACCTTATAACCCGTTCACCTGACCAATAGCAAAACTCATCTTCAGGCTGTTCCAATTCTGCCCAGCAGATTGAATTCGATTGATATATATATGAAACCTAGAGGAGTTCAATACTGATTGTGAGTATTGAGGAGGATAGAATAACCATGTACCCACGATTTCCATTCGATTCTGTAGTATTCATCTCGATATTAGTCAATGACGCAAAGAGTGATTGGGTCATCATTGGAATAGATTCATGCAGTCGACTCAATGCCGCCCGGCAGGATTCAGACCGATAGCGAAACTCATCCTCAGAGCGTACCAGTCCTGCTCAGCAGTATTGAATTCAATTAAAATACATGGAATTCAGAGGAGTTCGATACCGATTGTAAGTATTCAGGAGGATAGAAACCACTTCCTCACGATCGGTATTCCATCCTATAGTATTAAGCTCGATTGGCCAATCACGCAATGAGTGATTGGGTCATCATTGAAATCGATTGACGCAGTCGACTCGATGCTGCCTGGCAGAATTCAGACCGATAGCAGAACTCATCTTCAGGCCGTTCCAAACCTGTTCAGCAGTATTGAATTCGATTGAAATATATGAAAGCTAGAGGAGTTCAATACTGATTGTGAGTATTGAGAGAAATAGAATAACCATGCACCCACGATTTCAACTGGATTCTGTAGTATTCATCTCGATTGATCAATGACGCAAAGAGTGATTGGGAAATCACTGAAATCGATTGACGCAGTCGACTCAATGCTGCCTGGCAGGATTCAGACCGATAGCAAAACTCATCTCGAGACCGTTCCAATCCTGCTGAGCAGTATTGAATTCGATTGAAATATATGAAATCTAGCGGAGTTCAATACTGATTGTGAGTATTGGGAAGGAGAGAATAACCATGCATCCACGATATCAATCCGATTTTGTAGTATTCAGCTCGATTGGTCAATCACGCAGTAAGTAATTGGGTGATCATTAGAATCGATTGACTCAGTCAATTCAATGCTGCTTGGCAGGATTCAGACCGATAGCAAAACTCATCTTCAGGCCATTCCAATCCTGCTGAGCAGTATTGGATTCGATTGAAATATATGAAATCCAGCGAAGTTCAATACTGATTGTGAGTATTGGGAAGGATAGAATAACCATGCATCCACGATTCCAATCCGATTTTGTAGCATTCAGCTCGATTGGTCAATCACGCAGTGAGTGATTGAGTCATCATTGAAATCGGTTGACATAGTCCACTCAATGCTGCCCGGCAGGATTCAGACCGATAGCGAGACTCATCCGCAGGCCGTACCAATCCTGCTGAGCAGTATTTGATTCGATTGAAATATATGAAATCTAGCGGAGTTGAATACTGATTGCGAGTATTGGGAAGGATAGAATAACCATGCATCCACGATTCCAATCCGATTTTGTAGTATTCAGCTCGATTGGTCAATCACGCAGTGAGTAATTGGGTTATCATTGGAATCGATTGACTCAGTCAATTCAATGCTGCTTGGCAGCATTCAGACCGATAGCAAAACTCATCTCGAGACCGTTCCAATCCTGCTGAGCAGTATTGAATTCGATTGAAATATATGAAATCTAGCGGAGTTCAATACTGATTGTGAGTATTGGGAAGGAGAGAATAACCATGCATCCACGATATCAATCCGATTTTGTAGTATTCAGCTCGATTGGTCAATCACGCAGTAAGTAATTGGGTGATCATTAGAATCGATTGACTCAGTCAATTCAATGCTGCTTGGCAGGATTCAGACCGATAGCAAAACTCATCTTCAGGCCATTCCAATCCTGCTGAGCAGTATTGGATTCGATTGAAATATATGAAATCCAGCGAAGTTCAATACTGATTGTGAGTATTGGGAAGGATAGAATAACCATGCATCCACGATTCCAATCCGATTTTGTAGCATTCAGCTCGATTGGTCAATCACGCAGTGAGTGATTGAGTCATCATTGAAATCGGTTGACATAGTCCACTCAATGCTGCCCGGCAGGATTCAGACCGATAGCGAGACTCATCCGCAGGCCGTACCAATCCTGCTGAGCAGTATTTGATTCGATTGAAATATATGAAATCTAGCGGAGTTGAATACTGATTGCGAGTATTGGGAAGGATAGAATAACCATGCATCCACGATTCCAATCCGATTTTGTAGTATTCAGCTCGATTGGTCAATCACGCAGTGAGTAATTGGGTTATCATTGGAATCGATTGACTCAGTCAATTCAATGCTGCTTGGCAGCATTCAGACCGATAGCAAAACTCATCTCGAGACCGTTCCAATCCTGCTGAGCAGTATTGAATTCGATTGAAATATATGAAATCTAGCGGAGTTCAATACTGATTGTGAGTATTGGGAAGGATAGAATAACCATGCATTGACGATTTCAATCCGATTTTGTAGTTTTCAGCTCGATTGGTCAATCACGCAGTAAGTAATTGGGTGATCATTGGAATCGATTGACTCAGTCAATTCAATGCTGCTTGGCAGGATTCAGACCGATAGCAAAACTCATCTTCAGGCCATTCCAATCCTGCTGAGCAGTATTGAATTCGATTGAAATATATGAAATCTAGCGGAGTTCAATACTGATTGTGAGTATTGGGAAGGATAGAATAACCATGCATTGACGATTTCAATCCGATTTTGTAGTTTTCAGCTCGATTGGTCAATCACGCAGTAAGTAATTGGGTGATCATTGGAATCGATTGACTCAGTCAATTCAATGCTGCTTGGCAGGATTCAGACCGATAGCAAAACTCATCTTCAGGCCATTCCAATCCTGCTGAGCAGTATTGAATTCGATTGAAATATATGAAATCTAGCGGAGTTCAATACTAATTGTGAGTATTGGGAAGGATAGAATAACCATGCATTGACGATTTCAATCCGATTTTGTTGTATTCAGCTCGATTGGTCAATCACGCAGTGAGTAATTGGGTTATCATTGGAATCGATTGACTCAGTCAATTCAATGCTGCTTGGCAGGATTCAGACCGATAGCAAAACTCATCTTCAGGCCATTCCAATCCTGCTGAGCAGTATTGGATTCGATTGAAATATACGAAATCTAGCGGAGTTCAATACTGATTGTGAGTATTGGGAAGGATAGAATAACCATCCATCCACGATTCCAATCCGATTTTGTAGTATTCAGCTCGATTGGTCAATCACGCAGTGAGTAATTGGGTCATCATTGAAATCGATTGACGCAGTCCACTCAATGCTGCCTGGCATGATTCAGACCGATAGCAATACTCATCTCGAGACCGTTCCAATCCTGCTGAGCAGTATTGAATTCGATTGAAATATATGAAATCCAGCGCAGTTGAATACTGATTGTGAGTATTGGGAAGGATAGAATATCCATGCATCCACGATTCCAATCCGATCTTGTAGTATTCAGCTCGATTGGTCAATCACGCAGTGAGTAATTGGGTTATCATTGGAATCGATTGACTCAGTCAATTCAATGCTGCTTGGCAGGATTCAGACCGATAGCAAAACTCATCTTCAGGCCATTCCAATCCTGCTGAGCAGTATTGGATTCGATTGAAATATATGAAATCCAGCGAAGTTCAATACTGATTGTGAGTATTGGGAAGGATAGAATAACCATGCATCCACGATTTCAATCCGATTTTGTAGTATTCAGCTCGATTGGTAAATCACGCAGTGAGTAATTGGGTTATCATTGGAATTGATTGACTCAGTCAATTCAATGCTGCTTGGCAGGATTCAGACCGATAGCAAAACTCATCTTCAGGCCATTTCAATCCTGCTGAGCAGTATTGGATTCGATTGAAATATATGAAATATAGCGGAGTTGAATACTGATTGCGAGTATTGGGAAGGATAGAATAACCATGCATCCACGATTCCAATCCGATTTTGTAGTATTCAGCTCGATTGGTCAATCACGCAGTGAGTAATTGGGTTATCATTGGAATCGATTGACTCAGTCAATCCAATGCTGCTTGGCAGGATTCAGACCGATAGCAAAACTCATCTCGAGATCGTTCCAATCCTGCTGAGCAGTATTGGATTCGATTGAAATATACGAAATCTAGCGGAGTTCAATACTGATTGTAGGTATTGGGAAGGATAGAATAACCATGCATCCACGATTCCAATCCGATTTTGTAGCATTCAGCTCGATTGGTCAATCACGCAGTGAGTGATTGAGTCATCATTGAAATCGATTGACATAGTCCACTCAATGCTGCCCGGCAGGATTCAGACCGATAGCGAGACTCATCCGCAGGCCGTACCAATCCTGCTGAGCAGTATTTGATTCGATTGAAATATATGAAATCTAGCGGAGTTGAATACTGATTGCGAGTATTGGGAAGGATAGAATAACCATGCATCCACGATTCCAATCCGATTTTGTGGTATTCAGCTCGATTGGTCAATCACGCAGTGAGTAATTGGGTTATCATTGGAATCGATTGACTCAGTCAATTCAATGCTGCTTGGCAGCATTCAGACTGATAGCAAAACTCATCTCGAGACCATTCCAATCCTGCTGAGCAGTATTTGATTCGATTGAAATATATGGAATCTAGCGGAGTTGAATACTGATTGCGAGTATTGGGAAGGATAGAATAACCATGCATCCACGATTCCAATCCGATTTTGTAGTATTCAGCTCAATTGGTCAATCACGCAGTGAGTAATTGGGTTATCATTGGAATCGATTGACTCAGTCAATTCAATGCTGCTTGGCAGCATTCAGACCGATAGCGAGACTCATCCGCAGGCCGTACCAATCCTGCTGAGCAGTATTTGATTCGATTGAAATATATGAAATCTAGCGGAGTTGAATACTGATTGCGAGTATTGGGAAGGATAGAATAACCATGCATCCACGATTCCAATCCGATTTTGTAGTATTCAGCTCGATTGGTCAATCACGCAGTGAGTAATTGGGTTATCATTGGAATCGATTGACTCAGTCAATTCAATGCTGCTTGGCAGCATTCAGACTGATAGCAAAACTCATCTCGAGACCATTCCAATCCTGCTGAGCAGTATTTGATTCGATTGAAATATATGGAATCTAGCGGAGTTGAATACTGATTGCGAGTATTGGGAAGGATAGAATAACCATGCATCCACGATTCCAATCCGATTTTGTAGTATTCAGCTCAATTGGTCAATCACGCAGTGAGTAATTGGGTTATCATTGGAATCGATTGACTCAGTCAATTCAATGCTGCTTGGCAGCATTCAGACCGATAGCAAAACTCATCTCGAGACCGTTCCAATCCTGCTGAGCAGTATTGAATTCGATTGAAATATATGAAATCTAGCGGAGTTCAATACTGATTGTGAGTATTGGGAAGGATAGAATAACCATGCATTGACGATTTCAATCCGATTTTGTAGTTTTCAGCTCGATTGGTCAATCACGCAGTAAGTAATTGGGTGATCATTGGAATCGATTGACTCAGTCAATTCAATGCTGCTTGGCAGGATTCAGACCGATAGCAAAACTCATCTTCAGGCCATTCCAATCCTGCTGAGCAGTATTGAATTCGATTGAAATATATGAAATCTAGCGGAGTTCAATACTGATTGTGAGTATTGGGAAGGATAGAATAACCATGCATTGACGATTTCAATCCGATTTTGTAGTTTCCAGCTCGATTGGTCAATCACGCAGTAAGTAATTGGGTGATCATTGGAATCGATTGACTCAGTCAATTCAATGCTGCTTGGCAGGATTCAGACCGATAGCAAAACTCATCTTCAGGCCATTCCAATCCTGCTGAGCAGTATTGGATTCGATTGAAATATACGAAATCTAGCGGAGTTCAATACTGATTGTGAGTATTGGGAAGGATAGAATAACCATCCATCCACGATTTCAATCCGATTTTGTAGTATTCAGCTCGATTGGTCAATCACGCAGTGAGTAATTGGGTCATCATTGAAATCGATTGACGCAGTCCACTCAATGCTGCCTGGCATGATTCAGACCGATAGCAATACTCATCTCGAGACCGTTCCAATCCTGCTGAGCAGTATTGAATTCGATTGAAATATATGAAATCTAGCGGAGTTCAATACTGATTGTGAGTATTGGGAAGGATAGAATAACCATGCATTGACGATTTCAATCCGATTTTGTAGTTTTCAGCTCGATTGGTCAATCACGCAGTAAGTAATTGGGTGATCATTGGAATCGATTGACTCAGTCAATTCAATGCTGCTTGGCAGGACTCAGACCGATAGCAAAACTCATCTTCAGGCCATTCCAATCCTGCTGAGCAGTATTGAATTCGATTGAAATATATGAAATCTAGCGGAGTTCAATACTGATTGTGAGTATTGGCAAGGATAGAATAACCATGCATTGACGATTTCAATCCGATTTTGTTGTATTCAGCTCGATTGGTCAATCACGCAGTGAGTAATTGGGTTATCATTGGAATCGATTGACTCAGTCAATTCAATGCTGCTTGGCAGGATTCAGACCGATAGCAAAACTCATCTTCAGGCCATTCCAATCCTGCTGAGCAGTATTGGATTCGATTGAAATATACGAAATCTAGCGGAGTTCAATACTGATTGTGAGTATTGGGAAGGATAGAATAACCATCCATCCACGATTTCAATCCGATTTTGTAGTATTCAGCTCGATTGGTCAATCACGCAGTGAGTAATTGGGTCATCATTGAAATCGATTGACGCAGTCCACTCAATGCTGCCTGGCATGATTCAGACCGATAGCAAAACTCATCTTCAGGCCATTCCAATCCTGCTGAGCAGTATTGGATTCGATTGAAATATACGAAATCTAGCGGAGTTCAATACTGATTGTGAGTATTGGGAAGGATAGAATAACCATCCATCCACGATTCCAATCCGATTTTGTAGTATTCAGCTCGATTGGTCAATCACGCAGTGAGTAATTGGGTTATCATTGGAATCGATTGACTCAGTCAATTCAATGCTGCTTGGCAGGATTCAGACCGATAGCAAAACTCATCTTCAGGCCATTCCAATCCTGCTGAGCAGTATTGGATTCGATTGAAATATATGAAATCCAGCGAAGTTCAATACTGATTGTGAGTATTGGGAAGGATAGAATAACCATGCATCCACGATTTCAATCCGATTTTGTAGTATTCAGCTCGATTGGTCAATCACGCAGTGAGTAATTGGGTTATCATTGGAATCGATTGACTCAGTCAATTCAATGCTGCTTGGCAGGATTCAGACCGATAGCAAAACTCATCTTCAGGCCATTTCAATCCTGCTGAGCAGTATTGGATTCGATTGAAATATATGGAATCTAGCGGAGTTGAATACTGATTGCGAGTATTGGGAAGGATAGAATAACCATGCATCCACGATTCCAATCCGATTTTGTGGTATTCAGCTCGATTGGTCAATCACGCAGTGAGTAATTGGGTTATCATTGGAATCGATTGACTCAGTCAATTCAATGCTGCTTGGCAGCATTCAGACTGATAGCAAAACTCATCTCGAGACCATTCCAATCCTGCTGAGCAGTATTTGATTCGATTGAAATATATGGAATCTAGCGGAGTTGAATACTGATTGCGAGTATTGGGAAGGATAGAATAACCATGCATCCACGATTCCAATCCGATTTTGTAGTATTCAGCTCAATTGGTCAATCACGCAGTGAGTAATTGGGTTATCATTGGAATCGATTGACTCAGTCAATTCAATGCTGCTTGGCAGCATTCAGACCGATAGCGAGACTCATCCGCAGGCCGTACCAATCCTGCTGAGCAGTATTTGATTCGATTGAAATATATGAAATCTAGCGGAGTTGAATACTGATTGCGAGTATTGGGAAGGATAGAATAACCATGCATCCACGATTCCAATCCGATTTTGTAGTATTCAGCTCGATTGGTCAATCACGCAGTGAGTAATTGGGTTATCATTGGAATCGATTGACTCAGTCAATTCAATGCTGCTTGGCAGCATTCAGACTGATAGCAAAACTCATCTCGAGACCATTCCAATCCTGCTGAGCAGTATTTGATTCGATTGAAATATATGGAATCTAGCGGAGTTGAATACTGATTGCGAGTATTGGGAAGGATAGAATAACCATGCATCCACGATTCCAATCCGATTTTGTAGTATTCAGCTCAATTGGTCAATCACGCAGTGAGTAATTGGGTTATCATTGGAATCGATTGACTCAGTCAATTCAATGCTGCTTGGCAGCATTCAGACCGATAGCAAAACTCATCTCGAGACCGTTCCAATCCTGCTGAGCAGTATTGAATTCGATTGAAATATATGAAATCTAGCGGAGTTCAATACTGATTGTGAGTATTGGGAAGGATAGAATAACCATGCATTGACGATTTCAATCCGATTTTGTAGTTTTCAGCTCGATTGGTCAATCACGCAGTAAGTAATTGGGTGATCATTGGAATCGATTGACTCAGTCAATTCAATGCTGCTTGGCAGGATTCAGACCGATAGCAAAACTCATCTTCAGGCCATTCCAATCCTGCTGAGCAGTATTGAATTCGATTGAAATATATGAAATCTAGCGGAGTTCAATACTGATTGTGAGTATTGGGAAGGATAGAATAACCATGCATTGACGATTTCAATCCGATTTTGTAGTTTCCAGCTCGATTGGTCAATCACGCAGTAAGTAATTGGGTGATCATTGGAATCGATTGACTCAGTCAATTCAATGCTGCTTGGCAGGATTCAGACCGATAGCAAAACTCATCTTCAGGCCATTCCAATCCTGCTGAGCAGTATTGGATTCGATTGAAATATACGAAATCTAGCGGAGTTCAATACTGATTGTGAGTATTGGGAAGGATAGAATAACCATCCATCCACGATTTCAATCCGATTTTGTAGTATTCAGCTCGATTGGTCAATCACGCAGTGAGTAATTGGGTCATCATTGAAATCGATTGACGCAGTCCACTCAATGCTGCCTGGCATGATTCAGACCGATAGCAATACTCATCTCGAGACCGTTCCAATCCTGCTGAGCAGTATTGAATTCGATTGAAATATATGAAATCTAGCGGAGTTCAATACTGATTGTGAGTATTGGGAAGGATAGAATAACCATGCATTGACGATTTCAATCCGATTTTGTAGTTTTCAGCTCGATTGGTCAATCACGCAGTAAGTAATTGGGTGATCATTGGAATCGATTGACTCAGTCAATTCAATGCTGCTTGGCAGGATTCAGACCGATAGCAAAACTCATCTTCAGGCCATTCCAATCCTGCTGAGCAGTATTGAATTCGATTGAAATATATGAAATCTAGCGGAGTTCAATACTGATTGTGAGTATTGGCAAGGATAGAATAACCATGCATTGACGATTTCAATCCGATTTTGTTGTATTCAGCTCGATTGGTCAATCACGCAGTGAGTAATTGGGTTATCATTGGAATCGATTGACTCAGTCAATTCAATGCTGCTTGGCAGGATTCAGACCGATAGCAAAACTCATCTTCAGGCCATTCCAATCCTGCTGAGCAGTATTGGATTCGATTGAAATATACGAAATCTAGCGGAGTTCAATACTGATTGTGAGTATTGGGAAGGATAGAATAACCATCCATCCACGATTTCAATCCGATTTTGTAGTATTCAGCTCGATTGGTCAATCACGCAGTGAGTAATTGGGTCATCATTGAAATCGATTGACGCAGTCCACTCAATGCTGCCTGGCATGATTCAGACCGATAGCAAAACTCATCTTCAGGCCATTCCAATCCTGCTGAGCAGTATTGGATTCGATTGAAATATACGAAATCTAGCGGAGTTCAATACTGATTGTGAGTATTGGGAAGGATAGAATAACCATCCATCCACGATTCCAATCCGATTTTGTAGTATTCAGCTCGATTGGTCAATCACGCAGTGAGTAATTGGGTTATCATTGGAATCGATTGACTCAGTCAATTCAATGCTGCTTGGCAGGATTCAGACCGATAGCAAAACTCATCTTCAGGCCATTCCAATCCTGCTGAGCAGTATTGGATTCGATTGAAATATATGAAATCCAGCGAAGTTCAATACTGATTGTGAGTATTGGGAAGGATAGAATAACCATGCATCCACGATTTCAATCCGATTTTGTAGTATTCAGCTCGATTGGTCAATCACGCAGTGAGTAATTGGGTTATCATTGGAATCGATTGACTCAGTCAATTCAATGCTGCTTGGCAGGATTCAGACCGATAGCAAAACTCATCTTCAGGCCATTTCAATCCTGCTGAGCAGTATTGGATTCGATTGAAATACCGTCAAGTGGGGTAACTTTGCCACACTTTCGACTTTTTTTTGGCATTGTTTTCCGTATAGCTCGGAGAGATTACGGCAAAACCTACCCGTATTAGTAGCCAATCGAAAGCTTAAAATCTTAGCTTTCAATTGGCGTAAGGTAGAACTCGATTCGAGAATCCTGTTTGAAGATACGGTCTTGAGAAGCAAAACACTTTTCACAAAACCTGGGGTGGGGTAACTTTGCCACACTCCAGTATCTCCCCTGGAATTTCAGTATCACGACTAGAATTCTTGTAAGAATACGAGCAAATCTTGTATCCCATCAGCTCTAATAGATGTTGTTCCCATTGGGAACGTTTTTCTTGACATCCCAAGCTTTGTGCAGCATTGAACAAGTCAAATGATTGATTTGAAGTAGTATCAAAGCTGTTTATATAAGTTTGGTTTTTCAAAATTCCACGGAAGAGTGTCGAAAGATGATGCTCGACTTGTGCCTCAAGTACTTGCACTTTTAGCTAGGATTTGAGATTGAAAAATGAAAGTCAATGTATGTCTTTGATTGGGTTCTGGATAATTATTATGACTCTCCTGCGTTCCAAGAGAAATTTTCCCGCATTCAACGCTCTGTATAAGTTATTGATGCTGCACGAGTATTTTCAAGAGAGCCTAACGCAAAGCAGTCATTGGCGATTTTTAATCTAAATAAAATCCATCTAGACGGAATTGTTTCGTTTAATGAAGAGATAAGTGATTAGTGTTTTTACTGGTAACTTAAATTCTTTGGCTGCTTTGCGGTAAGAGAGTTTGCCACATCCTATTTGCCTAAGGCACTTCTGAAGCTTGTCATATGAATAATTCTTGTAATTCCTTCGACCCTTCTGCCTTGCATAGTTTCTGGTCATCTGTAAGAGCAGATGGGTGAAAATTGGATTGGGAGAATGAAAGTATTATAAAATGGAAATTCACGTAAGAGAAGTTGAACAAAATAACTGTAGACGTGAGCAGTTGAGGCGATGCGGTCACCATGCAAGCTGGAAATCATTCCCAACTTTCTCCGATTTTTTTGCGATTTGGGCTAAACGGCGAGCGCACAAATATTGGTTATTATCTAACTTAGATTTGTTCGCTCTTCGTTGAGCCCAAATTGCAATAGAATCGGAAAAAGTTGGGGATAAAAATGTGCGTATATCATAGGTTAGGACGTTCCCGCGGCTGAGTCATTCCCACTTTTCTCTGATTCTCTTATGATCTGGGCTAAGCGACGGATTGAGGAATACAAGTTGGACAATAACAAGTATTCGATAACTCGTCTCACACTTTCAATCGTCAAACTTTTTATGTAAGGTGTATTTTGAGGGTCCATGGTCACGGTGCATGTCGGAGTCTCGCGGCAAGAACGGAGTTACAACTTACGTACAAGTTACAACTTATGGTTTTTACACCTACTGAGACGGGGGTGGTCGCAAATGACTGCGAATTGCTTCAGGAATGTGCCTCTGGTACGGCCTGTGAGGATAAAAGCCTCTCACTCCAAAGGAGCAATCAAAAAATCGTGAGATATTCCGATTCTGATTCTCAAAGAGCGCGAGCTTGTACCGTAGATCGAGTTTTGAGGCAGATGGAGACTTTTTTCCTCACTGACCATACCAGAGGCACATTTCTGAAGCAATTCTAAGTCATTTGCAACCAACCCCGTCTCAATTGATAGAGGAACCATTGCGAAAAGTGTAACCCCGTTTTGCGCGAGACTCCGACACGGCCTTAAGCTGCAGTAGGAAAGTGTGGCAAAGTTACCCCACCATAGCCAAAAAATACACCTTTTTTTCTTTTTCTCGACGTAAAATTTGTACCGTGGAAAAATACTGCTTTATAACAACTGAATCATCAAGCTAACGGTTCAAGTCAATGAGAATATGCAGCATTTACCTGTCATTCGACGCCAAGTGCTCGTACTGGGTCAATTTTTTGGGACCAGATTTTTTTGCTTGTCTCTCACTCCGGTACAAAAATAGGTTATAAACAACTCTAAGGCATCTAGAGCCGCCTTCCGCGGACGCAAAACATAGCTCACGCATGCCCTTACTTGAGGGAATTGTTACTAGAGCGATAAGATTCCTTACCTTACCTACAGCAGCCTCTGAAATCTTTTCCCGGCGGTGTGGCAAAGTTACCCCCCCTGTGGCAAAGTAACCCCATCTTACGGTATATGAAATCTAGCGGAGTTCAATACTGATTATGAGTATTGGGAAGGATAGAATAACCATGCATCCACGATTTCAATCCGATTTTGTAGTACTCAGCTCGATTTGTCAATCACGCAATAGGTGATAGGGGGATGATTGGAATTGATCCAGGCATAATTCGACTCGAATCTGTCCATTCATGATTGAAATGGATAGGAAAGAGCAAGGTTATTATACACCCAGTACTGCAGAGAATTATTCAGTTCGATTGAGGAATGTTGAAATAATAGTGTTCAAAAGGTGAAATCCAATCCTGTCATTTGGGATTGGTTAGGATAGACAATTAGTATCGTTTCGCGAATCGAATCACTTTCTGAAGCATTGATCTCGATAGAGCAGTGGGAGACGAGATCCATTATTCAATTAGATAGATTCCAATACTGAATCGGTTCATTTGAACATATTGAACCAGCAAAGATCTTCCATCCATCCTTCCGTGTCCGATCCTATGCTGAATACTAGTATTGGATTATATTCGCTTACATCAATCCTCATCAACAGTATAGAATTCTATTGGCAGTTGTGATCCCAATTCTACAATTCAGGATTCAGCTTGATTGGGTCTTTGTTCGATTGATCTGCATTGAATTCCAATACTGCTCTCGCCGGTTGAATGATAGAACCGATTGAAATGTATTCATCCCGATAGGATTCGATTGGTTTTCAATCCATCCCAATCGATCTTTTGCAGCAGGGAAGCTGTCGGCATCATCAAAAGACGCGATGATCTCGAATGATCCCCATCAAATGTCGCAAAAAATCTCGAATATACATCTACTAACCTATAAGAGACTCTCCCTCGGTTGCAAGTGCTTTCCATGCATTGCAGTAACTATATGTCAGTCAAACCAGTGAAATTCGTGACCAATTATCTGTTTATCTCTAGGGCAGAAAAGAAATGGCAAAAGGATCATCGGGGAAGCTGGGGTGTAAAGCATGTCTACGAGGTTAGTCCATCAATTTTCGGTAATGGCTCTACGTACGCATTACATGATAAATGGAACTTTCCATATAATAGTTGAGTGCGACTGAGATAGAAATATAAACATTCCGCGAGTTCAAGTAAAATGTTAATCTACAAGCGGCAGAATGTAAAACCGACTACATCTAACGTTACTAACTGAGGTCGGCAATGGCTTATAGAACCATGCCCGCAACCGGTGGCGATTGGCGAGGCCGCTGCATCAATCAACATGGTATAGGTAAGGAGTAGGTCCGGCTCAGCAACTCGACCGAAGCCACCATTACACGGGTCTCTACATTACATTACATTATACACGCTAGTGTTAGTATACAGTCGCTGATGGTCGCTACTGATGAGCAGAAGCTATCGTGATCTCTAACCCAAACCAAGATCCCCCAAGAAGACGAGTACTTGCCCTGTTTATCAACTCCAATGCATTGGGAAAATTCGTTTGTATCAACGTGTTTTTGCGCATTCAACCTTGGCTCAGGAAATAAGTCCTGTTAGATGGAGGAAGAACAGATACAAGTGGATGGTGAGTATCATTCACTTGTGTGTATTAAAGTAAGGAATGTGTACCCTATTTGATTGGTAAAGAGCTTGAATCAGCTTCAACTCCATTCATCTTATTACAATTATTAATGTTATCCCTGCCCATGAAGAGCAATGGAATCATATAGAAACAGACTCATCTGACAATTTTAACTCACATGAAAGTCGATCCTACCCTGCCTAAACCTGCCAATGTATGCACGAATGGAATTGGAATGAAAGACATAGTTGCAATGTAGCAGGGTGCAAGGATAGGGCTCCCTTTTGTTATTGTCACAATTCATATTCAGGAGATATTGCACGAATTTCAAGGGATATCATGAGATCAGCGAGCACCTACCAGTATAGAAAAATTTCATGACGACAATATTGTGGGTGATAGCACTAAGTAGATCAATCATGATCGATTTCCATGCATTTCTGTGTACAGTTTTCAAGTTGTGCAATTAGGCAATACATCTTACATATAGGAAGTTTAAAAGTACTTGTGTCATAAATGGAGTCTGCAGATACTTGTGTTGAAAGCATGAACAATCTCAATCATGGGGGGATGAACAATCTTGAGATTCTCACCATTAATTAGTAGTGCCATGAAGACACATTATCAATAATTCTCAGAGATCTGACAGTTTTAGGGTTACTCCAATCAATGTTTCCTCACAGTTCTTCTAACTAATTATGTGCTTTACTTGACCCTCCACTCTTCTATGGCAACTTTAACTTACGGACACAAATCTGTGAGATTTGTTGTCAGCTTGTTCAGTTCTACAAGCTCATGTTATGTTACATGATACAAGTATTGGTAGTGAAATTGCTGACCTAATGAAGTTTGCTGATTGTATTTGAATCATGAAATATCATATTCTGACAATCCTGGTGCTACCATAAATTTCATGCTATACTGTGAGGAATGGTACAACAGGTATACAAAGGTTCGTTGAATTGATATGGCATGTTTTGTATTGACAGAGGAATATCTCATCCAGTGTAACTAAAAGTTTCTAGAACTGTGATTCATGTACTTGCACATTTGAATCTTCCTGAGTGTTTTTCTGAATTATTTCTTTGGTCATCTGTAGTTTCTTGACAGCTGAGTCGTATAGTTTTGTCAACAAGTTCACACTTCTTTATTTATCAGATGTCTTTGCTTTCAACTATTCTATAAATCCATCATCTGCTAAGGAAGAATTCATTTTGAATATTATGAGAAACTATTGTATTCCTCTAAAAATGCAGGCCATGTCCTTCAACCTGGATTCTCTCTATCAAGAAATATACCCCTACTATATTCATCAGTCTTTCAGATTTGTTGACTTACCTTTCCCCCACGAATGGAGATGAATGTTGTCACCAGAAATTAATGATTGAGTTGAGGAAAATCAGCGAAACATGTATTGATCTTCTACTATCATGATGTTAAGGGAGTTGCACTGCCTCTCAACACTGATGTAATCAAAAGAGGGAAGACTGATCTTGACCATGACAGGAATAATGTCATTAACTTAATCTCAGGGATGTGTGGAGAATCAACGTAATCTTTTAATATGGAATGATTACACTTGGTGTTTGTATCTCTGCCGGAGGAATATGATTTCAAGCATCTATAAACCACAGACTGATTACAGTACAAAACTATAAAGCAGTAACACTAGAGTTTGAGATTTCGCTTGAGTCATCTTTATCGATTTTATTTGTCGAAGTATCAGCTTCTACCCCCGTGAAAAAATTAGAAATATTTTTTCCAACCATGACACTTGAATGGGAATTCTGGTTTGAAATATTTTGATAGAATTTCCGTGACTTCCTTTTAGCTACATGCTTAAGGCCAGTCCGTAGTCCCCGCAATACCGCAACTAGACACGCACCGGAGTATTTGCAGGTTTTCAAACAATATCTAATTTTTAAATAATTGCAAACACTTTTTGGATCAAATCATTGAGTCAGCTCGCTTCTCAATGAAATTTCCAATCATTTGAGCTTTGTTGCGTCTCAAAATTCGCGATATATTTTGCAGGATTTGGAAATCTGCAATCTTGAGCTGGGCTGCCTCATCGTAGGAACCACGCTGTCATACACGATTGCCATTTTCCAAATCTCGCAAAATATATCACGAGTTTTGAGACGCAACAAAGCTCAAACGATTGAAAACTCCATTGGGAAGCACGCTCACTCAATGATTTGCTCCGAAAAGTGTTTGCAACTATTTAAAAATTTAATATTGGTGGAATTACGCTATGCAAATCACCGTGGCGCCATCTATGGAGTAGTGAGCAAGTGTAAGCACTACGGACAGGCCTTAATCTAAGAAAACCGCTAAATAACGGGACACGGCTCAGTGAATACAAGAGATGAACACAGAATTGACTGAAAACTTCTAAGAAAACCCCAGTTACATGTCATCAAATTCTCAGGCGGGTCATTCCTTTGAAATTACTTGTCGAAGGAATGACTTGTTTTTCTCACCTAAAACTAGTGTTTCAAGAATTTTTCTCAACTAAATTTTTCAACAGAAGTTTCTTTTCTTTACAGAAAAAACTTTTCCATTGATTTTTTGGGTTTTAATCCGGTGTTTGGGAATTCAACCAGGTGGTGGAGACCTGTATATTTTTTCTGCATATTGGTTGAATTTTATCAAGCAGCCCGGCTGAAAGTGGTTGCCCGACATTCGCGCAATGGTGGCGCGCCTCGTCACGCTACCGCGAGGCGACTATCACGCGATGGTCGCGCGACGAGAGTGTCGCGCTACTGTAGCGTGACGAGATCCTATATGGGAATTCGGGAAAAAGGGTAATCATCATTGTACAGGATATAGAAGAGTCAGGTGTTTAATATGGCTTGCGGATTGTGACCCACATCACACGAAGAGCTTATGCGTGGAGATGCCACACTCCACGTGTTGATTTGCACCTCAATAGATAAAACTCGAGATAAATACTCTCTGTGTATTGTGGGATACAATGAACTGCAAGCTCTGTATTAATTCATTCATATTGTGGATTTTATGGGAAGAGAGGTGTCAGGTATGCTCAGGTATGCTGTAGACTGCTGCAGAGCATCTGCGCGAGCAAGATTGTGCCGGCAAATTTTTTTCAATTCGGGCTTGTCGCATCACAGTGGCGTGCTTGTCAGGCTACGGTCACGCTACAATCACCCGACAGAAAAGAGCAACGTATGTGCAAAATCTTCTCGTTCGATCAAAACTGCAATCGTGGGATCGATTAAAAATGCATAATAAATGGACAAAAATAAAAAAAATGACTTTGAGCATGTGTGATCATATTTTCGGACTTGGAAAATTTGGTCGATACGTGGGCGCGAACCCACGCCCTTCGGATTATCAGACCGATACTCAGCGCTCGCGGCCAATGAGGTTAGTTACGGGTCACAGTCCGCAAGTCATATTGAACACTTGACTCTTCTATATCCTGTACAATGATGATCACCCTTTTCCCGAATTCCCATATAGGATCTCGTCGGGCTATAGCGCGACACTCTCGTCGCGCGATAGTCGCCTTACCGTAGCGTGACGAGGCGTGCCACCATTGCGCGAATGACGGGCGACCATTTTCAGCCGGGAGCTGGTTCAATTATTCGTCCAACCACTGGTTTGATGAAAACTTCAACCGACCGGTTGAAGTTTTCATCATTGTCACAAATCACCACAACGAGAGTAGGATAATAATGAACGTTTATTCTATTAGCTGTAAGAAGTATGGGTCTCAGCGCCTCCGAGCGGCGGAGAGCGGCATGCCACGGGAGGGAGCAGTCGAACGTGTTTAGTGCGGGCTTCGGTCTTCTCGTGCGTTTAGCTCAAAAACCATAGCTTGGATGCAGCAACAGTATGCGAGGCGATTGTAGGGTTTTCAAAAACGAAGACATTGAGCCTTTGTCAGTCTGAATCCGAGCAAAATTGAGTAAATTAGAGCAAGTTGCAATTTGTTCCTATGCTTTTTGCATTTTGCATGGACGTTGGGACCACCGCTCAAGCCGCCGCTTCTGCCTCGACTCGCTCCGATATTTTTCTCGCTTCGGGCTCTGTGAATCCTTCAAAAATGGTCTGATTGACATGTATGATAGCTCAACATTTTCGCTATTAAAAAACTAACAACTTTTTCGCTCACTGTTACGATGTTTAAACATCGGTTTTCCCAGAACTCAAGGTCAGGAATAGAATGTGCTAAATAGGCGCGTGGCAGGGGTTTCCTTTCATCTGTGACTGAACTGTTGTCTAAACCTCGTAACAGTGAGCGAGAAAGTTGTTAGTTTTTTCATTGCGAAATGCCAATCGGACCATTATTGAAGGAGTCCCAGGTCTCGAAGCGAGAAAAATATTGGAGCCAGTCGAGGCAGAAACGTTGGCTTGACCGTTGTCACAAACGCCCATGCAACAAGCATAGTTAAAAATTGCAACTCGCTCTAATTTACTCAATTTCGCTCGCATTCAGACTCATAAGCGCTCAATGTCTTCGATTTTGAAAACCCTGCAATCGCCTCGCTATTGTTACCACATCCGAGCTATGGTTTTTGAGCTACACTGTAAAAAAATTTTCCGAAGAACCTCAACCAAACTGGTTGAATTTTCAACCAAATTGGTTGAATTCCTCATTCAACCAGCTGGTTGAATTTTCAACCAAATTGGTTGAAGTTTTTCGAAGAATTTTCTTACAGTGTGAATGCATGAGAAGACCGAAGCCCGCACTAACCACGTTCGACTGCTTCCTCTCGTGGCATGTCGCTTTCCGCCACTCGGAGGCGCTGAAACTCATACTTCCTATAGCCAATATGTCACGCGCCAGCTGTACATAAGGATGTAGGTATAGGTTTGTAAGAAAACGCGAGCTTGACTCTAAATCTGGGGCAAGCCCAATGGGCGTGAAGATCGTATCATGAAAGGGCAATTACGTCGAGAGCATGCGACTTTCGACATTGTCTCGTAAAGGTGGCACCAGCGCCCAAACGTTTAAAGTCATTTTGATTTGGAAAAATTATGGCACATACCCCGCGATGAATGGAATCCATTGCAGTTTTGAAGTATATGAGTTTCCGACCTACTTTTTGAAAAAAAAATTTTTAATTGGAATTTAACATGGCGTCTTATGGGTAATGACCACGGAATGAGTCATATCTCACAATTTAACAGTGTTACCGCGACGAGCAACTGCCTAAGCAAGCATCATTTATAGACAAATGAAATATCATTCAGAAACATGCATGTTGCCGACGTGTAAAAGGCAGGAAAACGTTCGAAAGAATCAAAACTATCGAAAAACAGGTGTGCAGCAGCTGCATGACCGCTGCACGCTTGCGCGCGCGCGAGCTTGGGTTGTGTATGTGTTTCGGTGAGCGAGGGTATCTCGCAGCCTGACGCTCGTGTTGGTAAGCGCGGGGCCCCAACAACCCGTGATACGTTACCCAACGATGGTGCCTTCTTAAGGTAGTACTAACTTGAAGTGGCGTAAAACTGCTTGTAATGCCGCTATCTTGCAGAGATTTCTTAGCATCTTTTTAAATAATTAGTATGATATGAATCATGACTGAATGTAACGGTATGCAAAATTCGAGCAAAATCCGTCGTTTGGTTGTTGAGTGATCTTTCTGCGTAACAAATGATACTTGGTATCCTAGAAGCTGTGCGGGAGGATGGTAGCGTGCAAGAGTGGCGAGTAAAGAGAAAAGTATAGTGCGTGCTTAGTAGCACAAAGTATACTACGTTAGTACTATCTTAAGGAGGCTCCAGCGTCCGAGTGAATTCTGTCATTGAGCCACGAAAAAAATACTGCCTTATAGCTGGAATCACAGCCAATATTATGGTATTTTCCAAAAGGTATGTTTCCGACCTCATTACCGAGGGAAAAATTCTCAAAAAGTCAAGGTTTAGCATGGCGTCTTATGGACGTGCACCCTCAAGCGAGCCTTGTATGTGCTAGATCTCGCTAATTCCCCGTGTTTGCTACCTAAACAACTAGAGCAGTGTGGATCACTCAAGTCAAGTATTGCTGATGAGATTTATGTACAATAGAAGTAGTGTAAGAGTCAAGTGTTACTGGTGAGAAATATGTACACTAGTTGATAGGTTGCCGACTAAATAAGTGCAGAAAGTTGAGTAGAAGAAGAAAAATATAGCATTTCGACGCGCCACAGCGTTGAGCAGCGACGCACAGTGGGGCGAAACATCGATTTTGGTCCATGAAGTGCATTCGCGCGAATTTTTGACCGATTGACTTGATCCAAAAAAGATTCTCTTCGTTTTTCAACCTTCCACCACGTGGTACTGCAACAATTTTGATTAAAACCGTCCTGGAGTGTGGAGAAAGCACTGAAGTTGCACTGAATCCGAGACGGGAATACGCTGATTTCTTGGGCACCCGGGCTGTATTTAAAAGCTTGACATCGTCCAAAATGACCTATACGGTCCTTGGAATGTGTACACTCCCTTCAACACTTTCCTGAACCATTTAATCGTTTGTGATGGGTTGAATGTGCTCAGAAATTGTGAAACTCGAACCTATGTTGATATACACGCTTTCTGGACCCCTTTAGGGGAGAATTTGTCGACTTGGGAGTGTTGAACGACTTGAGGGCTCTGGAAAACACTACAAGTACCATCTCACATGATTTAATCATCGAATTCTTCAAAGCAGGGGTCAAAAAATTGACGCTGGGATTTTTTAGAATATTTTTTCGCCGGGAAGAAATGGCAAATGATGAAACGACCCTGAAAATCAAGGAATCTAGGTGTCTTTTGAAACTTGCGGGATTTGAAAAACACTACAGACACTATTCTTTTTGGGTAACTCATCGAATGCTTCAAAGCATCATCATCATCATCAGTTGGCTTTCTCGGGTCTACGCGTTTAGACCTTCAGACCACGAGGTCCATTGCCTCGGTAATCCACACTCCCGCTCGCATGCCTTTCAGCTGAAAACCAATCCAGCATTCTTCGATGTTGGCATGTATTTCCGCTGCTCAGCTTGTGAGAGGAGGGTGGGCCGTTTCTAGGTGTATCGGCCTGTTTTGGGCGCTTGCACTGTTGAGGTTCGTTCACCACACGCTCGTGCTAGGCCCGGCCTCGCTTTCGACTAGGACCTTAGTTGTCCTTTTCCGTATTGCGACGATACGCGTTTTACGGGGTGGAGGCGCCCTTACTGAGCAGCCAGCGTTACAGAGATACGTTCACCATACGTTGCTCACACTAGGCTCGGGCGATATCTGGGTTGAAAAGGCCGTAGTCTCTGACTGCTTGACAGCAATCACGCCATACGCTCCTGCCCTGTGCTCGGTTTCTCCATACATTGGGATTGCGGCCCGTCATTTTTATCTTACTTAGCACGCTTTTTTCCAGGCTTATACGTGGTCTTCCCCTGCCCTGTCGCGAGTCTGGTTCGTAATCCAGTACCCTCCGCGCTACACGTTCCTCATCCATTCTCGCTACATGGCCCATCCACTGTACCCTCCTGTAGTTAATGACATTGACAATACTCGGGGACCCGTAGAGTTGGAGCAACTCATCATTATATCTGATTCTAGGGATTCCCGAACTTTGATCAATGGTTGATCCGAAAATACTCCGCAGTAATTTGTTTTCAAAGGCCTGGAACTTCCCCTCATCTAGCTGCGACATTGACCAAGTCTCGCATCTATAGAGAGTCACGGGTTGAATAATGGTTTTGTAAATCGTTATTTTGGCTTCGCGTGAGAGGTCTTTATCTTTGAAGAGTTTCTGTAACGAGCCAAAACACCTATGTCCTGCGCTTATTCTTTTATCAAACTCTACTCTTATGTTGTTATCGTGCGTTACTGTGGTCCCAAGATAGGGGAAGAGGGGGACTTTCTCGAAGGAGTAATTCGCGATTTGGATAGGATCTGTGTCGTCATCCGCGTTGTTACGGTCCATGACCATGTATTTCGTTTTCGACTCATTTACCTCTAGGCCTACTTCTTTCGCGCTTGGGATCAAGATATTTGCAATTCCTTCTACATCTTGTTTGGTGTCGCCTATGACGTCCAGGTCATCCGCATACCCCAGGAGTTTGATGACAACGTTCGCTTGGAGGCGGAGCCCACGTTTACTTTGAGCTAAAGGTCTTATGACGTAACGCGTATATTTGGTCGACAGTTGAGCGATTCCGTCGAAATCCACACTGATAGTCTCCGATTATTGCAAGTTTCATAAAATTGCCGCTGGAATGTTTTATGACCCTTTTTCACCGGAAAACCCTCGAAAATCGTAGAACGACCCCCGAAATCAATAAAATCTAGGTGTTTTTTGGGACTTGCGGGGTTTTGAAAACACTACAGACACCATCTCACGCAATGGGACCATCGCACGCTTTCCAGCCGGTATCATAAAATTGGCGCTGGAAGAATGTCTTATGATCCCTTTACACGGGAAAACACTCGAAAATCGTAGAACTACCCCCAAAATCATGATTTCTAGGTGTCATTTGAGACTTGCGGGATTCCAAAGAATCTACAGGCATCATTTTACAAGATCAACCGATCAAATGCTTCAAAGCGGGTGTCATGAAATTACCACTGGGTTGTTTCCGGGCCCTTTTTCGCCGAGAATCGATGCAAAATAAGAAAATGACCCTGAAAATCATGGAATCTTGGTGTCTTTTGGAACTTGCGGGATTTGAAAAACACTACAGACACTGTTCTCTTTGGGTAACTCATCAAATTCTTCAAAGCACGATTCATGAAATAGCCGCTGGAATCTTTTATGACCGTTTTTCACCGCAAAACACTCGAAAATCGTTGGAGGACTTCCGAAATCAATGAAATCTAGGTGTCTCTTGAGACTTGCGGGGTTCTGAAAACACTACGAACACCATCTCACGCGATAGAACTATCGCACGCTTTCTAGCAGGTATCATAAAATTGCCGCTGGAACGTTTTATGGTCAGTTTTTACCGGAAAACACTCGATAATCGTAGAACGACCCGCAAAATCATGAAATCTAGGTGTCCTTTGAGACTTGCGGGGTTCTGAAAAACCTACGGGCACCATCTTACGCAATCAACTAATCGAATGCTCCAAAGCGGATGTCATGAAATTGCCGCTGGAATGTTTTATGATCCTTTTTCACGGGAAAACACTCGAAAATCGTAGAATGACCCCCAAAATCATGAAATCTAGGTGTCATTTGAGACTTAAGGGATTCGGAAGAACCTATAGGCACCATCTCACGAGATCAACTGATCGAATGCTTCAAAGCGGGTGTCATGAAATTGCCGCTGGGGTGTTCTCGGGCCCTTTTCCGCCGAGAAACGATCGAAAATGAGGGAACGACCCTGGAAATCATGGAATCTAGGCGTCTTTTGGAACTTGCGGGACTCGAAAAATACTACAAACACCATTCTACGTGAATAACTCATCGAATGTTCCAAAGCACGATTCATGAAATTGCCGCTGGGATCTCTTATGACCGTTTCTCACCGGAAAACACTCGAAAATCGTGGAAGGACCCCGAAATCAATGAAATCTAGGAGACTTTTGAGACTTGCGGGGTTCTGAAAACACTACGAACACCATTTCACGCGATGAAACTATCGCACGCTTTCCAACAGGTATTATAAAATTGCCGCTTGAACGTTTTATGGTCAGTTTTTACCGGAAATCACTCGATAATCGTAGAATACCCCCAAGATCATGAAATCTAAGTGTCCTTTGAAACTCGCGGGATTCGGAGAAAACTACAGGTACCATCTCAAGTGATCAACTAATTGAATGCTCTGAAGCGGGTGTCATAAAATTGCCGCTGGAATGTTTCCGGCCCTTTTTTCGCCGAGGAACGATCGGAAATGAGAAAACGACCCTGAAAATCATGAAATTTAGGTGTCTCTTGGAACTTGCGGGATTTGAAAAACACTACAGACACCATTCTATTCGAGTGACTCAATGAACGCTTCGTAGCAAGTTTAGTAAAATTGTCGCTGGAATGTTTTATGACCGTTTTTCACCGGAAAACACTCAAAAATCGTGGAACGACTCCCGAAATCGATGCAATCTAGGTGTCTTCTGAGACTTCCGGGGTTCTGAAAACACTACGAACACCATCTCACGCGATAAAGCTATCCCCCGCTTTCCAGCAGGTATTTTAAAATTGCCACTGGAATGTTTTATGGTCTGTTTTTACCGGAGAACACTCGAAAATCGTAGAATTATCATGTAAGATTGAGTAGAATTATTACATTAGATAAGAATTATGTAAGATCAATAGTTTAATGTACAAATACCCATCATGACACATGTACCGTACAAATGTCCTGTGAATTCTAGTTGGTAGAAAAGCTCCAGTTCTCTCTTCAGATTTTCTATAGTGTGAAGAGTTGATTCCTTCAAGTATTCATAACAGATTTCCAAGTTTCGTGCTTTTTCTGGAGTGTCGTTCACCTTTAGTGTCATATGTTCCGATGATCTCACGATGCATGATAGTGTGGGTCGAAAAAACGTTTTTTTCAGGGACCGCTTAGCATTAGTCGGGATCTACTGCCTTCTGTTAAGGAGGTATGAAAAAGAATTTTGCTGCGCGCTCAAAGTTGAGTCTTTCAGGTGGAGCAAGAACTCTGAAGTTTCGTTGGAAATATTTAGATAATGCCATTAAAGGCTTTTTCCCCCTCTCAATAATATATTTTGACGATATCGCGCTATGACTGGTGTGTGGGGTATTTTGCCCCATTCAAGATGATCTCAGTGGTTCCAGGAAGCCATGATGCATCATGGATTCGAGAGGTTAAAGTAGTGGAAAAAGGCGAATTTCGAAATAAACGATGAAAAGTGGATGGAACCACGAAATGATGACCCGTTTTTGACGCATCTCTGGATCGTACAACCACAGTTATCGTGTTTAGAAGATTGAATTACCACGATAAACAGGGGTGAAGCCGTCCGCGCAAAGTTTATAACGCAATATCCATGGCACTACTGATTTCGAGGGGAGAAGAATCTCTTTAATGGCATTACCAATATATTTTTCACCAAAATTTTAAAGCTCTTGCTCGACAAAAGAAACTCAGCTCTGAGCGCACAGCTAAAGATACTTCCTTGCCAGAGAACAGTGAGTCCTGAGTTATGGTAAGCGATTTTCCAGGAAAATTTCTTTTGGACCACACTAATGCAAAATTATCTTTGTTGAGCTCTATTTCATGCAAATTCAGAGATAATCTGCATGTGAGTGTTTTTTTCTTTTCTATTAAGCAAAGAAGTCTCACAAAGAGCTTATAATCCTATTACAAAGGTTTGACTAATTCCAGAAATATGAATATTCAGATACTCATGTTACATTCTGCACAGAATTTGCATACCTCTTTACAAGCTTCTATTTGCGGTTTCTCAATCAATAACTCTATTTTCAAAGGTAACTGAAATTTTAATCGAAAAAGTTCTCTTAGCAACGTTTTCCTAGGTTCATTATACAACTCACATTGCCAAATGACATGATTCAATTCTTCGTCACTCTGTCCACATTCGCAGAGGGAGCTATTTACAATTTTGACTCTGGCTAAAGATGCTGCGAGCTTGTAGTGCCCAGATCCGCAGTGATTAATAGTGACAACTTCTCGTCGGTCAAGTTTGACATTGTTAAACCACGGTTTTTTCAAGGTATTGAAAATTGTTCAAAGTATGTGATACCTTTTATAGACCCAGTTTTTTCCATTTTAGTTAGCGTATCTTCGGTACTTTCATGTCTGAATGATTGGAAGTAGTCCGTGTAAGGTATTTTAGTTGTCAATGCTAGCTTATCATTGGCAGCATTTTTAGCCAGATTGTCTACTTCTTCATTCCTCCTTATTCCTATGTGAGACGGGATCCACACGAATTTTACAGTGATCAGTGGGTTGTCTCGTTTGAACCGATTATATTTTTCTTTGATTCTCATAATGCAGGGACTAATTCGCTTACTTAGCTTAACTGATTCAAGACTTTTTAGTACACTTTGAGAGTCACAGAATACAATATAGTTGTGCTGAGGGTTGTCTATATTAATATCGAGAGCACTACCGAGGGCGATACATTCTGCTGTGAATATGGAAGCAGTTTTTCCTATAGTTTTCGTGATCGTTATTTGGAGTTCTGGGCATACGCAAGCTGACCCTACATTTGGAGCGTCTTGCATCTTGCTTCCATCGGTGTAAATAGTATAGCAACTATGAGATGCGATGTAATTACTAAGCATTGCATCCGGATTTCGAACTGTTCGGGGATGTTGCCCAACGTGAAAGTCTGCTTCAATGCTCTTGAAAAAAGTCTGATAATCAGAGGAGAATATCTTGGATGTGTCCATGGAGTCATAATGATTCTCAATAACATCAACTATGCATGTATTAATTATTTCCATTTTCTTGTGTAACGTTTCTGATCTCAATAATTTTGCTCGATAATTGAATATGAGGGTTTTCGTTAAAGACATTGTATCTCCAATATTTTTGGACATGAAACAATTGTAGAGGAATCTGGTTCGTTCCTCTAGAAGAGGAAATTTCGATTCAGCTAGTAACAGATTGAGAGGAGTACTTACGCGGTATCCTAGTGCTTTGCGTATAGCGGCATACTGTATTCTTTCCATCTATCAATGAGATCTTTTCGTGACGGAAAGTAGACAAAAACTCCATATTCAACAACAGAACGAACATAACTTTTATAGAGCGTAAGGAGCGTCTGGGGGTCAGACCCCCACCACGTTCCACTTAAGTATTTTACAATATTGAGAGCTCTGCTACTGTTTTTTATGACATGGTTGATGTGTGGGATAAACGTAAAATTATAATCAAAAATGACTCCCAGGAATTTGACAGTGTTACTTGACTTGATTTCATGATTGTTGACAATGATAGAGGTTTCTCCCGGGCGAGTACCTTTGTTATTGAAATGTACAAGGACAGTTTTGCGAGAACTGAGCTCAAGTCCGATTTCGCAGAGATTTTCATTTACTATGTTTGCTGCTCTCTCAACAACATTTCTGCATTTATGAAATGGGGAGAACTTGGAGTAAAGGCAAATGTCATCAGCAAACTGAGAAGACTGAATACTTTTAGGGATGCCTTTGAGTATATCTTTTACATATATGATATAGAGTAGCGGACTCAAAACTCCACCCTGTGGCACCCCCTTGCCGCAAGCTCTGTAGCTGTCGCCAAGTATGTTCGTGAAGTTGTATCTTTCTTGGGTTAAAAAACTTGATGAATCTCACAACTTTTTCTGAACATCCGATTTCGGAGAGTTTGTCTATCAGTATGCTGTTATCTACATTGTTGAAAGCACCCGAGACATCTAGAAACGCAGCTGATAGATTACTTCTTCTAGAAAGAGCTTCATTGATATTTATCCCTAGATTGGATAAATCATTGCTTGTCTATTTGCCTGCTCTAAATCCGGTTTGGTCATCTGGGAGAATTTCATTATGTTCACACCACCATTGCAGCCTAGATTTGACGAGAGTTTCGAAGAGTTTGCACAAACATTGAGTCAGAGCTATCGGGCGAACACCGGAATCATCGGGTTTATCAATAAAATGCACATAAGTATCTTTCCAGCACTCAGGGTAGGAGTGAGTGCGGAACATTTCATTAAAGATATCTAGTAGCAAAAGATGGTACTTGATAGGAAGTTTTTTAATGACTTCATAGTCAATGCCATCCATGCCTGGGGACGAGTTGTCTCATTTGCCAAAAAGTGCGGTGTTAAATTATTAAAGGCAAACGGTTCATCAAAAAAGTCATTTTGAGGGCATTCGGGTATCGAACTTGGGTCAGTCTTCGCCCACGGTGGACAGATTTTATCGAGCGATTCTATAATTATGTCTGTGTGCAAATTCTCCGAGGTGTGATTTTTCCTAATTTTGATCCACTTATTCTTGAGTATTTTACATTTATTCCACACATATGATTTATCGCGTTGGAATGTGACTGTTGCAGCGAATGCTCGAAAGCGCTCTCGCTTAGCTTTTTTGAATACTTTTTTCGCTCGAGCCGCTACTTTTTGATACTGTATGAAGTCAACAAGTAACTTAGAAAATTTCCATTTTAAGAACGAGGCTCTCCTCAGTCTTTTTATTTTATCACAATCGAGATTCCACCAAGGAGCTGGGTTGGTATATTTAGTAGGCCTATAATTAAGGTTTCTGAACTTTGGAGTATTGTTTTTCATTGCGCTCGTAATTATTTCTGTAAACATCTCATATTTGACACTAGAATTTGACTGATCATACTCAAGGCTCAAGAATCGTTCATACTCTGCATCCAGCTCCTTGTTGAAGTTTTTCCAGTCTGTTCTCATTGATTTAAGCTTAAATGTTTTTTTGGAATAGACATTGATAGCAGTTTCAAATTCGAAATTTATCGGAAAATGATCAGATCCAAATGCTTCATCTTTGACTGAATATTGAATAGACTCTACTAAGTTTGTTGTACTGAGCAGGAGATCTAGATTAGAAAATTTATCCCTCCGAAAATCGGTTCTGGTATATGTGCAGTCATTATGTATGTGTAAATCATGGTCACTGATACTCTGAACAAATCTTGCACCATTGGTGTCAGTATTCCGACAATTCCAAAGTTGATTATGTGCATTGAAATCACCTACAAGAATAGTGCGTGAGCTGTGATTAACATTTTCTACAATCGTATTTCATTGCAACTGCGATAAATTTCTTTTTCCAGGTGGCCTATAGCAAACAATGATATTGAAATGAGGTTCGAGCGAGTTGAAAGATACACCACATATTTCGACTCGGTCATCAGGTGACTTTAAGTTTGGGATTTCGCGGAATGCTAAATGTTTGTTTATTACCCCCACCTCGTCGATTATCTATATCCTTACGGTAGCACACATAGCCTGCAGGTACGTCGATGACGTCAGCGTCAGTCAGCCAGGATTCAACACAGATGAACACGTCGATATCTTGTAGTAGTAGAGGAAGATCTCTCATTCGTTCCTTGAGGCTTCTTGCATTCCAGAACAGGGATTTCACATTAGAATAGTGTCTGACGTATTGATTCATTGTTCAACTAAAGTCAAGCAGAAGATCCATTTCCACTCTCTGTTTCAGACTCGGGGACCGCTGATGCAGCCGAGTCCGCCTTCTTGTTGGTTTTATTTCTCATCTTTGTAAGTCTTGACTTCATGCGTCAGCTTGCAAGTAGTGGATAGACTTTTTCAATCATATCCAATATTTGATTTGGTTCATGATGTCTTACGTCATTAATCAAGTCAGTGCTCGCATGCGTCTTGATGATCTTTTGACAAAAGTCGTCGTAAGATTGGGTGGGATTTTGAGTGCCATCGAAGGCATTCTTTGCAGGCAGTAGAGATTCTTCAACAAACTTCTCACAGTCTTGAGGTTCTTCCGTCTTAGCTTTTTTATGAGCACGACCACGGCCTCTTGCGCGAGTACAAGGAGGCTGCGACTTCAACATTGGCTCAGTCTGCGAATCAGTTGCCGTATCTTGGGATGTAGTAAAAGATAAAGCTCGCTTGTTCGTTTGATTCCCTTGAGGCTCGGGCTGTTCTTGGAAAGGGTCATGTGTTTGTGAACAGCTCTCGTTATTATTCGTAGGAACCTCGTTTCGGCTATCTAATATCCCAGGTGAATTGTCACCAGATGCCGATGACTCATTGGTTTGTGTACAGTTTCTAGCTATATGGCCTGTTCCTTTGCAAATGAAGCAGGTAGTCGAGTCTGTAGATAGATAAGTCCAATAGGTGATGTCATCGTGTACAATTTGCAGAGTTTCTGGCAATTTAACTTCATCTTCTTCACTGATATAAAATTGACGGCGGAAAGAGACGATGTGTGATCTACCAGGCTTTGAAAGACTCGCTCGGATGTTACTAATCGATCATAGCACTTTAATTCCAATATCGCTAAGAGCTCTAATAATGACTCCATCAGGGACTGATAGATGCACATTAGATATAACCACTCTCTCGTGGTCGTTTATCAGTGGTTTGATTGGAAGAAGGAATTCCCTCACTTGTACTTTCTTTTGCTTCAAATCCGTAACCCATTCTGCACTTGTCACATAAATACACACTCTTCCACCAGAAATCTTTGATATTCCACGAACTTCACTCAAAGCTATCAACATTTCTAGACCATCTAAATAGTCGTCGTTGGGAAGGCCTTCTTTGGAATCGATGATAATTGCATGCTCCCGTTTTGGTCTGAAAGTATTGGCGTACACTTTTGCAAAAGTTGGCTTCGATGTTTGCGTTGAGATAACTTGATTATTGACATTGGTTGAAGAAGACGAATGCCCCCTGTTATCAGAAGACATCGCGAACTTTGTGTGCTGCAGATTTATCACAGCACACCTAGTTTAGAGCCGCAGAACGGCTCACCCGGTTTTTGCAATACACTTGCGTACAATCAGTGCTTGCGAGTTGCCATGAAACACGTCTGCTCGCGGCGAACGCTCGATCGAGACTCTGCATGTGAGTGTAAGTTACGTTGTTCGGAGGGGAAAGAGTTTCTCAAAAATTCCAGCGGGAATTTTGATGGGAAATATCCTATGTGCTGTAGCTGGTGTGAATAAAGTTAATAGAACTTGTGTAGAAATGAACTTAACCCAAGAAGGTCGATCCTGAACCACAGTAAGGGGATGTCCTCTTTCTCAGAAGAGGAGGAGTTGTACTCAACGAAACCTGCTAATGATTTATTTTCATATTATATTTGACATTTTCATTAGCAGAATCTTTGTTGTCTTCTGTAAATACACACAATCACGCCTCCCTGTCTGGATCTAGTCAAATGAAGAAACGATCGGTTCATGTATGGAAGAGGCTTTTCTGATCCGATTTAAAAGGTCTGTTGAACGGTAACGAGATTCATGGTTTTCTTGACAATGATTCGACAGTGGAATTGACTCAAAAAATTCCAGCGACCATTTTCTAACCTCTACTTCGAAGAATTTGATATCCAGATCATGTGAGATGGCCTTCGCAGTATTTTTGACTTTCCACAAGTTTGAGATGACAGCTCCATTCCATTATTCTGGGGTCGCTCTGCCATCCGACAGTATTTTTCGGCGAAAGAATCCACAAGCGTTCATTGACTTACTCGAATAGAATGGTGTCTGTAGTATTTTCCAAATCCCTCAAGTTCCGAAAGACACCTAAATTCCATGATTTTCAGGATCTTTTTCTCATTTTCGATCGTTTCTCGGCGAAAAAGGGCCCGAAAACACCCCAGCAGCAATTTCATGACACCGGTTTCGGAGCATTCGATGAGATGATTACTTAAGATGGTGCGTAAGTTGTTCCGAATCCCGCAAGTCCCAAATGACACGTAGATTTCATGATTTTGGGGGCCATTCTACGATTTTCGATTGTTTTCCGGTGAAAACTGACCATAAAACATTCCAGCGGCAATTTTATAATACCTGCTGGAAAGCGTGCGATAGTTATATCGCGTGGGATGGTGTTTTCAATGTTTTCAGAACCCCGCAAACCTCAGAAGACACCTGAATTCCATGATTTTGGGGGTCGTTCTACGATTATCGAGTATTTTCCGGTGAAAACTGACCTTAAAATTTCCCAGCGGCAATTTCATAATACCTGCTGGAAAGCGTGCGATAGTTTCATCGCGTGAGATGTTGTTCGTAGTGTTTTCAGATACCCGCAAGTCTCAAAAGACACCTAGATTTCATTGATTTCGGGGGTCGTTCCACGATTTTCGAGTGTTTCCCGGTGAAAAAGGGTCATAAAAGTTTCTAGCGGCAATTACATGAATCGTGCTTTGATACTTTCGATGAGTTATTCACGTAGAATGGTATTTGTAGTATTTTGCAAGTCCCGCAAGCTCTAAAAGACACCTAGATACCATGATCTTTAGGGTCGTTTCATCATTTGCCATTTCTTTCCGGCGAAAAAATAATCTAAACAATCCCAGCGGCAATTTTTCGACCCCTGCCTTGAAGAATCCGATAACTAAATCATGTGAGATGGTACCTGTAGTGTTCTCCAGAGCCCGCAAGTCGTTTAACCCTCCCAAGCTGATCAATTCTCCCTCAAAGGGGTCCAGAAAGCATGTATATCAACATGGGTTCGAGTTTCACAATTTCTGAGCACATTCAACCCATCACAAACGATTCAATGGTTCAGGAAAGTGTTGAAGGGTAGTGTACACATTCCAAGGACCATATAGGTCGGTTTGGACGTTGTCAAGCTGCCAAATACAGCACGGGTGCCTAAGGAATTAGCGTATTCCCGTCTCGAATTCATTGCACTGTTCAGTGCCTTCTCCACACTCCAGGACGGTTTTAATCAAAATTCTTGCAGTGTCACGTGGTGGAGGGTTCAAAAACGAAGAGAATCTCTTTTGGATCAAGTCAATCGGTCAAAAATTCGCGCGGATGCACTTTATGGCCCAGAATCCATGTTTCGCTCCACTGTGCGACGTGACGCGCAGTGGCTCGCATTGCGAGTATGCCTATATCTAGCGTCAGGAGTGTAGAGAAAGTAGAAAGGGCCTGCCACGTGCGCCCGGGGCCCCACGCTTAGTACGATACCCAACGCTGGAGCCTCCTTAAGTGATGCTACTTGACTGATGGTCCAACAGAAGGTGATGATCCGGGCATTAGCGCCCCTCCTCATACCCGCGGTATTTTTTCCCTGATTTTCGTGGTAAACGCATGTTTCCTCGAAGATTATCTGCGTTTTCCGGGAATTCAGGGAGTAAACTCTCCGGAGCTTAGGGGTTTCCGCGCGAACGATGGTCCACCAGTGTAAACACGCGTAAACGTTCCACAGTCGGAAAACTAATTATACGCTTTTATTCTACTTCACCGAGCTGTTGTTTCGCTAAAATCCTCATTCGGTGTTACTATACCGGCTTCCGGTTCTGCGCACGATCTAGTGGAATTAGTACGTGTGCGAGATTGCCCACCGGAAAAGACTGCCTACTCATCGCGTCAATTGACGAATCTATACTCGCGCCAATCATCAGTGCAATATGATGCAATTCTTGATTTTGCCTAATACTGTCTGCTCCGCATTCAATCATGAGTGTGAATCGCGACAGAATGATGGCGCCACATTTAAATACGATGGATATCCATTATATTTCTTCGCTATAGCTATAGTTATACTATACTCAGAGTGTTTCTCCATTGAACACGACTTTTTCTCCATTGTACCATGTCAAATTTTACAACGTTTCTTGACGCAGTTAATAAAAGCGTATCTTAAAAATTTTTTTTAACTTTTCATTTTACGGCTCCGCTACATATCGCATTGCGAAAAGAAGCAAATCTTATAACTGTATAGAGTGCTTACGTATACTTGCAACGTATGTACGATATAAAATAAATGTATGAGCGAAAATTGGCCCGGCTTGAACATATGTCTTCTGAAGGATGGAATTCCTCGAAAATCTGTTAATAACACATGAAAGTATACAAGGTGAATTTTCTGCTTCGCGACTTGGGCGTGCTGAACATGAGGCTTTTCAATGTGGTAGAAAGGAGCTATTTGTCTTTAAAGAAGAGAGCGCAACAAGTGTAGTTTTGTTGAGACTATTTAATGCATGACGATTGGTGTTCTGATGTAATCAGTCTCAGTTGTGGCTGACAGATGGATTCCGAAAAGTTGATATTTCTTCATGACATTGCTGTAAAATCAGATGGCTTCACAAGTTTAGTCCTCTTTTATTTGATAGGGTCATTTTCTGGGATGCCATAAGTAGTACTACGCTGATAAGATATCACTGCAGTGTTTTCGGGTTCGCTGATTACGAGAGTGAGGTCAGATATTGAGAAATCGAGATGAGTGCTGAAAATTCAAATGCAAAGATTTTTGAGATCGCTCTTCTCAGAATGAGGCCACATTTCGACAACTCCGAAAGGGAAATCTAAGATCAATCATTTTGAATTCGATATTTATCATTTCCAGAATCTGGTCTCATTTTCGTAATGAGGGACCATAAGAATCCCTACATTTGAATAGCCAGCAATGCCTGACCCGTGATATTTACAGATCCTTGAAGTATCCTTAGCTTTGCAATGAACACCTTGAAATCCTTGATATCTCCTTAAATGACGCGTCGAATCCTGCAACATCTCTTTCTATCTTATATTATCTCAGAATATTATTCGGAACATCAAATGCAAGGTTGGGATTTCACTAAAAACTGCCTATCAGAACTTCACTGTCATTTTATACGAACTCTCACCGATCTAGCCGCCCTTCCTGCCATCTGATAAACTAGGCGCCAGGATAATCAAAAGAGCACTCTCTCGAACACACTTGAAAACGCGAGTTTATTCAGTTCGATATAAAACTAGTGAAGTTTACACAAATAAAACTAGCCTGAGTGGCGAACTCCTAGAGAAAGAATAAAACACTGGAGCTTACTGAATTTGAATACAAAAGAGATATAACACGAAGTGATCTGGAGCAACAGCAGCCCAGAACTGCCTGCGGCGAGTCTAGACGATAGTACAGTAGCGACAATCGCTGCAACCCAGGGGCGCCACGTGACGGCGCTTAAATACAAAAGGGTTGGAGTCTCTATTGCCGTTACAGAGAACTCAACACTCCCTCCCTCTGCAAGGCTTCGACTACTTTGTCATCGGCTCATCACTGTCACTACTGCTGTCTTCTCCGTGGAGTTCCATCTTGGGAAATATCCTGAAACAAATGAAACTTCATCTAAAACAGCTCACACAATGATGCTCTTTGTGTGGCTCAGTTTGGTTCGAGTTATGCTTCTAGATTTAGTATTTTGCTTCCATGTTTTACATGTAATCCGATTGTTAGTGGTTTCGTCATCAAGTCGGCCTCGTTTCCAGCGGTATTAACCTTCTCAACTATGACTTTCCCCTCTATTACACATTGTTTAACTTAATTTCCGTGCGTTTCGGACATATGCTGCTTATTACCACTGCGCTCTCTGTACTTCAACTTTTTTTTAAATTTCTTCTAGGCTGTCATCACAATTTTTCAACTTGTGGTTTCCTTCCATTTCAGTACACCTTTTGGCAGCTTCGTTGTCACATAGAATTTTCACAGGATACATGGTTTTACCGATCATATCCCTGATGGCTTTGTCCAAGTATAGTATTTCTTGGCATGCCGCGCTCATCTCTAGGTATTCGGCCTGACAAGTTGAGTTAGTGACCAGTTTTTGTTTGGCACTTTTCCATGCAATTAGATCACCGAACAATCTAATTATGTAACCTCCCGTAGTTTGTGATTTCTCACAGTCTCGATCGCTTGAGTCAGTCATTGCAGTCATGGTATCTGACTTCCCTCTGAAGGTAATACCCAGATCAGAGGTTCCACTGATATACCTAAACACTCGTTTGACCTGTTGCCAATGATAATTATTTGATTCGACCTATCTAGCAAGGTATCCTACTGCAAACGCTAAGTCCGGTCGAGTACAAGTGGTCAAATAGAGTAGGCTCCCAACTGCTTCTCTGTATAGGGCTTTCGTTCTCACCTCGAGAAGTTCTGGTCGATTTTTCTCTATTTCTTCTCACGTCTGCTTTGCAACCTGCCGAGTGATCATTGGTGTGTTGACGGGTTCACTTTCATTCATTTCGGAGTGAGTCAGACAGTTTTTAACATATTTAGTCTGTTTGAGAATTATTATACCCTTACTTCTAGACCGGTTGATTTCCGTACCCAGGAAAACCTTAGGTTCGCCTAGATATTTCATTTTAAAGGCGGTACTCAACACTGACATCACTTCTAAGATCTTTTCCTTGTCGCTACCAGCTATAATTAGGTCATCTACATAAATTACTACAATGACCACTTTGCCTTCCAGATGCCAGGTGAACAGGCAGGGTTCATCGATGTCTTTTTCCGGACCGACTTTTGTTATATCCTCGGCAAACCTTTGGTTCCATCGTTTTGGGTTAGGTTCTAGTCCGTAAATAGTTCTCTTCAACTTTAACAGACAGTTTCTTCTAGTCTCCTTGTCCACTTCCAGTCCGTAAGGTATAGTCATGTATATGTCTTCTTCTAGAATACCATTCAAGAACGCAGTCTTGACGTCCATTTGACTCAATTCTGAGTCATACTTGTTTGTAACCGCAAGAACCGCTCGTATGAGAATGAGACACTGGTGCGTATGTCTCTCTGAGCTGATGCTCTTTGGTATCTTTGAACCCTCTAGCGACCAATCGAACTTTGAAAACAAGCTGTCCATCGGGGCTAGTTTCCCTCTTAACATTAGTTTAGAATCAACGATTCGGAGTTTTTCTTCGTCTAATTTTGATTTCTGTACAACTCACATACGTCATTATCATACATTCATTGCATTTCTTCTTTAATTGCTACGCGCCACTTTCCAGCGTCCGAAGTGCTCAAAGCCTGTTCCAGAGACGTGGGGTCTTCAATTATCTCAGCTGGAATTGCATATGAGAATTCATCCATCTCGTTTTGCTTATCTTTCACTGAAGACTCATTTACTTGGGTTCTTCTTGGATGTCCCCATGTCGGTCGGTTGGTTTTTGCCTTTCTCTCAGGATTCAGCCTTGGCTGTTTATTAACCGTCTCTTGATCTTCAGCTTCTGGTTTACGTTTTCTTGAGTTCTTATCTACGGTGAGTTTTTCTCGAGTGCCCTCCGATTCATTTGTTTCATTTTATCCTGGACGGTTTAGGGTTCATTCAAGGCTTCTAGTCCTTCTGGTGGTTCCACAGTTTCGGTTGGGTTCGGCTTCGATCGTAGTACATCTTCATAGGTTAGTTTTTCATTGAATTTGACATGTCTTGAGTTCAGGAATTTTCCAGTTTGCGGATGCCATAGCACGTAGCCGGATTTGGAATAACTGACGAGGAAAGTTTTATTGGCTCTTTCAGAGAACTTTGTTGCTGCTTTCGGAATTTTCACATAAGCTAAGCATCCGAACCTTCGAAGTTTGTCCACATTTGATCGCTGATCAGGAGCAAACTTCTTCAGGGGTATCTCGAATCCAATACTAGCGTGTGGTGACCGGTAGTATTCATGTATGGCTACTTCTAGTGCTAGCATCCACGTACTCTGGGGTAGAACGGAGTCAGTCAACAACGCTCTAATTTTACACGCGAGATTCTTAATGATTCTCTCTGCTGTGTCGTTGTTCCGAAGTATACGGTGGAGCAAAGTCTGATTCGATCTTTTCTTCCTTCATAACCTCTAGAAATTTTTCGGCCGTGAATTCGAGTGCATTGTCACCTCTAATGTAGCTTACTTTCTCTTCTTTACCCAAAGTATTTCTCATTGAAACCAGGCATTTTTCTAGGCACGTTCCAGATTCGCTCTTGTGTTTTATTGCATAAGATTTTGCGAATCTGGAGTAGTCATCTGTAAACGTGACTATTAATCTGTTTCACCCATGAAACCATTTTGGTGTTACTGGTCCCATTCCATCTACGTGTATTCTTTCCATCGGCTTCGTTGCCCTGCTTCTCATCTCTTTGAATGGTACCTTTTCCATGTAGGCTAAAATGCACTCTTTCACAGTCCTGGATCGATTCGGAAAATATTACGTCTTTGAGGCAGGTTTCTTCCTTCCTCAGTCTCGTGAGATATTCTAGTGAGGCATGGCCCACATATTCATGCCAGAGCATGCCCGGATCCATTTTTGTTGACGTTTGCTCAACCTCAATCTCAAATTGTTTGTCTAGCAAGTTACTGAGAACATCGCTATTGTGATCTGTGCCTCTAGATCTATAATGTTCTTGTTCAAATTGTTTTCATCTTATGTCATCTAGGGAGTGAAACAAGTCACCGAACTCATTCCTCTCCTCCCTCCCAATCTCTGAGGGATATTCTACTGCTGTACCTTCGGGTTCTGGTGTTCCCTCGAAATCCATAATATTCGTCTGAGATTGGTGAAGGCGGTCGTCTAACGTCCCTGTCTTCGCACTATATGTATGTGGGAATGCGAGTGAGTGAGAGCGCGTGTACGTGAATTTGCGTATGTGTGGCTCTTCTACTTGAGAGGCATGCGTTCATGCCGCGAGTCGGAGGACACAGGGCATGCGACCGTTATGCCGCAGCCCGGCAGTTAGTCTAAGTGTAGCCTTGATCATGGAAGCACATACGAGATGCGCTTTACTCACTAGATTTCAAGTAAGCGTACGTTTACGCCGCTCGTCCCCTAGCGAGTGCTTGATTGCGAATTAGGATGATTTTCGTTCATTTTAATAAATCGAGCTTTTATCAATTGTGACTATTCTTTGCAAGCTCCTATCCCCTGGACCCCAGTCTCTATATTTGGGGGCCTCAGCCGTGTTACGGGCGCAAGCTACATAGGCGCCCGCACTTCAAGTGTATCGCATATAAGGACCGCCGCTTGGCGCGGCTAGACTAGCTCAGTCAACAGCGTGTCAGTCTCTTGATCAAGAGGTCGCCGGATCGTTTCCCGCCGGCCGTACTTTTTATTCAGTGCATGAAGGAGAATAAAATCATAACAACTGGTGTCAGAAAGCGGAACGAACCCCGCCCACAAGTGGACTGCGTACTCGGAGGATAATCAACGATGATAATTAGGTGGCGCTGCCCACGCGTAGACCTGCTGTACCGACAAGATGGACTCGGGATCCACATAGACGACAATTGGAAGTCAATGACATTAAGTTCAGACGATGAGGACATCGTCGACTCTGCTCAGGGGGTGTGTTACGGGCGCAAGCTACACAGGCGCCCGCACTTCAAGTTTATCGCATATAAGGACCGCCGCTTGGTGCGGCCGGACTAGCTCAGTCAACAGCGTGTCAGTCTCTTGATCAAGAGGTTGCCGGATCGTTTCCCGGCGGCCGCACTTTTTATTCAGTGCATGAAGGAGAATAAAATCATAACAGCCGGGATAGGAGCAAAAACAAAGATCGAGCCACGTGCGACGCGCAACAAGTAAAAGTCTTGTGCTTTCAGAAGTGATTTTTTGACCTTGTTCGAGCTTGCAACGTGTTTGCAATTCCAAGCATGAACGATAGTGATCATCGGTGAACACAGGTGAAAGTGCTGACGTGATTCTTTACGCGGCCGTTGCCGTGAGAATACGCGTCCTAAGCGGTGCTACGCGGGCTTGGCCAGCTTGACGTCGTGTCCTCGAGGACAGCTCAACGCGGGTGACGCTGCGCTGAGTGTAGGCACCCGGCACCGAAAAGCAGCGGTCAATTTCCTGCATCCCTGTGAAGTCTCCGTGAGGCTGACGTAATCAGCCAAGAGACGATGTCACGCCGATCTTTGAAACAAAGAGCGCCGAATACGCTAACCGAAAACTGTGAGTCTTAAGCTCGTAAAATTCTTGCGAGACCTTGCGCGCATCCGCTTGTGATAAGACATAGTCGAGGACAAGTAGAGAAAGCGCACGGAGGGTTCACGCACATGTACGGGCGAAAGAGAGAGAGAGAGAGAGAGAGAGAGAGAGAGATTGATTGATTAACGATTTATTTATGCCGTGGTCACAGCGAACCGTATGGCAAAAGGCACAAAAATACATTTCTATAAAATAGTTCAATTTCTAACAAAAATAGATTAATATGATAACATGTTTAGACTGAATATATAAAATTGAGTAGATCTAACGTATTTTAATATTATTCTCACTCAAACACGCAAAAAGGATAATGGGTTGTGCGAACAGAATTAGGCAATTATAAAACTCAACGGTTTCGAAAAAAAGGCAATTCGTTCAAGGCAAACTCGATATACAAACACGCTGCGCCCACACTCCATTTATACTTCCATCTCGTGGAAATGAGTCGAGACAGCATTTTTGAATGTATCAAAAGGGGGTTTTAGACGGATCTGAACGGGAATAGTCTCCCATAGTTGCATTGCTCGAAGTGAAAATGCGTTCTCATATGCAATCGTGCGGGTAACAGGAATTCGAATCCGAGTGGATTGATTCCGCTCTGAGCGACGTACTTCATCGCTCAAAGGTTGAAACAGATCTTTCAGATACCGTGGAGTCCCGGTGGAAAATACTTTATAAGTCTGTACGCTCAGAAAATAATCACAAAGACGATGTAATTGTAGCCAATGCAGGCGCTCATAAAGGGGTTGCAGAGCTGCATCGCGAGGACGTCGAAAGATGAAGCTTACGCAGGTGTTAAGAAGACGCTGCAGCTTTGTAGCCAAATAAGCTGATAGATCAAAATATACAAGACAAGCATAATCAATGTGAGGCATTATCAAGGCATTGATGAGCAATTTCTTCGCTTGAGTTGATGAAAAGCTACCACGACGACGCAACTTATGTAGGGTTCCATGCATATTTGAACAAATACTTGAGACATGAGCATTCCACGAAAGGTCCTTGGGGAAAATCACCCCAGATTTCTTGACCGACTCTTGTAAGGGTATTACGTGACCATTAACAATAATAGGGTGTAGAGGATACGTCAATCCTCATGTGATGCTGAACTGAGGCGATTAGAATACCTTTTGTTTTGGGGATGCTAAGTTGAAGTTTGAAGTCCTTGGCCCATTGTACTATGCGAGCAGAGTCTTCATTTATCTTCACAATCATTTGAGGTAATTCAGAGGATTTCCCTTGTATGTAAACCTGAAAGTCATCGGCAAACAGCATACCTTTGCAATGTCGCAGGACGCGCATGATTGGATCGATGAGAGAGAGAGAGAGAGAGAGAGAGAGAGAGAGAGAGAGAGAGAGAGATAGATAGATAGATAGATATCCTTTATTCGTCATGCGACAAAATACACCTACATATTTTCATATGTGTCACATATATATATACACTTCTTTAACTAGAGATTCCGGGACGCGATGACGTCATTTCAGCGATATTTTGCCAAATTCCGGGACGCGTTCTAAATTCTAGGACGTCCCGGAAGGCCTCCTTCTAGATTCATATATTCTGGGACGCGGCGAATAATATATTTTGCTATTTTCTGGGACGCGTGAAAATTTCGTGATATTTTGAAAAAAACCACTTTCTAAGCAAAGTTCTGTTATCTCCTCGGCGGTTATCTCCCACGAGGGATGGTTAGTGTTTTGAACGCAAAACGAAGTCTAAGCACACGTCTGTTATCTCCTCGGCGGTTATCTCCCACGAGGGATGGTTAGTGTTTTGAACGCAAAACGAAGTCTAAGCACACGTCTGTTATCTCCTCGGCGGTTATCTCCCACGAGGGATGGTTTAGTGTTTGAATAAAAAAATACTTTCAACCCAAAATTTCCATTTTTACACGTTTTTGGAAAAATCCCAGTATTTGGGAAAATATACTCTTTTTCGTCCCAGATTTTATGAATCCATATCGGCGTCCCAGTATTTATAGCTATAGGGATGTATATATATATATATAAAATTAATAAATATTCCGATAAAATCATATTAAGAAATAATTTGGTCAAGGATAGATATATCACAATTGTGACTAGTCATACACTTTACGATTTCACTTGAAAGAAAATAAGATAAAGGGCATGGGTTCACAGAAATATCACAGTTTTTCTTCAGTCTGGTGACAGAAGGTCACTTACAATTAAAAAGAGATAGAAAGAAAAGGAACAAAGCCCTAGCCCATCAAAGATTAAAGTAATGTTGCTTCTCCGGATCAATCCTCTGAGGAGACTTTGTTAATAGGAAATCTTTCAAGGACTCTTTGAACAAGGGTGTTTTCCCCAGCTGCCGAAAGCCCGGAGGGAGAAAGTTCAAAAATGAGCACATTGAACCTGGAAAGATCTCCTTCCATATTCAAGTCTCATATTGGGAACTTTGAGTACCCGCTCTTCTGCATCACCACGTGCGGGGCGTCCAGATTGGTACCTGGTAAACATCGCAGCTAGGTAGCCAGGTTCTCCAAGATGCATGATCTTATGCATTAAAAGTGCTGCGAAGTACATTCTCCGCGAATCAGTACGTAACCAACCCAAACGCTCCCTAAACGGGGCGATGTGCTCGTCTCTCCTAAGATCAAAAAATGTACCTCACACATGAATTGCTCAGTCGCTGTATCCGTTGCCGCTGTTCGTCCGTGGCGTCGAGGTACACGACTGTGCAATAATCTAAATGCGGTTGAACTAATGACTCGACTAGGCGAATTCGGAGAGGTCTGGTGATACACGCCCTAAAAAACCGCAATCCGTATAGGGCTCTATTCACTTTCTTAGTTACTTGGTCGATGTGCGGTTTCCACGTCAGTTCACTATGAAGTGTAACACCAAGGCTCACGACCGTGTCGCTGAACGGAATGAACTTTCCTTCCTGTATCTCAACTCCTGGCAAGTCCATTCTCTTCAGGTCTTTGATATTCCTCTCAGAGCTGAAGAAGATTGCCTTGGTCTTGCCAGCGTTGAGACGCAGGCCGGAACTTCTGGCCCATTCAGCAATTAGTCGTCCTACTTCCCCCAGCCGAGTGATGCCTTCCTTGATCTTAGTTTTCTCGACTTGGAGATAAATTTGAAGATCACCCGCATAGAATAGATGATATACCGACTCTCCATCTAGCAAACCAGGTAAGTCATTAACATATAAGCTGAAGAGTAAAGGCCCGAGAACGGATCCCTGTGGAACACCCAGATTGGTTTCGAGCCAATCAGAACTACCGGATTTTGAAGTGACTATTTGGGTGCGGCCTTGTAAGTATGATTTTATCCACAGGAGTGCCGACCTTGAGAATCCAAGGTTTCGGAGTTTCCTCAACAGCTTTGACGGTGTTATTGTGTCGAAGGCTTTGCTAAAGTCGAATAGTAGGAGTAAGGTGACCTTCTTCCTATCAATGCCTACTCTGATGTCATCCGTCAACTTTAGTGAAGCTGTCTGGGTGCTATGGTATTGCCTGAAACCAGTCTGGAAGCGATCAAGAAATTTCTCTACTTTTAAATACTCCGTGATTTGGTCATGTGCAATTTTTTCCAGAACCTTCGAAAGGAAGCACGGCAGCGCTATGGGACGAAAGTCCGAGACCGTTGATGGAGCTGCAGTCTTCTTCAATGCAATCAGCTGCGCTTGCTTCCAAGCCTCGGGAAAAACGCTATGAGCGAAAGAGGAATTGAATATATGTACAATAAGATCACCAATTGCCGGAAGAGCCTCCGCGACACACACACTCTGAGGGATCACGCAAAGAAGGACGCGCCGCTACAGTCAGGGCGCCGCGCCGAAAGAGAGAGATTGTAAACAAACTCGAATTCTCAGGCGGCGCCCGAGCTGAGCCGGCGCGTTTGCCCCGATAAAACCGACGCAACACCCGAAGTTGAGTCGATCAGTTGCCACGGAAGATGAACAATTACGTCTTTCGGTCGGCCATACATTCTGTAGCAAAGTCAAGATGGCTCAAATTTCTTTTCGTATTCGATTTCTCAATTGATGCCAATGATTTGCATATAATAATGAGTCTCAAAATAATGAGTAATCTTTTGTTATTAACAAGATAGAGCAAAATTCACCGTTTATCCCCCATAATTCGAAATAGACTGCAGTTACAAAAAAATATTCAAATAAATGTTGTGCAGTTCAAAGCCACCCACAATATTATGCAGTTTTTTATTGCAATATTGTCATAGTTAATGTAAAAATGGAATTTGTTTATAACAAATTCACATGAGTAATGGGAAATTGCAAAACTGAACAAGATTAAAACTGATACGGATGAAAATGTTGATTTTAAACAAACAAGTATTCTTGTAATTTTTCGTAGGAAAATCACTTTCCGAGTTACGCAGCGGAAAAGTGCCACAGTCTTCATTTTTCGGTCTGCGACCTTCATATCTTGGACCATCCGAAATCATCGCTATAGCTGGAAAAATTAGTTTGATGGAATTTTCTCGCTGGATCATTCCGAAAAATCCTTTTGAATCCGAGAATCCGTGGTGCCAGGTGAAACTCGGGTGCAGAATTGTTAGACTTAATTTGTTTAAACGAGTTATCAATATCCACAAGGAAATAAAATTCATAGAAAAAAAATAACGAGAGTACTTTTTTGTTCAAAATCAACATTTTCATCCGTATCAGTTTTAATCTTGTTCAGTTTTGCAATTTTCCATTACTCATGTGAATTTGTTATAAATAAATTCCATTTTTGCATTAACTATGACAATATTGCAATAAAAAACTGCATAATATTGTAGGTGGCTTTGAACTACACAACATTTATTTGAACATTTTTTTGTAACTGCAGTCTATTTCGAATTATGGGGGATAAACGGTGAATTCTGCAATATCTTGTTAATAACGAAAGATTACTCATTATTTTGGAACTCATAATTATATGCAAATCATTGGCATCAATCAAGAAATCGAATACGAAAAGAAATTTCCACTATCTCGACTTTGCTACAGAATGTATGGCTGACCGAAAGATGTAATTGTTCGTCTTCCGCGGCGACTGATCAACTCAACTTCGGGCGTTGCGTCGGTTTTATCGGGGCAAGCGCGCCGGCTCAGCTCGGGCGCCGCCCGAGAATTCGAGTTCGTTCACGATCTCTCTCTTTCGGCGCGGCACTCCGACTGTAGCGGCGCGGCCTTCTTTGCGTGATCCCATCCACCCCGCGGGCCTGCGAGGAGAAATGTTTAATAGCAAGGACTACATCATTGAAATTTGTGGGCTTAAATTTGAACCCCTCCTCCAGTGCAGAGTTAATATCGTCCATTGCTTCATTGATCTTTTCGTGAGGCGAAACAGAGACCCCCGCAAAGTGAGCGTTCAACTCATCCGGTGTGAAACCGTGAAGTTCTTCCTCTCTGCTCTTGGGCAAGAGGCCGAGATTGCGCATCTCCTTCCAAATATTCTTGTTCTGATCAAGAGCGTCTGAAAGATGGTTTTGAAGGAAGGAATTACGCTCTTGCTCAATGCGCAGATCGACCTCTTCGTTAAGCCGAAAGTACTCATTTTGAAGCTCAGGACACTTGCACTGGTTGCGTTGCATACGCTCCCAACGCCTGCGCGTCGCGTCTCGCTTCTTCATGAGCACCCTCAGCTCAGGACCAATCCAAAGAGCATCATTTTTACGCGGGTTTATAGTTTTTTCCGGTGCTAATTCATCTAAAACGATCATTAAATTTACATTCAAGCATTGAATTGCGTCTTCCAAACTCGTTTCCGCATTTTCAAGAGCTGTCCAGTCACAGCGGAGCAGACGGTCATTCAATATCTCCGGGGTGATGTTACGAAAATCCCTATACTTGAAGGAATTTTTTGGCGGAGTAGGGGTGAAGACGTTGATGGTGACGTCAATGGCCGAGTGCCCACCGAAACTGGGCAGGTGTCTGTTGTGAAAGTCAGTAATGGTGTCGTTGTCATCTACGTAGATGTGATCAATCAATGTGTGAGATACATTGGGGTTGTGTTGATGAGTCGGGCCATGCTGCACTATCTGCAAGGCTAGTTCTTCTGTCAGTGCAGTCAGTGTCTTGGTGTCGGGATGAGCAGTATCCAACAAGTCAGCGTTCAGATCACCCATAATGATTTTGTGACTGTAATCACCACACAGCCGGCGTAACGAGCCAAACAGCCCATCATCCTTCTGCATGGCAATTTTAGGGGGTCTATAGATTACCGCGACTAATATTGGGGGTGAGCTGCCTTGCTGCACGCTACAAAAAAGGAATTCGGGCACGCCAGGTTTCCCCGGCCCAAAAGTATTCGACGAAACCAACTTCTCAATTTTGAAGTCATTGCGCACATACAAGGCAACAAGAGAGAGAGAGGGAGAGAGAGAGAGAGGGAGAAAGAGAGATTGATTGATTGATTGATTAATAGGTTTATTATGCCATGGTCACAAGGACCGTATGGCAAATGGCATATTCTATACACATTCTGAAATACATAATTCCATGCAAAATATGAACTCAAATTGTTTAAACATTAAAAGCAGAGAGAAACAGTATAAAGCTGGTAATTTTGGAACGAAGCAAATTCATGATGCTTTGATTTAGCATCACATTAAGTTCTTGAGCAATCAATCCAGAGCGATTTGATGATATCAGATTGAAGCAAAACAATGAAGCATACTGAAACCAACTTAATACAGGAAACAGTTTTTCCTTGGGATGTTCATGACTAATCTTTGAAATCCGAGACATCCATAAACCTCAATATAGATACATGATCAAGTTATGGAATCATAATATTTTTGTAATATCCAAATCTGTCTCGATTGCGATTTCTTTGGATTTTCCGTCTTTTTTCACAAACAAATTGCTCTGCCGAATCCATACATATTTATAACCACGTTGCTCAGCACGCTCTTTCACTCTCAACCACAACTCATGATTATACTGAGGTAGCATCTCGTACATGCCTCAACTAGACTCTGATGTCATAACTGGTATGACATCATTTAGTTTCAATTCACCGAAGCGGCGCTTCAATTTGAGCACGTGATCTCGAATACACGTGGATTTAAACTTCATTACATAAGAGAATGTATTATTAGGAGTTTCTTTACAAGATGATTCTAGAGCAAATTTTTTGTAGTTTTTGGGCTTAATTTCACGAGTTTCAAGGACATCATTTTCCAGAGATGCAACTCCAAGTTTTTTAAAGGTAGCTTCGGAAAGCAGATCGAGAGAATTTTCACAACTTGTAGGTATCCCGGTCACCTTTACCTCAGAGATCGTAGAACTATTGACACGCGATTCTTTCAGATGACTCAACTCATGACGAAGCGACTGATTCTCTGATTCGAGCTTTTCCAATCTTTCAGATTGCATTTTGACTGTCACGAACAGAGACTCTTTTTTTTCAGTAAGATTAGTTAGAACACATTCAGCCCTCGAGGAACTTGATTTGATTTGTGCAAATAGAGCTCCGATTTGTTGAGAAGAGCTGAAATTCTCCCATCCCTGCGGTAGATCTGACATGGTTGCGTTGCTCTGAATAATAATAATATGAATAATATGCAAACGCAAAGTCGATGGTGGATTCATTACACCACTCGGTACAAGTGTTCTGCTATACACTGTCAACACGCGTACACATCAAGTGAATCAGCTGGGCCACTGTAACACACTGAATCAGCACCAGATGGTAATGCAGAGAGCAGATGTTGTCAGGTACTCTCCTCACGTTTCGGGAACAAGGCTGTTGATGGCGCTGATTAACAAGCGACGTCGAGCTCTCAAAGAATATCTTCGCCTCGTGATATTATTTCTAACTTCTCCGCTCTACCAGACAAAAACGACTTCCTGGCTCAAAAAACGAGCCTAGCTGGTGATGCTCGTTATATGCAAGAGCCATGGGCAGCCGATTTGTCTGGAAATCACGTTTCTCGAGACGAGAAATTCAAAATAATAAGTAAACTTGTTATACAAGCAGAGCAAGGGCAAACGGGTGTGTTTACTTACAGAGCCAAGAGAGAGAGAGAGAGAGAGAGAGAGAGAGAGAGAGAGAGAGAGAGAGAGAGAGAGAGAGAGAGAGAGAGAGAGAGATGAGAGAGAGAGGAGAGAGAGAGAGAGAGAGAGAGAGAACCAAGGAAGAGGAGGATTCTGTGCCATCATTGCGTTGGACATAAAGAACGCATTCAACTGCGCGAGCTGGGAGCGAGGTCTATCAATCCCAAGCAGGTAAAGTGCCCCCCTATCTACTAGCCGTCACGAGTGACTACCTGCGGAACAGGACCCTCGTGTACGACACCGACGAGGGACAAGAGATTCGGGTACTGTCCGCCGGAATCGGACAGGATCGGTCTCCGGCCGTTCAACTGGAACACCCAGTATGACAGCTTACTGTCTATCGAACTGCCAGAAGGAGTGATAATAGTGGCTTTCGCGGACGACGCGGGACTCATAGTATGGCTGACAACGAGGAACTCTTGGGTAGACGCGCGAACGAAGCGCTGGCCCGAGTCTACGAGTGGATGATTAGCAGGCTTCTGGAGCTCGCTGTCAAGAAGTGCGAAGCAATCGTGGTCACAAGGCGTAGGAAGTTTGACCATACCCCGGTTCATATCAACGGGGCAAGAGATTCCACGAAGACAGAGCTGAAATACCTCGGTGTATGGCTCGATGACAAGTGGTCGTTCAAGAAGCACATCCAGGAAGCCGCCCAGAAGGCGAGCAGGGTCGGTGCGGCGCTCCAGCGGCTTATGCCGAATATCGGAGGACCCAAAGGAAAAGAGGCGCGCACTTCTCAACACCGTCACTACCTCCATCATGCTGTACGGTGCACCCGTGTGGGGGGAGAGAGTAGAGAAGACCATCATCGAAAAGAGAATGGGGCCTGTCCACCGAAGAGCGGCCCTGAGGAGTATCCGTGCCTACCGCACTGTGTCAGGAGATGCGGCTACGTATTGGCGAGTACTCCGCCCATCCACTTGCTCGTCGCGGAGCTGAGTGAGGATCTGGGACCGCCAGAAAGTGATCGGAGCCGAACGAGTACTCACTCCGACGATGAAGGAGATCATCCGCGACAACGAGAAGGAAACCACCCTTGAGCATTGGCAAACTGAGTGGATTCGCCATTTGCAAACGGCAGATGACGCACCGGCTGTCCGTGACGTAGCCAAGTGGGCGGAACGCACCCACGGAGAGATGGACTACTGGACGACGCAGGCACTGAGCGATCATGGTTGCTTCGGTTCCTATCTAACCAGGTTCAAGAAGAGGACGACCCCAGCATGTCAGTCATGCGGGGACGAATGGGATGACGCCGAACATGCCCTGTTCAAGTGCAGCGACACCCGGAGAGAGCGCGCCGAGCTGGATGATGGCTGGTTGCTCAACTAACACCTGAGAATCTCGTCCCGTACTTACTCGCAACCAGGAGACATGGGATAGACTCACCGGATACATCAAACTGGTGATGACCCACAAAGAGGAGAAAGAGAGGGAAGTAAGGCGCCTCGAAGCAGGCGAATTACAGTGACTCTGCCGATTGAAACAGAAGAGGCCAAATGATTCCAGGAGGAATCTGATGCACTGAAGAGGGAAGAAAGAAGAAAGAAGAGAGAAGAAAGAAGAAAGAGAGGGAACAATGAAGAGTGAAGATAGAAGATGCCGACAAGTGGCCGAAGAGAGAAGATGGAGAAGAGGAACGCTCGCAATCGAGCGCGAGACATGCCGCTCATCCTGAAGTAATGCTCACGCGGTTCCGGATGAGATGGTAGATGCAGGTGGATCTCCTTCTTGATTGCCCGATGCCCTAGGTATCGACATCGAGGGGAGAGGGATATTACACGGCCGGGCCCACCTCTCGGTGGGCCCCACCCAAACCCGTGTCCCGCCTGGTATGGCCTGCGTGGGCTATGCGTAGTCCGCGTAAGCTGAACCAGTCGGTGTCTGGGGACGGATCCGAGGGATCCTGAGGCAGATTTTGCCCTCTAACCACCTTAAAAAAAAAAAAAAAAAAAAGAGAGAGAGAGAGAGAGAGAGAGAGAGAGAGAGAGAGAGCCGAGAGAGAGAGAGAGAGAGAGAGAGAGAGAGAGAGAGAGCGAGAGGAGAGAGAGAGAGAGAGAGAGAGAGAGAGAGAGAGATTGATTGATTGATTGATTGATTGATTGATATTTATTGAGGGCGGGGGATAAATCCCATATGCCCAAATTGCATATTACAATAGTGCTTCTTTATAATTGCACAGTAAAGATACAACATAAGGTATTGAGATGTTAGATTTTGAATAGTAGTAAAATATAAAAATAAACATATAAGCAGATAAATATTGGAGAGTAAATTATGAAATAGTAAATAACAAATAGCAAATAGATCAGGGCGTTGTAAATATGGTACTTTCTCATTGTATGAATAGAAGTTTCGTTCATCGTCAATCTATGAGACGCGCCGTATTCACACACACACACACACACACACACACACACACACACACACACACACACACACACACACACACACACACACACACATATAACTTACATGGAAGAGTTTCTCTACAGTGCGAGTTGCCAGGAAGTGTCATCTTGCTGTTGCGTAAGATGGTGGGAGAGAAAACGAGATGTGCAATTGCAGACGGAACTATAGTTCCGTGCAACCGCGCAAAATCGGAAAACTTAGAGCTATAGCTCTAAGTTTTCCGATTTTGCGCGGTTGAGCCAATCTTCACGATCTTGGGACATGAGATAACTGTGTAGTTTTCGTTTAAACTGTTCGTGAGTACATTCGTCGAAGTCAGTGTAGAGTAACTTATTCATGAGCTTTGATGATGTGAGCGCGAATGATTGATTCAGAGCCTCAGTACGGGGGGCGCGGTAGGCTAAGGTGGCCTTGTCTTTTCTGTCGGATTGCTTTAGTGAGCTCATGTCGGCTGTAAGACAAAATCTGTGCCGGAGGTATTCAGACAAACCTGTTTCTATGACTGAGTAAGCTAGGGAACCCAACAAATAATTTCGAAGACTTTGAGCTGATAGCCATTCTAGAGCGATTCGGTACAGAGTAACATGTGAACCGCGATGGTATGTTACCGTAGACAAACCCAACGCATGCGTTTTGAAGGCGATGGAGTTTCAAAAGTCAGCTTTTGTTAGTCCGGTGAGTATTGGGGCAGCGTAATCGAAAATTGGCAGAACCAAACTTCGAATAAGTTGTTCTCTCAACTCACGAGGGAGCGAGAGTCTCAAAGCACGAAGTGAGTTAAGGGAACCGTGGACTCTTTTTGATATTCTCTGACTTGGGATCCCAGTCTAGACTGGGAGTTATATGGAGTCCTAATGTTTTCATTGTCTTTGAGTAGGATATTTCCGTGCCCATGATGTTGAGATTGGGGATTTGATTAAACTTGATCATAGACATGTATTTTTCGCTTTCCAGAATCATGGCAGTAGTTTTGGACGGATTAAGTTTCAGTCCATTACTTTCAGCCCACTTGGCAAACCGCATTAGCATCCTGATTGATCAGAGCAAGTTTTTCAATCAACTCAGTTGGAGCGTGTGAAGATAAATTTGACTGTCATCAGCATATATCATGTGAGAGTATGACGTAGAGCTTTTGGGAGATCGTTTGATGATGATGAGAAACAGTAAAGGTCCTAGGACGCTGCCTTGTGAACTCCCGCATTTATGGGGAAGTCAATCGGATGACAACTGCGGCTGTAGCTGTTATCAGATGTAAAAAAACGCGGGTATAAGGCCAATTTCAGAGGTAGCTCGACTTGCTACAAGCTCTGCCAAAAAAAAATTCTGGGGCGCTGCAAAAAATGTAGGTGATAGATATTTGGTTCCCAATAGCGTCCAACAACAATCAGCCAAAAAAATTAATAACTTTTGGAGATAATCCAGTTATTGTTATCTCGGGATCTATTGAGGTTGAAGACTTGATTCAAAAACAGAAAAATCATAAAAAAATTCTGGATGTCAAATACAAAAATGCAATATGAGATTTTAAATAAACAAACGCGTGGCAAGGTCGCAAAGTGAAAAAAAATTAAAGTTTGCGTCTATTGTGAGGCTTTTATTGTCTTTACAGCCGGGGCCCGTAAAATCGGCGATGGGCGAGACTACCCGACCGCGGACCATAAAAGTCGTAAAGTTGCGGTCTCGGAGTCAATTAGGGTACCATCAGTCTGCTTCGGCTGCAATAATGAAGCTTGAATTTTCAACAAAGAGAGCAATAAACTATTTCGAACGCGATTTGGGCCTTGCGTTACAAATATCGCCGATTCATCGATGAAGCATTGTCAATGATGAGTCGAACAGTATATCAGTGACGCGTGTGTGCAGGTGTCTTTCTGTCTCACAGAGTTTCGCGATATCTGCATGTAAGTATTCTTTGGCGGATCCTTTAAATGATTGATAATATACAATCAATACTTTATCCACATGATTCCGATGTGAAACAGGTTTGGATATCATCCGTATTGATAAGATGGCAATCAACAATTGAATGATTTTGCATCATCTTGTTCGACCGATCATTTATAGCATCATAGAAATGGATGTATGTCGTGTTATTGCGCGTTTCGCACAATCAATAATTATCAGTCAACGATCGACAAGATAATAGTAAAATCATTCAACTGTTGATTATCATCTTATCAATACGGATGATAATCCAACTCTTTCACCATCGGAATCATGTGGATGAAGTATTGATTGTATATTATCAATCATTTAACGGATCCGCCAAAGAATACTGACAATGCAGATATCGCGAAACTCTGAGAGAGAGAAAGACACCTGCACTCACGCGTCATTGATATACTGTTCGGACTCATCATTGACAATCTCCTTCATCGATGAATCGGCGATATTTGTAATAGTAACGCAAGGCCCAAATCGCGTTCGAAATAATTTTATTGCTCTCTTTGTGAAAATCCAGCTTCATTATTACAGCCGAAGCAGACTGATGGTACCCTAATTGACTCCGGAGACCGCAACTTTACGACTTTTATGGTCCGCGGTTAAGTAGTCTTGCCCATCGCCGATTTTACGGGCCCCGGCTGTAAAAGACAATAAAGCCTCACAATAGGCGCAAACTTTATTTTTTTTTCAACTTTGCGACCTTGCCACGCGTTTGTTTATTTGAAATCTCATATTGCATTTTCGTATTTGACATCCAGGATTTTTTTTATGATTTTTCTGTTTTTGAATCAAGTCTTCAACCTCAATAGATCCCGAGATAACAATAACTGGATTATCTCCAAAAGTTATTAATTTTTTTGGCTGATTGTTGTTGACGCTATTGGGGAACCAAATATCTATCACCTACGTTTTTTGCAGCGCCCCAGAATTTTTTTTTGGCAGAGCTGTAGCATCCCAAAGTCGAGCTACCTCTGAAATTGGCCTTATACCCGCGTTTTTTTACATTCTGATAACAGCTACAGCCGCAGTTGTCATCCGATTGACTTCAAAAATTTTTTATCATGGCCACGACTAGATGTGCTTCGACGTTATCCCACTTTAAAAATTAGCGATTTTTTTTGGAGCCAGGATAGCAGAAATTCTCTAGGTGTCAATCATTTTTAAACCGATAGTAGGGCTTTTTGGTGATGGTATTTTTGACAGAGGGGTAATTGATGCCCGTTTCCAATCATCAGGGAAATAACTTGTCTGCAGAGAATCGTTGAAAATTCTAGTGAAGTGAGGGAATAATGCAGGAATTGCTAGTTTCATCATTGATGAGGAAAGTTCAATCATGACCTGTTCCTTTGGAGTTAGCTGTATTGAATGCCCGAATTACAATCAGTCTCAGAGATGGGTTTGAAATCAAATCCAGGGACGTTATCAAGGACGGGAATGGAACAGATCCTCTCCACATTCCTCATCTGTCAGAGGAGGGGAGTCTTTGGTGACCGATGCAAAATGAGAGTTTAGAGTTTCACTGCTGAAGATGCTAGTGGTGACGTGGTTCTCTTACTGGCTATACCAAATTTACGCAATTCTCGCCAGGCGAGATTCGACGTCTTTGGTCGACTCAAGTTTTTCAAAGATATGGGCTATTCTCAGGAACTTTTGATTTTTCGTGTTTCGAAATTTTTTTTTCAAACTTGGAGCACATCTCCGAGGTTTTGCTCACCCTTGAGATACATTATTCAGAATGTAATTCCGAGTTAGTGCACGACTTCGACTCACGGCATCGTCGTGGACGTTAAAAGCCCAAAAACCAAAATCTGAGTTCTTCACTGGTCCAAACGAATCATAAAGACTCACAACCGGACAAGAATATTCGACGATACGACTTCACTTGATCAGAAGCTCAGATCACCGCACAGAAGATACTTATCCTCCCAATGAGAGAGTAAAAATATCCTAAATCATAAACCATATATGTCAATCTTCCAAGTTCTTAGAATTTATCTTCTTCCTAATCGAGTGTCTCGAAAAATATCGGCTTGGTGAAATAGTTTCAAAATAATTTCAATGAGCGTGTACCTTCTTGAGTCCCTATCTCCGATACCAGGCCAACCAATCATCGAATACTTGAGATGTGGCAAACAAGCTGGACAAGGGTTCAAAAAGAAACCGGTTAATACCAAAGATGGAATACATTTCATCCCTACATAAATATCGAGATCATAATAATAAGAGAACAAGAATAATAACAACCCTCGAAGTTTATCCATAGAACAACTCATGATCTTGAAATCAACCTTCTCAAAGATAACACGAATAACGCAAAATAACAAAATTATGATTCCTCGAACAAATTTGTGAAGCACACATTTTCCATCCACTTCATAATCTTCAGTTTTTCAAACTTACCCGCACTTCTGAGGCATCGTTTTTCTATCACCCCTTCTTCTTTCAAAACTCTTCGAGTTGCCGTATTAGAGAATCTTTGCATCAACTTGGTTCTGATGCTTCCTTCCTTTAGGATTCCGCTTCGTATTCTTACCGACCTTTCGTTTCATGGACGCAATATTCTTGTCAAGATCTCCACATAAATCGTGGTATGCATGAAATTCGGAGAATTTTATGTTACTGCGTCAATGCGAACACCACATACTTAATCAAGGTGCTGGTCAATGTATCTCGCGACGTACACATTGACTCTTCACAGTTATGTGTGTACTCTACTCCATAGGCTCGAGTGCAAAAATGAACATATGAGATTGCCATATCAAAAATCAACCCAATAGTGATCGGAATGAGCGTGCACAACACATCCAGCTCCAGAAAATTAGATCCGTCGATGTGCCGTTCAAAAAAATCACCTTTATCTGGATGTTCACGCAGGTAGAAATTATTTTCTCCAAGCTCTCAATCGAGTGCAGATTGGAGCACACCAACGAGTAAATGCTCAAATTCTTTGTTTTGATAATATTTGATATATCTTTTCGCCATTGGCATTGTTTCCATGGCATGAACATTATGAACGAAATAGTACGACAATTTAGAAAACCTAAAATTGTGGTAACACGTTTTGAATTACTCGTCATTTTCTTTCTACTTGCAGCACATGAGTAGGGCTGATTCCAGATATATCTTATGGTACGATCTTGCTCATTTCGTTGGAGCTGAGACGATTGCTTGTTCGGCATAGCAGTACTTCCAAGAATGAAATAAAAAATCGAGCTAGTAACAGTCGATTTTCCTGTTTTTCTCTGATTGTAGTGGTCATAAATAGTCTGAGTCCTTCGGAACAACCCCGAAATCCACAAATATACTGATTTTCTATAAGTTAAGAACTTCGGAGTATTATCAAGCATGAAACCAGAGTCGACGAGATGCCAGGACTTCGCGATAGCCTAGTAACACAAAAATCAAAAGGTCCTGAGAATTGCCCATATAACTGCTCTTAGCATTATCTAGCACACACTTAACTTCGCTGCGTGCTTGTCGATACTGCTGCATGATTATGGGGGATCTCGTCTCATTTGCCTTCCGATACAGACGATCTCTTCGCTTCATAGAGAGCTTAATGTCTGCTGTGACCCAAGGTTAATGTGCAGAGGTTAGAGTGCAAGGATTAGTAGGGGACAGCAGATCAAACGCTTCAAGTGAAGCTTTTGTCACACAGTTGATTTGATCATCTATGTGACCTTTTGTTAGGGACGAATACATTGGGTGGCTTAAATCCAAAGGACGTTGATAATAGCTATTTGTTGGTGGTAAACTAGGCGTATTACATTATTTACAAAGAAAGAAGGAGAAGGATCCTCCTCAAGTGGAGGGCAAGGTGATAAATTTACATGACCTGCCGCCGAAAGACTCGATGAAAGAGATAATTTAGCTGATATTATTTGACAGAGTTCGGTTGCATTCACTCTCTTCAAGTTACGAACTGGGAGAATTCTTGGTGGCATTGGAGGCACTTTAAGGTTATATTCAATCTCGATGAAGTCATGACCGTCTGCGAAGGGTGATTCTCATCGACGATAGGCTGAGAGGGCTGCGGACTTGCTTATAAAAAACAAGTCGAGACAAGTATCGTGACGAGAGCCATCATGCCATATTCTATGGTGTGTAGGTTCAGTGCTCACAAGGGACAGAGAATGTGTAGTATACACAGATGTCAGAGAGACAGAAGGTGGCCATTCGATAGCCATGTTCATATTAAAATCACCTGTGATGATAGTGTGCTCATATGTGAGAAGAAATGGAGAAATTGCCTCGAAGAACTCATGAGGATAAGCAGCAGTTGGCCTGCGATAAACAACAGCCAGTAGGAGGCGAATGTCACCAATTTTTATATCACATATCATGTATTCAGGTTTATTCACGAAAGCAGGTTCGGAGCATTGAAGTATTTTCATTTGAAAGTCGGATCGCACATAAAGACCTACACCACCACCTTCCATTCCTAGTCGGTCATGATGGATGAAAGTGCAACCGGGAACTTCATATAGCTGTGTATTAACTGACGGATCTAAGAAAGTTTCAGGAACAGCAACAATGTCATACTTTTTTGAAGATAGTTGAATTTCAAGAAGAGAAATTTAGTTTCTGACCTGTTAATATTTGTATATGACCTACTCTTAGCTCACTATATGATGGAGCGAATTTAGATATCGAGTCGTGATGCGTCAGGCGTGCATTATCTCAGGTGGATGAAAGGTCCATACCTTGCTGTGGATTTTCTTGATTGACTGGGATCACACGATGGGGAGGTAGTTGGGATAGTTCAGTCAAAGATAGAATAGCAATCGGGGCAGCAGTTTTACTGGGACGCATGATCACAGTCATGTTGTGGATTTCTGGTCGAAGATATCCGAAGTCTTTAGATTTTGAAAGTGCTGCTCTTCATATTTTATAGACAGAAGGTGGAAGTACTGGGGACACAATATCTTAACCTGGCCACCCACTCCAAAACTGCTCTGTGATGTTTTATCTTTGAGAGCTAAGGCTTTCGATGATAGGAAGTCTCTCACGATGGGCGAGGAGAATATGGCAACAACCGAAATATAGCTGGGTATATTTGGGCGTGCCACCGATCCTGTGGATGTTGATTGTTGCTCTGGGTTGACATGGGTAGCAGAGTTTGGAATGGGTGGAGGCTGAGCCCAGCGACGCACTGCCAAGATGACACCCGCGCTCTCGGCACAGCCCATTGTTGCGAGAACCATGTTGATGAGCTGGAGATCGTTATGAGCTGTATTAGGTGGAATACCCGAAAATCTGATCTCACAAGAGTCGATAAGAGCTCGAGTTGATCGAAAATCCTCGCGAAGATGAGCAATAGCACTTGTGTTTTCCTCGCCAGTACCAGCAATACTCGTTAGACGAGAGTTTATTTCAGTCGATTGCTTCTGAATTGATGCGTGACTTGATGATGGAGAGGACTGTATGAAAGTTCCTAATTGCTTTATATGCTCTGGGATGTCAGGATTAAGTCATGAAGGCTGCAGATTTTTCAGCAAAATCATCCATTGTAAAAATCAATGAGTTGTGGCTAGGTACCGGCTACACAGCTGTTCGCGAGGCTTTCGTCGTTTGCGCGAGGAAGTGCTGTATGTGTGAGTTGATGGAGAGGGGGCGCGAGGGGAAGGGGTCAGTGTGCTCACGGTGGGAGGTGTGCTCGACTGCGAGGTGGGGTATGACGATGTGCGTGTGTGCTTCTCGCGTGTGTCTCGATATGTACTTGTTTCGCACTCAGAACATTTATAAAATTGCGATGTAGACTGTATTGACGAGGTTATGCACACAAAATGAACTAGCCTGGCACCAGTGTTACACTGAAGGGACGACTCACCACGCTTGACAGGTTCACTGCATACAGAACATATGTTTCTCAGTGTGGAAGAAGTAGTCGTGCTCATATCTAGAAACTGTGCATTTCTGGCCGATCTATGCCGTCTGCTACAGGCTTCTGCTGGGATGAGCTTCCAGCAATGAGACGTGTGAGGGCGCTAGTTGCTATGAAATTGGTCACGTTGGCTTGTCAATGATTTGCAAGATGTAGAATGTACATCCACCTAACCTCCAAACTTTGGTTTCAGATATTCGGTTTCCTGGCTTTAAAGAACGAGCCCGCTAGATATGCGAGAGAGAGAGAGAGAGAGAGAGAGAGAGAGAGAGAGAGAGAGAGAGAGAGAAACAGAAGAGGCCCAAATGATTCCAGGAGGAATCTGATGCACTGAAGAGGGAAGAAAGAAGAAAGAAGAGAGAAGAAAGAAGAAAGAGAGGGAACAATGAAGAGTGAAGAGAGAAGATGCCGACAAGTGGCCGAAGAGAGAAGATGGAGAAGAGGAACGCTCGCAATCGAGCGCGAGACATGCCGCTCATCCTGAAGTAATGCTCACGCGGTTCCGGGATGAGATGGTAGATGCAGGTGGATCTCCTTCTTGATTGCCCGATGCCCTAGGTATCGGACATCGAGGGGAGAGGGATATTACACGGCCGGGCCCACCTCTCGGTGGGCCCCACCCAAACCCGTGTCCCGCCTGGTATGGCCTGCGTGGGCTATGCGTAGTCCGCGTAAGCTGAACCAGTTCGGTGTCTGGGGACGGATCCGAGGGATCCTGAGGCAGATTTTGCCCTCTAACCACCTTAAAAAAAAAAAAAAAAAAAAAAAGAGAGAGAGAGAGGTCCGCCGGAATTGGACAGGGATCGGTTTCCGGGCCGTTCAACTGGAACACCCAGTACGACAGTTTACTGTCTATTGAACTGCCCGAAGGAGCGATAATAGTGGCTTTCGCGGACGACGCGGGGCTCATAGTCTGGTCCGACAACGAGGAACTCTTGGGTAGACGCGCAAACGAGGCGCTGGCCCGAGTCTACGAGTGGATGATCAACAGGCTCCTAGAGCTTGCTGTCAAGAAGTGCGAAGCAATCGTGGTCACAAGACGCAGGAAGTTTGACTCGCCCCACTTTTACATCAACGGGCAAGAGATCCCACGCAAGACAGAGCTGAAATACCTCGGCGTATGGCTTGACGACAAGTGGTCGTTCAAGAAGCACATTCAGGAGGCCGCCCAGAAAGCGAGCAGGGTTGGTGCGGCGCTTCAACGGCTGATGCCGAATATCGGAGGACCCAAGGAAAAGAGGCGCGCACTTCTCAACACCGTCAGCACCTCTATCATGCTCTACGGTGCACCCGTGTGGGGAAAGAGAGTAGAGAAGACCATCATCGAGAAGAAGATGGGGCCTGTCCACCGGAGAGCGGCCCTGAGAAGTATCCGTGCCTACCGCACAGTGTCAGGAGATGCGGCTTACGTATTGGCGAGTACACCGCCCATCCACTTGCTCGTCGCGGAGCGAGTGAGGATCTGGGACCGCCAGAAAGTGATCGGAGCCGAACGAGTACTCACCCCGACGATGAAGGAGATTATCCGCGACAACGAGAAGGAAACCACCCTTGAGCATTGGCAAACTGAGTGGGATTCGCCATTTGCGAACGGCAGATGGACGCACCGGCTGATCCGTGACGTAGCCAAGTGGGCGGAACGCACCCACGGAGAGATGGACTACTGGACGACGCAGGCACTGAGCGATCATGGTTGCTTCGGTTCCTATCTAACCAGGTTCAAGAAGAGGATGACCCCAGCATGTCAGTCATGCGGGGACGAATGGGATGACGCCGAACATGCCCTGTTCAAGTGCAGCGACACCCGGAGAGAGCGCGCCGAGCTGGATGAATGGCTGGGTGCTCAACTAACACCCGAGAATCTCGTCCCGTACTTGCTCCGCAACCAGGAGACATGGGATAGACTCACCGGATACATCAAGCTGGTGATGACCCGCAAAGAGGAGAAAGAGAGGGAAGTAAGGCGCCTCGAAGCAGGCGAATCACAGTGACTCTGCCGATTGAAACAGAAGAGGCCCAAATGATTCCAGGAGGAATCTGATGCACTGAAGAGGGAAGAAAGAAGAAAGAAGAGAGAGGAAAGAAGAAAGAGAGGGAACAATGAAGAATGAAGACAGAAGATGCCGACAAGTGGCCGAAGAGAGAAGATGGAGAAGAGGAACGCTCGCAATCGAGCGCGAGACATGCCGCTCATCCTGAAGTAATGCTCACGCGGTTCCGGGATGAGATGGTAGATGCAGGTGGATCTCCTTCTTGATTGCCCGATGCCCTAGGTATCGGACATCGAGGGGAGAGGGATATTACACGGCCGGGCCCACCTCTCGGTGGGCCCCACCCAAACCCGTGTCCCGCCTGGTATGGCCTGCGTGGGCTATGCGTAGTCCGCGTAAGCTGAACCAGTCCGGTGTCTGGGGACGGATCCGAGGGATCCTGAGGCAGATTTTGCCCTCTAACCACCTTGAAAAAAAAAAAAAAAGAGAGAGAGATTGATATAAATTTATCAGCCCGGGGACAGTGAGTCCCGTGGGGCAAAACGAATAACAATGGATACATAAATTTTATAAAATACGCAGGTATATGCTCAGCGATCGTATTCCTTGATGCACTATATATTTACTACTTATACAATAAATAACAGTAACAGGCTCATTGATCAACTCGTGACTATAAAAAGGGAAGACTGTAATAAAGCACAGATAGCAAAAACAACGATGTCTAACGATTGGTATGGACCACTTTCGACGAGAACATTAACAAGCTGTGTAGTACAATTCGCCGTGTTCTTCTTGACTGTGCAGATGAGCTAGAAGATGCTTTTTGAACGTTTCAACTGCTGTTGCGTCCCGAGGAAGAGATGAAAGTACTTGAGGTAACTTATTCTAGAATTTTGCAGCTGCAATGCTGAATGAATTTTCATATGTGCTGATGCGAGCAGTTTTGATGAGCAAATCGTCCGTTTGCAATCGCTTTGATCTGTGTAGGGTAGTATTGCATATTTCAGTAATGTGACAGGCCAAGTAGCTGGGGGTCCCGCTTTTCAGTATTTGAAATGTCTGACTAGGCAAGAAATACTCTCGACGAGACTTGACAGATAACCATCCTAACTGTTTCTGATAGGGGGTAATATGGTCGTGCCAGGGATATTACCAAAGATAAAGCGTGTGCATGCGTTTTGTGCTCATTGGAGTTTGAGGTTCAATCCCTTATCAAGACCATCAAATACAAGGCCAGCGTAATTGAAGAAAGGCATGATGAGAGATTGAACTAGTGTCTTCCTGATTGAAAACGAGAGTGCACGACAGTGAGAGTCTGAGTTGGCGTAGAGTACCAGAAACTTGCTGACAAATGTGTGACACTTGCTTTTTCCAGTTGAGCTCGCTGCTTATCCAAACACCCACATTCTTTACCTCTGACACATAGCCTAAATCATGGTTTTGGTCTTTTTGAAGTTCAAAGTCAAACTATTCGAGACAGCCCAGTGATGTATGGCATTGGTATCTGATTCGACTTTCCTCAGCGTATCAATAACCTCCATGTGTTGGCAACTCCTGTAGATCTGTGTGACATCAGCATGAATCATATAGCGACAGAATTTGAGAACCTGGGGTTGATCATTGATGAACATGGGAAATAAAAGCGGTCCTAACACTGATCCTTGGGGAACTCCCGCTGTAGTTTCCAACCAATCAGACACTGTACCTCCTCTGTCTATGACAGCTTGACACCTATCGGCAAGATATGAGAGAAACCATTTGATAGTGTGATTGTCGACTTGATATCACCGTAGTTCTTGAACGAGGATGCGGTGTGGAATTTTATCAAACATTTTGGAAAAATCGAATAGCACAAGGAAGGTGTATAGCGATTCATCGATTGCTTGTCTCACGTCATCCAAAACACCAAGTAGTGCAGTCTGAGTACTATGGCCAGAGTGAAAGCCAGCTTGGCGAAGGGTCTAGAAGCTGATTTGATTCAAGGTGAGGTGTGAGTTGTCGCGCAATAATTGTTCCCAGTATCTTTGAGCATTCAGATATGCGGGCGATGGGTCTAAGAACTGATACATCAGATAACTGAGCTGTTTTAGGAATATGTGTGATGAATGTGCGTTTCCAAAGCGTTGGATAGGATGCCGATGAGATCGATGAGTTGAAAATGCTTGCGAGGGGTGAGAGAATTTTAGGACATGAGGTGATGAGGTTCTTGATGGTAAAACCGTCGATGCCAGACGATTTCGATTTGACTGCGAGCATTTCGTAATAAATCCCGTCTGGCGATGTTTCCTGAAGAGTAAATACTGAGATGGGTTGGCGTGTTGTGGTATCAGGTAGAGTGTGTTGGGGGACTGGATTATGAGGTGCAGTTGATGTTTGGATGCTGGAAATGGACGCGAAATGTGAGTTCATGGCATTATGTGAAAATGTGGTGAAAGGCGAAGGTGTGCGAGATTTGATTATACCAAGTATGTCGAGAGCACTCCAGAGCTTGTTCATATCTTTCGCTGCGTTAATTTGGCTTGCATAATAACTATGTTTGGCTTCGCTCAATTCAGTTTTCACCATAGCGCGTAGGGTGCGATAGCTTCCCTTGAGCACAGGATAATTGAGCTGTTTAGCTTTCCTATAAAGATCATCGCGGTGTTTCATTCGCTGTCTAATTTCGGAATTCACCCATGGTTTCTTAGAGTCAGGAATAGTGACCTTGCGTAAGGGAGCATGTTGGTCCAGCGCCGTTTTGAGTGAGGCAGTAAAAGTTTGTACTTTTTCTTCGAGATACATGTGATCGTTGATTAGGTCCACACCAGCGTGTACATCAGAAGAAGTACTTGGATCCATCAAAATGCTTGAAGTCACGTTTGATGATTGTACGATTTGGATGACCAGGTGGATGAAGTTTTAGATTGAGGTCAATTCTGTCGTGACCGAAAGTGAAAGGTGCATCGGACTTGACATACGAATCGATATTAGACAGTGAATTGACAATGTATAGGTCGAGCCAAGTATGAGAAAGTTGCCTCTGGGCATTTACTGTATGATGTGTGGGATCCGATTGTACTAATTCAAGTGCAAGATTTTGCGTATGTCTCTGGGTTAAATTAGACTCTGAGTCTGCCACACACACGTTGACATTGAAGTCTCCGGTTACAACAACAAACTCATATTTAGGGAGAAATTTAGACAGAATTTTGAAAAACTCTTCTGGCAGAGGGCCATGAGGAGGACGGTATAGAACGGCAAGGAGAAGTCGCTTATTCTTGGCCGCGACTTCTACAATTAGATATTCAGGCTGCTTGATGCGAGAGTTATCCGAGCTAACTAAAATTTTGAAAGGTAGCGATTCATGGATGTACAGTAGGGTGGGCCGAAAAATGGTATTTTTTCCAAATCAAAACGCTTGGGGTCCCAGTTTTTGCCATTTCGCACGTAGATAAAGAAGAAATTCTCCTGCGATTTTTAAAATGAGGTTTTCTGCTGGAGCAAGAGCCCGAAAGATTTTTAAAAATGGAGGTTTTTTACTCGTTTTTGCGTTATTTTTCAAACTGATCGAATGAGGCGGAGAACGCACCCGGGATCTAAATCATCTAACAAACCATCATTTCTTATGTATTTTTGCACGTAGAAACCGAATTTGTGATCCGCTTGAGCCTCAGAAGTGAAGGCTCTCTGCAGAATGCAAGACAACGATCGTAGCGAAAAAACGGCACTTTTCCGGGAAACAACAGATTACGTTAAAATCGGTATGTGTGAAAGAGCTCCCTATTTGTGGGTCCAAAACAGCACCACATTACTTTTTCTTACGTATTTTGATCTGCTGAAAACGATCCCGGTGGGTTTAGATAGCTTTGATGCGTAAAGTTCAAGTAAAGAGGAGCCGATGACCGATGTGTCAAGGCCCGTGTATAACGAGGTGCAGTCAATGCATAAGCATGGGATGAAAATAGCTTGTCGTCATCTGCTTAATACCTACATTTAACGTATCCAAGCTCCTTAAAACCACCGGGATCGTGTTTAGCAGATCAAAATAGGTAAGAAAAAGTAGTGTGGTGCTGTTTTAGACCCACAAATAGGGAGCTCTTTCACATCAACCGATTTTTACGTAATTGGGTGTTTTCCGAAAAAGTGCCGTTTTTTCGCTACGATCGTTGTCTAGCATTCTACAGAGAGCCTTCACTTCTGAGGCTCAAGCGGACCACGAATTCGGTTTCTACGTGCAAAAATACATAAGAAATGATGGTTTGTTAGATGATTTAGATCCCGGGTGCGTTCTCCGCCTCATTCGATCAGTTTGAAAAATAACGCAAGAAAACGAGTAAAAAACCCTCATTTTTAAAAGTCTTCGGGGCTCTTGCTCCAACAGAAAACCTCATTTTAAAAATCGCAGGAAAAATTTTCCTTGATCTTCGTGTTAAATGGCAAAAACTGGAACCCTAAGCATTTTGATCTGGAAAAAATTCCATTTTTTGGCCCACCCTAATGTACAGAGCAACTCCACCTCCAGCACGATTCACTCGATCATTACGCACAATATTATAATTGGAGTTTGGATGGAAGTATCAGTATCGTTGAAAGAGAGCTCGCTTTCGCTTATCGCAAAGACATGTTTAGGATTATCGAATGGAAATAGTTCTACTCCATTGAAGTGTGACATTGAAGGATGCCATCAACATTTGCATGAGAGATATTTACTAAAGAGGAATCGTGCTGTGGGTGCCGGTGATGGAGGGTACATTTGTCAGGAATGAAGTGCGATAAGGTCTATCTCGAATCTGATAGGAATCTGAAGAGAGTTGGCATCTTTTCGCATAAAAATGGTGTAATCATTGATTCTTGGGGGCAAATTTTTGAATTCAGTTGCTTTTACTCTCGCTTTTTTCAGTAGCTCATGAAGTGGTTTTTGGTAGAGAGGACGGATGAAAATTTTGTTTGATGATGCGTCTCCGAAAGCCTCAGCGGCAGTGAATTTACTCGTTGCGATGCGTGTTGAGACTATGTAATCTCGAATCTGTGCGGATTTAAATTTTACAACAACACTTCTTGACACTTGTTTAATTACCGAGGCTACGGGGGCACCATTGTTGCCTTTCTTCGAAGATTCGCGTGGAAATACTCTCGCATCAAGTATGTCACCAACAAGGTGCGCTAGATTCAGCGCTATCAAAATAGATTCAATCATATTTAAGGGAGTTTTCTCGATACCGAGTGGAATACCAGACGCAATCAGCTCTGCTTCTTTTCTGATGATGACGTTTGAGGAACTCGTGGTCGGAGTATTAGATGTATGCACGTTGTTCTGCATGAGTCGGAGGTCATCACGAATCGAGAACAGACCTTTATCCATCTTATCACTCAGGTTACTGATTTCCTGGTCATGCTCAGCCAGTTTGTTCTGAATAGCGCTTAGGTCGTCGACGCGCGCGCGCGAGAGAGAGAGAAAGAGAGAGAGAGAGCGCGCAGAGGGAGAGATACAGCAGTGACACTCTTCTAGTGGCTCCCCGTACAGGCAGCTGTGCACAGCTGTGCTCATCCAGCAGCGAGTCTTTGCACCCTATCCGCCTCTCTCACTTCTCATCCGCCGATCTGTGGGAATCAGCCGCTACAATAAATGGTGGCAGCTGTCGCGTCTAGCATAGGCACCAGCGACGGTTCGTCTGCTTCTAGACGGCACTGCTTTGGCAGCTCGAGATAAATACACGCTCGAGAGGTGGAAGCCCGCGGCAGGCAAGTTCGGGCTTGAGCCACGAGTCGTCTACTTCGCGATCACGCGCGCCAACTCGTATGCGTGCGCCACGCGATGCAGCGCCGATCAGGGCTTCTGCTCCGGAGGAAGTACGGCTGCTTGCCGTTCTTACGGCAGAAGCTCTGCAGCGCCGGCTGCTCGAATGAGAAGAAGCCCGCGTGCGCACGGTGTTCCTGAAGCGCTCGAAAGTTTTGCAAAAATGACGGAAAAAACTGGATACGCTATCATCTTCCTCTCGTTTTCCCGTTTAAGAATCCGTTTCGACCGAAATCGGATCTGCTTTGACAGTGAAATGCGAGTAGAGAATGTGAAAACCCCATATGATCACGTGTATTTTGGTTAGCCTTGATAATGACTCGACGGGCGAAGATATAGCCAGTTGCTGATTCAAAGTTTCTGGGCGGGTTACAGGAGAAGAAACATGTATTTTCATAGGAAAATTTCCATAGAATTAGCTGGTCAGACTCATTTCTTGATATCTAGAATCGTATTCAAGATGCGGAGGAAGTGGCGCGAGGACTGTCAGTAGAACTCGATCTGGCAGCAACGCTTGGGCTCATGAGTGCATTCGGCAACAGGGTATGGAGGTCTAAATAACGGGCTGATTCATTATTTCTTGACGTATATCTCCATGTAGAATCCAAATTTGGGGTCTGTTTCAATCCTACTTGCTAGGTTACCATTTGAACTGCGGAAAACTACCACGATTTCCCAAGAACCACCAATTTTTCGATTCTCAGCCAAGTTTTCCAGTCTATCGATCAAGGAGGTATTTTTGCAACGAGACAGGACATCTCCACAGAAGGTTTGTTCGAGTTTGTTAAGTCTGCTGAATATGATCACAAAGGTGAAATAATCTGAAAACGCACCTAGATTGTACCTCAAGCCTACTTCTTCAACTTTTGTTCTGCGAAATTGTGGTGGTTCTTGGGAAATCGTTGTAGTTTTCCGCAGTTCAAATGGTAACTTAGCAAGTAGGATTGAAACAGACCTCAAATTTGGATTCTTTATGGAGATATACGTCAAGAAATAATGAATCAGCCCGTTATTTAGACCTCCATACCCTGTTGCCGAATGCACTCATGAGCCCAAGCGTTGCTGCCAGATCGAGTTCTACTGACAGTCCTCGCGCCACTTCCTCCGCATCTTGAATACGATTCTAGATATCAAGAAATGAGTCTGACCAGCTAATTCTACGGAAATTTTCCTATGAAAATACATGTTTCTTCTCCTGTAACCCGCCCAGAAACTTTGAATCAGCAACTGGCTATATCTTCGCCCGTCGAGTCATTATCAAGGCTAACCAAAATACACGTGATCATATGGGGTTTTCACATTCTCTACTCGCATTTCACTGTCAAAGCAGATCCGATTTCGGTCGAAACGGATTCTTAAACGGGAAAACGAGAGGAAGATGATAGCGTATCCAGTTTTTTCCGTCATTTTTGCAAAAGGGGGGGGGGCTCAGCTCAGTGTCGGATCTAGCCAATACGGCACCTGTCACGCAGCTGAGCAGTTCAACTTGCCCACAGGGGATCTCCATCTCCCCACAACAAATGAGCACAGTAAGCCCGGGTCAGACCAGGCAAGATCTAAATTCTGCGGCCATATGGGCAGTGCTTCAGGTGAAGACGGCTGCTCTGAATGCTCTTGCGGCCAACAGTGGGCGGAGTGACCGATCCAGCCAAAGCAGAGTTACTTACCGCGAGAAGGTTAAGGCTCTCGCTAAATACTCCGGCTTGGATCCTCTTTATGGGTTGCCGATTCAACCAGGCAGCTCGCGTAGGTAGATGGGATGAGCATGGAAAGCTCACCGTGGCAAAAACTGCCTTAGAGGGCGCAGCAACCGAATGGCTGCGCTCGCAAGATCCGTATGGAACTTGGGATCAGCTAAGCCATAATTTGCTCAGTTGGTTCGAGCGATCAGCTAATCCGATGGTGGCTCATAGGCAGCTGAAGGAGTTGACTAGGAAACCGGACGAGAAAGCCATCGAGTACCTGAACCGTGCAAGAAGGTTGGGCAAAGCGGCCAATGCTCAAGATGAGCAAATCCGTTCCTATATTATGAACGGATTGGGCGCAGATTCCGTGATGGAACAGGCATTAGTCAGTGCAAAAGATTGGGGCGAGTTCAAAGACGCCCTGCTCACGTATGATGAACTCCTTAGTTCACGGCGCCCGAGTGCAAGCCAACCGTCGGCTGGATCCGGAGCCCCTATACCCAATTCTAACAAACGACCGAATCAGTCCCAACTTCGAGGTTCAGCGTATAATGATCACAAACGGCGGAGGCTGTCAAACTGCCGCAAATGCGGAGGTTGTGGTCATTCAGCGCAGGAGTGTAGAAAAGAGATTCCCGACAACGCGTGCTATAAATGCTTGGAGCTTAGACATGTTTATAGAGACTGTCCCGAGAAGAACAAGCTTAAACCTGGTAAAGCAGGAGGGTCACGGCCAGGACCAATGATCAATTTGATCGATGGTCAAACCCCCGAGCCGATTGGCACGGGCAAAAATGACCAGGATTGATGATTGGATAGGTGCCACACTCGGGCAAAAATCGGCAACATCGATGTTCAAGCTTTTATCGATCCGGGAGCCGACGTGAATGTCATCCGCGCAGATTTTTTATCACGATAGATGGGGTTGTATATCGGTTAGAGTATGCGGTGGTTGCCACTAGTGCTTCGCCGGAACGAGTTATCATAGGCGACCCTTTGCGCGGCGTTGCCATGTTAACCTTGAAACCAGACATCATTCAGATTGAGCCACTGGCCGGGGCCACTTACGTAGGGCTCATAGACCAAGACAAGAAGTATCAGTGTCTGGAGAATGCACCAAGCGATCACGTGGATGACCTCCAGGAGATCATAGACGAATACTGACCAAACGCTGTCGAGGAAGCTCCTGTAGAATTGGGAATCAATCTTTTAGATGATACCCCGATTCTTCGCCAATGTCAGCGATTGTCACGTCGCGAAGAGAAAGCAATCGAACAGCACGTCGCGAATGTTTGAGTAAAAAAGTGATGCGACCCAGTACTTCGGAATGGTCAAGCATGGTAGTCGTAGTCCCGCGGAAAGACGAGGCGTATAGAGTCTGTGTTAATTACAGACCGCTCAATAGAAAAATGGTCAAGGAGTTGACTCCGATGCCCCTCAAGGAGGAAATTTTGGACGACCTAGCGGATGCTGTATACTTCATCACAATTGACTTGAAGAATGGGTTCCATCATGTCAAAGTTGCTAAGGATAGCACCAAGTATACTGCGTTCGTGACACGGACTGAACAATACGAGTTTCTCAAAGTCCCATTCGGGTTATCGACAGCTCCAGCGGTGTTCACTCGTTCCTTAAGGTACATCTTCCGAGACCTGATCAAGCAGAAGAAGATAATCTTTTTCGTGGACGATGGGATTATCACAGGCAAAACACCTGAGGAGGCGCTGGAAAACTTCAGGTTAGTCTTGGAAATTGTGGCACGTTTTGGTATAGAAATGAACTGGAAAAATGCCAACTGCTCCAAACAAAGATCGAATTCCTGGGGCATGGGATTGAACACGGGAATGCAATTGCACCTTCCCCAATTGAGACACAGAACATGGTCAACTTCAGGGAACCAAGGACAGTGAAACAGTTGCAACGTTTTTTGGGGTTGGCAAGTTACTTCCGGAAGTTTATCCGGGACTTCACCAAGATTGCGAAGCCTCTAAGGCTGGAATTCATAGTCGTTAATCCGAGATCAGGATCGGCGGATTAGGAGCGCTGCGATCGCTGTGCCCAGATATAAAATGCCTCGCCATGGCGATCGCAGCGCCCTAAATCCGCTGACTCTAATCTCGGATTAACGACTATGAATTCCAGCCTAAGCGATCATACCAAACAGAACGTGCGATTCACTTTTGGGCCTGAACAGACCCGAGCATTCCTCGACTTGAAGAATGCATTGATCCAGGCTCCAGTCCTGCAGATCTACAACCCTGATCGTGATACAGAATTGCATCCTGACACGTCAATACATGGGTATGGAGCCATTTTGATGCAAAAAGGTCCCGACGATCAGAATTTCCTTCCGGTATATTATATGAGCCGGAAGACCACCGATGCGGAGAAAAAATGGACTAGCTACGAGCTAGAATTCTACGGTGTAGTCACAGCTCTAGAAAAGTTCAGAAGTTATCTGTTGGGTTTGAAGTTTGGAATCGTGACAGATTGCAAGGCTTTCCAATTGAATATGGATAATCAGAAGATGTCCGCACGGGTTAGCAGATGGGTGACGTTCGTAGAACAATTCGATTATTAAATCGAACATTGATCTGGTACACGCATGAAGCATGTAGTTGCCTTCAATTGCGTGGAATCGGTCAACCTCATACACGACCCAATAATCCCAAGGATGAGGCGGGCTCAAGAAGGAGATGGACATTGTCGTTCGGTCAAACTCTTACTAGAGACCAGACCTGAGCCCTATGAGGATTACGAATAGAGAGCACGCATGCAATGAAATTACTTTGTTGAAATGAAGTTGATGACGTGAAAAACAAAGTTACAATACAGTTTTTCATTTGGTGAAAGATAAGTATTTTTAAATAATCATTGAGAGTTGGACGCCCGTTCAAATCGATGTCACGTGATCACTGTCTCCCGCCAACCAAACTGTCAGCAATCGGACGGGATTGTTCGTCGTGGTAAAGTTGACGTCGTAGATTGGGATTGACCGCATCATTACCTACTCTCGTGAGTGCCCACAAGTGTCCATGGCCATATGAGCTGCATCTGCATAACATTGTTTTTTAACGATTTCTCTTTTTGGAATTTCCGCAGCTGACAAATTCGGTGCCAGGATCACTTAACTTTATTTCCATGCGAGCGTGCACAGCTGTACACAGCCATGCACTAGACTAGCAGTCAGTCGGCTGCGGTGTTGCTGTGTACTCTTATGTTATCTGATAATAACAACATGTCGCAAAAATAAAATCATAACAATTTATTAGAACTGTGAAAGTGAGTCTCAGACACGTCCCTCAGCTGCTAGACCAGATACCCAAAGGCAACACCGGGTTCTCCATGTATTTCTTCTCTCATCAGATGAGTATTATACCAAGTACAAATGAGGATGAACCAACTCAAATAGAAGAACTCTGTTCTTGCTGAAGAGATCCCAATTAATTTTCAGGTTTCTGGTGTATGGTAATACAATTGAAATGATGAAGCCGTAGAGGTCTTGTTACCACTGACCTTAATCGACACTCAAAAACATGTAATTGGCAGACCATATTGATGATTTCGACACTCAATGTCCATATCTTTTCATCCAGTCCCAGAACCCAGTGAAGCATTTGAATCCCCAAATACAGCAAGGGGAAATGGGAAATTTACGTGGACCAATTAGACATTCAGACAGGTATTCCCCACTTCATAGTTCTCAATGTTTCAACGTCATAGTGCATGTTGTTCAAATATAATTATGAGTTGTTTAGTTGAGAAAAAATCCTTATCCGCTTCTATGAGATTGCCTTACGTTGATTCAAGATGGAACATTCTTTATAAAGTCAACCGAAAATTTCAGATATCCCAGCTGTAGTCAGATGCATAACTGGAATATAAACATGCTATAAATTTCGCCACTACACTAGTCTGTGCTGACTTTGCATATTGGTGTTGGTCCCTTAGTACGTTTGTTGCCATTATCACTTTGTAAACAGTGGTCATCATCACAGACCAAACAATCTGAAGCATAGCGGAGGAATATGGTTGTTTTGGGAGAGTCAAGAGTGAGTCCCTGACAATGTGAGTAGAAACTGCGAATGAACATAAATGATTGAGAGGGACTTTTTTTTTATTGCAGATTACATCAGCACTGAGCGTGCCTTTGAGTTATGGATGTAGTTCAATGAACACTTTTCTTCCTATTGAATGATATGCAAACTCTTTGGTTTTATTTTAACTTCTGCAGTATTAGAGTCAGTGACAGTATCAGTGATATCGGAGTGGACTTGGTTCATTCTGTCACAAGATTGGTGTGATCTATACTGAGATATAATATCATTGTGTATTTTGAGAGAACCATCACAACTCATCATGTGTATAATGAATAAAGAGTCATCTCTATCGAGAGAAGATTTTTCTGTGCTGGTACAATCTCCAGCAAGAACATGTCTCACTTCATCCTTCATGTTATTCACCAGTATTCAGTGTACCCAAACGATTTATTCTTCTGCTAAGCTTCAGATTATTTGATTAATAGTGCTGGACACAATTTACAAAGTGCGAATGGCAACAACCGTACCAAGCTACTAACACCAATTCACAAAGTCAGTACAGATTGGTGTAGTGACAAAATATATAGAATCTTTCTATTCCAGTTATGAATCTGACTACACCTGAAATTACTGAAATTTTACGGTTGACTTTATAAAGAATATTCCATCTTGTGTCAACGTGGTGTCAACATAGGGTAATCTCATAGAAGCGGATAAGGATTTTTTCTCAATTGAACATTTTACAGTTACATATGTGAAAAATACACCATGATGTTGAAATATTGAGAACTATGAAGTGAGGAATACCTGTCTGAGTATCCAATTCGTCCACATAAACTCACCGTTCTCCCTTGCTGTACTTGGGGATTTGAATGCTTGACTGAGTTTTTTGACTGAGTGGAAAGATATGCACAGGGAGCACGATATGGAGTGGTGACAACATCATATTATGGTCTGCCAATTACATGTCTTTGAGTATTGATCAAGGTCAGTAGTTTCATAAGACCTGTATGACTTCTTCATTTCCACTGTATTCCCATATACCAGAAACCTGAAAATAAAGTGAGATCTCTTTACCAAGAACAGAGTTCTCCTATTTCATTTGGATCATCCTTATTTGAACTTGGTAAATACTCATCTGATGAAAGGAAAAACACATAGAGAACTCGGCGTTGCCTTTTGATATCTGATCTAGCAGATACCTATCCCAAGGAAGTGTCTGAGCCTCATATTCTCAGCTCTTAATTATCATGATTTCATTTAATTTGCGACACATTGTAGAGTTAAGTGTGATTGAACGGCGCACGGACACAACACTGCAGACTTACAGTCGCTATATATGGTACTAAACTGTTTAGGGACCCTAAGTAAATGACGAACAAACCCGGCTGGATTGCTGACAGTCGGCTCGGCGGCATACAGCAATCACGTGACATTGATTTGAACGGGCGTCCGAATCATTCCCAATTTCAATCGACTCTCAGAAAAAATTCATAGCGTTTAAAAATATTCTGTTCTCACAAAAGTCATTCTTTTTATATCGACTATCGACTGCATGAGCTAGAACATTTCAATCTGACACATGCGTGTTCCCTATTGCGACAGGGAGTCCTATACAAGGGCCCCGAAGGTGAGCAAAACTGATGATGCCCAAAGGCTATGCAGCTAGAGATCATCAGAAAAGCTCACGAAGTAGGACACTTCGGTGTCAAAAAGACCATGGACTTGCTCCAACGGGACTATTACATGGAGCGAATGAAACAACGCGTGGAGCAAGTTATAGAGAATTGCATCGAATGCATTCTAGGCTCACGTAAGCAAGGTCGAGCAGAGGGGCGTCTGAATCCAATACCAAAAGGAGATACGCCGTTGCACACCTTGCACATCGACCATGTCGGCCCTCTCAGGTCTACGCCCAAGCGATATCAATATGTCCTTGTGATGATGGATGGTTTCACCAAGTACACGTGGATTTTTCCAACGAAATCCACGGGCACAGCCGAGGTTCTAGACCGGCTGCGCATGCTCCAACAGCATTTCGGAAATCCACAGCGTATAGTGTCTGATGGGCACGGCGCTTTCACCTCAGACGAATTTGAACAACTCTGCAAGGATGAGAAAATTGAACATAGTCCCATCACAGCAGGTGTACCTCGAGGCAACGGTGAGGTGGAGCGTGTGAACGCCATTGTCACGGGTGTTCTGACGAAGCTCTCTGAGAACGAAGCTGATAAGTGGTATAAGTACGTAAGCCGTGCGCGAAGAGCTGTCAATGGTACATTCCAGCGAGCCATTGGAACAAGCCCATTCGAACTGCTTTCTGGTACTAGAATGAGGACTTCTCAAGATGATCGCGTCCTAGAGATCATGGATCAAGAAATTGCGGCTTACTACCAAGAAGTCCGAGAAGGACTCCGTGCTCAAGCTCGCGATAAGATCGAGCAAATTACAGAAGAAAACAGACGTCACTACGACCGCCGTCGTAAGCCAGCTACCAAATACGAGCTTGTAGACCTCCCGGCCATCAGAAGAACCCGACTAGGCCCAGGTATCAAGCTGGCTATAAAGTACTTCGGACCGTACAAGGTCATACGGTGCGACCCCCATGACCGATACGCCGTCGACAAAGTCGCGCCGGTGCCCGGTGAGGGCCCGGCACCGCACCACATCGTCCACGGTGGTCCTGAACCAAGTCTACCCTCGCTGACGACAGCAAGTAGGATTCTTGTGGGGTATGGTTCGGGACATCTGTGAGATCACAACCTACTAAGAATCAAAATCGGCACCTGGGCCGTTTTTTAAAAAAGTCGAAAAAACGTGTTTTTTCGATGTTTTTCTCTTTTTCACCCTCAAAAACTCGACAGGGACGCATTCTATCGGAAGATATGTGGAGCAACCTTTTGTAGAACTTAAAATGATGAACAAAAGAGGTCCTCACACATTTTCCCATATAAGACCTCCTGTTCCTGTAATTAACGTATTTTCGTCTGAAACTCGTATTTCATCTGTCATTTTCCACGGTTTTGACCCCATAACTCAAAGGGACCGCATTTTATCGAAAAAAGTGTACAGTAATTTCTTGTAGATCTTTGAAAAATGAATCAAAAAGGTCTGAACACATTTTTCGATACAAGGTCGCCCGTTCCCGTAATAGACGTATTTTCGTCTGAGACTCGTATTAGAAACAGGAGGCCTTACATGAAAGAATATGTACATATGTTTCTTGTTTGTCCTTTGAAGATCTACAAATATTTAATGTACATATTTTTCGATGAAATGTGTTCCTTTCGAGTTATGGGGTCGAAACCGTGAAAAATGACAGATAAAATACGCGTCTCAGACGAAATACGTTCATTACAAGAACAGGAGGTCGTATATGGAAAAATGTGTAGAGACCTTTCTTGTTCATCGTTTCAAGTTCTACAAGAAATTGTCTACATATTTTTCGATAAAATGCGTTGCTTTCGAGTTTTTGAGGGAGAAAAGGGGGAAATCATCAAAAAACACGTTTTTTCGCCTTTTTTAAAAAACGGCCCAAGTGGCGATTTTGATTCTTAGTAGGATGTGATGCCACAGATGTCCCGAACCATATCCAACAAGAGTCCCACTTGCTGTCATCAGCGGAGGATAGACTTGGTTCAGGACTACCGTGCGTCGGCTGATTCCATGAAGCCGTGGCGCGGATTTCGATGATCTCGAAGAAGATTCAGAAGATATTCCAGACGACACAGATGCTGAAACTGAGCCCGAGCAAGGGGCCAGGGCCGAGAAGTGATGAATTTAGTGCGGGTGTGCCAAGCTCCAGTGTTGTGGAACGCTGTACGATGCGAGCAGTGCGAATTGGAAGCTCGCCGTGTGGGTTATGTCAAAAACGACTGATCTTGATGTACAAGCTCAAGGATGTTATTGTGTGCAGACATCTTCTTATGTGAATCTGAATCCCTGCGAAATTTTAGGAACAATAAGAATATGTAATAATTATGAATCTGATGAATCAATAGTTCCTTTGTCTTGGAATAGAACCCTGGTATTTCTAACCAATAACGTAAACTCTGAATGATTCGATCGATTCCTATCTTACCACCGTAATGATATACAGAACAATTCTACTATCAAGATGGTGAATTTCATTTCTTCCCGTGGCTTCCCCTAGTTATGAATCATCCCGTTTTGATTGTGAAATTGCCATCGGTGCGTGTAATTTCACCGTGCCGGGGCTAGTGTCCTATAACTACCTAGTTCGGGCATGGTAAATTTCAGAAAATTATTTCAACAGTGCGCGTTTTTATTTCACGCAGCAGAAAACCGAAACTGGGCCAGGGTTGACGTAACAACCAAATCAAATCAAACTCTATCAAATGTTTCGTGAAACAGGGCTTTGGTATTTGGTCAATCCGTCTCGATGCATTTTGGCCGACAGCAAGTAGGCTGTCTGAATAAGAGATGAGCATGGTCTCTACGATTCTATATTTCGTAATGAGATGGACATGCTTAATGCATACCCATCCCACTAAAAAGTGGAAAATAAAGGAACGTTGAAAAAAATTAAGTCTTTACTATACGCTTTCATCCACGGCTCTATATGGGTCATTCTCCATAGGCGCGTCAATTTCGTGTAATGGCTCGCGATTTTCCAGAGGAATATACTAGCCTATTGGGAAGTTTTCCATGACTTGAAACAACATATTTCTCGTCAAGCACATGTATATGCGGACCGTGATTTCTCTGGGAAAGGTATGATACGACTGGTTTCATCGTCGAAATGTAAACTCCGTGGATGTAATTGGAAAAATCGATGATTTGGTCCCAAGTTCTCACTGCTCTGACGAGTCAATGAGCTATCCTGCGTAAGGTAGGTGACTTGTTAGGCTTCAAAGTTGTGTACAAACCGTGGGTTATACTCAGTCGATGCAGCGGCTTTCAGTGGGACTCGAAATGGTGATTTAAAGATGATTTCACTGGAGTTCTTGGTGAAAATTTTCTTTTTCCGAAAAAAAACTTTATTTGAATAATGTTCTACGGATTTTAAGAGAATTTGGTATCAACCAATTGATTCAGAATGGCGTATAAGTAAGTCTTTTGGTCATGAAAATTGAGATAAATGAGTCGTAAAGGATGACACGAGGGAAGAATGAATATTAATGAAAATGTTATACTATTTTTTGAGTTACTCGTTTGAGGAAGCATTTTATAGAGATTTAGGCCATCTAGACCGAGGTTATTTGAACTATAGCCATCGTTTGGTTGCGATTGAATTTCGATGCAGTGGGTTTGAAAATGATTAAAATGGAGTTTTCGTCGGGAATTTCGACTTTTTTTGAGATCTGTAGAGATTGAATAGATTTCGGTATTAACCAATCGATAGATCAGACCAAAAAAATGATAGTCTAGGTGACTCAATTCGTGGTGAGATCGTGTTAGAAAAAGATATTTAATTATTCATGTATTAAGAGTCGAAATTTGAGCAATTTTGCTTCAAAACCCGCATGGATCAAATTTGACTGGGAGCTGAAAACTGACAAATCACTGGTCTCTCAGAAATTGGTTTCTGTACAACTTGTAGAGAGCCAAAAATTGATAAGGTGAACAGTAAAAGAGGAAGGGTGTCTGGTATAAAATAAGACACACACACAAACACGGACAGAAGAGCGCAAAGATGACTCTCTCGCAGATTTGGAAGGCCATCAGGAAGAAAAGTGTTACCCACAATTGATAGATTTTGGCGAGAGGAAGAGAATGGTCTAAGGCTTTTCTAGATGGAAGGAATCTTATTGAAGGATATGTTGGTTTTAATGAAAAATTAGATCAAATTTTCGTTGGTGTGACAACAAAGCTTCCTCTTTAGAGAAAGCGCACATTCATCAAAACATTTGAAAAATGATTCTTTATGAGCTTTGAGCATTGAATTTACATAGATCACCCGTACGGATGACTTTGGGAGATTGAAACTGTTTCATGTATATACTTTGAAACAATATAACATATCCCCAAAACTATTAATGAAAAATCGTACTTGCGAGCCAACAGTTGATGATATAAGAACGAAGTGTTCGAACGTATAGGTAATTGAGGGGGTGGGTGGAAAAAGGGCGTAACCGCCATTATGCCCTTCTTTCGGATACCGCTTTTTTTGAGCATCCGTACCAAGATCTACCACCCCCCGAAATCCGTTTTTCGTAAGACCCCAAAAACGGTCTGGCAGATAAAAGGGCGTAACCGCCATTACGCCTTTTTTTTCTGCCCGATAAAAGGGCTTAATGGAGCTTAAGCCCTTTCCATCGGCCAAATGATTGCACTTACGCCCTTTTTCCGAATATCACGACAGTTACGGCCTTTCATCGGGAAAATTATTGCACTTACGCCCTTTCTCCGAATATCACGCCGGTTACGCCCTTTTATAGGGAAAATTATTGCACTTACAACCTTTTTCCGAATATCGAGCCATGAGCTCACTGAGAGCTTTCTCGTCAGATAACTGATTTCTCAGTCAGATGATCCTCAAAGTGGGTAATCATGAAAATTTCGAAGGAATGATACTAATATCATGATTCAATTTTTCAGTATTCCATGTCTATGATATCTCACATGACAATTTGATGGAATTTTTTTTGTTCAGTTGCCTATCGGATTTGATTATATTACTTTCATTTCGAAAATTTTGTATCCGAAACTTCTTGGCTCCGTCACTGTGTTGTGCTCATGAAGAGTCATGCGCCTACATCCTATTCAGAAGGCGATTTCAGTTACAAAATTCACAAAATAATGGTACATTTACTTTCTCATTCTATTGGTGATTCATGGAGTTTATAATGTGTTGTCATATTGTCTTATTCTATCGAAAATTCTATTCGTTTGTTACTCTGGTGACTTTATTGTAATTCAAGATGAGTACTCATTCCGATAATTAAATTCCTCAAAATCATTTCAGGATTCTATTTGATGCTCAGCGCTCACCCACGCCCCTCCTCTCCTCTTCGTCTTGGGAAAATTCTGAGCTGCTGACTCACTACGTACCTTATTTTAACTTCAGACATTCATCTGGATCAAAATTTTCGACTCATTGTCAGTTGCATATGAATGCATCTTTTTTGACCTTCACATTCTTTTCGACCGGGAAAACTGTAGGTGCTTCCTTGGTTCCGTGTGAAAGTCTTTAAAGCGATCCTTTATACCGTAGTCAGATAACCAGTGCGCTTGCTTTACTCCCACTCTCATCCAATGGATTATTTTTTGTTCTCTTGTCGGACTACGCAGAGCGTATTGAAAATACTCAATCATCTGACAAGGAATATCTTGAATGCTTATATGGATGGAGTGATAGTTACTGAAATTTAGCAAAAAGGGTTTGCATGCACGCTGATGACAGAAGCAGATATGTAAAGAGGCTCCACCTGCCTTCGTGGAATGCAGAAAGGGCCTATCTGCATTCCAAACGTTTCAGAGGAGCGTGACTGCTGTAATCGAATCTCACGAGGGCTTAACTACCATTATTGGATTCATGAAAGGCCTAATTGCTGCCAAAACATTTTAGACGGGCGTAACCACGATGATTTGAGCTTCAAAGGGCTCCACTGACAGCATTGATTTCAGAAAGGGCGTAACTGCTATGATGAATTTTCAAAAGGTCGTAAAGCCCAACAGGATTTGGAAAAAGGGCTTAAGTACTGGGAAGATTTGAAAGGGCATAATTACTCTGTAACGGGGCGTAAGTGAAGGCGGATCTGGAAAAAGGGCCTGATTACCGAGGAAAATTTTTATAAAATTTCTCCTGAGCCTGAAAACGCTTTGTCACCTAATATAACGATGAAAACATGTTGTTCCACATATTTTTACATTAAGTATTTTTACCCTTCCACAGTGAAAATAATTTCTCATCATTTCCACACGACTGATGGAAGCTTTTTGTGCCCATAGAACCGTGGAGCATTAGTCGAACCACACCCTAGCAATCAGATATCTTTCAAAACATGTTCAAGAACACTCTCAAAAACTTTGGAGGTGATTGGACTCGAACTCGAGATGTTATACCACTTTTTGTAAAGAAGAAAGACTGAATTTTGACCCTGTATTTAGAAAAAAGGCGTAATTGCATTTTGTGAAATTGCTGAAAAGAGCTCAAAATCAAATTTCATCCCCCGGCTTGGTTTGGGCAATTTCAAGAATGCCATTTTCTTCAAAATAAGTCAGGTCAACTCGTCCAATTATGTCTGTAGCGGTTTATATTAAGTTTTTATTGATTTTCTCAAAATGATCGTTTTGCAATTACGCCCTTTTTCCACCCACCCCCTCAATTGTGTGTATAGTGCTGAGGGACGGCCTTGTTCAAGAAAAATACTTCATTGACTGTGCGCAGCTGATATTCTTGCACTCAACTTCGTGATATCTTGAAAATAACTGTTCTCGTTCAATCTAGTCGCAAAGTGCAATAAGTATACCACGAGGCACAGGGTCGTTGAGAACTCCGATGCTCTGATTTATAGAGTACAATAAGCGCGTGATAACATTAGCCGAAAATCGTATGTTTGACTTATTCTTGTCATAATTTATCCATTCACACGATTTTGGAAGTCAGATGTCATAGAAATAATTCGCATTGACATGGAATTCAGATTAACAGATACAATATTATTCGCACACAATCAATTTTCTGGAAAAAACCATCTAATTTCTGCTTTTTGCATCAGAACGGGTCCGTTCACTAGACTATCCACTTTCCGAACTTTTGTGAACCACTCTCCAAGAACCTCTTCAACTTCTTCATATTTTCCTTGTCTTTCACGCTTTTGATTTTTATTTACATTATTAAAATAATCACTTTCTATCTGAGTTAAATCTCTCAACAATTTGCACAGTAGAGGCTGAGAAATACCAAGCTTGGCTGCAGCTTCCCGTTGTTTTGTACCATCTGGTAAGAGATCGTAGTTCGATAACAATTTTGATTTTTCTCAAGTCGTGCCGTTTGATCATTTGAGTAAACAAGTGATACGAGTCTCACACACAACTGGTGATTGATATTGATTTCATGAATGAGATCGTCAAATATATATTTCGTATGGCTCCTTGATCGACATAAACACGCATCTGTATGTCCTGACATTTCGGTCGCATGAGAACATAATCCAATATCCTGATCACATTAGCCGAGGAAATTTGCATGGATTGATATACAGGTGAACCGGTATGAGCAATTCTGATAACATTAGGCGGTTGATAACATTAAACGCGATCACATTAAGCGGGTCTTACTGTATCACTTTCCAGTACAACCTGCTACGATTTATCTGGAAAAAAAGTCTTGTTCGAGGAGTCTGCACGAGGAAGATGACTTTTCCTGATTCTTTTGGTGATTTTGTTGAACTTTATTGTCCTAAAAGCGCACCGTGAAACGTCGTCATCGCATATTAACCGAAAACTGCATATTTTTCCAGAAAATTCTCGCTTCGGCTGAATTTTCGAGATATCGGGATGATATAAACGGGATTTTCTTCGTTTTTGAAAGAACTTTTGGATGTACTGGGTTAATTTTGCCCCTGGATCAATGGGAAGACTTTTACTTCTCTAGAACGCCGAATAAAATCATGTCATCGCTGCATCACGAGGAGACCGCACAAATCGATGCAGGGTGGGATCCGGGATGTTCATAACGACTCCTCATCACGAAGAAGACAAATTTTGATATCTGCTCACCTAGCGAATTTACTATCAGAGCCAGAAATGTTGCAACTATCATTATCATCGAAGAGACAAATGTTATGAGTAGAACTTGGAAGAATGGATACTATAATAACCATTTGGGGCTTCGCGAGAGAGAAGCGTTGAGACATTCAACTATTGACGAATTCACTAGGTGAACATAGAGATCAACATTTGTTTTTATCGTGGTGATAAGACGTTTTGAACATCACAGATCTCACCCCGAATCGATTTGTGCGGTCTCCTTGTGATGCAGCGATGACATGATTTCTACTCGCGCGGTGTTCTAGAGAAATACAAGTCATCCCAATGATCCTGAGGCAAGGTCAACCAAGTGCATCCAAAAGTTCTATCAAAAACGAAGAAAATCTCGTTTATATCATCCCGATATCTCAAGGCTGAATCCATATAAGATCGTCCGTTAAAAATCGTCGACATCTCTGATTTCTTTGGCAAGGAAAAACATGATTCTAGAGACAAAATGAAGAGACACGTATTTTTTTTGTTTCGCCCGAAAGCGATTCTCTCGAAAGTTGTGCGAGTTTTAAGTTTAGAGGTAAAATGATGAATTTCTGAAAATATGACTCTTGAAAATCACTGAAATTGCTTCTACTTGAGAGGCAGTCAGGATGTTGACACGAATTTTATATCATAGTGTTGAGTGCATGTTCTTACACCAATTTTCATTGCTGTATAGCAGGAAAAACCGTTTATGGCTCGAGGAATCGTTATTTCATAGAAAATGGTCAAAATTAAAAATCTCAAAGAAGTATTGATATTTTTGGCTGAAAATGTTATCTCGAATAGTTTTTTTTCCTACTCAAACCAATCATGTCCTGCAGACCGGACAAATTTTACCTCATTTCTCATATCCAGATCTAATCTCAAAAAAATTTTCAGCCAAAAATATCAATACTTCTTTGAGATTCTTAATTCATGAAATAACGATTCCTCGAGCGGTAAACGGATTTTCCTGCTATACAGCAATGAAAATTGGTGTAAGAACATGCACTATGATATAAGATTTGGGTCAACATCCTGATTGCCTGCCGAGTAGTTCCAATTTCAGTGATTTTCAAGAGACATATTTTCAGAATTTCGTCATTTTATCTACAAACTCAGAACTCGTACAACTTTCGATAGAATCGGTTTTGGGCAAAACAAAAAAATACATTTCTCTTCATTTTGTCTCTGAAATCATATATTCGCTCGCCAAGAAAATCAGGGATGTCGACCATTTTTACCGGACGATCTTATATGGATTCAGTCATGAAATCAAAAAAAAAAAAAAAAAAATTCAGTTGAAGGGAGACTTTTCTGGGAAGAAATGTACTTTCTCAGCTAATGTGCGTCAGGTCGCAGTAATTTGCTGTCCGGTGTCGAGCCAAACGTTCGATTCACACAAAAACTCGGAACAAGCTGTGGAATTTGATTCAACTCTATCTTGCAGTGCAACATCGCGCTGGACTGTGACTGTCACTTGTGCGGGTGAGGATCACATTTTGCTCAAATTCACATCGTACAGCAAGGGTCCCATTATTCCGAGTGTCGAGCGACGAGCGCCTCTTTCTTCACATCGCTGACCAGGTATAAACAGGCAAGAGTTTGTGATGACACATTGCCAAGTGAGATCAAAATACTGCGCTGAGCTGGGTTTACAAACTAACAGGCGCGCGGAAATCCCTTCGGGATTCTTCAAAGTGATAGGGATGCCTTATGTTTCGGCTAAATGAATCTCTGTTATCTGTATGCCATTCGTCCGCTAATTTCAGACTTCATTTCCTCTCGTCATATGTTTAAATGAAAAGAATCGAACGTGTCACAGTTTCTTATCAGAGTACTTCACTATCCCATTTAATATTCCCCCGCGTTTCCCCGACAGGCGCATTTGCAAGGTCGATGAGCGGACCATCGCTTTGGTTTCATCTTGGCTCATCCTATCTCAATGAATGCCAAGGTGCCTTTAACAAATATATTCACTACACTACAGAAATAAATCCTTACGCTCAGACTGATTTCTTTCTCAGAGCAAGATGCAATAAATTTGAGGTCAAAAATCTTAAACATGAACAAGTGCTGCATCTGACGTGGGGTTCGGCCTTACACCAAGCATTTTTTGTGGCTGCATTTTAGGGATCACATTCTCACTGACGTATGTTTGTTTTGTAAAATGTGAGCTAGGTTATACCACTGGATTTGAGAATATTGGTGGCAGAGTTCTATGCGCTTCTTCAAATTTTTTTAAATCCACGATCTTAGTTACTACGCAGAATAAGAGAGCACACGAGCGTATTTATCGTTAACCTATATAATATATCAATGCTGATTGTTTTGGAGCTACTAGGTGAAGTACGCATGAGATGTTCGAAGTCCTCTGGGTGAGATTAATTTTGCCTGACTTTCAGACGATAAACTTCTACTTAATGCGAAAGATCTTGTGATTATGGTATTTCCTCAATCGAAAAAAAAGCTGTTTTTCTGATCTAATAATCAGATCAAAGGCAAATATAAGATGCAACACTAAGATGCTACGGCAGTCTCAGAGTAAGGATTTATTTTTGTAGTGTAGCTGCAGTAGAAGAAAAGTTGTAAACCTGCTTATGGATTACTCGGGAGTGGTATGGGAACGGCTTTACCGATTTGAGTCCATTTAAAGTTTTCTTATGATCGTTTTGATATTTTTGTAGCTGTTCACTATCAGTGATGCAATCACTTGCATCGTACAAATGGGTTACTGTTTTATCCGAATGATTTCCCCGATTCCCGAGACGCCGTGTGCAAACCTCGGAAGTTGGTCCGAATTCAACACCAATTTGAAGAATGCCTTTTAGCCATGTAACGGAAGATGCCGCATAGGTTTGACCGATCGTTAGGCCCCTTCGTCAGAGTAAATAAGGATAAAGCTCCGCGTGATTGCATATTTTGCAAAGATCAATCCCCGACTCTTTGTACGTCGATATGCTGCAGCACTCACTCATTTTACAATGGTAATGGTGATATGCAATACTGTCGCGTCCATCTTGATAGTACGGACAGACTCCATCCTTGCTACTAACAACTAATTATACTAACAACTAATCTGTTGATATCCTCCGAAAATCATGTTTCAGCTTTAATTGTGGGAAATGCCTATGTCACATCACGAAAAATTTTCAGGATGTGGATGTGAACATTCCCTCCAGGACCACAAGTATTGATATGACCCCGCCTGAATGCAGGAATCCGAGCACGAAGATGGCGAGAGTATTCCAGCCCAAATTGATCGTGAATGATGAGTCATCAAGGTTATTTGGGTCAATGTACGTGGATGCATTGCGTGAAGCTCTTTTCACACACTTTGAACGACCGTACAAAGCCCCAGAAGTACCACAATCAGTATCTCAGGAAGGCGATGGGGTCCGAAAATTCGGCTGTCGTCAGTGTAAGGATAGGTGAGTTCAGTTCTGTAGTATGTGGCATGTTGATTCACTCAGATACAGTGAATTTTGATCGAGTTACAGTGAGCGATTCCATCCCCGAGAAGCACAAATTTTTCCTTATATGGGTGATTATGAGATAACTCATGCATTTGATGTAATAACCTAGAAACCTAAACCATCCATATTAAACAACCGAATGTGATGAGTCCACGGTCGTATACACAGGTCTGGAAACTCCATTGGTTTATCGGGCGCCCGTAATGAGACAGGGTGAGGTTTCAATTTTGACCACGGCAGAAGAGGCGCTTCGATCGTGTTAGCATATCATGAAATGAAAATATCAATATAACCTAATGAGATTACCAATGAAAGATATTACATTAGAGCTGCCTTCGTGTTATGAGTGATCGAATTGTATGCGCTACAATAAAGAAACTACCAGAAAACACACCAAATGGCTATCTGGTGGCTTCTTTAGAGATCACACAACACAGTTCAGACTATTTTCATGAGTGAAATAATTTGTTGAAGTCTGAGAAAAATACAGCTGTCTCGACAAGGAGCAAGATGGTGCACACTTACAGAAACATCTGTCAGTGATATCACTGACTCGATCGCTAATCTTGACATTTTTGGAGAGATCACAAAGAAATTGGAGTGATAGAGTAACACCAGGGCTCAATGACCTTCGTATTGAGAATTTTTTCGTGAGTTTCCGTATCTAAAGCGCCGCAGAATCGCGTAAAAACGCATTTCATCAGCATTCATACACTTCAAAGTTTGAGATGACTGAATTATTCCTTTGCACTAATTGCTACCGCCTTGCTAGGTTGTAATTCGTCTGCAATGTTTTGAAATTTCTAGCAGAAAGATAATAAGAAGTAAACACTGACTAACTCGACCGCAGCGCCTTGGATCCTAGTGGCGGGTAGAGGAAACTTTCGGTCTTCTCTAAGAGCGCCGAGCTTTCTGAGGGAGTTTCCAGACCTGTATATACGACCGTGGATGAGTCTAACGATTGTATCTGGTGTATTTTATTGAAAAGAAGATGTCACAATAGTCTTGAGAGCAGATATGAGTCTCATGTAGACCTCAGCTGACCAAAAGTGGTCAAAATGTCCTCACCGTGGCATTTCCTAAATTGAAGTTGCACATTTGAATCGTGTAGTTTACAGAGATATTTATTCAATCTCGATTCCGCACCACTCAAATATCAAGATTGGGTTATGAAAAGGGAATATTATGTACAAATCGAGCATCAAGTCTTACATTAAAATACTTGAAACACAGTCTACATTCTGTCTTAGAATTTTGCGAATTCTACGAATACTTCTCGATAATGCGACTCCGGGCGAGCGAATCGCTCCAAATGGCTCTATAACGGCAGTAATCAATCCCTAACACTCTAAAGAAGAAACTTCTACCACCAGCGGAGTGATGAATTACGTGAGCAGCTTCCCGCGACATGATTCATGGACAATTTTTCCGTGGCAAAATAAGAGATGTCCTTACCGTGGCTTCTACATTTTATAAATCCTTGGCCCCCGTGGAGCGAAGATTTCGCATTGGCAGGCCGCAGTGTGATCTCATTTTGAGGGACTTGATCGATCTTGATGAAATTCTCCTTACAGACTTCGAGCTGGTTTCTTGAAAAAAAAAAAAAAAATGATTCGATGATACCCTGGTCCGTACCAACTTGATAATAACCATCTTCTGTAATATCCATCACAACTCCGATTACATTTCGAAAATCTCCTTTACAACGATCAACCTCTGGGATGGGAACTCTCACACAGGCACCTCTGTCAATCTTGCCAAATTTCTTATCAGATGAAGCCACCACTCTTTCACCTTGACGTTTCAATCCTTTGTGAGCGGTCTCCTTATTCTTCAACCGTTCCTTATTGTTAAAACAAATGTTACATAGAATTCTTGACTCATCATCTTCAGTTGGCTCATCACTAGCTGCTTTACCACAGATGATATGCACGCTTTCGCCACAGATTTTGCATCGATGTGCATTGATAGATTCTTTTACGCAAACACGACATGTAAATTCTTTGACACCTATGATATAGAATTCAATGGATATTGTCAATGAAATTTGGCCAAGTTGCTGATAGGAGTCTGCGATTACAGAAAGAGATTTTGAAATGTATGAGATGACAGAACATTCCAATCAGACTCATTTTGATGATAGAACATTCTCGCAAAGAGATATTTTCGAAATACGAATCACATGTGAATTTATATTTGGTTCACTCAAATACTCAGAGCAAAAGATGAAAGTTTGATCAAATCATTATCAAACCCTTTCTCGCGAAGCGTGCTCAGTCAAGAACCATGAATTCATCCTAGAACTGATACGGAGATACATAGGGTTAGAATTACATCGCACGTGTCACCTTTTCTAATAACTGGACTGAGATCTTGCGGAGATTCTTCATCATTCTGCTCCTCATGAAATATTTGGCTCATGCTTGAGTATAGTGAGAGAGTTCTCAAGAACTCCTCAAGAGTCACAACGAAAGGATTACGTATATCGCCTGCTCTTTTCGTTTGAAATTGTATGGCTTATTGAGATTTTAGGTTGCTTAAAGTACTATCTTGCCTCCGAAAACAATCAATGGAGCAACTCGAGTTTGAGTCGGAGTCGAGCAAGTTCCATTCTTCCAAGCTATGAGCAATCATGCCTGTGATTGTACACCCCCTGATAATGTATTCATTATCCTTAGAATAATCAATTCAAATACACAGAAATGTCATCGGAACAGCTATTGGTTTGAGAATTATTACAGTTAACCCATAGGCGTCGCCGTATGGCTTCTGTAGAACCCATGAATTGAAAGTCACACCACCAATACGAAAAGCAATATTTAGTGCTGTAGGCATTTTGTCACCTAGTTTGAGGCCCAAACTGAATATCCTGTATGATTAGAGCTAGGGGTTAACGAAGACCTTGTAACTTCCCATGCAAGATAGAGTCGATCGTATTTTCAAAATTTTGAAAGTACTCAATCTCTTTTATATCTTTTTACAATGTATCGCAACCGGGGATACTTTGGCCACTAAAAACTATTGAAACATCAAGTTCAGACCTCTCTTCTAGGTATCTCAACGGTATAATTGGCCGCAATTCACGATGTAATAGGGGCTGATGTACCGGAAGTATGGGTCCTGCAAGACCCATCAGGTCTTGAGGGTTGCAAAAATTGGTCAGAAGAGAGTTGAAGAGAGGTTATAAATAGAGTTTCATGAGTGAATGAAGCTTTGTGGGATGGTTCATCCGACACATACATATATTATAATCAAAACAAAAGGATGTGCTCAAGAAGTGAAGGAGAGGGAGTTGACAATGGCGTGATGTCACCGGAACTGTCTTTCGCGGTCTAGCACTTGTCGTTTGTGGTATTGACACTATTACTAGCACATACTCAGTTGAAAAACACGGGCGAATCCTCAAATTTAACCGAGTATTTAAATATCATTCTGACTTGGAGGATACTCTAAAAAGCTAGTGGGTCCTGCAGGACCTATTGCAAAAATAGTACATTACGCGACAAGGGCCGAAAGTGACCCATCGCGGCCCGGGTAGGTTGCCGCACGAGCCGGTAGGCGAGGGCGGCATACCCGCGGCCGCAATGGGTTATTTTTGGCCCGAGGTGCGTACACTATTTTTCGGTGACACTTGTATCGAAATTCTATGCTTTCCGACGCGATGTCGGGGCAAAATGCCGCTCCGCCGTACAGGTTAGAAAACGTCGGAGCATGGAATGTAGTGGCCCGAGGGCGCAGCCCGAGGGCTACTGCGCATGCTCACTCGTTTTCTAGCCTGGGCGGCATTGCGGCATTTTCTGCCCCGGGATCGGGGCGGAAACCATAGGCTTTCGATGCCAGTGTGCCGAAAAATGATATTCCCGGCTGTTCTAGGCGATTCTATGGCCACTGCGCCTAATCAGAGCATCAACAGAGGTAAATTAACTCAAAAGAAAAGTTATTTATCTATTTTAAAAAAGTCTCGGTTTCTATGGGTTGAGTGTATCAAATGTGTAGAACAATATTTTTGAGAGGCCTTGATGATGTTCATACTGCATTTGAAGCAACTTGGTGGATCACGTGAACACCAGAAGTCTCTGCTGAGTAGTATTCCCTATATGAAAAGTGTAGGTTTTGTGTTGAGTTGGCAACGCCGCACACTGTGCGCCGCACACTGTGCGCCGCACTATAGTTGTCTTATTCCAGCTCTGGCCAAAAATCGCTTCAAAATTTGTTTCAAGCTATCGGGATGAGCCAAACGGCATTCTCTTCGTAATCGACAGGGCTAGGAGATGTGCTAATCTGATTTTGTCTCAGACGAAGGGGTGGGGGGGGGGTGTTGAACGCGAAATGGGGTTGAAGATCGATATTTCGCCGGAATGAAACTCACGCGTGGCGAGTCAGTAGTTCTACTGCCGATCCGCAACCACTTGGAGTACCTCCTAGAGATAGATGGCAGTATTATAAACTCAACCCCAAGTCTGAGAATCACCGCAATCAGCTCTGAGGTCGATTCTGAGCTGAGAAGAGGTGATAAATGCTGCGAATTAGTCAATTATACTGGATTCTGAGTCGAAAATGATTCTACTGCCAACTCTCAACTCTTTTCAAAACATTCCTCCATCGATTTTCAGGATTTTGAGTCTGGGCACAGGTCTAAGAATTGCTGCGGGGAATTTTGAGATCGGTTCAGATTTATTTTGTGGCGGGATTGTCTCTTCAGATCTGAAGGGACATTCGAGATGGTCGATTTTAGCTCAGAATGCGATATGCTGCCAGATGAAAAAGACTTTGGGTGTATTTCTAGAGCATTAAACATAATTTTTAGCCTGGTCTCAGGTCTGGGAATTGCCGCAGAGGGATTTGAGATCAATATTCGTCCAGGAAAGGCTGTCTGGCCGCGCAGAATATTAGATAAATCGTTATTTCTAGGTGGAGAAAGAGTGTACTGCCGATCTGTAATAACTTGGGGTACTTTTTGAGAGTGGGAAGCAGTATTTTGAGTTCATCCTCATGTACGGGATCCAACGCAATCAGCTCTGAGGTCGATTCTGAGCCGAGAAAAGTTGACGAGCCTTGATAATTAGTCAGGAATAGTGAATTCTGGGTCGAATCTAATCCTACTGCCGACTCAGAACCCGTTTCAACACATTTTCCCATAAATCTACAGAATTTTGAGCCGAAACACAGTTCTGAAAATTGCTGAGGGAGGATTTGAGATCGATTCTGATCTATTTTGCGGCTAAAATGTCTGTTGAGATATGGCAGTCATCCGAGAATGGTCGATTTTACCACAGAATTCGATATGCTGCCAGGTCAGGAACATCTCGAGTGGGATCATAGAACATTTAATAGAATTTTGAGCCCAATCTCAAGTCTAGAAATTGCCGTAGAAGAATTCCAGATCGATATTCGTCAAGAAAAAGCTGCAGAACAGTGCAGATTATTCAAGAAACGGTGGGTTCTAGGTGACGAATGAATATTCTGCCGATCTACAATGACTCGGGGTACATTCTAGGGATGCGAAACAATATTTTGAGCCAAAGCTCAGGTCAGAGAGTCACCGCAATCGGTTCTGAGGCCGATTCCAGAGCGAGGAAAAGTGATGAGCGCTGCGTATTCGTCGAAAATAGTGGTTTCTAGATCGGAAACCTCTCTGCTGCTACCAGAAGAAGCTTTCTCGTGCATTTTACCATTTCTCACCAGGATTTTGAGCCCAAGCACGGCTCTGAAAATTTCCGTGGACGAGTTCGAAATCGAATTCGATCTTTTCCGAGTCGGGAAAGTCTCATTAGCACAGGTTTCGATCAAGAGTGACCGATTTCAGCTCGGATTTTGAAATGCTGCCGAGTCGAACAAACTTTGATTGGATTCCTCAAGTGCTGATCAGAATTTAGAGCCTAATCCGACGCGAGGAATTACTGCCGAGAGATTTGAGAACGATATTCGTCCAGAAAAAGCTGTTCAGTAATGCAGATTACTTGAGGAATGGTGATTTTTCGGTGAATAGAAATTATACTGCCGATCAAAAAGAACTTGCAGTACCTGCGGAAGATGTTAGGCAATATTTCAAGCCCAACCCCGTGTCTGAGAATCACTGCAATCAGCTCTGGGTTGAGTCTGAGCAACGAAAAAGCAATGAAAGGCGCGTATCAGTCGCGAATAATGTTTCATAAGTCGGAGACAGTCCTGCTGCCACCCCAAGAAGCTGTTTCATGCATTATACTTCAAATCCTCCGGATTTTGAGCCCAAACACGACTCTGAGAACAGCCGTGGTTGAGTTTGACATCGATTCTGATCCGATTCCCCTGTCAGAAGCGTATCTCCAGTACCAACATGAATCAAATATAACCGATTTCAGCTCGGAAATCGATATGCTGCCGCTTCGGAAACACTTGGAGTGAATCTGTCCAGTATTAGACTGAATTTTGACCTTAATTCATATGCCAGGAATTGCCGCAAGGAAATTTGGGAACAACATTCGTTCAGGAAAAGCTGTCGAGTAATGCAGATTATTCAAGGAATGGTGATTTCTAGGTGGAGAGAAAATATACTGCCGATCTACAAATACTTGCACTACATGCGGGAGATAATAGGTAATTTTTCAAGCCCAACCCCGTGTCTGAGAACCACTGCAATCAGCTCTGGATTGAGTCTGAGCAAGGAAAAAGCAGTGAAAGGCGCGTATCAGTCGCGAATAATGTTTTATGAGACGGCGACAGTCCTGCTGCCACCCCAAGAACCTGTTTCATGCATTATACTTCAAATCCCCCGGATTTTGAGCCCAAACGCGACTCTGAGAACAGCCGTGGTTGAGTTTGACATCGATTTTGATCCGATTTCCGTGTCAGGAGCGTATCTCAAACACTGGCATAAATCAGAGATAACCGATTCTAGCTTGAAAATCGATATGCTGCCGCTTCGAAAACACTTGGAGTGAATCTGTCCAGTATTTAGCTGAAATTTGAACTTAATCCGTAGGCCAGGAATTGCCGCAAAAAAATTTGGGAACAACATTCGTTGAGGAAAAGCTGTCGAGTAATGCAGATTATTCAAGGAATGGTGATTTCTAGGTGGAGAAAAAATATACTGCCGATCTACAAATACTTGCACTACATGCGGTAGATAATAGGCAATATTTCAAGCCCAACCCCGTGTCTGAGAACCACTGCAATCAGCTCTGGATTGAGTCTGAGCAAAGAAAAAGCAGTGAAAGGCGCGTATCAGTCGCGAATAATGTTTTATAAGTCGGCGACAGTCCTGCTGCCACCCCAAGAACCTGTTTCATGCATTATACTCCAAATCCCCCGGATTTTGAGCCCAAACGCGACTCTGAGAACAGCCGTGGTTGAGTTTGACATCGATTCTGATCCGGTTCCCCTGTCAGGAGCGTATCTCAAACACTGGCATGAATCTGTCCAGTATCTAGCTGAAATTTGACCTTAATCCGTAGGCCAGGAATTGCCGCAAAAAAATTTGGGAACAGCATTCGTCCAGGAAAAGCTGTCGAGTAATGCAGATTATTCAAGGAATGGTGATTTCTAGGTGGAGAAAAATATAATGCCGATCTACAAATACTTGCACTACATGCGGAAAAAGTTAGGCAATATTTCAAGCCTAACCACGTGTCTGAGAATCACTGCAATCAGCTCTGGATTGAGTCTGAGCAAAGGAAAAACGGTGGATGGTGCGTATCAATCTCGAATAATGGATTATAAGTCGGAGACAGTCCTACTGCCACCCCAAGAATCATTTGAATGGGCCAGGGCAAAGTGGTTCTTCTGCCTCTCCAAAACAATTGAAATATGGTCTGGGAGCACTCAACAAAATTCCCAGTCCAATTTGATGTCTAGTCACTGTTGCACTCAGATCCAGGAGAGATCTTGGCGCCTCAAAACTCGGGTTGTCTTCGTGGTGAATAAAATCATCAAGTCATGATATAATCCTCAGAACCCTCTGATTTCTGCATACGTCTGGATGGTTTACTGTGTATCCATCGAAAAAGTTTTTGGTTTTATACATATGAAGGCTTGACGTTTACCCTTAATTATCCGTATTCTGGTTCAATAACACTCACGGGTCATAGTTCAACCCCAACATCGCCAAGATACAGCGGCGGTTATGGGAATTCGCAACTGATCCATATGGTTTCGAGTAGAGTCAAATCATGAAGGGGCGTATTGGTCAAATGATAAGATATGTCCCAATGATCTTCTCGATCTTAATACGTGTAGTGCAGATGTAAAAATCAACGACAAAGACTGAGATGATCATTAAGCTATGCCTCAATTTGTATTTATTGTGTACCTATATTAATCATATCCAAAATATTATATTCTCACACGAATGTGTTACATAGAAAGTGAACATGTCCACAAAGAACAATATAGCAGACGAAAAAATAAGGAATCAAACAATCTTGGTATTTCTGATCAACATACTGATCACTTGATAAGTAACCGTACAATCATTTCAGAGGAGTATGATACAAGAGATTACACAAATGACAATATCGTAATGCCGCGTTATACTTCTCTGCGATAAGATTCTCTTTCCCATGTCTATTGAGCGTTTCATCGCTTACTCTTGAATTCGGATCCTAGTATGAGCCTGAAGAGAAATGTCAAGGAACACAAAAAGTGTCCTCTAACCGACGAAATGAAGTCACTCATCCAATCACGATCAGACGTAGATATAGATGACATCGAATACGCTGACGAGAATCCAACTCATGAATTTCTATTTGTTGGTGGAGGCTCTTGCAAAGAAACTCAAAACGATGATGACACTAACTCCAACTCGGACGAAGATGTGGACAACTGGGAAGAGAACTTAGATAGCGATGATACTAGTGAAGAAGAGTTTGATGAAGAAAGTGATGATGAATACATAGATTATGATTGATGACGAAAAATGCATTCTTCTACTGTATGTCTAGACTCATTTCGTCATCAAGGCTGTGAGTTCCGAGACAGGGACTTCTGGATTCCATTATTCCATTCAGGCATATGACTCTGAATCTCAATTACTCCTAGTTCCTAATGGAAACGAGCGCGCGTGCGCGTGCGGCTCGCTTGTAACTTGGCCTGTGCAGCCTACGCTCTTATGGGATCCCTCAGGGTCGAAGGGTGTATTTCTCACACGATTCCATGGGCATTCGCACATACCACTATATGAGCATGGGGATATTCCTTGGGCTGTTTAATTTTTCATGTCGAAATCGATGAAATGGGGAATTACCTCTTGTGAATCGCCTTGTAGAACATGTGAATTTATATACATTTCTAATCAAGTAAGATGACTATCAAGTACTACGCTGAGTAAAAAATTTTGGTCATATGGCCATGCGTTTGGCCATACGACCAAAATGGTAATTTTCCGGCAGACCTATACCAATTCTGTTATCGCATCATTCCAGGGGAACGTTTTGACGATCTGATATTACTGACAGGATGAATGGATTGAACCGAGATGTTCCAATTGCCTCAATACTCGATAGAGTCACAATCGCATGACGAGAATTTTCCCACGAAAGCTACCGACTTTTTGCTCGAAATGACACTGATGATTGGATTATAATAATCCAAAAAATTTTTGAGAATATTTATACAGGTTGATACAATAAAAAGGTCATCCATGTGAGGTCTGACAGCAATACCACGTAACAATCAAGTCGTATTGATCGAAAGGTAATTTTATTCCCAGTATAGGTTATGTTGCAATATTATGAAATTGAGCCAAATCGTCGCACTATACGAAAATCCACCCGATACTTATCAATTTCCTCTCACTAGTACATGGAGATGAAACAATTCGACGTTCTCTTTGAACTGGAGGAAATTTGATATTTAGAATCGGGGACGTATACAACGGAACCAACTGCCCGAACCAAATTTTCATACGGTGTTGAGTTTACCTATGACATTTTATGTGGATATACGTTTATGTTCCAGCATATACGTACTTTGAGAGCTGATGAGGCCTCACATACAGTTGAGTCAGCTCATGTCCATAAGCTTGCACTCCTATGTACGGGCTCGGTCCCTCAATCCGCAATTCACTGATGTATTGGGACTTGAAATATATGGGAATGTATCAATGAGCTGTAAAATAATGTTATTAATCACATTATTCCTTTCCGAAGCCCAAAATCCATTATGGAACATGGCCGAAGTCTCGATTTCTTGCGTAAACTTGTGTGTTTTGAACACTGATATTTTGTCGACCAAGACTTCGGCAACCCCCACTTGATTGACATTGTTCTTCAGTTCTCTCAGGCTGAATATTCATCTTGAATCTTTCTCCGGCAATTTTCGCACCGTATTTCTAGCTTAGACATCTGCTGGACAGTCCCGGATCGAAACGTATATGATCTTGGATGACATGGAAAGTATTTTACACTGCTACTCATGGTTCTTCAGCGGATTTGCACCACTCAACATCTTTCCATCGTCCAATGTTGATCTTGCAACTCTCTACGGTAATGCTCAGAGTTGCGTTCAAGCTCGATATTTTGGGAAATTATATCAGAGCCCATTCGAATGATTCTTGGGGTGGCAGTAGGACTGTCTCCGACTTATAATCCATTATTCGAGATTGATACGCACCATCCACCGTTTTTCCTTTGCTCAGACTCAATCCAGAACTGATTGCAGTGATTCTCAGACACGTGGTTAGGCTTGAAATATTGCCTAACGTTTCGACATGTAGTGCAAGTATTTGTAGATCAGCAGTATATTTTTTCTCCACCTAGAAATCACCATTCCTTGAATAATCTGCATTACTCGACAGCTTTTCCTGGACGAATGTTGTTCCCAAATTTTTTTGCGGCAATTCCTGGCCTACGGATCAAGGTCAAATTTCAGCTAAATACTGGACAGATTCACTCCAAGTGTTTTCGAAGCGGCAGCATATCGATTTTCGAGCTAGAATCGGTTATCTCTGATTTATGCCAGTGTTTGAGATACGCTCCTGACAGGGAAATCGGATCAGAATCGATGTCAAACTCAACCACGGCTGTTCTCAAAGTCGCGTTTGGGCTCAAAATCCGGGGGATTTGAAGTATAATGCATGAAACAGGTTCTTGGGGTGGCAGCAGGACTGTCGCCGACTCATAAAACATTATTCGCGACTGATACGCGCCTTTCACTGCTTTTTCCTTGCTCAGACTCAATCCAGAGCTGATTGCAGTGGTTCTCAGACACGGGGTTGGGCTTGAAAAATTGCCTATTATCTCCCGCATGTAGTGCAAGTATTTGTAGATCGGCAGTATATTTTGTCTCCACCTAGAAATCACCATTCCTTGAATAATCTGCATTACTCGACAGCTTTTCCTGGACGAATGTTGTTCCCAAATTTTTTTGCGGCAATTCCTGGCCTACGGATCAAGGTCAAATTTCAGCTAAATACTGGACAGATTCACTCCAAGTGTTTTCGAAGCGGCGGCATATCGATTTTCGAGCTAGAATCGGTTATCTCTGATTTATGCCAGTGTTTGAGATACGCTCCTGACAGGGAAATCGGATCAGAATCGATGTCAAACTCAACCACGGCTGTTCTCAAAGTCGCGTTTGGGCTCAAAATCCGGGGGATTTGGAGTATAATGCATGAAACAGGTTCTCGGGGTGGCAGCAGGACTGTCGCCGACTTATAAAACATTATTCGCGACTGATACGCGCCTTTCACTGCTTTTTCCTTGCTCAGACTCAATCCAGAGCTGATTGCAGTGGTTCTCAGACACGGGGTTGGGCTTGAAAAATTGCCTATTATCTCCCGCATGTAGTGCAAGTATTTGTAGATCGGCAGTATATTTTTTCTCCACCTAGAAATCACCATTCCTTGAATAATCTGCATTACTCGACAGCTTTTCCTGGACGAATGTTGTTCCCAAATTTTTTTGCGGCAATTCCTGGCCTACGGATCAAGGTCAAATTTCAGCTAAATACTGGACAGATTCACTCCAAGTGTTTTCGAAGCGGCAGCATATCGATTTTCGAGCTAGAATCGGTTATCTCTGATTTATGCCAGTGTTTGAGATACGCTCCTGACAGGGAAATCGGATCAGAATCGATGTCAAACTCAACCACGGCTGTTCCCAGAGCCGCGTTTGGGCTCAAAATCCGGGGGATTTGAAGTATAATGCATGAAACAGGTTCTTGGGGTGGCAGCAGGACTGTCGCCGACTTATAAAACATTATTCGCGACTGATACGCGCCTTTCACTGCTTTTTCGTTGCTCAGACTCAACCCAGAGCTGATTGCAGTGATTCTCAGACACGGGATTGGGCTTGAAATATTGCCTAACATCTTCCGCATGTACTGCAAGTTTTTTTTGATCGGCAGTATAATTTTTATTCACCGAAAAATCACCATTCCTTAAGTAATCTGCATTACTGAACAGCTCTTTCTGGACGAATATCGTTCTCAAATCTCTCGGCAGTAATTCCTCGCGTCGGATTAGGCTCTAAATTCTGATCAGCACTTGAGGAATTCAATCAAAGTTTGTTCGACTCGGCAGCATATCAAAATCCGAGCTGAAATCGGTCACTCTTGATCGAAACCTGTGCTAATGAGACTTTCCCGACTCGGAAGAGATCGAATTCGATTTCAAACTCGTCCACGGAAATTTTCAGAGCCGTGCTTGGGCTCAAAATCCTGGTGAGTGATGGTAAAATGCACGAGAAAGCTTCTTCTGGTAGCAGCAGAGAGGTTTCCGATCTAGAAACCACTATTTTCGACGAATACGCAGCGCTCATCACTTTTCCTCGCTCTGGAATCGGCCTCAGAACCGATTGCGGTGACTCTCTGACCTGAGCTTTGGCTCAAAATATTGTTTCGCATCCCTAGAATGTACCCCGAGTCATTGTAGATCGGCAGTATATTCATTCGTCACCTAGAACCCACCGTTTCTTGAATAATCTGCACTGTTCTGCAGCTTTTTCTTGACGAATATCGATCTGGAATTCTTCTACGGCAATTTCTAGACTTGAGATTGGGCTCAAAATTCTATCAAATGTTCTATGATCCCACTCGAGATGTTCCTGACCTGGCAGCATATCGAATTCTGTGGTAAAATCGACCATTCTCGGATGACTGCCATATCTCAACAGACATTTTAGCCGCAAAATAGATCAGAATCGATCTCAAATCCTCCCTCAGCAATTTTCAGAACTGTGTTTCGGCTCAAAATTCTGTAGATTTATGGGAAAATGTGTTGAAACGGGTTCTGAGTCGGCAGTAGGATTAGATTCGACCCAGAATTCACTATTCCTGACTAATTATCAAGGCTCGTCAACTTTTCTCGGCTCAGAATCGACCTCAGAGCTGATTGCGTTGGATCCCGTACATGAGGATGAACTTAAAATACTGCTTCCCACTCTCAAAAAGTACCCCAAGTTATTACAGATCGGCAGTACACTCTTTCTCCACCTAGAAATAACGATTTATCTAATATTCTGCGCGGCCAGACAGCCTTTCCTGGACGAATATTGATCTCAAATCCCTCTGCGGCAATTCCCAGACCTGAGACCAGGCTAAAAATTATGTTTAATGCTCTAGAAATACACCCAAAGTCTTTTTCATCTGGCAGCATATCGCATTCTGAGCTAAAATCGACCATCTCGAATGTCCCTTCAGATCTGAAGAGACAATCCCGCCACAAAATAAATCTGAACCGATCTCAAAATTCCCCGCAGCAATTCTTAGACCTGTGCCCAGACTCAAAATCCTGAAAATCGATGGAGGAATGTTTTGAAAAGAGTTGAGAGTTGGCAGTAGAATCATTTTCGACTCAGAATCCAGTATAATTGACTAATTCGCAGCATTTATCACCTCTTCTCAGCTCAGAATCGACCTCAGAGCTGATTGCGGTGATTCTCAGACTTGGGGTTGAGTTTATAATACTGCCATCTATCTCTAGGAGGTACTCCAAGTGGTTGCGGATCGGCAGTAGAACTACTGACTCGCCACGCGTGAGTTTCATTCCGGCGAAATATCGATCTTCAACCCCATTTCGCGTTCAACACCCCCCCCCCCCCCCCCACCCCTGCCCCCTTTGTCTGAGACAAAATCAGATTAGCACATCTCCTAGCCCTGTCGATTACGAAGAGAATGCCGTTTGGCTCATCCCAATAGCTTGAAACAAATTTTGAAGCGATTTTTGGCCAGAGTTGGAATGTGACGACTATAGTGCGCCGTCTGAAGTAGCATCATGATTGTAACCTACAATCGTGAATCACATACAGCATCCGGATCGAAATTTATTTACTGTGTAGGATAATAAGTGATCAAACATTCTTTTGCTGACTAGTCTGCTCAAAAGTAGACAGTGATTACTTTCTCTCATTACTTCACTCAGTTGCTACATCGATACGAACTTTTACTCCGTCTATGTTTATCTTTGAACAAATCGCGACACCTCAATTTGGCCTAGCAAATCTCGTTTGCATTCAATTCTCTCATCTGTATTCTTCTATTAAAATTATCCCGTTGACTCTAAATCAGGTTGAATTGTTACGATGACCAAAAATCAGGATGATTTTTTCTTCTTCTCCATTGGTATATGTTCATCTCTTCAGAATGTTTCATTGATGTGAGATACGTGAATGGCTCACACTTATCATTCATCCTCGCGAAAACGCATCGAAAGTGACAACCCGAGACCCCCGGCATTTGAGATCATGCTTGCGTTCAACTTTGCCTAAAGACTCAACAGGCAATCCGCGGATTGCCTGTACGAGAGCAGGCAATCCTAGGATTGCCTAGGAAAAGTTCGGGATGAAGCATCCGTTCGGACTCTGCCGGAGACGCTGCAGGCAAACTGCGGTTTGCCAAGGCAATCCGTGGTTTGCCTGCGTTCCGAACTTTGCCGTCGACATATCCATGAACACCTTGGTATGTACAATCAAATGGCAGATATTGCACCGCAATCCATTGCTATTAGGTGGGAATTCACTTTAAACTCCTCAGAATGTCAATTTTCATGAAAAATACAAAAATTTCAAAGCATATTTCTGTTTGAATTTTTTGGGGGATAGTTTGGATCAGGAGGAAGACATTGGCATTGGTTTGAACTACGCTACAAGACAGGGCGGGGGTCAATAAAATCATCCCTCGTGAAATCCCCGATTTTTCGGAAATTATCGTCATTTGCAGCCTACAATTGGTTATTATAACTGCAGTAATACCCCGAAGTTATATCGTTATGTTATAATGTGAATAGTTCTTGTGTCTAAGAAGTCTGATTGATTCCTTTTTCATCATTTCCATTCGTAGAATTCTTTGACAATGACAGAAATACAAAGAGAAGTGTCGAAATTTCCTTTACATTTTTGAGAATGCCGAGATTTATTACAAACCAATTTCTTGTACTGATTTCTGTGTATCAAGCTTCTGATGACAGATCTCTGAAATATCATCAGAGTGCTGAAAGAACTCGATTGGAGTGGCAAACTACGATAATTCCAGAAAAATCGGAGATTTCACGAGAAATGATTTTATTGACCCCCGCCTCGTCTTTTAGCGTACTTCAAACCAATGCCAATGTCTTCCTCCAGCTTTAACCTATATCCCGAAAAGAAATTTAGACAGAAATAGGCTCGCCCGTTGAAGCCATTGGAATTTCTATATTTTTGATGAAAATTGACATTCTGGGGAGTTTAAAGTGAATTCCCGCTTAATAGCAATGGATTACGGTGTAATATCTGCCACTTGATGGTGCGTATCAAGGTGTTCGTGGATACACAAAGAAACGCCCAAATAATCCATATTTTACCATTTAAGAATAGTCAATTTTCTAAAATTTCATGATTCCGACGTGAAAGTAAAAATTTTCACCGCTCCGAAACAAAGCAGTTCTAGGCCAAATGGAAAACCACGTGTCCCCTTATTTTGCACCTAGAATCATACAAAAAAATCCTCAGAAGAATCCGTAACTTCGACCATTTCCACTGCCTGATCTTATTTGGGTTCGGTCTCCATTTATAGTGTTTTTGTCTCTCTATCACATCTTGAGGCGTAGAGTGTGGCCAATCACCATCATCATGGTGAACTAACTCATTTTCCCTTCAAAATCACTTCATGATGCATTTTACGAGGAATTCAATTTTCAGAAGTGGTATTCGATGAATCCATCAGATTTTACATGTGAGGAAGTTGAGAGTGGATGAAATTCTACAACCGCTGATTTCCCGAGACGAAGGTCCATCTCGTGAAAACTCATTTTTTCATAGAAGAATCTTAAAATGGACTTTTCTCGGAAACAGGAGCGGTTATGATTTTCGTTCTAGTGAGAAAATGTCACATTTATTGTGTATTTTAAGCGTAAAAAAGACATTCTCAAGGGCGAGCACCATTGGGTTAAACTCAAGTCTAGAGCACTGTGATCCTTTTTCGAGAGTTTCCAGTATTTTGTTTTCAATTGAGCTGAGATTGACTTTATACAGGCTCACCCGGTGAACCGGATGAGCATGAATCCAACGCCCGTGTGCCCTGGGGGCTAAAACCTTCTGCTCTCAGCCCTACGATGTTGGCAAGCCATCATTGCAGAACTGGGGGCAGCTAACCACTATCTAACCAACCCACCCCGGAACCGCGTTAGCATTACTTCAGGGTGGGAGGCGTATCGCGCGCCATGAGGCGTCCCTCTTCGGTGTGTCCGCTCTTCTGTCTTCTCTCTTCGTCGTCAATGATCACTCTTCAAGTCGTCGTTGTTCGCTATGCAGCGCCCCTTGCTTAACGCTGCAATGCCCGTTCTCGCTCTTCTTTTCGGGTGATCGCCGTCTTGATATAGGCGGCGATCTTATCCCATGTCTCTTTGTTGCGGAGCATGAACGGCAATAGATTCTCAGGGGTGATCTGATTTCCAAGCCAGTTCACGAGCTCCGCTCTCTCCGTAGCTGTGTTCATGCAATGGAAGAGTGCATGCTCCACATCGTCCCAGTCTGCCGCACACATCTGACAGACCGGGGTCTCCCTCTTCTGGAACCGCTCCAGGTACTCTCCGAAGCAGCCATGCCCACTAAACGCTTGCGTCAGCCAGTAATCCAGCTCTCCGTGAGCTCGATCGATCCACCTGGCTATGTTGGGGATCAGCCTTCGCGTCCACTTCCCTTTCGTTGAGCTCTCCCACTCTTTTTGCCAATCTTCGACGGTCTCCCCCCTCTCGACGTCTCGTATGAGGGCCTTGCGAGTGGGGTTGAGCACGACTCCATCGCGCTTGAGGGTTCCTTGGCGTTTCTATACCCGCACTCTCTCGGCTACAAGCAGTCGAATGGGTGGTGTACCCGCAAGCACACAGGCTGCGTGGTCAGACACCGTGCAATAAGCACTGATCGTCCGTAGCGCGAAACGCCGCTGGACTGGACCTAGCTTTGCATCGATTACGGACCCTCTAGCTACCTGCCCCCAAATTGGTGCACCGTACAGCATGATGGAATAAATTGTTATCTATCTATCTATCTATCTATATATCTATTTATTGGAGCCTCGACCGTAATGAGATCACAAGCGCGGACCGCGTAGAATCTGAACTCAAAATCAGGCCCCGCCCCCGTGAGCCCTTTGACACGGGGCTGAAGGTTTGTGGCTAAAATCGTCCTCAATTGCCGTGCAATAATTTTTTAACCAATCAGAGCATAGAAGATGATTTTTCAGTCCTTGCGGACAGTGACTATTTCCTCCAAGAAAATACTGGCTCCTGATTGACAGATTCACCATTTGATAATTCTGCTGATACCACAGATAAACGATCGGACCTCTTCGATGGAAAAGATCCTGACGCCATTCTCTGTCCATCCCTCTATTTCGTCCTATCCGGGCAAGAATGCCTTGTATATCGTCCCGCGATGTATATAGCTATACTAGCGCCTACAGGAACAATGCATTGGAAACTGTTTTCTGCGCATACGCATGAATTTAGATTCTGGAAAACCGAATCCATTGAAGAGCTAAGAAAATTTCCTTCAATATGACCACTTGGCGAAGTCAATTCCATGCGTTTGGACCAGAGTTACAACGTCCAGAAGACCACTTGATCGCAGGAAGTATGTCGGTGGTACCGGAGGGAGTGATGGAGGAAATCCGCACAGGGTGGCACACGCTTATGCTCCGCACCCAAGCTGAGGGTTCATCTTCCATACGTTGCAGCTCCGGTCCCAGTTGATGAAATTGACTTTGCAAAGTAGTTATTTTGAAGGAAATTTTCTCGGCTTTTTGATGAAATTGTTTTCATGAATCCAAATTCCTGGGAATACGCAGAGAACAGACGAATTTTAATCGCCTAGAATATAGATTTGCAGAAAATAGCAAGAACAGGCCTTGGGACGCAAAATAGTGTTCGGGACTACTTTTTTCTGACAGAATACAAGATTTTACATCAAATGTCAGATTTTCCGGAAATAAAAAACATGATATTCGAGAAATTAATATTTATGTTCATTCTTTTGCTCACTGAAACCGCCTATAACCTTGAAATCAATTCTACAAGATCGATTTCGATAGGTTTTTTCAAGACATTGCGAATGCCGCAAACCGCATGTCTGTATTCCCAAATGAATTCGAGAAATATGAGCTTTTTTGAAAAAATGGCCCAGATTTTGTTGTTGGAGATGATTGAAAAGGATTAATTAACATGTGCCCCACATACCTGGAAAATTTTTATGGGGTCCCACGAGGGATGAAAAGTCCATATTTTGTACTATAGAATTGAATGGAAAAGTCAAGAAAATAATCTGAGACATGACCCTTTTTCGTAGGTCTGTTTCGCATGGAATTACTCACAGGACGCCGTACTGAACAGATCCCGATACTGAGAACATTGATTACTCGCTTTGTAGTTGCCTTTTTCTAACATTCAAAATCGCAAAATTCGCGTCATTCAATCTCAAAATGCCCATGGGTCAGAAACAATGGCTCCTAGTTTATCCTCCATAATTTATGATAATTTCCTAATCTTGAACAAAAATCTCAGCAAAATCTTCCTAATATTTCACATCTTTATTTGAATTGAGACTTTCGAATTCTAGAGTATTTCAAGTTGTACAAGAAATTATTGGATATGGTGATTGTAAGAAATTTTTCTACTAAAGTAGCTAATCTAAAATGTGATATGTAGATACTATGATTAGTCAAGAACGTTCTTCTTGAGGTACTCCCAACAGTCTCTATATGTGATTCATCTATTGAGCTATAAAAAATCAATAAGCCATGCAACTTATACCAGAGAAATGGTTCTTCCGCCCTTCCACTTTACCAAAAAAGATATGTTTATTGAATGAGCTCGACTCAAGACTTGAATAGATGTGTGATCAAGGTAAAATTCTCATGTTTTATCTACGCATATCTCATTCTCAAGTGTGGCAATCTATTGAAAGCAAGGCGAGGAAGCTTTCTGATATGGAACGTGTCCTTCAGAAGTCCATTTCTTGGCAGCGTCCCCCCACAGAGTAATCGATTCATACACTAAATCACCCAGGTTTCTTGGATAATTAATTCAGTACTTGAGATTTGGTGCCCATCATCATTTATAAATCAATATCATTTCACACACATTGGATACCCAAAACGCTTCCTTCTGACATGAGCGGACACTGGGATAGGAACATTCCTACGAGTCAAACATTTATTTCTATCGAAGAGGCAATAGATGCCTACTTCCATGAGATTCAACGAGCTGTTACTCATCAGGAAACATGTGTCCAAGTATTGGCAAACAGCTGTGAGATTGCAGCCTAAACTTGGACACTATGTCCAACTATCGGAAAACGTACTCGAATAGATGCTTAATTTTGGACACGTGATTTTATTGATGTATTGACATTTCACGTTATCTGTGTGATAAGGGTCGCAAATTTGAAGTCTAATTTAGATGTCCACATAAAAAAATGTTTCGTAGAAGGCCAATTTTTTCAAAAATTGCCACTCTGAACAGTGTTATCTTAGCGTGCCCGAAGCCCGAGACGCACGATTTTCGCACCCATAGTACCCTACTTTGGACGATCTGGATAGAACAGTATATTAGTGATTGATAATTGCCAAGTCTGCTTAAAAACCATTCTAGGTGGTTGAGGGCATCTCTTTATTTATTTAGAGAAATTTTTCTATGTCACATCGCATAATTCTTTTGGTAAACGGGGTATCTTTGGAGTGTCTAACTACTGGCGCGACGCTGAGATGGCGAGTGTCCAAGAATTGGTGGTTTTACCTTAGGGTGGCACTTTACCGGCCTGGGATGCGTACATCCGCTCCCAACTCGCACAGTTGAATACGTTTGAATGCGTTCTTCATGTCTAACGGGATGATCGCGCAGAAATCCCCTCTCCTTTGGTATGGTCTCCCTGCCGCCGTTTGGACCCGCTCTTGGACTGTCTCAACCGCGTGAACAGTACTGCGACCTTTCCAAAACCCCAACTGCATCGGTGACAGCCCGCCGCTCTCTTTGTGGGCTATCTCTAGCCGGTTAAGCATCATCCTCTCGTACATTTTCCCGATGTTGTCGAGCATGCTGAGGGAGCGTTGACCTCCTCGACCTTTAGGTATCATGACGAGCTTTTCGGTTCTTTTCCAGTGGGTGAAAATTTCATATCATGGGTCAAAGGATCGAACAAAAATCACGAGAAACCGATCCGAGGCATCACTATTTTTCATGTGTCGTTTCCAAATGCAACTTCTCTCAAGCAGTTTTACTCGAACTTCGACTGATTCCGATTCAGTCGAACTTCGTCTGATTCTTACCGGCCAAATTAGTCGAAAGGCTGAAATCAATCGAATTACATAGAATCGCCCGAAAATTCAGTCGAAGCTTCGACAGTAAAAGTCAGTCAAACAGATTTAGAGAGTTCGCCGATAGCGACTCGAAAAATCAGCTCGTTACTCATTCCGAACGCATCCTATCGTTGCCATCGTGTTCAGCAGATCAAAATATACGTACAAGATCATAAGTGCAATACGCTTCTAGACCACTACAAGATTGCGTCACCAAATTCATCAATAATTGAATTATTTAGAATATTAGCGGAAAATCCTTTTCCGATCAAAAAAAATCTTGACGTGTAGCAGATCTGGCTACGGATTCGGTTTCTACATCAGAAAAACTTCTACACACCAACTCGCAGACTAACTTGCACACCAATATCTAATGATATCCTTCTTCTCTCTTCATCACAATAATTGTGGGATCAAATAGTTATGTGAAATTTGTTGGATTGATTGTTGAATATAACTTGCAATTCTGTACATTCGAGGCTTGAAAAATTTCTCTCAAAATATTTTCTTCCTCCTACAAATCTTCTTTTAATCCACGCACCATGTCAATATTACTTTTCCTACTGATACATTTTGTTTCATTTCAGCTTTCATCATGAATCAAGTTTGGAGGAACATAACGCTCGTGGAAGCTGGATTTTAGGGTATTGGTGCACATCCTGTTTCCAAGAATGTGAACATCTTGCTGGAAAGAAATTGTATTGTGGTAGATGTATTAAACTCCAAATTCAAAAGTACAAAGCTCTACAAGATCGAGGACTAAACCGAACTGATGAACCAGGAATTGTTAGAATATTTTTCAATCCTTGCCAGCTTTTGGAACATATCCAAATGCATAACAAGGAAGAAATATCAATGCATCAACTCATGCTCTTACCATTCCCAAGTGGAATAGGAAAAGAGTATTTTCCCCACCTGAAAATGATCAGTGAAGCATTGATGGACACCATGTTCTTGAAGAACATTCATATTGTAGATTGGTTGTTCCAACATAAGATAAACAAATGGTGGCGTATGGCGAAAGGAGACAATCCTGTTGCGAACATAATCAAAAAGTATCCTTTTGAAGTTCAGCAAATTAAACAGTTACTGAATTGTAACAGCAAAGTTCATCTAAGAAAAAAGTCTGGAGTCGTTGCTACCGAGGATTGTGGGAGTCAGAAGATTAATTACCTAGAAATCACTTCATCGGAAGAGAAGAGCAGTGAAGATATCAGATTGTCGAACAATCAAAGAGCTTTTGGTCATGCAGAGCGTGGAATTAAAAAAATTGACTCATGTCTAAGTAACTTGAGAGTAACTAACAATTCAGTCGCGTTTGATGAATGCAACAAAAACAAGCCCTGTTTGGTTTCAGAAAATGAAAAAGACCCACCCAGTCAGAATACTCCGCAGCCCGAGATCCCACAGCCCGATATCCTACTAGGACCTGTCACACCTCAGTCTCCGCCCAGGGGGAAAATATCAGTGAAAAAGTTTGCAAAAATTTTCCCGTCACCTTCAACGGATGACTCTACCCCGATCATTAATCCGCCAATGATTCCAACTCATGAAAATGACCAAGTTACTTCCAATTCTAGAGTTGTGACGATACGCTCTGCAAAGCCAGTCAATCTAACGTCTCTCATAAAAAATTTCCCTCAAATAGCCCACAAAGTTGCCAACAAAAAGATTGTATTTATTCGTAAAAATGTACCGAAAAATCTAGGTAACCTAAAATCTGTTAGAATTCCGAATAATTCATTTCAAGAAACAGGTTCTCTTGATCACGATTTGATCAAAAACATCAGAGGAAAAGTTCATCAAGTCCCTCAAAATTTATTGTGTCAATTGGGCGAGTCATCAAGTTATCCAGATTCGAGGCATGACCAAGCGCCTAGGCAGTCCTATAACTCTCATACTACTGTCTCAAATACAAAATTGATAGAGAATTCCTCATCAGCTACACAATATCAACCTCCTCTCCACATGTCCACAATTCCAATAGGAGTATCAGGTAAAGGAATAGAATCACCTGGTCTTGAATCTAGGATCTGTGCGAGCACACCACGAAAAGTGGATAGTGGTATCGTGATCCAAATTGAAGATGATCTAGAACTATTTTTGATTGCACTAAAAGAGGAAAATAAGCGAGAACTAAAGAAATTTTTTCACGAAGATGAATTAATGTTTCTAACCACTGTGAAAAATGATAAAACAGGAGAAAGCTTCCTAAGCGTTGCTCACCACGACGATAACTCAGTTATGAATGAAAGTTCATTGCATCGAGAGAAAATGTTTTTTCACATGAGAAAAATGGGTGAAGCTGAATTACATCGACGAATCAATCATGTGAAATCAGTAAGTAGAAAATATTCCGAAAAAGTCGGAATATCTGATCATAGGCTGGCTAGTGAGCATGAGAAATTCATATCTCTTCTCCAAGACGTGGTACCCTATTACGATTCATCAATTCAATCAGAAAGTGATGATAACTTCAGCCCTTCAACTACAGTGGTGCATGGAAAAAAATGTGCCACGTGCAACAAGTCAATGAAACCAGAAAACTACGTGATTGGGTTTTCTAGTTCAGCTTCTGAAATGGATTATTGTTTGTGTTGTGATTTCATTTGTCCTGAGTGCAAAGTTTTTCAAGGTAACGAAAAACGTTTCCACGCTCATCTAAAGTACCATGAATTCTCAACGCCTCATATCTGTCCTGAATGTGATATAACTTTTCCATCTCGCAAAAAACTCAGCGTTCACATGTGGACAGAATGCTTTCATCTTCTTGCAAGGCGATTTATGCGATGTGAAATTTGTGATATTGGTGGTTTTTGCGACTTTGAGTCAATTGTGAATCATTTTGTAACAATGCACAGTTCCACGATTGTGGTATGCAACTTGTGTTGTATGGTTATGAAATCCAAGCAATCTTGCATTAGTCACATGCAAAAAGCACATCCAGAAGCTAATAACCACAAAATACCGTTATTCTTCACATCGTGCCAAATGGATGACCGAGCGGTCCCTATTGAATGTTTCAGTTTACATCTTAAGAATCATAAATGTGTACAGGAATCAATTTTGTTCTTATGCAGTCTCTGCCAAGATGACAAGCTGCACTCAACGAAAGAATCAGTTCTCAAGCATCTTTACACGACTCATCAACACGAGTTATCTTCCATCATTGATGATGAATCGCTACGTGAGATATTAAAATTGAAAAATATCAAACGTTTGACGAAGACAAATAAACTGAAGTCGGACTTCAATCGTAAAAGTGTTAAAAAAATGCAGACTATCGATGACACCGTTATCGTCCCTTTCTCTAGCAGAAATAGCGAGGAGTCAGAAACAAGAACTTCACGATCATTGAAATGTGATCAATTAGCGAAGAATGGAGAAGAGGAGAAGAAGGGAACATCTGAGAACTTTTCTGGAGACGATTTCATGCACAGCGATCTTTCAATGACCGTGACCAACCAAATTGAATCGTCTAAGAGTACTGATGGTCGTGCTGCGGATGTAACTCCTTCGCAGTTCCTCACTTCAAGAAATATAACGAGTGAAACTATTTCAATAAAATCACGGCGTAACATAGAGAAAACTGAGAGTATCGGGCCTAATCCAAACATCAATGGAGATGATGCAGTGGAACTGCAACAAAGTGAGCCAGCGGATGTCGAGAGTGGTAGATTGTCAAGTTCATCTACAATTTCAGCTGACGATGATTACACTAATTTATTTGATGTAACATTCACAAGTACTAAAGAGCTGGGGAAGGAAAACGCAATCGGTCCAACAACAACCATGTCTCTTGGATATGAAAGCGAATCACGAGTAAAATTGCTACGAGGAGTTGAAATCGTAAACCAGTCCGCGGCAAAATGTCTGATGAATTCTTCTGCAGACAATAGTATCGCCGCGGGTATTCAGTTTGGATCTGAAAGTTCTCAGCCAAACGTTTGTGAACCATCAAGTCACGACGTTTGTAGACCTGAAAAAGTCCTTACGAATGATGAGTTCGTTTGTGCGGATACGGAAAAACCATCCGGTGAACCCGGAACCATTCTTTCTGAAAAAATCTCCACTACTATGAGTAAAAGTTCATTCATGGCCGAATCGGATGTAGATCTTTTGGATAAGGAAGGCGGAAGTGTGGAATCCAGACTAGAAATATCTAAGCTGGATCAAGTTCAAAAGGCCACAAATGGATTCTCAGAGGGAAATGCTGGTCCGCTAGAGAATCAAAATTTGCATCATGTAGAGAGATGGGAAGAGGATGTTTCTCCTGAGTCTGTAAAAAGGATCAGTTATCCCACCACCCTGAAGAAGCATCCTCAAATCCTGAAGAAACACTTGTCTTTCAATGAACGTCCTATCAAGAAAGCTACGGATCTAATTGCAGAAAAGGAAGTTGAGAAGCAAAAAGCTGATGATTCTGATATGGAGGAATTTTCATTAGAAATAGATGAAAGTATCGATACATTTAATATTCCAATCTCGGTGGATAATCCATGCGAGGAACTTACAAGCATTAAAACTTCATCTATGGATGTGGAGGAATCTGATATCAGAGAGCAGAGCAGAAAAAACGATGGAATACCCATATCGCAATCAACTCTAGGCAAAAATATGTCTGACGATGAAAATCTCCCGGGAACTAAGGGAACAAATAAAAATAACCTTGAAAATGAATGCTTGATAAATGCACCAGAACTGATCCTTCCACGTAAACAAGCCGCTGTTGAGCGTAAATCGGACATTCTGGATTCCAAATTCGATTGCAGACCACGAGATAATGTTGAGGATTCACATTCTGCATTCAAATCGTGCATCCATCATCGAAGTGAGGATGCCGAAGGAGAATTTGAGGATTCAAATTCCTTTGCGATGAATCAGGAGAAAGACATCACACCTACGGTTTCAAAAGAAAACTCCATCCTTTCCAAGCAAGACATACAAAGATCCAGTCAAGATTATGACAGCGTCACCTATGAGTGTCAACCAGATCCGACCAAATCGATGGTTCAAAGTAATAAAGAAGATAGTGTTTCAATACAACGTGACTCAAATGATGATTCAGGCATTTCTCACGAAAAGGTTGGTCAGAGTGGAGTAAAAAATTTTGCCTCAAATGATAATGATATAGCAGCTCAAGATACATCGTATGAAATACTAAATCGTACGAAATTCACCACAGGCAATCAAAAGTCACCTGACACTGAATCTGCTTTAGCATGTAACTCATCACAAAGTTATCAAAATTTAGAATGTGAAAATTCAAATATTATTTTGATGGATTCCGAAATAGCCGAGAGACATGTTGGTGACCAGAAAAAGTCTGATGGATTCCTTGATCCTCAGGCGCAAAATCTGGGTGAAATCAGCGACAAGAAACCACAAGAAGAGCAACAACTGAACCACGAATCATCAGTACAAAACGTTGATATGCGAGCTCCTATCCCGCCTTCTAGCCTAAGAGCTGAAAATTCTGAATCTGAGGGTGTTGTGTCTTATACTTCCCACGAAAACATTGATGTCTCAATGGCTGAAGAGACAGACAGCCTTGATACTGCTAAACCAAAAGAAACAGAGAGTGATGAATTGTCATGTAATACTGAGAGTGAGCTTGTGCCTCAAAATCGAAAGAGTAAAGAATACCAAACGGATAATGGATTGGTGAGCGCGGATGGAGAGACCGAGCAAGACCTTTTAGGATTCACAAAACATGGATTACCGTTCAACAGAAGTAAAGATGTTACGTCTACTAATGAAAAAATAACTAAGAGGAAAAGACAAAAAATCGCAAGACTCTCAACCAACATGAAAAACGATGGTCTACATTATTCGAGCGACTCCAAAGAGAAAATTAGAGAGCACACGCCAGCATTCGGTGAAAAAGTGAAAGACGATACCAATGGTCCCAGTGTAGAAAAGTCATCCGATGAGAGTACAGATAAGGCTTGCGTAAGCGTTATTGAGAATTCTGAAACCCCTATTCTTAAAACCACCGCGAAAGACAGTTTGATGAAACAATTGAGCAAAATACCTCAAATCAGTTCCAATTTGAAAACGACTTGTAATCAGAATGAGCTAACTGAAGATCGTAAATTAATAAAAACTGTTGAAATACCACTTCCTAATATTTTAGTCCCACAACTCAATGTCGACCGGCAATGTATTTCAGAAATAAAAGTTTCAAATACGCCAACCTCCCAAAGTACTGACAAAACGAGTCAGAAAAAGATTGTCACCATCCAGAAAAAACGTTCGACGGTGAAGAAAAAAAGACACGCCGATAGGATCCCAAACGTAACTACTGATGAAACTAATAAAAGCTTCAAAACGGCAGACAATGACCAGCAACCATCACCCAATGCCATCCAAAAGTGTGATAGTTACGAACTCAAAAATCTGCCTCTAACTGACGATGAGAAGATCACTTTGTCGAAAAACTCGCACCACCTTGATACTGGTACCAATGATCAATTGCTCAATAAATTGGAATCAACGAACGATTCAAAACATTCGGGAGCCAAAAGTAGTACCACGATGTCTCCTGAAGTGACTCCACTTGCTTCACAAATTAAGAGAAAAACTCCATTACATTTCAAAACAACTAGTCCGTCGGAATCAACCGAAGGGGATGCAGTATATGGAATCAATAAGACGAATCCATCTACTGAGCAACCAAAACGATCAAAATCCCACCCAAAAAGTCCCAAAAAACCGGTTTTGAATGTTCAAGAAAAATTAGAAAAAATCATACATCATGATTATTCTTCGTCGAAAAATGATGGAGATTCGAAAACTAGATCACCCAACTGCTTACCATTCCGATCAGACGAAGAGCCAAAAATGATAGAGACTTTGACACTAAAAAAGTCCAATCCTCGTAAGGAAAATGCGGTTCTGAGTATTAAAAAATTCAAGTCTAAAGATCGTTTACCCCAACAGATACCTGTTCTACGACTTATCAGAGCTTCTCCCAAAACCAATCCCCTAAAATTAGGTGATATCAAAAGAACAAAATGCAAGCCTGCTAGTAAAGTCTTGCAAAAACAAAGAATAGCCTTCAATTCACACATAACTGTATCCAAAAAGGTGTATAAATTTAATTGTCATTTGTGTGGTTACCCGATCGATACTTCGTGGAAATCTGTAAAAAGTCATTATGACGCAGATCATTCACAGTCTCACGAAGTCTGTACAATCGCGCCTAGCCTTGTCCGGTTAGAGGATACAGGTATCGATTCACTCAGTAAGATTGGCGCAACAAAACGAAAATCACTCGAGACATCAATATCTGATGGAAGGAAAAGACGAAGACGAAATCAAGCTATAGAGAGTGAGAGTTCTGCCATCAGTTCTGAGCAGCTGTCTGGGCTCAAATCCGCATCAGAAAGAGGTGGCGGAAATTTTAAATGCAAAAAATGTCACAAATTCTGTGTTGATGCGATTGAACTTCGTAAGCATATAGTAGAAAAACATCGAATTGCTAGGAAGAATTTCATTTGCCTCGAGTGTGGTGAAAATTTTGTTGTCTCATCAAGTCTGCAAAAGCATTTGAAGAAGCGTCACAGGATTAATGATCCGATTACTCACATGATTCAGCATCCAGAACATGCTCCAAAATCGGTTCATTTCGAAGCAGAATCCAAATCTACTAATCAGTGCCACATGTGCGACGACCGACCATCTACACACAAACATTCGAGAAATCATGGAAAAAATCCTATCAATAGGAAGAGAGTTGAAACTACAAATGCACACGTAATCTCTACAGACGAGGACACAAAAATGGAAGAAGCACAAGAACTAACTCGTGAGGAATTGCATAGTAACTGTCCTGACCACCGAAAGAACACAAACTCAGCCCCTGCCAGTAGTTCTCAGAATTCGATGGTGAGTGGAAAACTCAATGTCGTGAATGAATATCATCATGGAGGATCTTATCATTCCAAAATTTTGCAGGAATCTCCGCATGCTCCATCAAACAGTTCGTAGGTGACGACCAAGCGAAAATATATCGAGACCAGAAAAAAGTTTGGCGAATGAGGGTGCGTAAAAAATTGTTGAAATCCAGTCATGGTAGAGTTGGTTACTCTATCATCTTGATTGAGATTGCGTTGTGTTCTGATTGTTTCACCGATTCCAGTAAACTCGACTATAACGAGCTCCTAGGGACCGGGGAAAAATGCTCGATATTAAGGCGATGCGGTCACCGTGCACGCTGAAAGTTATTCGCACTTTTATTAAATTTGCTTGCGATTTTGGTGAAACTACGAGAAGACCCGCGTTTATTATCATCTAACTCGAGTTCGTATTCTCATCTTTTTGCCCAAATCGCAAGAGAATCGGATAAAAGCGCGAATTACAAAGTGTCTATATGTATTATAGGTTAGGAGGTGCCTGCGCTCAAATTATTCGCACTCTTATCCGATTCTCTTGCGATTTGGGCAAAACGATGAGAAGACGAACTCGAGTTAGATGATGATGAACGCGGGTCTTCTCGTCGTTTCACCCACATCGCAAGCAAATTTGATAAAAGTGCGAATAACTTTCAGCGTGCACGGTGCACGGTGACCGCGTCGCCTTAAGTGATTGATTTCATTTATGAGTAGTTCCGCGTGAAACAGACCTACGAAAAAGGGTCATGTCTTAAATTTTTTTCTTACCATTTTTATTCGATTCTATGGTACGAAATCTAAATTTTCCACTACCTATCCGCACGTTCGAGCGAAAGTGTCACATCTAGCGGCGAGGAAAAGAAACTCTCTAAGGTAGAAGTAAACAGTAAACAAGCCATTACAGAATGGTCTGGTATTGGTCTACAACCCGATTTGTTATATTCCTCTAAATGTTTCGTCAACTCAAACACGTAAACTTTAACGATTTCATCACTGGCCATTGTTTAAATAACTTTGTGCAAAGTTTGTTTAAATTTTTGAACTTGCCCCTTGCATATCACGTGACTTTTTCTACCTTAGAGTGCTGACTTCAACGCCATCTTACAGGGCTCGAACTTGCGGATGGGGCCCCAAAAAAATTTTCAGGTACCTTCAACGTACATAACTTTGTTCTTTTGAATTATTTTCAACAAAAAAGTTGGGGTGCTTTTTTCAATAAAATGAATTTTTATTGAATTCATTCAGAGATACAGAGATGCGGTTTGCGGCATTCGAAAGGTCTGTGAAAGATATATCAAAATCGGTCTTGTAAAGTTGATTTTGAGGTCTTGGGTGGTTTTATTGGGAAAAAGAGTGAAAAACGTAGAAGATTAAATTCCTCGGAGACCCAATTTTTCAAAACCTTGAAAATTTGGTATTTTATGTAAAATGTTATGTTCTTTCAGAAAGAAATTGTCCCGAATTCCTTTTTCGCGTTCTAATGCCTAATTTGGCAATTATATTAAATTTGTTTTCCAAGCTTTTGGAAATCGTCTGTTTTCTGCGCATGCGCAGAAATTTGGATCCTTGAAACTCATTCCATTGGAAAGCCAAGAGGATTTCTTTTAAAATGACCACCTGCCGAAGTCAATTCCATGCATTTGAGCCATAGTCGCAACGTTCAAAAGATCACTGAATCTTGATAGTTCCTCAGAGGTGGGTCGGAGGTACTGGAGAGTGCAATTAGGAAAATCCACGCCTGCCCCCGTTCGATGGCGTCCATCGACGTGTCGCACTCGAGCTGGGGGTTCATCTTTCATACGTTGTAGGTACGTTTCACCTGAATGCATGAAATTGACTTCGGCAAGTAGTCATTTTGGAGGAAATTTTTTTGGCTTTCCAATGGAATTGGTTTCAAGGATTCAAATTCCTGCGCATGCGCAGAAAACAGACGATTTCCAAAAGCCTGGAAAATGGATTTGTGATAATTGGCAAAAATAGGTGTTAGAACGCAAAAAAGGAATTCGGGACTATTTTTTCTGAAAGAACACAAAATTTCACAAAGGTAGGCTTTCAGCGTTTACGAATTAACGAATTTACGGATTTACAAATTTACGAATTTATAGATTCAGCGAGGCGCATGCCCAGTGCGTTGCATCCAACAAGCTTCCTTCACACGATTGGGCCCGTCGGATCGGGCCGCTGATTTGTATACGAATTCAGACAAATTCATTTGGTCAAATGTTTCCGAATTTGGAATGTTGGAGTGAAGCAACGAATCAAAAATGTATGAGCACAAGAAAAATCAGTCCAAAATTTGTCTGAATTTGTATAGAAATCAGCGGCCCTATCCGGCGGGACTAGTTATGTGAATGAAGCTTGCTGACTGCAACGCACTGGGCATGCGCTCTGCTAAATCTGTAAATTCGTAAATCTGTGAATCTGTAAATTCGTAAATTCGTAAACGCTGAAACCCTACCCAGGAAAATGGATTCGTGATAATTGGCAGAAATAGGCGTTAGAACGCAAAAAAGGAATTCGGGGCTTTTTTCTGAAAGAACACAACATCTTACATAAAATATCAAATTTTCACGGTTTTAAAAAATTGTGTTTTCGAGGATTCACTCTTTTTCCCAATAAAACCACCCAAGACATCAGAATCAGCTTTACAAGACCGGTTTTTATAGGTTTCCCAAAGACCTTTCGAATGCTGCAAACCGCATCTTTGCATCTGTGAATGAATACGAGAAAAATTCATTTTATTGAAAAAAATACCCCAACTTTTTTGTTGAAAATAATTCAAAAGAACAAAGTAATGTACGTTGAAGGTACCTGGAAAATTTTTTTGGGGCCCCACAGATAGTAAAAAGTCCATATTTTGTACCATAAAATCGAAAAAATAGTCAAGAAAAAAATTTAAGACACGACCCTTTTTCGTATGTCTGTTTCGCGCGGAACTACTCTTATCCGAGTAGCAGAGTAACCAACCAAATTAGAAAATTTGCGTGCTTCTTTTATTCGAATCCTCGTTGTAGCAAATTTATATTGTGGTTGAGTTACACTTGCAAAAATACTCCCATACTATGATTCCATGATGCCCCACACAGGGTTACCTCGATCATTCGTTCGAGTATGTAGTGATCCGTGTGGCTCCCAAGATATTATGTTGTCTTTGGAGAAAGTGCTGCAACAGTAATATGGGACGCATTCTGCACACTTGAATTACATCACCATTTTACGCGTGTATGCACATATCTTTACAAAAGTTTTTGAGAGAAAATATTCCGCCAATGGGGATCCAATCGATTGATTCCGAAGTGATACTCGGAAGAAGGTCTCATATTTTGCTCAGTTGATTTGTTGACCAGGCAAGTGAATTTGAGAGGCTTGCCTATCAGTTTTTCCGATTCTTGGTTGTTGTAAATCTCCTGAGACGAGACGTACTTCAAGAAAAATTTCACGATATGGTTAGAACAGAAGAAAATGGTTTGTTAACACGTTCGCTGCGACGCCGGTTTTTCATATTTTCATTTTGGTCATGAACTGGACCCCCGCTTTTCGGTAAAATCGTCCATATGGAGCTAGAGTCTTTCTTGGCTCATAGTTTACGTCCTTAGCAAAGTAAACCGTAATGATAGATTTTTCTGCGGTAATCTTCCGATCAAGTCTGAGTCGGCAAAGATTGAAAGATGAAAAATCGCGGGTCCCACCGGTGGGACCCGTTGCAGCGAACGTGTTAAATGTGAGTGATACTAGCTCTGGTCGAAGCAGAACCTTCTTTGTCAACAAATTTCATGTATGCTATCGTTAATAAGCGGAACTTAGTTTTACTTTTGACCATATGTGTATATTAGCAGTCTCGAAAAAACTTGGTTGGTCTGAATTTCGGCCAATTCGTGGACTTCGACTCATATTTCCACCGTAGAATTGGGCATTCAATTACTATTATTGACAACTCGATAATTTCGCACAATTCTCTTGCCATTATATATCGACGCTACTAGAGAGCATTGTAATATCGAAAAATTCTGTTTATCGAATGATTGTATTTGAAGATGCACCTGATCGGAAATTGGTTACAAAAAATTTAGGAAGGTCTTTTATAAAGCTAAATGTAAGATATTTCTGCCGGAAGTCCGCTGAATGTTTTTTAATCGCAGTAGTAAACGTGAACACGAGGACAGTTGGACGGACCAATATCCTCGGTTACTGCGTTTCGTTGAACTTTATCCAAATAATGCTCTAACCCAATTGAAAGAAAATGAGCGATAAATCTTTTACAATTATCTTATCACTGACTAGTCGGATCAAACGAACAGAAAAATTCATTCAAGAAATCTCAACATGAACAAGGGCTCACTAATATTCACATACACATTTGATAAATTAGCTCATGTTTTTCGCATATTGAAGGTGATTCAAGTTCGCTCATGGGCAGACAAAAGTAACAGTCTAAATGTCTGTTGTTTTTGTCAAACCACTGGCGCCCAGTGAAAAATCAAGGCAAGATCTTGGTATTATGCGCCTGGACCTTTAGATACCTGCTGGCGACCAAGACTTTGTTTTGATTCCCCACTGTGTGGCTATGAAAGGAGATCAATCTGACAGTTCTTTGTGGTATGTAGTCCTCAAGAGCTCGGAACTCTCCCTATTATTTGTGTCTTCATTTTATCTTGCTCTGAATTCTATATGAAATCGTTGTTAAGCTTATCACGAGAGTGATGCTTCCAAATTTTCTGGATATCACAAGCACTTTCCCCTAAAAAGTACACGTGTAGATGGAAAAAATCGCATTTTAACAAAGTCGGAAAAAGTTGCCTCTAGTCCATTCCACAAGATTTCAGAAATTCATGACGAAAACGGCAGATTTTTACGTCTTTTCCCGGCGATTGATCGGCTTGTGTCGTGTTCATGGTGCATTCTTCTTACGAGAGTTACGGCGTCATGCTTAGGAGGTTAAGGCATGTAGAAAGATATGATTCTCGTAATCTTTTCAGTGATCAAGATTGAGAAAGTCCGCAGAGTAAGCTTACTGGCGCTATTTTTGTTAAACTAGCACTCTGTGGCCTAAAAGAATGTAGGGCAAAAACTGACGTAGTTTTTGGGTTCTGTGATAAAAACTAACATTCTTGTCCCAGATTGTATTTTTCTATTGCTATTCATGAACTCTCCTTCGAAGTGCACAACTTTCAATTCAAAAGGGAAGTTGGCAGGAGTCTATCGCACGGTGATGGGTGCGACTAACTCCTGTAATTTGTGGCTCCAAATTTTCCGTCATAGTTTCGATGGCTCTCTACATCTAAAACAGCATTGCAATCGTTCCCTCGTTTTTCCAGTTTTTCACCATGAGAGTTATCGTATCTCAAATTATACATTTACATAGGTGGAAGAGTGAGAGGGTGAATAATTTTCTGGAACCAAATTCCAGACCAACCATAAAATAATTTTCAGGAACCAAATACCTCAATATTTGTTTGACAATTACGCACCGTTTCCAGCGCATGATCGTGATTTATTCATCCTGTGCGTTGTCGAACAACTGGTGCACTGCAAAATCGAGTTTCCGTGTCACAAATGCTACCTCATGCCGGTTGTCATCTGCCATTCACAGATAATGGAAAATATATTGTTTTGGCATGGAACGATCGAAATGCTCATCTCCTACCCGGCCTGGAAAGAGACAATTATCGTACAGTCGCTTATCGCTATACCAAATAATAGTATACGTGCATCGCTTCCAGAACACGTGGAATCTTCCCTCTACGAAATACTCTGAGGAATTATACCTCCGTCATCAGACAAACCTTGCATCGGTGCTCTATGCACATGATCAGAGTAGTAGTTACGCCCATATACTGAAACGCACTATTTTCAGTTTATGTCTGTCGTAATTGGAACGTACATCCGAAGACTCTCCGTATTCATAATCGATGAGACTGTATACATCATAATGCACATAACTTGTTACAATATTTAGATACTCTGTTCCTTCGTATATTAGTGAGGATGAAGACAGAATGACTAATACCATTCTTACGCCTTGCAGGTTTCTCGACGTATTTTCATGAAAAATTTCAAGAATCATGACGACATGAGCCTTTGGGAGGAGAATAAGACAAATTTGACAAATAGACGTAAGGTCGTGCTACTTTGAAGTTTTTTGACAGTGAATCAATCGATGAGAGCCTTAAAATACCAATTTTGAATTTCTTACCTAACGTAGGACTCATTTCTCTAAGTGTTTTGGTCATTGAATTAGAATTTCCTCAAAAGGACTTGATTGCGTTTGCAATTGCATCTTTAAGCACTTTGCTTTTCTGTATCTGACTATTAAATTACATTTGTTAACACTTGTAACTATCTTACGAGGATTGAATAGTTTCAGTTCTGTATCATTAGGAGTGAACATATATATTATCCTTATTTGTATTCTGTGTGAGTCTTGATGGCAATTATTGTTATTTTTAGAATAAGTTATTTTGACTTTCTCATGCAGTAGTTTTTAGATATGTATGCTTAACAGATCAAAACATGTAAATACACTTTTCCAATATATCTTACTTGCTCTTGTCATGAAAAGTTTTACTTGCAGTATTTTCAAACGAATTGTGGATAATTTAAATCGTTAGAGTCCACGATTCGCACCAAAAAAGAGTTCAAAGCGTTTGAACTGTATATCGAAATTTGACCAGACTGTCCCTGGTAGAAATGTGACCAATTTGTGGATCACACTTTCATACAACTATGTTATTGCTTCTTCGATCATACTTGATGAAGTCTGTGTTATTCGTCTGCTGTGGCTGTTATTCATCTTCGCTGATATTTGTCAGATTTCCCGAACTCGAAGTGCGTCTCTCATATGATAGACGTAGAAAACCATCGCAAATCATTTCCAAGTATCTCATTAATCCCCATTCGTCATGAAATTCAACTCTTAATTATCACTATGGAATTTTGGGAGGCTCCAACTACTGTGGTAAACTTTTGGCACAGTGTCTCCTTTTTGAAAATTTTTCAATAAAATGTCATGAAAAAATTATGTTCTGATGAACTTCATGAACTTGTGAATCAGTATGCACATAATTGAACAGTACAAAAGTGTTTTGGTTTCCACGAGAAATTCTTGAAAAAATCACTTTTGTAGGTGAGGTTGATGACAAAATTTATGATTCTCGAAAAAACCATATCAAAATTCGCAGTAGGCATCTTGCATTTTTTGACCCCTCCAAAAAAAATTTTTGGCAAATTCGAGCAAATCGAGATGAGTAGGGTGCAATTGGAAAGAAATTCCCAAAAATTGTCTTCATCTTGCGCAAATTGTTTGAAAGTCAGACGATTGTGTCCCTATAACGTCCCACGGTGCAAGTCATCTTACAGTCAAACAATTTGCGCAAAACGAAGATAATTTTTGGGATTTTTCTTCAATTGCACGATACTTGTCTCAATTTGCTCGAATTTGCCAAACCTTTTTTCAAAAAAATGCAAGATGCCTATTCACACTTGAAATAATTTTGTCATCACAAGTAGGTCTCAAATTAGCTATAGAACCCCAAAATAGAGGAGTATTGGCAACAATGAAATTGTTGACTCTTGCAATTGGCGGATTTTGGGTACTCAATTTATCAATGTTTAAAATCAAAACCACTCAAATAGTTTCGAACAATCAAATTTGGAAGAAAACATAATATGAATATACATATATAGTTTCCGAGAGGCTGGGAAGAACTTCCAGCGTTTCAGCCGTAGAACAAATTATGGTGGTGCCAAAATACTACCACAGTATTAATTAAGAGTTAACTCTTTTCCAGAATTGAGCGCAAGAACTTGAGAGATCTATTGTTCACCTTCGATGTTATGAAGCTGTACTGAGCTGTAGTGGCAATTCATTTAAGGAAATCGAATCAGCTATCTGAATTTCATTCATCACATCAATTATTCAAGTTGGTAATTTGTCAAAATATAATTAGGAGCTAGTGTTGAAAATCTCTTTTGTTTTACAAGAATAAATTATAGACAACTTCGACGTATAAAACACAGACTACTTGCATAGATCATTCAATCTCGACTCTTGAATCAATACATTTTGCAGTCAAAATTCTGATTCGATGCACGAGCTCAATGATTTTGATGATACTGTTTTATCAGTAGATGAAGTCTGTACTTTCTCTAATATTTTGTAATCTCATCACTCGATTCAGAAATCATATCTTTAAATAATTTAAATTTTGATTTTTGATTAATTTGATCATGGTTGGATAAGTCTACTTTAACATTGGAACAAAGTTTGAAAAAAAACTTGACGACCGTTTCTGATTGGGTACTTGAATAGACTTTTTCAAAAATACATTCATTCCCCATCTGAAGAGAAATACATATTCAAATATCTTCTTTTGAAGTTTCACTCATACTAAATTAGAGTCAAATTATCAGTTACGATTGTTCATGAAAATACCAACTGAGGTAGCTGTATTGTCTTCACGTGACTCTTACGTTGGGTAAGTCTGCGTTGATTTTCACATGATATCTCTGCGCTCATCTCGAAGCTCATTGAAGGAGTAACCTCGTTAGAAGATCTACCGATCAGATTTTGATCAATCTCGGTAGAGAGGTGTATTTTCATGTCATAGATACAGTAAAAGTTTCACGAGCCTCGGCTACCTCTGAGTCGAGCCATCATTGCCATTCCTTTATCCATGAGGGTAAATACAGGATTTAAATATTAGAATCCAAAACGTTTAATAATTTTCTTGGTATGAGCTGCCTGATATACGAAAATACCCTCAGGTTTGATTTCAATGTTCATTCCCAAATATGTGAATTTATCTCTTTCAGCAGTGTTGAAGGTGATCTCAAATTTCTCAGCGATCTTTTCCGAAAAAGCAGTCCTTGCAGATTCTTTCTTTCCCACCATCATCCGATCATCCACAAATATAGCAATGATAATACTCCTATCTTCATTATAATACACGTAAGGATCATCATCAGTGCATTCAAAACCCAACGTTTTTAGAATATTTGATATTTTACATTCCAATTTTTGGGTAATTTTTGAGTCCATACAGACTTCTTTTTAATTTCCATACTCGACCTGTTCCGTCATCAAAGCCATCTGGCTGTTCCATATAGATATCTTCAATCAACTCATCATGCAAGAATGCGATTTTTTATATCAAAAATCATAATTTTCATTTTGTTTGACGCTGCCCCTGCAGAAAATAGGGACGTCGACTTTTTTGAACTTTTTGGAAGTGCCAAGAGACGTCCCTATGCTTTCTATGCGGCAATAGTATATTCAGCATCAAGAGCGCCAAAAGATATTTGCGCACAGTTTCGTCGTTTACGCAGTGCGTAAATGATTTTTGGCGCGATGCGTAAACGGGTTACTGTGCGCAAACGAAACGTTTGCACACGAGTGCAGGGACGAGTGCGGAATCATCGGCGCCCGAGTTGCTTACGATATTTTTTGTTATTTCTGTGAACAAAAATGTAACCCGCCCTAACAACTAGTGGACGCTGCGAAAATGAGCCGTCGTCCCAAGAGTTGACAAGCTTGGTCCTTCTTTCCCAGCACGAGTGGGTCCAGGGCCACAACCCCCGGTGGGGGTCCAGGGGGCGAAGTTCCGGCCGGGGGTGCAGAGAGCGGACCTCTCCCCGGGGGCACTGGAAAAATATTTTGAAAAATGTATCAAAAAAAAGTCTTGTTATAGCATGTTACCACGTTGCTCGAAACTATCGCCAGCTATCAAAAGATCTAATTCTAATATTCCACATATGTCAATTTGTGTAGCGATGATTGATCATCTGCATAGATTCGAGAAGGAAGTCTCTAAGATTATGAACATTCCTATCTCTATCGATCGACTCAATATTTTTACTATGAATTCATCCAAAACAATAAGTAATTGGAGGCTTCATATCCCTTTCCTTGGCGACACATAGACATGCATCAAAAGGCGCGGTAGCGCCTTGCTGGCAAGTATGAAAGAGAAGAACATGTGAGAAAGAGAGAGAGCGCGTGCAAGGCCGCCGTGCCTTATAACGCTGAGTTGGGACGTTTTAACCTCACTCATTTTTTCGAACTTACTTATTTCATGCTTTTCTGGGTTCAGGAGGGTCTCAATCCCTCTGAACCCATTATTTCGGTCCTCAACAAGGATATTGGCAAGTCATTTCGCCGCTGACAGCGTTTAGTGCCAAAATATCTTAATCACTAATTTCGACCCTTCCAAATTTTTTCGCGTCAAGATTTCAGCCGCGTCAAGACACTCGAAGTCGAACACAATCGATTGTTGGGGTCGACCATCCGGACCACGCGGGACGATCGACCGCGAGAACACACGGGTGATGTTTTGATGCAGCCGCATATGTAGCATACGGTGTTATTCCGCTCCGGCAGTATAACATGTTGTAACGTTTTTGATGACTATTTTGATTATATTATGTAAAGATAACAGCAGAGATTGAATGCCAATTGATGCCAATCGTAGCACCGCCTGCAGCGAGCTTGCAGATATCAGCTCTCATTGTTGCAGGAATAAGAGACACCTATTGTTGTGGGTTTTCTTGTCTGTAGTGATATTAAGAATAATAGGCCAGAATGTGTGTCATTCTCGCTGTGGTGCAGTGTCGAGAGTTGATATTCAAAAATATTTGGAGAATTTTGGATTTGATCGTGAGAAAAAATGAGTGCCAGTATCAATCTACATTTCAGCAGTGTATTGACTTTCAGTTCCCTCAATGCTTCAGACAGACCCAACTCTGAAGCTATAAGTTGTGCATCTCAAAGAAAAGTTGATTAGCCACTCTAGTTGAAATGAAGTGTGCAACCAATAGAATATCCTTCAAAGTGCTTTTCGTGTCTCAATATGAACCTGTCAATGTCCAAAACATTAAGAGGGTACGTCTCTCACATCTAAATGTTGTGAGACAGGTCAGTCAATTGACGACTGTCGAAGAACAGTTGTTGTGATATATAAGCACTGATATTTTGTACTGCTCTGGTTACTTTTGAATATCATATGTCTATTGCGTAATACTCTAATCCAAGGTCTCAGCTAAACTCTTACTCATATCACATATGGTATATGGATTTGACTTTCTTGGCGTTAATTTCTGAATAGGATTAGAAAGTTGTACAGGGTTCACCTGTTTCATCAAGAGTATTACGGAGAAAGAAAGGCACATTTACACTCTTGGTGGGAAGTGGTAAGTTCAAATTGAAAAAATGATTAGTTGAGGAGTCAATCACCAAACAAACTGGATCCATACATCTATCTGGAAGTATCTTGAGGATCATTTCATCAGAAATCTAAACACATATCACATAATGCTATTGAAACTTCATTTCCCTCAGAATGAGTTCGCACGGATGGCTCCAACTTCTTGATGTGTTACGAATTATCAATGTGCTACATGGAATTTGTTTCAGATTTTGGTCCTTGGGAGATGTTGGACAACAGATGTATAAGTGTCATGATTCTATGTTTCATTTATCAATTAGTTATTAGTTATTCACTTTGATAGTTAGCATCCTCTCTTGCTGAAGAGTGGCTGAACCAACTCATGTGGGGTATTTCCACAATCTAGAAGTTCTTTGGATCCAAAATAATCTCTTGCAAGCACCATCACAAGTAGATTAGGAGTCTTCGCATCAACCCAAGTCAATTTCATGAACTAATTCCAAGTCCTGCTATCATAAATACAAATTTTTACTTCTCCAGATTTTTCTTTGCTCATGATCGAAAAATACTCATCTTGGAATTAAGTACACTAGTGTTAATTAAGAGAATGATTTTTATGGATGAGATACATCGAAGTTTTTCATGTTTCCCCACATGCTACTATTTACAGCATGTATCTCAATCTGAGAATATTCAGTCATTACCATACCCGAGTGTTGAAATCTCACCCCCCCCCCACTTTCTTTTTTCCAAAAAGATAACTGGGCGAGTATGGCCATCCTTTCCCCCTATCACTTCATCTGGGATCAAAAGTTGAATTTCAACTCTTGAGGGTCATGAAATCAGGGGAAACATGTCGAGTAACTATTTAGCAAAATTTAGTAAAATTTAAAAATGAAACAAATGGTGAGAGAATGAAAAATATTAATTTCAACTCTTGAGAGCCGTGACATCAAGAAAAGATTGTCGAGTAATTGTTTTGCAAAATCTGAATGTGAAGCGCATGGAAAAGGATTGATTACATTACGATTTGACTTTCTCGGTAATTTTGACTCAACTTGAGTTACTCACCATCTCTACTGAATTTTAAACTAAACCGATCAATGCTAGATTGAATTTTTGGTTCCCTTTTCTTCTCAATGGTCTGAATAAATTATTATTTTCATTACATTTTATAGACGAAGGAGATGGTGAGAAACTCAAGTTGAGTCAAAATTACCGAGAAAGTCAAATCGTAATGTAATCAATCCTTTTCCATGCGCTTCACATTCAGATTTTGCAAAACAGTAATCGATATACTTTTCTTGATGTCACGGCTCTCAAGAGTTGAAATTAATATTTTTCATTCTCTCACCATTTGTTTCATGTTTAAATTTTACTAAATTTTGCTAAATAGTTACTCGACATGTTCCCCCTGATTTCATGACCCTCAAGAGTTGAAATTCAACTTTTGATCCCAGATGAAGTGATGGGGAAAGGATGGCCATACTCGCCAAGTTGTACTTTTGGAAAAAGTGAAGTGGGGGGGGGGGGAGATGCTCAATTCTCCGAAGTTTTTTCTAAATCATCTACAGCTAGGAATTCATAATTCTCACTTTCTCACCAAGAGTAAACTGATCAGACAGTAATATCATTCCAGTGCGCAAACGAAGTTTGGACAGTGCGTAAATGCCTCATTGGCGTACAGAAGTCCATTAAAGCAGTGCGTAAAAAAAATTGGCGCACTGTTAATCGTTTACGCAGTGCCTAAAAAATTTTTGGCGCACAGTTGATCTGAAATAATGCGCAAATCCGCTATTTACGTACGCACACTCGCGTCTAAAAATTTATAAGCTATTCTTGAAGTTGATATCAAATACATGATAGACAAAGTCTGTTCAACGAGATACGGTGGGTTATGAGATGATCATTCATGATAATCAGAAGATATTCAGGGATATTCCTAGCAATTTCCGAGGAGAATTTAAATTTGCATGTAGATTCTTTCGCCAATGGAATTTCGAATTTCTGGATGAAATCATGAATGTATCGAGATACTGGGATGTTCATCAATTTTTCAATGAATAATCCACTCCACAGAGCCATAAAATACGGAAGATTCTATCTGGAAATGAGTACCATGAATTTTGATTTGGTCAGTATTTGCTATTCCGTGATATCAGTATTGGGGAGAAAGTTGGATGCAAACTCTGTATAATTCAAAAGTTTCCTCACAAAGACTACCGAACCACATAAACAGGGCCAATTCGAAACAGTTCTGCTACCTTTGGAGGCTCTGACATGCTCTACATGCAAACAATTTTAGGTGCTGACGCGCAGTGAGGGAAAAAATTGCAAGTGGCACAATTATGCTTCCCCATTTAACAGACGATAGCGAGATCTTTCAGGTGGTCAAATTGTAGGATTTTTCATGCAGAATATGAAAAATATAGCAGACTTCGATACAAGGGCGTAAAACGTTTTATTCGCGTCCGAGTGATGGGTTTCCGGCCCGAGCCGCAGGCGAGGTTCGGAATCATCACGAGGATGCGAATAATAGGTTTCACGGCCGTGTATCTAACTATACTTTTCGATAAACTGTGAGTAAAAGTCGACAAACTGTGCGCAAAGTGCACTTTTACGCACAGTGTATCGAAAAGACATTTTTTATACGAGATGAAGTTCGGGCATTTTCCAAGACAAATTTTCTGGTTGCCTAAGTTTGCCAGGAAACCTCATTTTTGGAGGTATCTGTGGTTTTTGGGGCCTCTTCTGGGAGGGATTTGAGATTCTGTCCGCGGCAGTCGTAAGAGCACAAAATTCTACATCGCATTGTGGTTTGGAAATTCAAAAAAAAATTGATGCTGTGAGCTCCAGAACAATCAAACACAGAGGTAGCCTGTAAATTGCACATTGCACAGGAACGCTAAAAAACCCCCTGAAACTCGAAGGTGCAGCAATTTGGGGCATTGTTCATAAGGGATAAAGTTGTTGTATTTTTCAAAACAAACTTTTAAGTTACCTGGGTTTTTCCAAGAACCACATTTTATGGAGTTTTTGTGGTTTTTGGGGCCCTCTTGGCAGAATTCTGAAATTCTGACTTGGGCGAAAGAGCTTAACATTTTACGTCGAATATGTGGTTGGAAAATTTTAAATAAATTGACACTATAAGCTCTACAACAGTCAAACATAGGGGTAGGCCGTGAATTTCACAGCAATTGTTCTAGAATTTCTTATGCATGTTTTCTACCAACTGCAGAATTTTCATCGAAAACTTGCTGTTAAGGTGAACAGTCCTATAGTGGAACGCTTTTCGGCATACCAAAAGTTCACCGTGTTATACCTAAAAAAAACATACGTTTAGCACTCAACTCAACTACTAAGTCTGAAAGGCGAGAGTCTCAAGATAATTTCTAAAAAAGAAAATCGAGGAAAGGTTGAGATTTACGAATTTGAGAGGGAATCTAGTGAGAGAAAGATTTTGCCTAATTCGGAACTACACGCATCCACTTCTTGCCCACAGTGGAATACTTTCAACTGATTTCTCACATTTACACCAACTCATTTACGTTCACTCCATTCCCTTCCCCTCCCTCGTTGCTTCTCATTCTCTCTCTCCATTATCTACATCAACACAATTCATCTTATTTTCTACATTTATCTTACATTCAACTTCTCCATCATCCACACCTTCTCGTCACAACACCCATACACGCCAATGATTGCCTACTTGAAAGTGAAATCTTGCACGCATCACCAAGTAGGAGGGTGAGGTGATCATTCTTATTCTTCTCATAACATCAACACCATTCTTCTCCTTTTCCCATTTTACCGCCATCTCATCTCCTTTTCCACATCATTCTCACCAGCTCATCACATTAATCATGGATACGCCAATGATCGCTTACTTGGATGCGAATTTTTGCACGCAGGTGAGCCGCCTTCGGGTGCAGAAGTTGCGTCCGAATTCACATTCACGTAGGAGGGTGAGCAATTTCCCCTTCCATTACATCACACTCACCCATCCATCTCATATATCACAGACTATTTCGTCATTCATTGCATGTTTTATCTCATTTGAATTTCATATTTCGTTCCATACTCTTCATTATCACCATCTCATTTTCTTTCAAATTTTTTCTCCATCGCTTTCCCTTCTCTTCTTTCATTCTACCTTACCCCCATTCAATCCCATCATTTCTCATATCATTCTGTACTTCACCGTCATCTCACCCTCTTTGTAAATGATTCTTATCACCTCATCACGTAAATCACAAATACTCTTCATTCATCCCAACTCATTCCTTTTTCTATATTTCCTTCATCTCCTCCCTTCCTCTACTTCCATTCCATCTCAACGTCATCCAACCTCATCGCTTTTCATACAACTTTCTACTTTACCGCCATCTCATCTCCTTTTCCACACCATTCTCACCACATCACATTCATCATAAATACGCCAATGATCGCCTACTTGAATGCAAATTCTTGCACGCAGGTAAGCCGCCTTCGGGTGCAGAGGTTGCGTCCGAATTCACATCCAAGTAGGAGGGTGAGGCAATGATTCATTCCATTATATCACACTCATCCATCTCATACATAACATAAATATTCGTCATTCATTGCATGTTCCATCTCATTTCTATTCCGTATTTCATTCTATACTCTTCATTATCACCATCTCATTTTCTTACCTACTTTTTCTCCGTCGCTTTCCCTTCTCTTCTTTCATTCTACCTTACCCCCATTCAATCCCATCATTTCTCATATCATTCTGTACTTCACCGTCATCTCACCCTCTTTGTAAATGATTCTTATCACCTCATCACGTAAATCACAAATACTCTTCATTCATCCCAACTCATTCCTTTTTCTATATTTCCTTCATCTCCTCCCTTCCTCTACTTCCATTCCATCTCAACGTCATCCAACCTCATCGCTTTTCATACAACTTTCTACTTCACCTCCATCTCATCTCCTATTTCACATCATTCTCACCACCTCATGACATTCATCATAAATACGCCAATGATCGTCTACTTGCATGCGAATTTTTGCACGCAGGTAAGCCGCCTTCGGGTGAGGAGGTTGCGTCTTAATTCGCATTCAAGTAGGAGGGTGAGACAATTATTCTTCCCATTATATCACACTCATCCATCTCATACATGACGTACATATTCGTCACTCATTGCATGTTCCGTCTCATTTCTATTTCGTATTTCATTTCATACTCTTAATTATCACCATCTCATTTTCTTACCTAGTTTTTCTTCGTCGCTTTCCTTTCTCTTCTTTGATTCTATCTTACCCCCATTCAATCTCATCATTTTTCATATCTATGAGATGATTATTTGGTCTCATCGATCTTGAAGGACGGTGGGGAACTAAACAAATTCCCAAAATTCTATGGAAGAAATGTTATTGCTACGTTTCGTCCACTAGGTTTCGTGGACCTCATCAGGCTCCAGGTTTGTTATTCTTTAGATCGTCATGATATTTTTGAACGATCTTATAATAGAGCACAGACATAACGTCTGGCTCCTGTCGATACACTCATTCTATTTACCTGTATCGACAGGAGCCAAACGTCATGTTTGTGCTCTATTATAAGATCGTTCAAAAATATCATGACGATCTAAAGAATAACAAACCTGGAGCCTGATGAGGTCCACGAAACCTAGTGGACGAAACGTAGCAATAACATTTCTTCCATAGAATTTTGGGAATTTGTTTAGTTCCCCACCCTCCTTCAAGATCCATGAGACCAAATAATCATCTCATATATTAAACATCAAGGACGAAAAATCTACAAAATTACTCATGACATTTTTCATATCATTCTCTACCGCACCGTCATCTTACCTCCTTTTCAAAATCATTCTTATCACTTCATCACGTTCATCACAAATACTCTTCATTCATCCCATCTCATTCCCTTTTCTACATTTCCTTCATCTTCTCCCTTTCTCTACTTCCATTCCATCTCAACTTCATTCAACCTCCTCCCGTTTCATACAACTTTCTACTTTACCACCATCTCCTCTCCTATTTCACATTATTCTCACCATCTCATAACATTCATCATAAATACGCCAATGATCGCCTATTTGCATGCGAATTTTTGCACGCAGGTAAGCCGCCTTCGGATGCAGAGGTTGCAAACAAGTTCGCATACAAGTAGGGGGGTGGGGCAATCATTCATCCCATTATATCACACACATCCATCTCGTACATGACATACATATATATTCGTCATTCATTGCATGTTCCATCTCATTTCTATTTCGTATCTCATTTCATACTCTTCATTATCACCATCTCATTTTCTTACCTACCTCTCCTTCGTAGCTTTCCCTTCTCTTCTTTCATTCTACCTTACCTCCATCCAATCTCATCATTTTTCATATCATTCTCTACTTCACCGTCATCTTACCCTCTTTCTAAATGATTCTTATCACCTCATCACGTTCATGACAAATACTCTTCATTCATCCATCTCATTCCCTTTTCTACATTTCCTTCATCTTCTCTCTTTCTCTACTTCCATTCCATCTCAACTTCATTCAACCTCATCGCCTTTCATACAACTTTTTACTTCACCTCCATCTCATCTCCTTCTTTACATCATTCTCACCACCTCATAACATTCATCATATATACGCCAATGATCGTCTACTTGGATCCGAATTTTTGCACGCAGGTGAGCCGCCTTCGGATGCAGAGGTTGCGTCCGAATTCGCATACAAGTTGGAGGGTGAGGCAATCATTCATCCCATTACATCACACACATCCATCTCATACATGACATACATATTCGTCATTCATTGCATGTTCCATCTCATTTCTATTTCGTATCTCATTTCATACTCTTCATTATCACTATCTCATTTTCTTACCTACCTCTTCTTCGTCGCTTTCCCTTCTCTTCTTTCATTCTACCTTACCTCCATTCAATCTCATCATTTTTTATATCATTCTCTACTTCACCGTCATCTTACCCTCTTTCTAAATGATTCTTATCATCTCATCACGTTCATGACAAATACTCTTCATTCATCCCATCTCATTCCCTTTTCTACATTTCCTTCATCTTCTCTCTTTCTCTACTTCCATTCCATCTCAACGTCATCCAACCTCATCGCCTTTCATACAATTTTCTACTTTACCACCATCTCATCTCCTATTTCACATCATTCTCACCACCTCATAACATTCATCATAAATACGCCAATGATCGCCTACTCGCATGCGAATTTCTACACGCAGGTAAGCCGCCTTCGGGTGCAGAGGTTGCGTCCGAATTCACATTCACGTAGGAGGGTGAGCAATCTCCCCTTCCATTACATCACACTCATCCATCCATCTCATACATGACATACATATTCGTCATTCATTGCACGTTTCATTACATTTCTATTTCGTATTTCATTCCGTACTCTTTATTATCACCATCTCATTTTCTCACCTACTCTTTCTTCATCGCTTTCCCTTCTCTTCTTTTATTCTATTTTACCTCCATTCTATCTCTCCATTTCTCATACCATTTCCTACTCTATCTCATCTCCTTTTCTACGTAATTCTCACTTCGTCATTCACTTCATCCGAGACATTCCATTAATCACTTCCATACATCACATTCCATCTCTAGACTAAGACAGAGGAACCCAAACTCCCATCGTTGAAACAATCCGTATGTCCGCACTTGCGACATCATAATACCTATGTATGGTGAGTAAGTCCGGAAACCAGTGTGAATTCAACGGTGACTCGGGGGGAGGGTTCAACAGACAGACTTCAGACAGTTTCACATCATAAATAAAATGGATTCAGACAGAAACAGAGGGGCCCCCGATACGCTTAGAAACATTGCAGTAGCCCATGTTCCTGTACCTGATACCACACGAAAGTGTGGTGAGCGGGAGCTTTAAAGAATTTGGTGCAAAAACAATGATAACACAAGGCAAGGGTGCAACGAACAGACTTTCGAATAATTTATTATAATTTAGAAAATTTCAGAAGATATTTCCGTTCTCATTAATCATCCTCAATTGCTTTCTCTAAAGAGAAAGCTTTGTTCCCACCCCAGCAAAATTTTGATCAAATTTTCCACTAAAACCAATATTTTCTTCAACAAAATTCCGTTTATCTGAAAAAGCCTTAGACCATTCTCTTCCTCTCGCCAAAATTCATCGATTGTAGGTAACACTTTTCCTCCTAATGGCCTTCCAAATCCGTCAGAGACTCATCTTTTCACCCCTTTGTCCGTGTGTGTGTGTGTGTGTGTGTTGTTCTCTATCGCGCACGCTTTCTCTTTTACTGTTCACTATATCAATTTTTGGCTTTCTACAAGTTGTACAGAATCCAATTTTCTGAGAGCCCAGTGATTTGGCAGCTTTCAGCTCCCAGTCAAATTCGATCCATGGGGTTTTTAGAGCAAAACAGCTCAGATTCCGTTTCTTAATACATAAATATTTTTCTTAATATTCATTTTTTCCTCGTACCTTCTTTTATGACTCATTTATCTCAATTTCAATGACCTAAACTATGGTTTTTTCTGCATTATCTATCGATTGGTTAATACCGAAATTTTATTGAGTCTTCACAAATCTCAAATTCCCGAAAAAATCAAGATTCCCACCAAAAATTTCATTTTGACCCTTTTCAAAACCCACTGCATCAAAATTCCGTCTCAACCAAACGATGGATATTGTTAAAAAACCTCAGACTAGAAGGCCCAAATCTCTCTAAAAAGCTTCCTTTAGAGAATAACTCAAAAAATAATGGGAAATTTCTCTTAATATTCATTTTTTCCTCGTACCTTCTTTTATGACTCATTTATCTCAATTCCAATGGCCCAAACTATGGTTTTTTCTGTATTATCTATCGATTGGTTAATACCGAAATTTTATTGAGTCTTCACAAATCTCGAATTCCCGAAAAAATCGGAATTTTCACCAAAAACTTCATTTGAACCCTTTTCAAACCCACTGCATCGTAATTCCGTCTCAACCAAACGATGGATATTGTTTAAAAAACCTCAGACTAGAAGGCCCAAAGCTCTCTAAAAAGCTTCCTTTAAAGAATAACTCAAAAAATGATGTGAAATTTTTCTTAATATTCATTTTTTCCTCGTACCTTTTTTTATGACTCATTTATCTCAATTTCAATGACCTTAACTATGGTTTTTTCTGCATTATCTATCGATTTGTTGATACCGAAATTTTATTGAGTCTTCACAAATTTCAAATTTCCGAAATTATCAGAATTTCCACCAAAAATTTCATTTTAACCCTTTTCAAACCCACTGCATCGTAATTCCGTCTCAACCAAACGATGGATATCGTTAAAAAAACCTCAGACTAGAAGGCCCAAATCTCTCTAAAAAGCTTCCTTTAAAGAATAACTCAAAAAATAATGGGAAATTTTTCTTAATATTCATTTTTTCCTCGTATCATTCTTTACGACTCATTTATCTCAATTCTAATGACCTAAAGACTTACTTATGGGCCATTCTGAATCGTTCGGCTGATACGAAATTTTCATACAGTCCGTAAAACATTATTCAAATGAAGATTTTTTCGGGGGAAGGAAATTTTCACAAATGACTCCAGTTTAATCATCTTTAAGCCGACTATATCAAAATTTTTTCTCAATCAAACAATAGATATTGTTGGAAAAACCTTCTTGTTAGATGACCCAGATCTCTCTGAAATGCTTCCTTAAAAGCAAAACTCAGAATATAGGGTACTTTCTTTTCCGTTGAAATTATCATCATATAACGCCGTGAGGAAGCATTCTGCTTATCACTTTTAGCAGCGTATCATGAAGATCATAAATAGAAGGGGAAGGGTAGTGGGTCAAAATGTCATCGTCTTAAGAATCCGTATTGGGCGAAAACAACAAATAAACAATACTGATGAATTACAAATCAAAATCAGGTAATAGAGGGGTCAAAACCAAAATCAGGTAAAAAACCTATATCGTGTGGTAAACAATTGCGAAATTACAAAATTGTATACCAAGGTAAGTGACAAACTCTCAGAAGAAAACGCGGAAGGTAACCGCACTACGCGCCAAATTTTAGTCAGGTAAAATTAGGAAGGTCAAAACCGGAATCTGGTAAAAAACCTGTATCGTGTGATAAACAAGTGCGAAATTAAAAAACTATAATCCAAGGTAAGTAAAAAAATCTCAGAGAAAAACGCGAATAGCAACCGCGCTACGAGCAATTTTTCCCTCAGGTAGTGTTAGGTTAGCGAAATCTAGGGATATTCCTTCCTAGGGGTAAAATCGGAGAAAATCAGGTCAAAACACGTCTAGGGACATTTTCCGCTACGACAGGTCAGGTTAGGTTAGGTAAAAACAGGGCTAGTGACAATTCTACAGGGTTAGGTTAGTATCTAGGGGAAAATCTAGTGACTCCGGACACCACAACAGTCGTCACGCAACTTAATATAATGTAATTTTTCGAATCTTATTTGTAAATCAATTACGGGAGTTATTCGACCTGGCGTTCAATCTATTCCACTATAAGTCAAGACTCGTGGTTTGTTCCACTATAGGGCAATTCACCTTAAGTCAAACCGAAAAAGATGAAGGAGGCTCAGAGAGTGCGCGTTTCCCAGACGCCGTGTTAGATTCGCGGAAAATCAAACGTTGATTTCTCGACTCACAGGTAACCCCATTTTTGAAAATTCAGTATAAGTCTCATATCAGTATTCTAAACAAGTACTTTGGATTTCATCAAAATTTCGCTGTTGATTCTCTACCAGAGGAACCACCTTAAGACATTTTTCATAAGGAACAAAATTGTTGCATTTTTCTAGACATCTCAGAGCGGTCGATTTATTCATACACACAATTACTCTCCTAATCCAAGTTCCTCGTTAACTACTGTGTACTATCCGTTTCTCCAAAACATGATTCACAAGTGAAATATCGGTTAGTCAACCGTACTATTAGATCTTCAATGCTGTGAGCTCTACAACAGTCAAACAGAGGAGTAGCCCGTAAATTGCACAGGAGCGTTGAAAAATCCCCTAAAAATTGAAGGGAGAGCAATTTGAGGCATTTTCCCTGAAGAAACAAAGTTTTTGCATCTTTCAAGACATTTTTTTGGTCGCCTGAGTTTCTCGAAAAACCACATTTCTCGGGGGTTTTATGGTTTATGGGGCCTCCTCTGGAAGAATACTGGTTTTCTGATCTCGGGAATCGGAAGAACTCAACATCTCACGTGAAAATATGTATTAATATGAAGGTCTAAGATAACTCAGAGCTGTCAATTTATTCATACATACGATTACTCCTCTAGTCTAAGTTCCTCGTTAACTACTCTCTACAATCCATTACTCCCAATACATGATTTACAAGTGAAATATCTGTCAGTCAATTACACCATCAGATCCTCGAGATCATGTATCAGAATCATAATTCAAAATGTGCATATTGATAGTCTTCAAAATATCGAATCTTATAGCTAGATATAAGAGGTCATTCAAAAATCGAATCTTGGAGCCAGACAACAGATCCCGAAAAAATCGTCTTGAAAAAAGCAACAAATTGATTCCTCATGAAGGATGCCTCGAATTGCTTCAACTCCGATTTTCACGGGGGCTTTCAACGCTCCTGTACAATTTACGGGCTAGCTCTCTGTTTGGCTGTCGTAGAGCTCAAAGCATCAATTTATTTAAAATTTCCAAAGCACATATTTCGACGTAAAATTTTATGCTCTTCTGACTGCCGAGGTCAAAATTCTAGAATTCTCCGGAAAAATTCCACAAAGACCAAAAAACTCCAAAAATGTGGTTTTTGGAAGAACTCGGGCAATTAAAAAATTTGTCTTGAAGAATGCTGCAACTTTGTCTCCTATGGCAAATGCCTCCAATTGCTTTCCCTTCGAATTCCAGGGGATTTTTCAACGCTCCTGTGCAATTTTCGGGCTACCTCTCGGTTTGTCTGTTGTAGAGCTCATAGCATCAATTTATTCAAAATTTCCAAACCACAAATTTCGTCGTAAAATTGTTATTGTGTTCTTTCGATTGCCGAGGTCAGAACTCCAGAATTTTTCCAAGAAGGTCACCAAAAAGCACCAAATCTCCAAAAAGGTTGCTTTTCGAAAAACTTAGGCAATTGAAAAATTCGTCTTGAAAAGTGCAACAACATTGTTTCCCATGAAAAATTCCCCCGAATTGCTATCCCTCCGAGTTTCAGGGGATATTTCAATGCTCCTGTGCAATTTACGGGCTACCCTCTCTATTTGACTGTCGTAGAGCTCTTAGCATTAATTTATTTAAAATTCTTAAACCACATACTTTGACGTAAAATTCGGTGTGCTTCCAATGGCCGCGGTCATAATACCAAAATTCTCCTAGAAATGGCCCCGAAGACCACGAAAACTCCAAAAATGTGGTTTCGGAAAAACCCGGGCCACTCAAAAATTTGTCTTGAATAATGCAACAACTTTGCCTCCTATGGAAAATGCCTCAAATTGCTTCCCCTTCGAATTTCAGGGAGTTTTTCAACGCTTCTGTGCAATTTACGGGCTACCTCAATTTTTGGATACCATGCTGGGATGTGTGCATCTACAAGCGGCTTGTAAAATCACCGATTTCAGGGTTGAGTACTCACCGATCCAGGTTGTGATTTTACTTAAAAACTTTTTACAGCGTGTAGTTTATTTTTTTCAACAATTCCGTAAAAAACTGATGTTTGTCGGTCGTTGTCCTTGTTTGTGTGTGAGTACAGTGAAACTTGTCAAGTTGGGCACCTGCCTAAGTTGGGTACTTTCCCACGAAATTTGCAAAAATACATTAGCTCTTAGGAGGGATTTCATTCTGTATGTTGTTCATTCTGTATGTTGGGCTCCTGTCTAAGTTGGACAAACTCTTCCCTCCGGTCAGACATAATATCGTGAAAACAAGACTGTGTATGTTGGGCACTCTTTTCGAAGCTCGAGATTGATACCGTATCGGCGCCCTGATCGTCTAGATTATGAGTTTACGAATAAGTGACAGAGTTTGATAAACAAGAGGTCGTTGTTATTGATCGATCATCAGCATCAACAATTGCCTAGCAAGTCAATCATCTGAATAAACCATAATTGTACTGTAAGATCAGGGTATATCAAGAGTGATCAAATCGTAGCAAAATTAGTAGTAGCGTATTCATCGTCACACAACGAACCGCCAACGATGGTAAACTTAACACGTTCACTGCGACAGGTCCCACGAGTGGGACCCGTTTTTGTTCGGGTTCTAGTGTGCACCAAACGACCTAGACACATCCAATGGCTTATGTTGCAGTTTTGACTGATTGAATATGATGTCAAGAATATGTGTGCACGCCAGTTTCAGTATCGGACTTGATTTGGATAAGTTACTCGATACAAACTCAGTTTTCGCAAAAATTCCGACAAATTTCACAAAAACAGACGGTAAATTGTGAATTCATCAAGTGCTTTTTGCATAACGTATCTTGGCTCATTTGAAAGCTCATGTCAGAAGCTACAAAATGAGCCCTCCTACGCGTGATTTGCATGACATGGAGCCGAGTAATCAGAAATTTAGACGCGAAACAATTATGAGACAAATTGAGTCAATGGTTGACATTGCAACTGCACTCTCTCCTTCCTCAATCTATTTTACTTATCCGTGTATGAGGAACTCTTTGTACTCAAAAAAGTTTTAGAGTATCTCCAATAAGAGCTTTCAGAGCTTTTATCTCATGGATTCGCGAGAATAGAAAATAATCCTTGCGTGGATTACAATCGCGCTCCGCGGTTCATACCAGACGAAAGCTCACAGGCCATAAGACATGCTAGTGAATCACCCTAGTGATACTGAGAAATCAATGAATGCTCCTAAAAAGCTAAAGATTACATCTTACGATCACTAATTTTGGTAGTTCAACCACTGACTTCATCTCCCTGTGCACGATAGACATTTTTGCGGGTCCCACCGGTGGGACCCGCGTGAATTCGCGAGGGTCTTGTAAATAGATGTCAAAGTAATAACATTTCAGAAGGTTTGACTTTTATAGGTGCAAAATCATGGGTTTGTACTCTCTCGCACTCTGGGACAAAATGCCGGTTTTCACCGTCGCAGTGACCTTGTTAATCAAAATGCATTCATAGATCGAAGATTCACAAAAAGGTATCCAGTATGGAGCAGTCAAAAATCAGTGGTTACCTTGCTGCTAAATGGAGTAATCGACACGTACCAAGTTTCTGATTCGAAATAAGGTAACTGTACCCAACTTGCCTCTGTACCCAACTTGCCCCCATATGCCGATCTCAGGAATGGGCGCTCGTTGACCTTCCCGCAATTTTTTTTTACGTTTGTTATGTTGAAATATGAGAAAATACGTAGTTTTCAATGACCCCGGATCATTTCTGCGTTCTCCAGAAAATATAAAGTGAGTTTTCCATTTTTCGTGTTTGCACGGCTAAGAAATTACCGAGGAAATCGCGTTCACTAAAACCGGTGCCAATTTATTTTTATCCGACCAATCTTGACGTACCTTAGCGCATTCGATTCCTTGTCTCAATACCTTCAAAATCCGCTCTTTAGGGTTGCAGAACTCTGATTTGGAGCGATTTTATGTACCAAACACGAAGATGGTTTGAGAATCAAGAAGGCCGACATCGGAGTGTACCCAACATGCCCCCATATGGTTGTCTCGGAAAGGCGTGCAGTATGGCTTTTTTTACCACTCAGAACGTGTTTATCACGTCAAAATAGGTCGGAAACGATGTCTTGGGCCAGCTCAAAGCTACAAATGTCGCTGCACGGTGATCAAAACGGACCAAAGCGATTTTATTCACGTCATCGCCGATTTACATTGTTTTAAATGATGGGGGCAAGTTGGGTACACACTTCTGTAAACTCTCAAAAATCACCTTTTGGGAGAATTCAAACAGTTCGGCTCCTTCTTCATCCAAATTGGACGTATCTTAGCTCATTTTAAAGGTCTTGAGACAAGCTTCAAAATGAGTTAAAGTACGTTGGAAAATATTGAGATTAGCCAGAATTATTAAGAAAATGGCTTAATGGGGGCAAGTTGGGTACACTGACCTTAGTATATTATGTTTTTTGCACGAGACGCATATGCAGTTTCCGCGTCGAGTCGCATAAATGAATGTTTCTGTCTTCCGCTTTCTTCATTACTGTACTGTACTGTACGTCTGTTCTTTGATAAAAGAGGATAATTTATGACTATTCCAAAATAATGTATTCACATAATCGTGAGTGGATAACGTGTTTCGTGCAAGATAATCAGAATTTGATGGAAAATTGACCTCCTTGAATCAGAAAAACGGTTCCGAGTCCTAATTTCTGTATTTTGGTCACCTGCTCAGGTTGGGCAGTCTTCTCCGGAACCGAGAGTGTCCAACTTAGACAAGTTTCACTGTATGTTGCTTTTTATTGTCGATGGTTACTCTTCAAGTATTTGTTGGATCATTTTGAAATTCATAGGGGTGGCAGAGGGCTGAACGGACGTGTGCCGGAAGAATTTCTTCAGAACTTATTCTTAGAAGCCTATTCCTTAGGACCGACTTTGATTTAGGATTCTTGAAAAAAATCTCAAAATCTTGATTTTGTTACGTGAAAGTACCTTCTTCCACAACTTGCTTGCGCATTCTTAGGCAACCTATTCAAGTTTTTTCGGCGAGTCTCTATAAATTGGTGTATACGGAATTTTATCTTTGAGACTAGTAAAACGATTAAGTTGTGTGAACGTTTTTTTTTCAACATCCAGGATATTTTCACACCGAACGCGTTTAGCCCATTCCGAGCACTGGGACATGTTTGTTCTCCAGTGCCCGCAATGGGCTTGCAAGGGATTGTGGATGTGTGTTTCCATTGCGAGTACCCTAAAATCGCAAGTCCAGGTTTTCCAAAAGTCCAGATTGATCAATATCTTCAATGATGAAATCTAAAATCTTCATTGAATTCATTGTATGCATCCCGTGCTGAGTGGATAGTACTCAAAATTGGCTTCGAACGAACTCACGCGGGTCATAGGTGAAACTAAAGAGAGATTCTTGTCTCCCACTGGCTACCGAGTGCTAGTCATTCAGCGAAGGAGTTAATATTGCCTAGGATGCAAGCAGTCCCAGGGATGACACCTCAGCCCTCGGTAGCACGAACTCTTGCCGTCCGATGGCAGCAGTACGCGCTGCCGTTGCTATCCGATAACCGGTGCGCGCGCGCACCTGCGGGGGTGAAGCCGTCGCACGACGTACCACTAGACACCCCGGCCGAGCGATCGATGCGCGACGACGGCAGTGATACCCGAGGTGACCCGAGGAGCGCTGGAAGAAGCGCAAGCTCGGGTGGCGAGTGGTCGGGGCTCGGACTCGGGGCAGCAGCCGCAGCGGGTCCGCCCTCGGCGGTTCGGTCGCGACGGGGCCACCTCAGCAAGGAGCCGGGGCCAACCAGCCGGGCGCGACGGCGAGGGCAAGGCGCCGCCCAGGGCCCGAGATCCGCCACGGCCCGGCGAGGTGGGCCCGCGCTGGCAGGCCTCCAGACGCGCCATGGACGACGGGGCCTCGGCCCGCTTTTCCGAGTACCTCTTCGCCAAGATGGATGGACTGGACGTCTCGGCACCGCAGGCCGCCCACAGGCTCACTGCGCGCCGGGCGAGCGACTGCCTGCGTGACAACCTCCTGCTGTTAGTCACTCTCACGGGTGTGTTCCTCGGCGCCATCCTTGGTAAGTGGGCTGGTGACCCCATGCTCATACTTTGCGATGAAAATTCAGTCAAGACTAGTAAGACAGTGGAGTGGCAAGTGGGTACTCGTACTTTGCCAGATGACGAAGTATAAATCAGCTGAGGTTGCCTCTAGACTCACCCAAGGCTTCCCACTCGAGTAAACATTACGCCTGCGATTATGAGTTTTAGGCTACCCAACATTAAAAAAATATTTAAAAAGTGTGGTCGATAAGGATAACGTAGGATATTTTTTGTCTTCCCATTCGAATATTCTTATATGTATTCGTCTTAAAATAGATGATCTTTGAGGCGCCAAGTTGATAAGGGACATATTTCTATGCCCGAACTTGAATCATCCTAGCACTCGTACTGCTTCAATTTTACAAACGAGTTTTGCATCTTTGAACTTTCTATTCTTTGTGGAAGGATACAGACAGCCATAGATGAATCGTATACCAATCGAGACACTTTAATGTATTATTGATTGTTATCGGTTTCCGACTTTTTATGATGCCCTTACCCTGCTGATATGCAGTAAAGAGAGTCCAAACGTGTAGTGGGAGTTTGCATTGATGTATAGCAATGAATGAGCTGCAAATAAGCCTCACAGCGTAACTATCGATTATTGCCTAATGGCTAATGCTAAGAAGCATCAGAACTACGATGTAAGTGGGCTTAGTCGAAGGTTTCACGAAATTAAGTTTACTCGTTGCGATTTGGTAATGATTGGAGCTGTTCTTAGGCATCGTATGCTACAGCAGGATCCATTCAATATCAAAATTTATAACCAAGCAATGTGACCTCATGCTTGGTGGTGATGAATAGATTTTGAAATCTATACTTGCGTCACACAAAATCTCTCAACTGATTAAATTCGTATAAAGTCTCATATTTTCGGAGAGTTCTGGGCTTCCGAGATACTGTTGATATAATCTGATGATGAAAGGTAATCGTACTCAACTTGCCCTTTCGAGCAATTTTCTAGATAACTTTTTTACACTTTGATATATTTAAACGTTTTCTGGCTTATTCTAAAGTTTATCTATATAGATTTCTTCCAAAATGGTGTTGAAGTTTGAGCCAGCTTCCAAATGAGCTAAATTACGTCTTATTCCGATCAATCGCAGAGTCGAACCACCTCAATAATTCAACATCCATACTAATTAATTTTATATCTGTTGCGTAAAACCTCAGTGTAAAACCTCAAGTAGGGTAAACCTCCCTCCCTGATTTACAACTCGAATTTTATTCGTAGAATAGGTCCTGATGCAAGTTCTGAATTACTTAATGACGCATTTTGAAGATCTTGAGATAACAAATTGGATGAGGATCATAAATTTTGTAATCAGCTTTACAAAACGCAATTTCTTAGCTGTGCAGAAAAAGGCAAATTCCGTATCTTTCACCGGTTATTTTCGTTGTATTTGTGCTTCTGAAATCAATTTAATGCACAAGTCAGAAAAATTTCTCTCGGCATGGCGCTTTGCCAAAGACAGTTTCATGCAGAGTCACGACAGCTAAATTTGTAAACTCTCAAAGATTATTGGCACGTAATGAGCACCTTCACTGAAGGATTAGAAGCTCCTTTAATATGCCCTTCGACGGGAACTTTATCTTTAAAATGTTGTAACTCTGGTCTCTCAGTGAAAATTATTTCGGTGCAGGACTATTTCGGGAGAAATCCTTTCATCTCTTCAATGCAATTATTTTCCGAAATTTACATTGCTGCGCATTCACCAAGAATCTTTTTCTTCGTACGAGATCAAACGAAAGCGTTTTGCTGCGACATATGTATTTCAAAAAAATGAAAAATTTGCGTTTGATGGAGCGGTACAGCCACCGTACACGCTGAATTGGAATCACATTTCACTCAGATTCCCCTTCAACTTGGACTAATTGATGAGCTGTCGAATCCTCAATATCATACTTAACTATCATAACTTGTACAGTATTAGAACTTGTCAGATTGGGCTGGCCCAATATTTTGGTCACCTGCCACAATTGTGCTTTTTTCCGAACCGGTAAAATTACATTGGTTCTCACGGAATTTTCTTTTTGTACAATGGCCATCCGATAAGTCGAAGCCCCTGCCTATTTTGAAGACTTTAGACTTAGCTTGCTGTATCTTACTGCATGTGAAACCACCTCTACAAATGAGGCACAAAGAGTGGAGTTCTGCACGACAAGAGTGTTTGACAGAAGTACGAAGTTGACAAGCCAGTGTCTCCGCCGATCCAGTACGAACCGTACACCATTCCAATTTTCTAACCGGTATGAAACATTTGATAGGGGAGACCGGGGTAAGACTGGCTTCGCAAATGAAATTGACCCTAGTTCTCTCAATTTTGACTCTCCAAACTGTTTTGGACGGGAATTCGGTAGAGCATTGTCTCCAGGATAGCATAGAATTTTTTGGAAAATCTGATCTCTCCTCAGCTATTTGCAATCTTTGAAAGTTTGAAACAGAAAAACCGGAGTACGACGGGCACCCGCTCGGGATGAGATTGGTAAAAAGAGCACACAAGTTTTAGGGTTATAATGTGAAAATAGTATATTACGCAATAAGGGCGGAAACTTCTCGCACGTGTTGCGTATACTACGTTTTGCAACTGTGCGCGGAGTTGTAATTAAATGTACAACTGTCCATCATTTCGAAAACGAAGTTTCGGAGGGAGACCGGACTCAGAGGGATGGTGTAGATTATTTTGGAACTGTGCTTGAATGAATACTCATCAGAGCGAGAAGTTAATTTCACGCACTCTCCGCCAGTGCGTAAATGTAAATCTGTGTGTGACTTCATTTCCGCATTACTTCACACACTGTTAATAATGAAGAGAAGCTCCATTTTTCACCATATCGCGCACGAAGTTGCAAAAAAACCATTAAGGTTTCGTAAATGGGATTGCATACCGCTTAGATATGTAAACTAGTAATTGTAAATGGGCATAGATATGAAATAATAGTGATAATTTCACTGACACCCAATCTCATTTGGAACCTGCGCCCGAATGACCATCGACATGCCATTCGATTTTCAATGCGGGGCTCACCATGATTATCTAATATAGTTGCCATTTGAGTAATTCCACGCGAAACAGACCTACGAAGAAGGGTCATGTCTCAGATTGTTTTCTTGGCTTTTCCTTCCGATTCCATGGTATAAAATATGAGCTTTCCATTGTTCTTTTGGATTCTGATATGCCTATCTCTCAAATGTTTGTAAAGATGAAGGACTTCATGAATAGGAAAGTGCGGAGTATAAACACATATACTGACAAGAAAACATCAATTATATCAAAGGAAATAGATGTACTTCTATGGCTCCCAGGTGAAAAAATTCGAAGATAATAAGAGTATTATGGATAAGCGGGTGACTGAACTTGAGAAATCTTGTTTGCCTAGTCCTCAAGTAATGTGTAATCAGATGTATAATGGAGTAAATGAAAGTCTTTTACGTAGCAAACATGTAATAGCTCTAAATGTTCCCGAAAGCACGAAAGATACAGCTATTTAAAAACTTTTTACAAAACCGTTCAGAGATGCTTCTTTTGATTTAATGGTTTAAACTTCAGTCGGCTGGGAATACAGTCAAAGACCAAAGATAAACAAAGACCTGTGGAGCTTATTTTAGAATCTGCAGATGATGCCAAATGGATTCTAGTGAAATAGAAGTCATTTGACTGTGGAAATATTAAGTTTGTCAATAATCGTACTCCAAATCAACAAAAATATTTAGCTCAATTAGCAAGGGAAGTTGAAGCACTTGAGTAGGCAGGTCATATAAATGCCACAGTTCTTATCGATCAGAAGTTGCTAATTTTATGAAATGCCGATTGTGCAGCTCAAATGAAAAAAATTCGATACCTTTGATTCAGAGCATGATAGGGTGAATCGCAAAAGTACGTGTCCCGTTAATTCGCCCTTAGAAACATATATTTTATCCTGGAAGAGATTTGAGACTTGAACATTATTTGACTGCCTGATCTTACATGGGATCGATCTTGTGACTTCCATTTTCCTCAAAAAATTTTTTCTTTTGCCTCTCTATGTCACTCGAAAACCCATGGGCATTCTCATTGATCCCTTTGAAATTTTGAGGCTCTGTTTAAATTTATTATGACGTTTAGGAACATTCTTAACAGAAATTTATTCCTTCTCAGTTCTAATTCGCGATATTTCCTCCAGATCTCGAGAACATTTCTTTTCATCTGTACGATATTCTCAAGGATGGCTTCCAGTCATATACACAGCAAAAAAAGGATTTCTCAAAATGAGAAATATTTTTTCTCATTTTGAGTGCGTGTAATTTCAAGAAATTTTCTATTTCGCGTTTGAGAAAGTTCTTAGAATGAGAAAAAATCGTTTGTATTGAGAACTAGAATTTCTTACTTGAGACCGAGAGCAAGCTAACCTTTAAAGACCATGTTCACCTATACTACATTTTTGAGTTTCTCGTGACTTTGCGATGCTTGCCCGTCCACTGGGGAGCTTTCCCATGCTCGATCTCACGTCTACATAAAAAATACACAAATTTCGTGTATAAATTTTCAAGTTGCTGGCTCTCCAGGAGTGATTTGACGCAGCAAACTTGCGATTAACAATGTCAGGATCTTTAGTGAAAATTTGTGTTGATCGCAGTGCACTGTAGTCTATGTTAGTGCAAATCGGTAGGTAGAGCATCGGTGTTTTAGTAAGAATGCGTTTTTGCATACGATTATACGATAGCATTTGAGCTATCATGCTGGCGATTTGCTGTGATCATAACCCCAACATCCTCTCAGTTTTCGAGTATTTTTCTCGTGATGGTGTTTTGAGAGAATATTTTTCTCACTCTGAGAAATGATTCCTCGTTCTGAGGAGTGATTTTTCGTTCTGAGAGGTGATTTTTCACAAAACTGCTAATTTTTGTTTCTCTATTTGAGAAAAAGTCACTTTGAGAAATGTGCGATTTTAAGAAATCTTTTTTGCTATAACGATGCACTTTATCACTTTTCAGCTCCACATATTAAAACATTCCTTCTAAATATCGAACCAAATATCAACAATTAACGAAAATTTCTAAATAAAGTTTGTCCAAAAGCTCTGGCATCCAAGGGTCGCAACATAAATCGGCCGCTATTGTTTCCACGTAGTTTTTTATCATTCTGAAGATATTGGTTGATACACAATTTCGAATTACATTCCCATTTTGCGAGAAAAATTATTTTTATCTTCAGTTCTATATCATTCGAAAACTTGCTCTCATTTCCGCTGATCTCTTTAAAATCTTTATACATATCTCAACCCCCTTTTGCAATGAGCTCACTCATCTATAAGCGAAATTCTTCGATTTGAGATCAACCTTATTCAACTTGGGAGATAAATTATAACTTCAGGAGTAAAATACAGCATTTGCAAGTAAATATGGAGAATAACTAGATAGAAATGATAAAAAGAATATTTTTGATAGATGTTGAACCTTTAACTTTGTGATTGAGAATTTTCATTTTATAGATGAGCGGTGTAATCTGATGATAATTATTGATAGAGAAAATTCAAATGTTCGTTGAGTGGATGCGAATTACAGAAAAGGGTTTTCATGATTTTCAATTTTTGGGTCATCGACAGAAAACGAGAAAGCATTCCGCAATAGTTTTTTGCATCGTATCTTCATGGATTTGATGATGAGAGGAGAAAAACTATTACGCGAATAGAATTCAAAGATCGACAAGGAAATGCTCAAGCTCAATCAAGGGAGGAATTGGTTTTAGAGGAATGACATTCCTTCGTTTTTCATCCAATTTTCACTTTGTATAAACATTGTCGAGCGCCTCAATGTTTTTACTCATATATTACGTTGTGTTTGATATTTGCGATCAAGATTCATCTTGAAAAGCCCATGAAGAGCGAAATCATGGAATTTTTGCCGATTGCAGAACGCCAATTTGACCGAAACTCGAATTTTCGGGCCCGAACTGGACATTTGCAAAACTCCGATGCAAAGTCGATAAGGGCTGAAAAAAAACAACGTTTCACCTCATTTTGTCTCTAGAACTATATAATGTACTTTACCACGAAAACAATCTAATTTTTTAACTCTACCTCATCGGACGGTCTTATAACGTTTATTGCAATGGGCCCCATAGGTGGGGCCCACTTTTTATTGAGTTCAGCTCATGTCCAACAGCGGAGACATATCTAATGGCATATCTCGAGTTTATCCCTCGTTGTTTGTGCTGTAATGAGCATGTGTTTTACATAATTTTCGTTTTTCACTCAATTATTCATCAACCATTCAAGAGTAAGAGATCAAATGTGGATTACTCATCCCAAATTCGACAATTTCCAACGTATTTCAGCTTATTCAAAAGCTCATTTTAAGGCACACAAACTGATTCCAAATACGTTGGAAAATATTGAACCTATCTTGAGTAATCTTCGATTTATGCGAGGGAAAAAGTTGAGGCTAATTCGCAAAACGTGGCTTCTTCCGAGCACAGCCTTTGCTCTATCTTATCTGTACTATCATGCAGTGTTACTCCCGGAATTTAAACCAGAGATGCGATTTTTCTGTTTGAATATCTAGTTCAAAACGCTGCAGACAATTGAAGTACGTCAATGAATTGCAGCCTAAGATCACGCTTAGCAATGCATGTGAGTTGCAAGCGTAGCAAAACCATGGTTACATCAATTAGTGTACGCCTGGAACAGATATCAAAGGACAGGTCCCTATAGAGCCTGCAAACATTGACTTTGACGATTCGGTTGATACCCCTTATTACCCTGATGAATAATGCAGAAAAATTTTTGGGCCTCACCGGTGGGTCCCACCACACAGAAAGATGGCAATCAACTCTGTGGGATAGGTGCCACAGGTGGGGCCCTCAAAAATTCGTATGAAGACTGTTTATAGATGCCAAAATGATGATTTTCCAAAAGGTTTGGCTTTCGTAACTGCTAAAATGCACAGTTTTACTCTCTCGCAATCTAGGCCGGGATCACGATTTTGCCTTCGCATTAACTGGAATGGGTCCCATGAGTGTGAGACATGCTATCAAATCTCCTAATGACTGGAAAAAATTGTTGGAAAACTCAAAATTTCGTCGAAACGACTAATAATGCAAGAGATCAGTATACCGATGGACATTCTGCTATTTCCAGGATTTGGCCTGCGACCTCTGAGCCTTAGTGAGGACGCGATAATGCTGATTAGTTATCCCGGAGAGCTCTTCATGAGGTTGTTGAAGTTAATGATTCTGCCACTTGTAATTGCTAGTTTAATCTCAGGTATGCACGTATAGTTGTATCTCCCCTCCTTTCGAGTCATGTTTTTCTGTTTTTACCAGTGATAACGGTACAGTCTTTGATCAGAATCTTTGATTCATTTGTGCGACTATTGAATTCGAAGACATTTTCTTGAAGATTCGACTCTCTCTACAGAATTGATGTATTCTTACTTCAGCATGACTGACTTGAGCTTCGATTCTTAGGATTATATTCAAACACTTATTCCACTTAGATTTTCAATCTTGTATACAGTCATAGATATTTTGAAGTTGTAAGTTGCACATATACATGGAAGGCTTAAAAAAAAGAATTTGATACCCTAAATAATTTGTATACTACATGTTGTCGAGTTATTCAAGGTTCTGTTGTTGGGCCTCAGTGTAATGGCGATATCACTCATTATTCGATCTGAGGACTTTTAATCCATCTCATAACTATGATCACAAAGAATTCCATGAACTTGCAATATAATTCATCTAAGAAACGATAGTTTGTATATTATAGTATTATTGTATATTATATATTAATAGGAGAAAATGAATTGAAACAAAAGTTATGAACTGCAGTGAATTCTCATACTCTTTCGAGGAACGTTATTTGAATCTGATCTCAAGCACTTCCTTGAACTTGAAAATATTTTCTCGATATTTTCCACCTGAAGTACTGGCAAAAGTCACCTAATCGTTCAATCTGTTTTACTTCCAGGATCAGCTAGTTTGAATGCCAAGATGAATGGAATGATCGCAGTACGCACTTTAGTTTATTTCATCCTCACATCTTTGCTGAATGCTATTCTGGGAGTCACTCTTGTCCTTCTGATACACCCTGGGAACCCCGACTTGAGAGATTCCATAGCGCCATTGGAACAATTACGGACTGTAAATATTCTTGACAGTTTATTGGATTTAGGAAGGTAAGGATGATGCTACAGGTTTCATCACAATAATGTTAGCCATTTGTTTTAGTTTCTAATTAACAACACCAACGTCATACTTAAAAAGAGTATATATGCTTGCCTTTTTTGATCTCGAATCTCTTGGACGCCTCATTTTCACGGATGGAGCAAAAATGATGCCCAATACACCAAGAAAATCGAAAGACGAGGTAGTACCCTGCTTTCGAGTAAAAAAAAATTTTAAGAATATCTCGACGAGCGCACACGTCCGTTGCGCAGAAAACTTTTATCAATAGCTTGAGTCGATTATCGTTATTATTGAAGTCGTGTCATACGTATGGAGAAATTCAACAGTCATAGTTTCTGTCATCGGATTCTTTCTTCGTAAAATTAAGTGAAAAATCACCGATGCTTCAAGTGTGACTTTGGGTCTTCTTCTCGTCATATCTTGTTCGATTTTTAGCATATACACATCTCGTACTTCTTTTTTAATAGCCAGTACTAGAATTATGACTTGAGCTTCAGATACATCCGAGACTTGATGAGAGAGTGTATTTTGCTGGCCATTTCTGAGGAATGATAAGGCTCTCAGCGCATTTCCAAGTGACTCCGGGTAGATCCAAAGAGTTTGCAAATATTACGGAACTCGGCCTTCAATCGGAAAGGCACCTGTGGAACACTTTGTTCCGTAATATCTCATCTGAGTTGATTGAGAAGAAGTAGCATCTATATATATTTCGCTACAGGTGACAAAATATTTCAATTGGGCAAAGAATAGTTTTTATAAAAATTTTCATACAGATTCTATGTATGATAGGAAATATACATTTTGATGCCTTTTTCTTCCTTCACTTCCGAATTTTGCCAATCGTTTCTGATGACGCGATAGTGTGGATTGTGAAATTGTGTATAAAGAGCATTATTCACCAATAAGGATTCTCTTTCGGGGTTGTGAAATACGCATGTACTTGTTACAATAGTCAGATAAATAATGATCGTGATTGAGGAATGTATCAGTCGAGAGTCTTGGGAATGGAATTCGCAGCATGAAAAAAAAACCCGATCGTTATATTAAAAAAGAAACCATCATAGAATCCGTTTGAGAATGCAACAACTTTCAGCGATTGTATTTTTCAGGAATATGTTTCCAGAAAATCTTTTTCAAGCAGCCTTTCAGCAGGTAACTAATCGAATCAACTTCAAAATCATCAATCACCATTTAATTAGTTCTATTGTTCTTATTCCATACCTTCATTGATTCATCACGTGTACTAGTTTCTTCGAGCAACCATTGTCACCATTTCAAAATCATTTCAGAGAAGAACGATTGGAAACGTAACTATCTTCGTTCCAGTCTGCATTCAAACATTTTAGTGTGTATCGCAGATCTTCATCATAGACGATTAAGGCGATGCGGTCACCGTGCACGCTGAACTTTGTTCACAGAACTCTCAAAATCTCTTCCATTATGGGCTAAACGACGAGTTATCCAGGCTTTATTATCATCTAACTTGGCCTGGATAACTCTTCGTTTGGCCCAAATCGGACTAGATTTTGAGAGTTTTGTGAACGAAAATGTACCGATTTGTAGGTTAGAAAGTACCCGCGGGCAAGCTATTCTCGTTTATTAGAGATAGCCTTGTGATTGGTGACAAATAATGAGTTGTCCACCACAATTCAGATGATAATACGTAATGGACAAATCGTCTCCAACTTCGTTTCGAGAAAATTTTTTGATTTACATCCAAATAAGATATAATTTCCGGGTTGCACGGTGACCGCATCGCCTTAAATGAAAGTTGATACGGATGTCGCTTCGTAGTACGTAGTAAAAAGTGTCTACAGGCTGTAAGAGCTCAATTACCATTGTGAAATAACGACCCTCTAATTTCATTCACGCTTAGAATTCATTGAATCAGAGGTCATAGAAGCAAAAAGTCACCTTCCCTAGTACGTTCCCGAGCATGTCTCAGTGATAGATGTTTCACCGTATCAAAATTGTTCGAGATTTAAAAAATTCAAGTGACCATGAAGATAAACAAGGTTTAATTGGGTATTATTGTAACCTATATTAAAGCATAATCGCCTAATCATTTGCAGGCTCATACGGTGTACGTACCGAAGAAAAGTAGTTTGCGAAATCTTACCGATACTTCTGCTGCCCTTGAACTCGGAGAGGAAGAGCTGATGAGAGTACTGCAGTACCGCAGTGGAACAAATACGTTAGGAATCGTATTTTTCTGCCTGGTATTTGGTACATTTTTGGGAACTTTGGGAGAAAAAGGCCACATCGTGATAGATTTCTTCAAAGCGATTTTTGAAGTTATTATGCGAATGGTGTCAACTGTGATGTGGTGAGTTATTTGGAATTCGAGCGGTATCTAGTCATAACTTTGTCAATTTTCCACCTTGAAATAACCAGATTGCTTATTACATATCATCACTTCTAAAAAAGTTGCGTTCTTTGCATGAAATTCGGTACCATAGTGGATCAACAGTCCAATGAGTAGCCTTCAACATATCTCAGAGTGTGATCTGTTTGATCATATTCCCTTCACGAATGTTGAAACTTGTCTTGGTTCTTTGCTGCTTCCTTGAGGCAAACTCCAAAATCGCCGAACAGAACTCATATCTCTTTCAACAGCAACGACCCCACGTATAAATGCATGACCTTGACCCACATATTATTCTTGCAGGATGGCACCAATCGGTATTACTTCCGTGATTGCAGGCAAGATTCTTGGAGTCGCAGATCTAACTCTGGTTATGTCTCAGTTGGCGTGGTTCATCGTCACTATCGTCATCGGGGTTTTATTCTACCAGTTAGTGATAATGCAGCTGATATACTTGGTTATTGTTAGAAAGAATCCTTTCAAACTTTACGTCGGCCTTGCTGAAGGAACTCTCACCGCTTTCGCTATGGCATCAACGTAAGCTATGCATACTTCGCTATGATTATTAGTCCAAGGTTGCCTGAAATTGTTCATCTATACTCTCAACCAATGACTCCTGCTTGATATTAAAAAACAAGGGGCCGTACCAAAGATCCGATGCGTTCAAATCTGCTAATCAATGTGTATTTGCAACATTTTGTCAGCAATACACTGATTTCGTCAGACACGTCGACAAATTCTTCATTACTCAAATTTTTATGGATTATCTGTGAAGAGATTTGAAAAAAATTTTCAACAAGATCGATGGGGGTCTCCGGGTCATTTTTCAGAAGATCACTCGTGAAATCATTTGATTGCGTTGCCACAATCGAATTTTCTTTGTTTTTGCTTAAAATAGCAAGATCGAGTATCTAAGAGAGTATAATGAGTTTTGAAAAATTAATAGACTATTCAAAAGGTCGTTTTTGATCGAAAATATATGGGTGATTCTGAGATAACTTATGCATTTGAAGTCCTGACCTCGCATTCATATTAAATGACCAAATATGATGAGTCTAACGATGATATCTAGTGTATTCTATTGGAATGAAGATGTCTCAATAGTTCCAGGAGCGGATATAAGTTTAATGTGGACCTTACCTGAGCTTACCAAAAGTGGTCAAAATGTCCTTACCGTGGCATGTCCTAAACTGTAGTTGCACATTTCAATCGTGTAGTTTTCCGAGATAATCATTCAATCTCGGTTCCGTACCACTCAAACATCAAATTTGGTTTATTAAAAGGTGATATCATGGACAAATCGAGTATCAAGTCTCACTTCAAAATAGTCAAAACACAGCCGACATTCTGTCCTGGAATTTTGCAAATTTTTCGAATGCTTCTCGATAATTCGACTCCGGGTCAGCGAATCGCTTTAAACGACTCTATAACGGTGGTAATTGATTCCTAATACACCAAAAAACAAGATACTACCACCAGCGAAATGATGAATTACGTGAACAGCTTCCCACGCGATGACTTATGGACAATTTTTCCGTTGCAAAATAAGAATTGTCCTTACCGTGGTCACTGGCTCTCGAACACTATGCAACGTCAAGGTCCAGAAATTTTTTTACAGTCTACTCTCACCGTGAAAATGGGCCATCTATTCGGAAAAAACGATCCGTTTCGATTTACATAGATTGACTAATGTTCATGCCCGTCGGGGAATTGTTTTTGGAAATCAGATAGATTGGAAAACACCTATGATCAGTCAGATTGCAGCTATATTTCAACTAGTCAATTTTTGGTCCAAATCCCGACCCCGCCGTTTTTGCCCTCGAAATACCTAAATTATCTCATAATCACCCATATCATGAAATAACTAGACCAATATGAGTATAATATGACCAGAGTGATCATGCAGAATCAGTAAAAAGCTACTTGAATGAGAGAAGCCCTAAACATTTTTCATAAAAGTAGAGTCACGTAACTTACGACGCAAATTTTCATCTGAAGGCATCTGTTACGGACACGATAAAGCTCTAAGAGATATAAACTTTCAGGGCTGCTGCACTCCCAGTAACATTCCGGTTGGTGACGGAGAAGTTGAGAGTTGATCCACGTGTGACAAGATTTGTTCTGCCTATTGGATGCAATATTAACATGGATGGCACCGCTCTGTTTGTAGCAGTTGCTAGCATTTTTATTGCCCAAATGAATGGAATTCCTTTGGGATTTGGAGAAATCGTAACTGTCGTGTGAGTTGTTTTTAATCATTGACTCGAATGATCACATGGTTGCCGTTGATTCTAAATACCGCCTATCGTGGAAATTCAAGAGCGTTTTGTGTAGCAATCATCGTTTTGAATACAGAAAATTCAATGCAGAAATCTTCAAAACGATAGAGTACCTGTTGGAATGATTTGTGGCCGATCATAGCCAAAAGTAACACGTATAAAATGTCTCTGCTCTACCAGGACTTGAACTATCTAGTCAAATTTTCCCATCGAATGGTTTCAAATTAATCGACATCCACGTCAATTTTCATTCTGACCAGAGCTTATACTTCCTTATACCCATATTCTTGCTCTCATCCATAATACATCGTGACATATGCAGTGGATCAATTGGATCTTCGGCAGAATAGGATGAACTGGTGTTTCACGCAACAAGACCCGAATACTACATTACATATATTACATTGCACCGATGCGAGCTTGGGCTGTTGTGGGGTGCGAGAAAACACTTACCTACCGTGTCCCAAAGAGACCCGACGAGCGAGATGCAATATCGTAAGTTCTCGATGAAATCAGCCTTCTCGTGAAAATCCTAGGCTGTTCATGGAAGGCCAGTCGGTCGTGTAAAAGCGCTCATTCCTTTCAATTTGTCACACCATCGGCTTACCCTTTCCGTGGAAAGGCTGGATCGTTCACCTTTTCTTGAAAAAGCCAAACCCGGCCAGGCCCTTAGTGTACAGATGGGCGGGCAGAGCCATCAGTATCACTGTCAAGCGAAGTCAGTATCGCAGTCAAAGCTGTCGAATTACTTGAACTTCTTACAATCATATTGAATTAAATAATCTAATAATAATTGTCTCATGCAATCGGCTTACTCAGATAGGACATTTAAAAGCTAAGCCAATTGAAATTGAACCGAGAATATAATATTTCTCAGGGTGTATGAAAAAATTGACTCTGATCTCATTTAGGACAAAGCTACATCAATCGAGAATGGCTCTGCCCATCTGTACACCAAGGGCCTAGCTCGGCTTGGCCTTTTCATGAAAAGGGTGAACGATCCAGCCTTTCCACGAAAAAGTGAGGCTGATGGAGCAACAGAGTGAAAGGGGGTAAGCGCTGACACGATCGGCCGGCATTTCATGAAGAGCCTAGGATTTTCACGAAAGAGCTGATTCCACCAAGACCCTGCGACACATACTCTTTTTTGGTATTAATACGATTGAAAGTCACTGTAGATTCGAGCTGAGAGGGAAAATGAACATTCAGTCGCACAATGCTAAAACGACGCTTTTGGGCTTGATACGGAACGAGAGGGTCACTCTGTCAACCAATTGCAAAAGCCTCCAAAAACTTGGGTTTTCATTAAAAATCCTCCAAATTGTAGCTTGGAATTTTCTTCAAAAATTGAAAAAATTGTAGTAAAGATCAATGAAATAAGATCTAACACGGTCTCTACTCTCTTGCACTCATAATCTTCCGGTCAAAAATTTGTAGAAGTCCAATTCAGAAAATTCGATTTCTGCGGCCTCGCTGGTCCAAGTCAAGACTTCAACTTGTCTCATTGTGTAGATTCTACCGTGTAGTGTGAGAACTTTTTATAGGCTTTTATACGGCTCAACACGCAGTTTGTACGTCTCACCGTATAAAGCGGGATATGCGTCTCGTGCCAAAATGTTGGCACTCGACGCATAATATACTACTAGCGTTATTGCCTACCTCGCTAACGTTCGTCCGGCTTGGAAGTGTCTCTGATATGGTATGAGCCCCTGAAACGCTTCTGTAGTTCAACAATGTAACGTTGGGATTTCATAATACAGTGGATTCGGGAAAAATAATTTCCTTGGATGTAACCTAGTAACTGTGATTGAGAACTATTGAGTTGGTGTAATGTTGCGCATAGTGAGGTTCCTGAATCTCCAGTGAGTATCTGGAAATTTCGCTTAATTAATTCAATTTGTTGGAAGGATATTGCGAAATCTACGATAATTCGCCTTATGAATCCTATCCCACTTATGATTTGTACACTTGGTGGAAACGAATACTTTCCGAATATGTCGAACCTTACGCCTCCGGAACCACGTGACTTCCGGTAATTTTGATCGGAGGTTAGACACGTGGACCATGATGTTGTTAACCAACAAAGTTAATTCCATTTTTGCGTTTCTCGATAAAAATATCACCGAACTTAGAAAAAACGAAAGCGTCTGTTTCGTAAGATTTGTTGTGCGCTCAAGATGATGTTATGATTTCGAATTCTCATGAATTGATGATGTGGTCAAATTCTGGGGCCAAAAATGAATACATTCGAAACTTGCGTGAATTTTACAATATCAAGCTAAAGGATGGATGATATTTTCGTGAATTCCATTGCTTTTATTAATTTAAGGATCGATATCATATTCAAGAACTCTCCATTTTTTCAAAAAAGAATGAGATATAGATATGTCTGTCTCATTCTAGTTCTTGTTTTTACATTGAGGGCAAAACTTTTTAAGAATCTAAAATTGATACAAGTGAAAAAATTTGAAGAAATATCACTCATTCCTTAACTCGAATGAAGTCAATCAACGCAAGTCTCAAGATGCCAACATTTCTTTCATTTCTGAACCCAAAATAGCCGAACCAATCGACTTATCATTGAAGTTCAAAACTACAACGTTATTGAATTCTTGAAAAATTTTGCCCTCAGTATGAACACAACAATTTAAATAAAACAGACATATCTATATTTCATTCTTTTCCGAAAGAATGGAGAGTTCTTGAATATGATATCGATCGAAGCCACCGCGGCCTCGTGGATAAGGTCCTTGCCTTCAACGCAGAAGGCTGGGGTTCGAATCTCGGCCGGCACCAATGTGAATTTTCTTAAGTGCTTTTCGGTGGTTTCGGTGGTTTCGGTGGTTCGGAACCCACCTTAAACTGTAGGTCCCGCAGAATAACCTCGGAAAGAGGTTGAAAATGCATTAATAAAAAAAAAAAAAAAAAAATGATATCGATCCTAAAATTAATAAAAGCAATGGAATTGATCAAAATATCATTCATCCTTCAGCTTGAGTATTGTAAAATTCACGCAAGCTTCGGGTTTATTCATTTTTGGCCCCAGAAATTGACCACATCATCAATTCATGAAAATTCGAAATCATAACATCATCTCGTGCGCACAACGAATCTTACGAAACAGACGCTTTCGTGTTTTCCAATTTCGGTGAAAAAATTTACCTATGTTGGTTAACAACAACATGTTCCACATGTCTAACTTCCGATCAAAATTACCGGAAGTCACGTGGTTTCGGAGGCGTAAGGTAAAAGTACCAATGAAGGGACACCCCTTGATTTAGGTCTCAATCATGAGACACTGCAATAACTGTGCTGGTACGAGAATATAAGCCATTAAAATGCAAGGGAAAAAATCCTATAATAAAGTTCATCCGTCTCTTTTGACGATTGAATGAGTGTAAAGATGATTACTTACTCAGTAATTCTGAAAAAAAATTGAGAATAAGGAGGTCTCTATACGGCCAATTTTTGGTCTCTTTGGCTTCACAACTGCTTCGAAAAGTCACTTCACAAAGAGACCAATATTTATCATATAAGGCTGTGAAAGGACGTTTCTCTTGTTAATTATGATAGGTAATTGCTCAAAGTTTGCGAAAACCTACAATTAAACATCAATACATCAAGTTTGGCCATTATTACAAGCATGTCCCTTCATCGGTCGACTTTTTTCACGCATGTCCCGATAAAGGGACAGGGAATTTTCGGTGTCCCTAATTAGGTGCTTGTTTTTTTGGACATGCCCCTATGGAGGGACGTCGATCTCAAGACTCACTGTAGAGCAGTTTTCAACGAGTAAAAGGCCGCCTATCTTCCTTGTGACTTTTGGCCGATGTTTCTCAAGAACACAGAACATTGCCGTCTCAACTCTACCCATCAGATATGGCACCCGGAGTAATTTTACCCAGATTCTAACACTAAATTGAGTGGAAAAAAAAGTTTCTTAGGTCCCAAGATCAACCTTACTTTGTACGGCACCCTAAGAGCCCTCTGAAGAACACTAAAAGTCGATGTTCCCACAATTAAATTGCATTCTAACGCATCTCGATGAATCGTTTTGGATTTTTTTTGTATATCCTTGAACCTATACCAAATAATAGAGAAATATTTTCGTATCCACAACTATTGATTTCGACCCCTAAAAAAATTTCAGAGAATCAAAAATTGGTTTTTGACACAGTGATCTATGATTCAACCGGGATTTGACGATTTCATCGTGTTGATCCGTCTGTTTTACATCAAAATAACTCTGAAATATATCACTTTTGGTGGCGGGAAGTGGTTAAAAATGCATGAAATTGCTTCCAAAGCAAATTCCGACTCACTAATTAGCGTCTCCTACGAGTACGCGTTCTTCTACGTCTTTTAAAGTATCTTGGATCGATAGTTGATGTAATTTTCTCCAAATTGGCCACTAGAGAAAGTCGGTCTGATGCAGTTAAATCTGAGACCTAGCTGGTTGAATGAAAGAGGAAATCCAAGGTACCAAGTCCGGGAATCCATGGCCGCTCCATTGACCGCCATAAATGCAAATTTTCATTTGGAGTGTTCCAAAGATGTAAACATGTGTTCTTTGTGAATTCTCCGACGTATAAACCGAATGCGTGGTGCGTTTTTACCCCAACCTCCAAGTTTTTCAGTGGGCTCAAAAAACTGAACCGAGATTGGAGGGTCATTTCCAGCCGGTTTACACACACCTGAGATGCATGGAGTGTATAGGCAGGTTTGAATCGTGTGTGTATTGAATTGAACTATGCTTTTTCGCGCGTTTTGACCAGCTTTTCGGCAAAATGATGCCAATAATATCGATGCTCGAGGACGAGATGAGTGCGAGGCATTGACTATTTGGGACAGTTTCTTCGAGATAATATTAGAGAACGAGATCTAGTTCCTTCAGCAAGAGCTCACTTTTATCTCATCCGAGAGTTTCGAAACCGTCGGCATCGTTTGCAACTGATCAAAACACGTGAAAAAGCATGGTTTAATTCGATACACACACGATTCAAATCTGCGTATACTCTCAAAATGCATCTCATCCAAGTGAGTGTAAAAAATCTGAAAATGACCCTCCACTCGGTTCAGTTTTTTGAGCCTAATGAAAAAGCTGAAAGTCGGGGTCAAGACTAACCACGGATTCGGTCTCTACGTCGGAAAATTCGCAAAAAACACTCGTCCATTTCTTTGAAACACTCCGATTTAGGATACACACTTTCGATGGACATAATTGAAGGAGCCGTGGGTTCACATATCTGGTACCTTGGATTTATTCATTTTTTTTTGGATCAGCTAGATCTCTGGTTCTACTGCATCCAATCGATATTCTCAAGTGGTCATTCCAAAGGAAATTACATTGGTTGTCAATTAACAATACTTTCATAGGCGTAGAAGAACGCGCATGCGCAGGAGTCGACAATTAGTGTTTCAAAATTTGCCTTGAAAATGGATTTTTGCGTTCTTGGCCACTTTCCACCACCAGATTGATATAATTCTAAAAGATTTTCGATGCAAAAGGGCCTGATTGGTACGATAAAATTGTTAAATCCCGTTTGGATTGATAATTGTGTCAAAAACTTTTCAATTTTCTGGAATTTTTTAGAGACCTGAACTAAAAGTTGCGGTTACGGAAATATTTCTTTTTGGTATTTGGTATAATTTCAAGGATTTACAAAGAAAATTCGAAACTATTCGTGGAAATGCGATAGAATGCGATTCAATTGATGCAACATCGATTTCAGCTTTTTAAAGGGTTTCTAGGTGCCGTACAAAATAGGGGCGACATTGGGTTCTAAGGAATTTCTTCCCCACTCACTTGGGTGTTAGAAAGTGGGGAAAATCACTCCGTGTGCCATGTCTGGCAAGGGCCAGTTCACCGTGCTTAACCCGCCCTAGTCCCTTTACTATCTTTCATGAGTGAAAAGTACCTAATCCACATAAGGTTAAGAGAATGGAGAAACACAGCCTTCTAGGTATGCTAATAATATGTGCGCAAAGTATCGTGGCCCACCACTCGGACACGGGTGTCCCACCATACGGACAAAGGTGGTCCACCACTGGGACTCGGGTGTCCCATTATACAGGCATAGCTCAAATAGGTGGCCCACCATTGGGACATTACCACGCCCCAGTAATTGATTTATTATATTTTTTCTATTGCATTCGAGCTCACGAAAAAAATTGAGCTTGTTCTATAGACAGTTATCTATCCAATGATTCACTAGGAAACGATATAACTACTCTGTGAGAGACGGAATTCCAATGTAACCACGATAAGTATGAAAAAGTGTCCCTTCATTGGTACTTTTACCTTAAGGTCCGACACATTCGGAAAGTATTCGTTTCCTCCAAGTGTACCTAGATAAAAAACTAATCACGAAGGATATTTCTCTCTTCAGCAAGGAATAACATGTATACCCTTATTGCCCATCTTGTTTCACTCAGTCGATACACTAATTTCGCAATAGTTATTCACATCCAATGATGCGATTATACTGAAATAGACAACCATTAGAATCCAATAGACAGTGGGAACTTGAGTGACTTTCACTGAAACTCTTGATATCTCCTTTGAAATTCCAGTGAAAGTTTCACTGAAACTCTCGAAGTTTCCACAGAAGTTCCAATGAAAGTTTCACTGAAACTTTAGCGATTTCCACTGAAATTTTCACTGATTTTTAGTGAAATTTCCACTGAAATTTTAGTGGAATTTCCATTGAGATTTCAGTCAAATTTTCACTGATTTTTTAGTGAAAGGGACTACGTCGGAGCCCTATCAATATTGTACAGTTACCGACATGATCAATTTTCGTATTTCTCGATGAATTTTTGAGATATCAAAAATCTGACATGTAACGCCGATTCTATGAACCATACAGAATCGGCCTTACTTAGTAGAATCCCGATATCTCGAAAATTCATCGAGAAATCCGAAAACTCCACAATGTCGGTATCCGACGTCCTCTTAAGCATGGCGAATCGGCCCTTGTCAGGTATGGCCCCCGGATTAATTTCCCCCAGTTTCTAACACCAAAGTGAGTGAGAATAAAGGATCATTAGGTCCCGAGGTCGCCTATATTTTTTATAACACCCTGAAACGACTCTAAAAAAGGCTAAAAATCGATGTTCCATCAACTGAATCGCATTTTATCGCATTTTGATGAATCTTTCTGAAAATTTGTTGACATACTTTTGAAACATTGACAATTTGAAACAAAGTATTTGGGTATCGCCAACTCTTCATTTAAGCCCCAGAAAAAATTCTTGAAAACTAAAAATCAATTTTTCTCATAGAAATTGGCCGGGGAAACGGGAAATTCTTATTTCAACGTGTTCGCCAGAAAAAAATACATCGAATATAGGTGTTTTCAGCCATTCCCAAGTGGTGGAAAGTGGTCAAAATTGACAAAAATCACTTTCGAAGCAAATTCTGATTCATTATTTAGCATCCCCTGCGCATGCGCGTCAATCTACGCTCTAGAAACTATTTCCAATCGGTAGCCAGTGTAATTTCCTTCCAAATGACCACTTGACAAAGTCAAATTGATGCATTGGAACCCGAGATATACCAATTTTTAGCGGGAAAAAAGTTCAAGGTACCAAATCCGTGAGGCGACGGTAAGCGTGGCGAGCGCAGTAATGATTGGATGCTCATATTTCCGCTTTTGCTACATGAAATTGACTTTGGCAGGGGGTCATTTTGAGGGAAATCGGGCGGGGTATCGTTTGAGAATAGTCTCAGAACCCATGAATCACGCGCATGCGCAGAAAATAGCAGTTTATTGTCTATGTGGCAAGATTTTCACGCTTATTGTGGTGTAAGATGACCAAGATTCACGTCCGCGTTGTTCTCGATTCCATAATTCCCCAATCTCTGTGATCTCCTCATCCACACGATAAAATACTTGATGAATTGACTAGATTCTCCTGAAAATTCTAGGGACTTTATAAACACAGGTGGTAACCAAATGAGTAGATCGGCTAACCCAGGGTCACTACCGAGTACCGGCCCATATATTCCGTAGAAAACATGAGTGTACAGAAGGTAGAGCCTTGTTCTGTCTCCTTCTTCATATATATGTCACCTATTCGGCGGGGTTGGACTCTGGAGCTAAGACATTGACAGGAATAGTAAACCAAATTAACGGTGGATATACTTTATTACAACTGCATGCTGGCCGACAGAGCCTCCGGCCAGCTTGAGGGCACAACAGGCACTGAAACCATACGCCGCGTGAGGAAACGTGGCGTTCTCTCCAAAAAACCAGCTCACTTCATTTTCCATTCTACAGCGCCGATTATATTATCTATCAAAATTTTTTTATGATGACGACACGGCGCTATGCTGTTCTATTTTCGACGTTCTATTGACGCATATTGGCGGCTGTCTTATATTCATTACGGAAAACTCTGAGCACGCGGCTACGCGCACTACTCGTGCTATGCGCTATGTATATTCTATGTGGGGATATTGTATGTAGGGAATAGTATGTATATGTATATGAGGTAGATTGGGTCCAGAGGACATGTATACCCTTCCCATCACTATAGTCTATAAGCTATTCTGTATAGATATCTATACAGAATAGCTTATAGACTATAGTAATGGGAAGGGTATATATGAAGAAGGTGACAGATCAAGGCTCTACTTTCTCTACACTTATGTCTTGTACGAAATATACGGGCCGGTACTCGGTAGTAATCCTGGGTCAGCCGATCTGCTCATTTGGTCACCACCTGTGTTTATAAAGTCCCTAGGATTTTCAGGAGAATCTAGTCAATTCATCCAGTATTTTATCGTGTGGATGAGGAGATCACAGAGATTGGGGAATTATGGAATCGAGAACAACGCGGACGTGAATCTTGGTCATCTTACACCACAATAAGCGTGAAAATCTTGCCACATAGACAATAGACTGCTATTTTCTGCGCATGCGCGTGATTCCTGGGTTCTGAGACTATTCTCAAACGATAGCCCGCGCGATTTCCTTCAAAATGACCCCCTGCACAAAATCAATTTCATGTAGCAAAAGCGGAAATATGAACATCCAATCATTACTGCGCTCGCCACGCTTACCGTCGCCTCACGGATTTGGTACCTTGAATTTTTTTCCCGCTAAAAATTGGTATATCTCGGGTTCCAATGCATCAATTTGACTTTGTCAAGTGGTCATTTGGAAGGAAATTACACTGGCTACCGATTGGAAATAGTTTCTAGAGCGTAGATTGACGCGCATGCGCAGGAGATGCTAAATAATGAATCAGAATTTGCTTCGAAAGTGATTTTTGTCAATTTTGACCACTTTCCACCACTTGGGAATGGCTGAAAACACCTATATTCGATGTATTTTTTTCTGGCGAACACGTTGAAACAAGAATTTCCCGTTTCCCCGGCCAATTTCTATGAGAAAAATTGATTTTTAGTTTTCAAGAATTTTTTCTGGGGCTTTAATGAAGAGTTGGCGATACCCAAATACTTTGTTTCAAATTGTCAATGTTTCAAAAGTATGTCAACAAATTTTCAGAAAGATTCATCAAAATGCGATAAAATGCGATTCAGTTGATGGAACATCGATTTTTAGCCTTTTTTAGAGTCGTTTCAGGGTGTTATAAAAAATATAGGCGACCTCGGGACCTAATGATCCTTTATTCTCACTCACTTTGGTGTTAGAAACTGGGGGAAATTAATCCGGGGGCCAAACCTGACAAGGGCCGATTCGCCATGCTTAACCGCTTAGTCCCTTTCCACTGATTTTTAGTGAAATTTTCACTGAATCTTTCGTGAAATTTTCACTGATTTTTAGTGAAATTTTCACTGAATTTCTAGTGAGATTTCAACTGAATTTTTACTGAAATTCCCACTGTAATTCAGTGAAACGTATCACTTGAATTTTAGTGATTGCCAGTCCATCCATCCACCAACCAACCCACCTGACCACTCACCCACCAACCCACCCACTCATGACCCAACCATGACCCATACGACCACCCAACGCCCTTCACCCCCTGCCGATAGGCAACCCGAGACGCGAGATGCTGACGGACAAATTTTGACTGGGCACTCAATTATTTTAATTTCCTGTTACACAACAGGCTCTTGCTAGGTCAAGTTGACGGCATCCAATATTTTGTAGGCGTGCTATAAAAAATTGGATGCCGTCAAAATCGGAACTGTGGTACACCAAACACGATACTCATCATCTTGATACTGGTTTGTTTCTAATTCTACAAATCAAGAAGAAAGTATAATATCCACCCAGGGGTATGCATTGTCCGCGAGGAGCCAGTCGAAAATTTGCTCGAAGTTCAACATGACCTGGAAAGGAACGTTTCCGGATTTAATCAAGCAAAGATCATTGATCGTCTAAGCTCTGCGTCAGTTTAGCGGACCAAGAAATTCATTATTACAACACATATTTGAATATCTAACAAAAAATTCTGAAGAGTTAATCAAGGATATGATCTCAACATCTGTGATGTTCAATAATGTCAAGTCCACATCAGCTTGTTTCTCATCATTCACAGCTACCAAACCACTCATAATGACCTTGTGTGCTACAATATTGGATTATGAGATTGAAGGAGGGTATTTTTGAGCCTTACCCAGACCCGTGATCTGACAATGTCCCAAATTTTGAATTTTGAAATGACCATCATTCCGAATTTTGAAATCCCTAATTTGGATAATTTCTGAACGATGCCAATCTACATCTTGAAAGTTGCAAATCCCCATTAAGACTACTTTATTCATCCCAAAATTGTACTGTCCAAGATTAGTTTTTCCAAAATTTTCACTCTCAGTTTTGAATCAGATTCCATAATCCGGACACATGTCTATTACGCTTGGGTCGAACTGGAGTCGGAGTCACTACTACTAGACAGACTTTACTATACTTCAGTTTGCGAGTTTGCCAACGATCTTGTCATTTGTTGTGCTGACATGGATTGAAATGTCGCTACTACATTCATACGAAAGAAGTATTCACAGTTTATCTAGATTTCTTGAAGGGAGAAACCTCATCATTTCTGACACCAACACTAACTTTATATTCTGTCAAGAAAAAAACCTTGAATTACAATGAGTTGAAGGTCGAAATCTATACCTCTGAGATTTCTCACTCCAGCTCCTTCCGTTATCTTGGTTTAATTTTTGACTTTAAACTTACCTAGAATTTGCATTATGACTGCCTCATAAACAAATGCTCTAACATAATCAAAATCCTCAAATATCTCAAAGACACTTGGTGGGGTGGTCACCCTCAAGTGCTTCTCAATATTTACGAAGTCCTGTTCCGACGGATTCCATACTACGCTTGTTTTATCTACTCATTTCAGACTCAAAAGAAGAAATTGGCCTCTGGTCTTATCCAATACAAATGCATCATAATTTCAGTAGGATACAGAATTTCCACTCCCACCGGTGTCTTATTAGCTGAAGCCCATAAACTTCCTTTCTCCATTCGATCCTTTTCCCTTGCTCGTAAATACTTTCCGAAAACTCTTTCTGGTACTCGTCACCCTTTACATGACGAGCTCTCTGTACTAGATTACCTCGTAAGATATACAGATCCATGCAAGGTCAAATCTAAATTCACTCTTTTGTTTTTTCACAGATCAATTGCTCATCGTAAAAGCAAAATCTTCTCCCCTGTGACATCTCTTCCCTTCAATCAGGACTATGATACCAGCTTATTCACCTCTGATATTGATCTTTTATCGGGTCTCGAAATCAAAAATTCTGATAATCCTCAATCAAAATTTCTCAGCATTTTCCATGACAAGCTTCCAAATGATTCAAATATCTCCACAGATGCTCCTGAGAAAAATCCATCCTCCTATGTTGGTTTTACTATTTCGTCTGGTAGCTGGAAAAAGGACCTGATGATCCAGCCGAAAATTCTCAGTTATATGTTTATTATCACTGCCGAAGCTCTAGTCATTGAAAGAGCTGTAAGTTTGCAACAGATGATGAGTTGCCTCCCTTGAATATTTTTGCTGGCTCCAAAAGTGTTCTTGATTTCCTCATATCTAATCGCCTTTCCAAAGACTTCTCCTACATTCCTCCAGACATCAAAATTCTCTTATTACAAGCCAAGAAAAATAACCTCTCCATCAATCTCATTTGGATTTCATCTCATCGTAGTATTCCAGGTGAAGAATCTGTCGATGAACAGACCAAAGGAGCTCGTATTCGCGGTCATCTAGATGTATCCTTGATACCTCACTCTGACTCCCACCAATTTCATTTTGAACCAACTCACGGAGAATTCCACGCTCACCTCAACAGCAAAGCCACCAATACTAGGGTATATCTCTTTGAAATTTTCTATAATACCAAAAAATCTTGGCCTTGGTTTCGTAAGTGTCCTCTTACTAAAACTCATACTGATAAGTTTCATTATACGTCCAATTCCGAACAATGATATTCCACGAGATACTCAAATTTGAAAGCAACTCGAAATGGAATATTTTATCGTGATTATGATCGTAGAGATGGTTTTGATGGAGATAGATATTATTAATCGAGGAAAAATGATTTAGGATTTGTATCAAGAAAGAATTCGCCTAGTCCTGGGATTGAACTAGGCTTCTCCTTGCCACTTCATTTTTCTCGATATTAATCTTTCATCATTTTTTCCTCGATCAATAACATCTATCTTCATTAGAAACATCTCTACGATAGCAATTACGATCGAATATTCCATTTCGAGTTGCTTTTAATTTGAGTGTCTCATGGAGTAGCATTGGTTCGGAATTGGCCGTATCATGAAACTTGTCATCATCAAATCAACTGAACGATAAAATCTGAATTGATTTAAGACTCATACTGTTACAATCAATCTTATTCGCTCCAATCACTACTCTTCGGCTGCAAGTCTATACCGTAAGAACCTTATCTTTTTCCCCGATTGTCCCTCTTATCCATATGTTGATGAAAATAGATACCATATTGTCTGAGTGTATCCTAAATTTTCGGAGCCAAGAAAAGTTCTCATCAAATGTTTAGGAAGATACCAAGTTCCAGAACATTCGCTCCTGGAGAACATCCTAAAACAGCCTAATAAACCTCTTTGCAAATTCATTACTAACTCAGAGTTGAAAACAAAGAGTAACCTTTCAAAGTCCAGTAGATTCCGCTTAATGTGATCGTTTCGAGACGAAGAAATTTGATCCCAGTAAACGGGTGATTCTTTTATACGAAAATGATGTTTCGTCATCAATTCATGTCAGTAGGGATAGCAAGAGAAGGAGAATTGAATTCTCATCACGTTTCTCAACTAATTTCATCAATAATAGAGATGCATTAGAATTCTTCACATTTAACCGGTTCACTGCGAAGGCGAAATCGCGATTCTGGTCTAGATTGCGAGAGAGTACAAATCGTGTTCAGCACTTTCGAAAGCTAAACCGTCCGAAAAATCATCAGTTTGGCATCTACTTAGTGCCTCGACAGAAAGTGCGCGATGTTCTTTTCTCCAATTTTTGCCCTGTGTATAAGCATAGGCGCTCGCTTTTTTTCCCCGTTTTTTCTCCGTGAAAGTAGCGCCATTGCGCGCCCGTGGTGGCCACTGCAACTACAGCGCCTATGCTTATACACGGGGAAAAAATGGAGAAAAGAGCATCGCGCACTTTCTGTCGAGGCCCTTACAGTATCTTTTCAATTTTAGTGGGCCCCACTGGTGGGGCCCGAAAATTTTCCTCTGATATGAAGAATATTTATCAGGATGATCAGTAGTATCAATAAAATCATCAAATTTAATGTTATGAGCTTCCAAATGACCTTGTATTTCAATATCTGTTCCACTCAGAGAATAATATTTGATCGTGGTTTGAGCGTGCTTCAGTATTGCTGAGCCTAATCTTGGGCTGCGGTTAATTGACGTTCTTTAAACCGTTTCTAGAAGTGATAGACTCAATCCAATCGTCGTTTTCTATATCTCCAATGCCAAGAATCTCACAGTGCATGACAATACACATACGACAGAGCAAAGGCTGTGCTTGAAAGAACCCACATTTTTTGATTTTGCCGAAACCTTTTTCCGCGCGTAAATGTAAGATTACTCTAGTGGGGTCTGATAGTTTCTAACGTGTTTAGGCTCTGTTTGTAGATCTTGAAATGAGCTTCCATATGACCTAAGATACGTTGGAAATTGTCGAATCCAAAGTGCGTAGTCTGTTGATAATCGCTGCATTTTATGTAATTAGTGAATAACGTAAAAAACGAAAATCGGGACAAACTCAGCGAAATCGAGTCCAATACTGAAACTGCTGTGTACACATGTTCATTACAACATGAATAACGAGAAACACTCACGGCATAAGCCGTTGGATACATCTTCGCTGTTAAACGTGAGCTGAAACGCCTACAGGGAGGACGCGTGGGCCCCACCCGTGGGGCCCATCGCAGTGAACGTCTTAATGAATGATGGATGCATTTTCACACAACTGTCTAATATAAATATTATAGGCAACATCCTATATCATGAGAAAAGAAGTTAATTCTTGATTCCTGTTGAATGCGATGAAGTGTACTTACAATGAGAAGTTCTGATTATACAGGTCGAATTGATTAGGATATTGGTATGCGCCTTGTCTAAAGACCTCTATATGTACTCTGATCTCTTTGAACGAGACTTGTTTCATGATAACTTCGTTGTATTTTTTTAATACAGCATCACGCTGAGTCACGCCTTTGGTTAGAAGATCGCATTATGCAAACAGTTTCAATCGTTCATTAACACTGTGATCGGTTTGTCTACTCATTTTTGATGATAGAATCGCGATCGGACAAAGACTCAGGCAGAAGATTACAAACGAATATAGGTAGTGTGACTTCAGAGGCAAGACTGAGCTTTTCTTGGTTGGTAAATAATCCAGCTGTCTTGCGACGGGCTCTTGTTGTGATCACAATAGCCAAAAATTCGATTACAAAGTCTGATAAATTTTACATCAGTCTATATACAATCGGGTCGAAAACAGCGACTCTGATCACATTGAACGATTGATTCTATTATCCGCGAGCACATTAAGCGGGACCCGCTGCAGGCAAAATTTCATCGATTTTCGGCAACGGGTATGAGTCCTTTTTGGTCAAAGCATCAAGTCTACGGTGATCAACACAAAATCGAATAGGCCCATTTTTTCTGATCTTTATGACCACCGGCGAACACTAACAAGGAGCACCCAGGGGTTGTGGGGCACGGATTTGACTGAAACTCTGGGAATAGTCTCCGTTTACCACCAAAATGTGAATACAGCCTACGACATTAGTATTGCCCATATAGGCCCATTTTCAAAAAATATATATAGATATACTCGTAATGCTAATGTTATGAGCTACAGCTCGAAAACGGTTGGGCATTTGCAAGTGCTGTGCTGGGTTTCATCTTTTGACGGTAAAAGGAGACTATCCCCAGAGTTTCAGCAAAATCCGTGTTCCACGACCCCTGGGTGTTCCTCGTAAGTACTTCTGGATTTCCTTATTACGCTATGTCTCTTTATTTCCTCTATCACCTTTTCAACTATGCCTCTCAAATGGATAGGAATCAGAGAAACTTGCCGTTTGGTGAGTTATGGGTCCAACAACTCAATTTTATGCCCTCTTGAATTTCATCTTCCTGTTTCCTCACTGTAAGACGATTGCGTCTGGTATTCTAACAAAAACGTATAAACTTGATTTAATTTGACAAAATCGCGCTCGAAACTTCGAAGAATAAAGGAGTAAAGTACTCCTGGATCCTGAAACGTGCTATCAATTTCCGTCGATTCTTACCGACTGTCCTTTCAAGATCAAACTCATGCGACTGAACTGAGGGGGTAGATTCGCCCAATAAAACCTCTTCGATTGCCGTCGTGATGCCTACTCTCTTGAGGAAATCCGTACCCAAGATACAAGGGCATCTTCTATTTCAGCAACGTAAACCGCCTGACTGAGTTTATGAATCTATGAGAACCGATGTTCTGCAAATAGTCCTCACTACTACTCCTGTTGGGTATCTCAAAATTGGAAAATTGATGGTTGTTCGAAATTTCTCATTCACCATAAATTTCTCATGAATAATTATTTACTCTCATAATAATTATTTCATATAATTATAATTAACGCATCTGAGCCAGAATCAATTTTGCAGTCTGCCTTGTGATTCGATCGACCCGAGATAGCCGTCGGTTCCGTTAGAAATTCCAGTAATCCTCCCAATTTGCCCAAAATCAGAATCACCCATCGAGTTTCTGTCAAGGACCGAATTCATCGAAGTCAAGCTTACCTCGTCTAACTTCACGTGTCTCAGTTCCCCTTGTTGACATTGGTTGAGCAGCTTGAGCGGATGTGCCCGTCAAGACCACACGACCAGCAAGTGGAAAGTTGTATTTTTTGTATGGCCACCGTGACTTGAGTTGGAGGGGATAGCCGACTCTACCGACGCTCGCCTGGTGAGCGCCGCGCGCACTACCTGCGCAAAATCACGCGGACTCTCTTGTATAAGCTAACATGAGAAGATCAAGAAATGTTCCTCTTGGTCTCCCTCTGATTGTCAGACTGCTATCAAATTTGAGGTGGTGGAAGCTCACACGTTTCTGAATCAGATCATGTGCAGGGAAAATCTTTGCTAGACAGCTTATCGCTTACTTTTTTCGATAGAAAGTCACGGCGCGCGAGAGCGTAAACACGTATTTTTCAACAATTTTTCTGATTTTATCGGAGCGATGCCGGGAGGTTGTGCAAAGGCGATGCGGTCACCGTGCACGATGAACTTTGTTCACAGAACTCTCAAAATCTTTTCCATTATGGGCTAAACGACGAGTTATCCAGGCTTTATTATCATCTAACTTGGCCTGGATAACTCTTCGTTTGGCCCAAATCGGACTAGATTTTGAGAGTTTTGTGAACGAAAATGTGCCAATTTGTAGGTTAGAAAGTACCCGCGGGCAAGTTATTCTCGTTCATCACCGATAGTCTTGGGATTAATGAAAAATGACGAGTTATCCACCACAATTCAGATGATAATACGTAATGGACAAATCGTCTCCAACTTCGTTTCGAGAAAATTTTTTGATTTACATCCAAATAAGATATAATTTCCGGGTTGCACGGTGACCGCATCGCCTTAAGAGCATCGCCTCGACAATGACCATCTTAATCATGAAGTCGATCTGAGGATAAGAGTTGAGATACAATGAGGTTTTCTACACGCAAGGACGCACTCGCTGCTGACTGTCCGGTCGCTGCTCGCGTCTTCTGCTGACCTGTGCGGAACCAGCGAATGTCACAACATTTATCGTTAAAGCACAAAATCACTCTGCCGACGACAACCAACGGCCTACACAATGCATGCGGGAACACTTCTAGTTTCGATTTTCACAAGTTTCGACGACACAATTGATCATCCATGATAATATTATGAGTATTTACACGCTGCCATGTGCTAAAGCAACCGGACGAGTCCGCGCGATTTTCCCATGAGCCGGCTGCACCGAAGTGCGGCGGCTGGCCTGCAGGCGTCGTGGCAGTCTATTTTCGGTGGCAATCGGGTCATTTGCGCTTTGTTTTGTATACTGTGTAGATGCCTGACTGTACTGATCCGATTTTGAAAGGTTTCTATAATAATGCTCTTTACGATTTCCGTCTCACATCACCTTTATTTCCGTGGCCCGAGCTAGTGATTTCTTTATTGAAGATATATCTTCTGGTTGTGATATTTCGCGGATCCAGAGATCATGAATTGCAGCTATGAACTTTGAACGAGCAATCCGATCCTGTTCCCCAATCGGAGAAATTTCGAAAATGTTCTGAACTAATCTTGGGATATTGGAGGCTAAAGATGAAAAGTCTTCGTCGAAGCCCTGTTTTCGATTGTGAAGAAGTGAAACATTTATAGCCTGAAGATGAGAATCCCCGAAATGGAGATCTAGACTCGACTGTAAAGATTCACAGCTAATCGTTTCTGGATCGATATTGTCTTTTATATGCCTTCCCTCGCAAGCAAGATACCAACATGATAGCCTCAGCTCTGTCATCCCGTCCACTTGCGAGAGCTATAACTTGAACTGGTCAATGTATTTCCGTGAAGATGCCTCTTCGTCATACTCATCTGCTTTTGGGTGCAATGGTTTGTCATGTTGTGTGGCGGAGCGAGTAAAAATTGTCGTTGAGTTTGTGAATGATGCAGTTGTGCGATGAATGTTAGGAATAGCGTTATGTGTTTAAATGTGAAAAGTATTTGAACTCAGCTGTTGTGGTCGCTGCCCAAAAAGCTCTCTCGGCTGCATAAGTAACCACCGCTCCTACATTCTAACGCGCCGTTCTGTTTACCATGCTCGACGTTCAGCGATGGAATCTCGATCTCGTTGGCGTAGTTCAATAGCCAAATCCTCGATCTCTGGATCGTGAAAGTGCGCACCACCAACGTGCCGAGGGTACGCTGCGGCGGCATAGGTTGAACACATTGCACCAATGGCTCGCCCGACATCAACATATTTTCCAGAGATGTCGGCCGCAGCGCCGCGCCGTCGAGAACAGCGCTACCAGAGACGACATGGTGATCAGAACCACCAACGCCGATCGCCGCAACCGCAGCAGACGGAGCAGGCTTTGCGTTTGAATTTATAGAAGATGTAGCAGTGTCAGCACCAAACGTCGCAGGTACAACAGCACCACAAAGTGCATTCCAGATACTTCAACAATAGGCGCAGTAGAACCAGGGTCACCCAAGATAGTAAGCGACTCCTCGTCATGCGAATTATCACCGGGCGCAACGCCGTGGGTAGCTCTAGTTTCAATCATCCCGGATACGAGAGGAGCCACAGGGCAATGAATGACCGGCTCACGCATAATAACACGGTCTTGGTTGGTGCCCTCACCTAGAAATCCACGGAAACCAGATGCAGCATCAGGTGATCTTGGACTTGGTATCGGCGCATCGAACGATACTGACCCAGCGTCTGTGCAATCTCTCTGCAGCAAATATTCGCTATTTTGGGTCCTCATTCCGTCGGTTCACACTATTGTCCTTGGTTGTCCTATTCAGGACGAGCCTCCAACTTGGTACACTCACTCGCAACACAATGAATCAGAGCCACTGATTCATCATAATAACACGTGTCTTTATTTCTGGACGCAACACAAACAACGTCTTAATCCCGTGACAGACATGAGCAGACAAACTTAAAAACATAAGACAACACCAAACACACTATTGCAACCGAACGATCGATAAATACGCATAGTTGCGAACGTTAGGTATTTAGATAAGTATAGTGTACAACAATATTCAAGGCAATGATTGAGTGTACATGAATGTCATGACGCCATTTGTACACGAGAAAAAACTACAAAATTAGCTAAGTTGAAGTTTTTTTGGACCAATGAGGCCGGAGAAATCGAAAGAATAGTGTTTCTGAATCGGACCTCTCGATTTAAGACGTATACGAACTTTCAACCGGTAGCGTACGTCTTGGTACCGCAACCCATGTCTGTGAGCGAGGCACCAAATCTCGAAATCTGCAGTTCATCTTTCTTCTGTGTGCGCGTCAGGAAGTCAATTAGCGAGTATTCAAAATAGAAAGGACTATTGTTGTCCAAGTTGTGATGATCAAGTTCTGATCTTTCAGTCCAGATACCGCGAACTTCGCAAAAATCCATCCCTTCGACTCGATAACATCTGAATATGATTAATGATTCTTGAATCATTCTCCTCAAGGCTCACGTCAACAGCTGCATCGGTATCTTCTGCTTCGGTACCAAGTGCTGCCCTAGTCTTGCTTCTAGTGGTCTTGAGTGCTATCGATGCTCCGGTAAAAGACGTATCTTTGCTTTTTGCCATCGACTGGTTCGTGTAAGTAACTCACTTGGCACTCCACAATTATACATTCTTGTTTCTGTCATTGACAAATTCCTTATTGCAGGGATCGAGTGAGAACGACCAATAACATGTTAGGTGATTGTTATGCAGCTGCCATTGTTGAACACTTATCAAAAAAGGAATTGATGGCCTTAGATGCTGCGGAGTATCAAGTGAGTATGAGATAATGACGCGTTAGAAGTAATAATTTCGAGATTTGCCCGTGATCATTTCCCACGTCTTGAAGTAAGAGGAACTATCCTCCAATTGCCAGACTACTTTCTCAATTTTAGAAGTCAATGAGTAATGCTTTGTTGTGTAGCTTCGAGTTTTTGGGAACTGTGTAGCTTCAGAGGCTAGATCTGAATAGTTTCGAGAATGAGATTGGTCAATCGGCTGTATAGGTATAAATAACATATGATAAAGAATGATAGGGTCACGAAGTCGTGGGAAATTGTGTTGATTCGAAACTCTACCATAGCTTTCACTTTTCACGTAGCCCATCTCGAATCGATCCCGAAAGTGTAAATGAAATGCATTCAATCTCTACTTCAATTATTCTATTTCAGTCTGATACTGTTCTTCCTACAACGATCACGAATGGATGCATATCAGCCAATAGAGTACCAGATCCTGATACTGTCATCGTGGAAATAACTAATGAGAAGAAAATTATCAACATCACCAAGTAAACATATTTTTTGGTAGGGCTAGGCTTCATATTGATTTGGATTTTCTATCATATTACCATCATCTTTAATGTATAGTGAGTTTCTGGGCTGAATCCCGAGCCCGACATCTCATTTTTTAGTTTATCATGACCCTCAATGCATCATAAAACTCATCATTATTGACATCCATCAACATCGGATTCCCGTTGAGGATGGGGGCTAGATTACTTAATCCAAATCACGACAATCTATTGGATGACTCTCTCAAAAATAGTCAATTCAAAAGTAAATAGGATCTCAAATTGAAGTTGAATTTTCTTTGGATTTGTAATCCTTTTAACGTGCGATGTTGGAAACATATGAATCCCGTCCGTGGCCGTGTTCTAGTCTTCAGAGTATAATTCTCTTTAGCCCTTTCGGAAGGGAAAGATTTCATTTGATGGTACTAGATTTTTTGCCATTGTGTGCGTAAAGTTGTGCGAAGAAGTTACTTCGCGGGTGGGTGTCCGGTGCGCAAAGTTGAGTGGAATTTTTTTAGGCTCGATTTTCAGTGCGCAAAGTTCAAAATCGTACGCAAAGTTGTCTTGTTCGTACGCAAAGTGCTCTCGATCGTGCGCAAAGTTCTCTTGATCGTGCGCAAAGTTGTAATCGAATTTCGAATTTTCTCGGACTTCCCACTTTGGTTGGTTTGGTTGGTACCCTTGATCTCCGATGTGTGCAAGTCCGCGCGAGCCATGACGAGAGGCAACACTCCGAGGCACGTAACTCACAGGAAACAAATGCCTTCACTTTTGGAGCATTTCGGAGTGAACGCGATCGAGATCCACGGCCAATTCGATTCAGAGCAAACGCTATTTACAATGAGCATCCGAAAAAATTTCTCATCAGAGATGTTTTCACTTCCAGAGTTCGGAGCAAACGCGATCAAGATCCACTAACAATTTAATTTGGAGCAAGTGCGATTTACGACTGGTAGCCGAGGAGATTTCTCATCAGAGACGTTTTCACTGGTTTTAATTTTCGAATCAAACGCGATCGAGGTCCACAGCCGATTGAATTTGGAGCAAACGAGTTTACGACTTAAAGCCAAGAAAACAAATATCCAAATGACTTGAGCATCATCAATCTTTTGCCATAGGATATGACGATGATACTTTCCATGAAGTCTATTCTCTAATGGCAAAAATGGTTCTCTTTGTTTCTTACAATAATTTTTGTTCACTCACTTATTCTAATTTTGTCTGATATTGGCTCTTTTGAGAGTTAAATACAGCATATTCCAACGATGCGGTGACATAAAATATAGAAAACGGAAGATTTTTTTTTGATAAATTTTTAGAATTTCTTTTTAGTCGGGGGGCTCCGCCGCTGAACCCCGCCCGCGCCCTATCCTCCCTCATCTTCCAAGGCATAGAACGCGGGGAACAACTTTCCGGACCAATGACAAAAAGTATGGTAAACAACACGGGCGCAACTTTTGCGCTCTCGTTCCCAAAATTCTCGTGCGTAGAAGTGAAACTTTGCGCACAGTTGTAATTTTGCGCCCGGAGAATGGTGCGCAAAGGTACTTTTGCGCAGGTCGCAGAGGTCACAACTGTGCGCAAAGTTTACTTTTACGCACTCATTTCGGAAAGTCGTGCGTAATTAGTACATTTCGATACAAGGGTGTAAAACGTTTTATTCGCGTCCGAGTGATGGATTTTCGGCCCGAGCCGCAGGCGAATAATAGGTTTTACGGCCGTGTATCTAACTATACTTTTCGATGAACTGTGAGTAAAAGTCGACAAACTGTGCGCAAAGTGCACTTTTACGCACAGTGTATCGAAAAGTATATTACGCAACAAGTGCGAGAAGTTTCGAAGTGTGCGTGAATGTTACTTCTCGCGCGAGTTGGCAACGTGTGCGGAAACTTCTCGCACGTGTTGCGTATACTATTTTTCGATACACTGTGCGTAAAAGTGCACTTTGCGCACAGTTTGTTGACTTTTATTCACAGTTTATCAAAAAGTATAGTTAGATACACGGACGTAAAACCTATTTTCATCATTCTAACCTAAAAATGCCGCATTCAAATGCGGTTTTAGGATTCTCATGATGAAAAATCATTATTGCCCTGTGCTCGCAGGCCCATTTCGGGCGCGGAGGACTTATTTCCCTCGCTTCGCTCGGGAAATAAACTGTCCTAGCGCCCGAACTGGGCGAACGCCAGGGCAATAATGTACTATATTCGCATCCTCGTGATGATTCCGACCCTCGCCTGCGGCTCGGGACGGAAACCCATCACTCGGATGCGAATAAAACGTTTTACGCCCTTGTATCGAAATGTACTATTTTGCAACTGTGCGTGAAGTTGTAATCAAATGCACCACTGTCCGAGCAAGATCATCTTAAAAACGAAGTTTCGAAGAAAGGCCAAACTCAGAGGGATGACGTGACATCATATTCTGGAACTGTGCGTGAATGAAAAGGCATTAGAGCGAGAATCTAATTTCACGCACGCTCCACCAGTGCGTAAATGTATAACTGTGCGAGAGGTCATTCACGCATTACTTCTCGCACTGTAAATAATGAAGAGAAGTCTCACTTTTTACAACTTCGCGCACACAGTTGCAAAATAGTATATTTCACACCGAGTTTATGAGGTTGTAGCTCGCTTCTGAGCGATCGGTTTTCGACCCGAGCCAGAGGCGAGGGTTGAAATAATCGCTCGGAAGCGGGGACCTCATGTGCGAGGCGCGAAAGTTATTTTTCGCAATTTTGTAGGCACCCAAACATCGGAAAATTGCGAAAAAGTACTTTGCACCCTTGTTACTTGATGTACTAATTTCTCCTAGTTTTTTTTTTAAATAAAAATTTTATGTGCGTAAAGATAGTGCGTGAGGAACATTTTTCGGTATGTATGGAAATTTTTGCACACGGAATGTGTGAAGAACTGCGCGTCAAATCGCCGACAGTGTGTGAGGTATGTTCTTACTTACTGGTACGTGTCTCTACGCACTGCCACATTTTCTTTCTAGCCTGATATTCTACATCATTCTTGAAGATTCTGCGTTGACTAGCAAATGATCTCTGTCGTAATTCTGTAGTAACTTCTTGTTCCACGTGTTGATTCAAAGCTGCCCAATTCAAATGCAATGACTTCATTCACTCAATAGAATGAATACTTATGATCTCTCCAAATTGTAATACTTACTCAAGTTTTCCCTCTCTATAAGTCCATACGATTGAAATATTCTGGTTAGTCATTGATGAGAACATGGAAATCGTTTACTTCGATGGAATATGGGTTTAATTCAAGTTAGTATAATATAACCACTGAGACCTTTCTTCAAGTGCTTCCAACGTAGTTTCATTAGTTCGGACCTATCTTAGACTGTTGGTCCAGAGGAAACGTAAATTATCTCCGGACACTTCTCCTCAACACAGAGTGTCGGAGATGGATTCACGTATTGTCCATTAGAGAAAATCCATCGGTTTTCTTTTGTCGAAAGCGCTATCTATCCAGTATATTTGGAACATTATCATTATCATTATTTTTTTCCTAGCTCCTTCTATTCATCCATCAGAATAATTCATTATTCCATCAATCCATGTATTCATTTTTGCCCGTCGCTGATGGCATTCATACATCTTTGTGATAATTTTCCTCAAATTCGAAATTTCCTCTATCTTATCAAACTGACATATCTCGGATCTTAGCAACTACTAGCACTTCTGAGTTTTGAGAACGATTCTCTCAATTTGCGGACCACGTTCTGTGCCCTCCTCCCCCACCTGCCCTTTTTGTGATTTGGTTACGGACCTTTCAAGCAGAATACTAACTTTCCGCACAAAAAAAAAAAAAATTTATTTATTTTTTTATTTTTTTGGAAAATATCGCACGCAACTCTGCCGAAAGCTTTCCGCACTCGGAAAATCTTCACACTCGTGCGTAAATCCAACGGGCGAAGGGAGCGATCGCCACCCGCCAAACCGCGGGTGGCGAACCGCCATTTTCTTTGTATCGATTTCCAGTAAGATTCATCTCCCATAAAGTAAATGTAGGATTGGAATGTGGCAAAGTGAAAAAATTTCGATTTTCCGCTCCTCTGTAAGCGGATTATAGCGGATTCCATCTTATATTTTGTTCATAATATGTTGATGTCGGAACAACAATGTATGTGTGTGTGTGTGTGTGTGTGTGTGTGTGTGTGTGTGTGTGTGTGTATGAGAGAGAGAGAGAGAGAGAGAGAGAGAGTATATAGGGTCGTGTGTATATATATGTATATATTTACTCGACCGCCCCCCCCCTCCAAATCCGAATCCTGTATCCGCCGTTGATTAAACCTCACTCATAAATGAAATTATCATTAATCTAACCTAAAAATGCCGCGTTTAAATAGGATTTTGGGGTTCTCGTAATGGAAAAGTATATCCGCACTTCGCTTGCAAGCCCATTACGGGCACTGGAGGACATGTCTGTCCTAGTTCCCAAGACGGGCTAGGGCTACCGCGCTCAGTACGGAAATATACTATTGTACAGTCTTCTTCGTTTCCGACTGTATGTAAGTCACAGTTTTTGATGACATCCCTTGCCAAAATTACTACCTCGAGTGTGTGTGTGTGTGTGTGTGTGTGTGGGTGTGGGTGTGTGTGTGGGTGTGGGTGTGGGTGTGGGTGGGTGAGTGAGTGCATAGGTTGATTCCTATGGCTCAGCAAAACTCCGCACAAGTTCCATCGATCTTCTTGAAATTTTGCTAACATGTGGAATGGTATCTGTAGATAGGAATGCTTAATTGTACGCATCCCGCGATTACTATTTTCTGGCTCGTGAATGTTCTTTTGACAATATGTTATTATTTAATATCTTAAAAAATTTCCAATTCGGTCCCATTCCATTCCTAGCTTCTGTGTATAAACCTCATTTTACACAAGACTCTGAGACCATATCTTTGACATTTTGAGAGAACTCCCTATGTCTTAAAAAACATCTAAAACGAGTCCTTGATATTTCGTTGAGTTGACTCCCTAGAGCTTGTAAATATTCAAAACTTTGTGAATTGTTCTTTTTCTTCTTCCCTCCATTCCCAAATTACCATATCATGTGATGCAGCTATATAATCGGGACAAAAATACTCTAACCGTTCATCACCATACGATGAGAATCACGCAAAAAGCAATGATGTGACATTCAGCTAGCCAACGGCGGATACAGGATTCGGATTTGGGGGGGGGGGTCGAGTATATATATACATATATATATATATATATATACACGACCCTATATACTCTCTCGCTCTCTCTATCACACACACACACACACACACATTGTTGTTCCGACATCAACATTTTATGAACAAAATATAAGATGGAATCCGCTATAATCCGCTTACAGAGGGGCGGAAAATCGAAATTTTTTTACTTTCCCACATTCCTATCCTACATTTACTTCACGGGAGATGAATTTTACTGGAAATCGATACAAAGAAAATTATTTTTTGAGGGGGGGCGATTTGGACCTGAAAAGCGGTTTGGGGGGGGGGGCGATCGCTCCCTTCGCCCCCCCCCTGTATCCGCGCTTGCAGCTAGCAGATTTCAATCAGGCTTGATGATTAATTTTCAACGAAAATCGTGAAGGAGCTGTTGCAAATGAGGCCAAATCTGCTCCAGAGGATTCGAGGTCCAGGTTGCACTGAAATGCGTGTTTTGGGTGTCTGAATATACATGTCAATTTTTTTCGCGTCAAACCAAAACGTCTCCTAGGGGTGGGCAAGAAGGTGTCCCATTCAAAATACGAGTGCAATGCACTTTCTAGCGTCCCTCTCAGAATGGGCCCAAGGACTATAACGGCTCCAATGAAGATTTGTTCTTGAACAAAAAAAAACTTTTGGGGGTTTTTCTCGCAAATGATGCGCTGGTACCAAAAAATCCCCTAGAAAACGGGAAATGCAGATTTTTCACGCTAAAACCGGGAAATTTTCAAACGGAGTTGGGTTAATCGAAAAAATGCAGAGGACCAAAGTCGTAGATTTTGTCTTAAACTTTGATTTGGCATCGGTTTTTTATGCATGTATCAATTGGGGGTTTCTAAAAAACGACCGAAAGTCGTAAAAAACCATGTTCATTGAATTTTTGGGCGATGTTGTAATCAAAATAGACCAACTAACTATCAGATCTTATGAATCTCGTCAAAATGCACATTTTTGGTTCTCATAATTTTTTCGAAAAAACGCACCAGATTCGAGCTTATAGCAAGAAAGAGTCGAAAAGTGGCACTTCCCAACTTCCTCACGTAAATTACTCGAAAAACTCGAATGGAAGACCCTATATGATAGTTGCGTGAAGAGTTGGCTTGTTTTGTGTACTTTTGAATAAATGAAAAGAAAATTCATAGCGTTCCGATGTTCCTGCATCGAGGAATATGCATTTTTATGCCAGATAACACGTTTGAGGAGATAAAGTCATGGTTCCGGAATGCTATATGCAATTCCAAGACAATGATCATTGTCATGATTCGAATCATACAACGACATCAATGAGACATGCAAACTCACCAATTTCCATTCCCGATCACCGTTCAGAGCCCTAAGATATCGCGGAAACTAGTCACATCCATCGAAATTCTTCGGTGCTTTCGGAATACCTCATTTGTCGAGGCCGAATACTGGCGAACTTGAGCGCACATGGATTTCCCGGAAGTCTCAGTTACCAAAATCCGTTGATATTATGTGATTTTGTACTTCGGTTGATGTGAGTCCTTGATTCAAACCTTTTTCTCTCTGAAAAAAACTCGCAAATAGCCCGAAAATCATATTTCCCCGAGTCACTTAAGACATATCTCGCTATGATATCTGATTTTTTGGAACCCGCCAGAATCATGAGGACCACGAATACGTATTCAGAGATGTGTATATTGAAGGAATCGTTTGAGCTTCCGTTTGCGAGTGACTCGGGGAATTACGATTTTTGGGCTATTTGCGATTTTTTCAGAAGGAGAAGGTCTGAATCGGGGATTCATATCAACCAAAGTACAAATTCACACAATATCATATTTCTATCGTTAAGGCGATGCGGTCACCGTGCACCCTGACCATGGACCTTGAAATTACACCTTTTATGGAAAGTTTGATGATTCAAAGTGTGAGACGAGTTATCGAATACTTGTTATTGCCCAACTTGTATTCCTCAATCCATCGCTTAGCCCAAATCACAAGAAAATCGGAGAAAAGTGGGAATAACTCGGGCGTGGGAACCTCCTAACCTATAATATACCCACATTTTCATTCTCACCTTTCTCCGATTCTCTTGCAATTTGGGCTCAACGACGAGTGGACAAATCTAATTCAGATGATGAAAAATATTTTTGCGCTCGTCGTTTAGCCCAAATCGCAATAGAATCGGAAAAAGTTGGGAATGATTCTCAGCTTGCATGGTGACCGCATCGCCTTAAGTGAAATGTCGGTGGATTGTGGTGAAAAATCAAATTCGATCGAATCCCATAGTCAGAGACCACTGAAACAATCCCTGCCAGCCCTCATTTTACTTGTAAAGTTATGTTACCATGCATGATAATATACAATAACAGATTATAATATATTATTATATATTATAATATATAATATATATTATTGATCATAAGAGTATCCATTCCATCGGAGAGTCAAATGTTGATACGAGGTGTGCTTGAAGATGTTTCATGAAAGAAATAATTGAATAATTACTCATTACTTTCAATTTTGAATGAACGAAAATTTCGACCCTTAATCAGCAGAAATCCAGCAAACCGCAAGAGTCGCGGGTTTTTAAAAAATGGAACTAGATCACAGTTGTTTCTTATTAGATGATTCTCCGTTACATCCGGTCAAAAAGCTATCGAGGCTCTTAAATCCTAACAGCATGCAATTTTCACCTGATTAGTTAGCCCTCAGGCGGCTGTAGCTTGGGTACTTTGCTGCCACTCCTAACGAGTGAAATCTGTCTAAAAAAAAAATTGAAAAGGGTTGAAATTTGAGACCTTAGTGGAATGCCATACAACCCTTAAGGAGTCGAATTTCCCTTGATTCAAACTATTATTTATTGAGCGACATACACGACGATGTCATCGTTCTCATCTTATTCACGTGCTCACAGAGTTCAATTGCACCAATAATATGAGAAGTTGAACAGTTGTTGTAGTTTTGCGACCCGATACAATCTAGTCTCTCACCAGGATTGATCTAACGAAATAGCAACCGAATAAAACCGTTTTCTATGGCTATATTATAACCATCTATAATTATATATGGTCCTATAACTTGGCAAATGAAATGAGGGCTGGCAAGGACTGCTTCAGCCGACTCTGACTTTGAGATTCGATCAAATTTGGTTTTCACCACAATCCACCGAAATTTCACTTAACGACAGAAATATGATGACATATTATAATATATTATAACATGTTATTACATAACATATTATATAACATAACATATTATAATATATTATAATATGTTATGATATATTATAATAATATATTAATCTTTTTTACTCGGGTATCGCAAAGCACTTTGTGCTCAAACCAATTATCGTCTCACCATAGGTACAGTATTGGATTATTTTCTAATTAGAAATTTTCTTACTCTTGCAGCAACGGTACGCCGGTGAAAATAATTGAAAAAGAAGAGACTGAAGAATCCGTTTGAGAGCAATTGAGGAGGAATGAAGGAATATCGTCCTTCGCAACGATTATATGGATTTCCGCTGCTTGTGTACGGATCATCGAGAGAATGTTAACACTCGAAGATTTGATATCAGATTAATTGTTATACATTGATTGACGAAATCCAAATTTAATCAACACCGCAGAACGTGGAAGTTGTAAGAAAATTTTCGACAATTATCTCACTATGTGAATGATTATTGGAAATTTTTTTTTCGTGTCATCTGCATTGAATTGATGAAAAAAACCTTCGATATACCGGGTACTGCTCATGCAGCATTGCTATTGCTTATGAGAGTACCGAGTGTGTCCCGACCTAAGACTTAGGGAGGATAAACTCAGAGTTCTTCCACTTTTGACTGTCTCGTGGCAGAAAAGATTCGTCGTTGTGTATTGGTTTGTATGGGCGATACGCACATAAGAACATATGTAATTATGTATAGCGTGTTGGATTTAGACTATGAAACGAAATTCATGGAGAGATAATAGCTCTGTCATATCTGCCGACGTTTTACCTTCATACTCCATGAAATCTGTAATCAATGTCAATGGCAATTCTTTTATTTGGCCACTCATAGATATTTGGTCTTCCTTCCTTAGAATAGAAAACATTCGCGTATGTATAAAATGTACATAAATTTCGTACTCCGTGCGTTGATTAACTCCCAGTTGTTTCGACTTAACTGTTTCAGAATATATACCACGAGTCTGATACTGATTTTGCATCTAAAGTTAACATATTCTTTGATTGAGTGGTGTCCCACCCAATTGAATCAAAAGACTAGCTGTGCACTTGATGATCAAGCAATATTCGAAAAATTCTGAACAAAACCTCGAAACAAAATGTCACTTTTGTTCAAGATAAATGCAGCCCGGTAAACATAAGGGCACAAAAATATCAATTTGAATACCACTAGCAAGATTTAATTAAACGAGTCCCATATCAAATGATATTTGCGAAAAATTGACCAAAAAGTTTTGGACAGTGAAATTGGATATGGGGAACACATTTGGTCGTTCTCAGCCACGTTGAAGGAAATTTTTTTTAAGAGATATTTCTTTGCGATGACTCCTCATGAATCTGAGTCGGGAAAATGAGGTGATTGATCCAAAAGACGATCGATGAATATCATCATTTTAATTCTTCATTTAGCCCAGACAAACATCGGATCAATGATGGTTATCATTAGCTCGTTGGTATCAATTTGACCATCCTCCCCTTGAACAAAAAGTGTTCTGAAGGAGTATTCACTTCTCGTTCTTGGGAAAATTAATCGGTTCCCTCCATTCATGCATTTTGAAATTTTCATGAGTAAATCTATGGAGTCGGAATTCATCGCTTCATCAAAGAAGGTCTAGTTTCTCTTTGAAAGTATCAGTCAATATCGAATTTTCATTGGTGATCCTACGTTCTCATCAGAATCAGCGATACCGACAAGGTGATAATACGGAATCACTACTTTCTGGAATTCCATTTGATCATAATTGATAGAAGATGAGAACCATGTTCCGTTGATGAATCTAGAATGAGAAACCAAAACCTCGATCCAACGAGTTATAGCAAAATAACTGTGTATAGAGATTATGATTACTTTTCCGATAGTAATCCTCACATTTCATCATGAGCGTTGTTCACATTTACCAACGTTACGATTTGCTGTGCCTTATTTCAGTACGTCGACGATTTCGATGTAATGAAAGTATATTTTTGAAAATTTTGATTATTGTGATCGTAATTGATGTTTTGATATGATATTTACAATATCAGTGAATGTATTGTTTGTATTCTAAATGGTGTATCCCACTTTCGAGTTACATACATAATGTTAGAGAAGTATCAATTGCTTCGCATGAAAACGGATAATGAGAAGAGACCTGATTCTATCTTCGTTATGGTATTTTGAATAGTACTACAAAACTTTTCGCTATGATGGTAATTCAGAGGCTATTGGAGGAATATCAGATAATTACTAAGGAATTCCTACTACAAGAGACAATATTGGCAAACTCGTCGCATTTTTATCAACTATAGAAGATATTTCGATCATTACCTATACCTAGCATCAACTGAATTACAATCAATATGGGCGCTCGCCAATTTCAATTGAATCGCCTATGTATACAAAGGAAAAAGATAGTTGAAAATCTAAATTGGATTATCTTGAACTTCTTAATTTTCTCTTCACTGACATTCAGCAAAATTTATGTGGATGTACAGCTCCAGTTTGTAATTTGATATCATTTACCAAAGGAGAAGAGGTTTAATGAATTGAAACTAAGTTACCCCTATGTGACAGTCGCTCACAGATTAACAATTCCAATGTACTGGATCCTGTGAGTTCCATATCAATCGTGAAAGTGACTGAGCTCTAATTGAATAATTTGGTATCACTCGAGATATTAAGAAATCAAAGTAGTTTGAGCACTCACCCCGTGCTTATAAATGTTTAAGTGAACCAAAAAGTGAAGCCTCGCCAATGAAAACAGGCATTCCCTCGATGAAACCTGATTTATACAATTACAATTATTTGATTAATCTCACGAGCTAAGTGGGTGTAAACTCGCACTGTCTTGAACGAATTGTTCTTGAGGCAAGTGATTTTCGCATGATTTTGGAGTAAGCTGGACGAAACTGTCATCAGGGAGGTCTGGATTTCAAACCTATTTCCAATCAAAGTCATAGCTCTTTCGGTACACTTGCACCGAGAGCCTGTGGTTTCCGCCACAATGCCGGGGCAGAAAATCCCACATTGCCGTTCACGGAAGAAATCGACTGAGCATGCCCATCAGACCTCGGACCTCGGACTGCTACAATGCATGCTCCGACGTTTCTTTACCTATACGGTGGTGTGGCATCTTGCCCCGAAATCGTGTCGGGAATCGCGGAATTTCGATAAAAGTGTACTGAAAAAGAGTATACGTGCCGCAGCCATTTGGTAGAATCAGCCGTTTGGCCAAAAAGCTAGCCACTTGGCCAAACGGCTGCCCACCTATAGCCTTCTGTCCAAGAGGCGAAGGGGGGTCTGCCCGATCGTATTGAAGTTCGTGATCGACCCGGACAAAGAAACATACTAATGTGTCCGAACTTTGTATTTTGAATCTGCCAATGAATCGTATGTAAAGGGTAGGCTTGGATAGAGTCATATAATTTTCATTTGTGGGGTTTTTTTGAATTTCATCGTCTGTCATACTATGACGATCTCGACAATGTCTCTTGAAGCGTGACTTCTTCATCATTTATGTCACCAGTCTTGAATATCAGCTCTTGAACACTAGTTTTTGCAGTAATTTTTTTTCTCTGGACTACTGTTGACTTGACTCCCGACTTTAAATCAATTAACATATCCGAGGTCGATGGTAAATTGACTTACCACTTCAATATACTGTCGACTCCAAGTTTTTTGCTGGTTTGTTGGAAATTTGATAGTGCTCTTAATTCGGGCATTGAACTCCTCCTTGAAACGAG